>CM040174.1:30627005-31227005 GCA_022606695.1 Vaccinium macrocarpon | reverse complement strand
ATTTACATGCGTTCGATGATCTAAAACCAGCCAATGGAAATAACCTTGTATTACCATTTTGGCTTTCACGAGTTAATACTCCCTCTGTCTGTTATTTAACTCATTATGACAAGTGGTGTCATTTTTTTATAAAGGATTATGACACAACTTTTTTGTAATGAACTAAAACTATGGGAGCTGGAAGTGTAGGAACATCCGATCACCGTCCACCAACATGGCCAAACTCATCTACTACTATCATGGCCACTACCTTTAGAGGCGCTTGACAACGTCTTATGCATTACGATATTTGCATTGATGAATAACACCATAGCTTCCATGGCTAAACTACACCATTTGGTTACCAGATGATCTCGACATGCAGTAGGCAGTTATTTGACCTCAGAATTTTTAACTTTTGGGAGGATATCTTTTACATGTTTTTTTGCACATTGTCAAAACTGCCAATATATATTTCAGTTCCTTGCAAGACAGTCCTTCGTGGTTGTTATCTTTTACGTTTTTATTTGTTTGGTGAATTGATGGGAAATCTGATTTCAGTGTAGTTTTCTGAAAGCAACTCACTTTCAGGAAAGACCATAAAGATATTTTCTCATACCAAAAGCAATTTCTGCCTAAAATAGGACAGTATTTTCCAAGCATTTTGTGTGGTTCCCTGAAACATGGAAAAGAAAACTAAAGCAAAAGCCAGAATGGAAAACAAGTCAGAACTTGATATTTTCAAATCTCAAGGATGATGTTTATATTACGTGTTCAATTTTTTTATCATATCTTGTTTTCTAATCTTTTGTTTTCCTGTTCCCTTTCCACGTTTCTCTTCTGATTCAAGCTCTAGCTTGATCTTTGTATTGCTCTGTTCTATTTTTTCTTCTGATATTAATGATCTTCCTGTTCCAAGTCATGGTAAGTATTGATCTGTGGTTGGGTTTATTTTTATCTTTGTGCTGCTACAGGACTGTCACTTTTCTGAATCTTTATATGGTATCATTTGGTAATGTAAATTTGTTATGTTTGAATGTAACAGGTGCAACATCTTTTCTGTTTACTGAGTATCAGTATGTGGGCGGTTTCATGATTGCTTTCGCAATCTTAATTTTCCTCTTCTTGGGATCCGTTCAGAGCTTTAGCATGAAAAGCCAACCCTGCACCTATAATCAGCAGAAGATGTGCAAGCCAGCACTTGCCACTGCACTATTCAGCACCATTTCCTTCTTACTTGGTGCTGTCACCTCTGTCGTGTCTGGTTTCCTTGGTATGAAAATTGCAACCTATGCAAATGCGAGGACAACCTTAGAGGCAAGAAAAGGTGTTGGAAAAGCTTTTATCACTGCATTTAGATCGGGTGCAGTTATGGGTTTTCTTCTTGCTTCTAATGGCCTATTGGTCCTGTATATTGTCATCAATCTCTTCAAGCTCTATTATGGTGATGACTGGGAAGGTCTTTTTGAGGCTATTACTGGTTATGGACTAGGTGGGTCCTCCATGGCTCTCTTTGGGAGAGTTGGTGGAGGTATCTACACTAAGGCTGCTGACGTCGGTGCTGATCTTGTGGGGAAGTTGGAAAGGAACATTCCAGAAGACGACCCAAGGAACCCAGCTGTGAGCCTCTTTACACTTTTGAATTAAAGAACATACTGTTTTATTTCAGAATTGTTCAGTTCAGGTATCTTCACTATTACTGCAGGTAATTGCAGACAATGTTGGTGATAACGTGGGAGACATTGCTGGCATGGGGTCTGATCTATTTGGCTCATACGCCGAGTCATCTTGTGCTGCACTTGTCGTAGCCTCTATCTCCTCCTTTGGAATCAATAATGAGTTCACGGCAATGTGTTATCCCCTGCTAATTAGTTCTGTGGGCATCATTGTTTGTTTGATCACGACCCTCTTTGCAACTGATTTCTTTGAAATCAAGGCTGTCAAGGAGATTGAACCAGCATTGAAAAAACAGCTTATTATCTCCACTGTTTTAATGACCGTTGGAATTGCAGTAGTCTCTTGGATTGCACTTCCATCGTCCTTCACAATTTTCAATTTTGGTTCCCAGAAAGTTGTCAAGAACTGGTAAGCTTATCTTTCCTTTTCTTTTAGTGTCCTTTTCCTGATAATTTCATAAAAGTGGATTTAATGTTGATGTCCGGGCATATTGAAGACAAAGCTGGTTAGACAATGTGCCTAGTTGGTCCTATCTTACATGAGCTCTGTGACAGGTATATATCTAACCATGGGATTAAGCTAATTCTCATGTTCAAGGACACAAGGACCTTAAAATTCCGTATTTCCATAAATTCCTCTTTAATTTCCAAAGTGAAATTTGTGTTTAAGCACTCCGTGAATATGAGAATTTTACTTCTCATAACTAGTTATGTCTCCTGAGTAAATGTCCAATTCTCACACACACTCACACAAGCTACCAGGGATGGAGCTAGGATTTCGACTCGGAGGAGGCACCCAAAATCAATATTGTCTCTCCTTCCGTCCACAAAGATAGTCTATTATAAAACGATGAGTAATTTTTGGATAAAAATCTCAATTAGTTCTTTAATTTTGTTTCAAGAAATGGAAGAAATCATGCACGAAAAGTGCTCTTTTTTTTATCCGAAAATTGGAGATTGTTTGGTAGACACTTTCATATACTAAGGCCTGTTTTGGCCAAAAAAGTTGGTGGACTTTTTGTTTTGTCTTTATTTGATTTTTTTTTTTTTTTTTTTGCATTTTTTAGTTTTCCATCAACTTTTTGTGTATCATTGGTTCGTCTTGGCGAGAGGAATCAAAAAAGTATAAAATTATGACCGAAGCTTAAATTTTTTTTTGAATAAAGACAAAAATAAGCCAAAAAGTCAGCTTTTAACACTTTTTTGATCTTATTCAAAAAATTGAAAGTCCTAGCCATAATCTTTTACCTTTTTGGGTTCGTCCCGCTGAGACGAACCAATAATACTCAAAAAATCGATGCAAAACTAACAAACGCAAAAAAAAAAAATTCAAATAAAGACAAAACAAAAAGTTAAGTTGGCTTTTTTAGCCAAACTTAGCCTAATAACTCATCAATATGCTTAATACAAAACTCTGCAAGCTACCCTCACAAGAATAGGAGAATGTCTGATAGGGGCACTCTGAGTTTAGAATGTTCCTGTGGGACATTGAGTTTATGAAGTGGTACAAAAAGATTTTGTGAAAAGTTGCTTAGCATTAGAGGTTTAGTTGATCGACTTTTGTTTTCTGTTTTTCCATAGAATCTTTAGCTAATATAATTTTACTCAAAAGAGTTTGATTTTCGTCTGCAGGCAATTATTCTTGTGTGTTGGTGTTGGGCTTTGGGCTGGACTTATTATTGGGTTTGTGACAGAGTATTACACAAGCAATGCATACAGGTATATAGCATTGCAAATTAACTCACGTCTACTCTTTTTATGCATAATTTCTTATGCATCTTTTGCTTTTGTATAATGTAGTCCAGTGCAAGATGTTGCTGATTCCTGCCGGACAGGAGCTGCCACTAACGTTATCTTTGGCCTTGCCTTGGGATACAAATCTGTCATCATACCGATTTTCGCCATTGCAGTCAGCATTTTTGTTAGTTTTAGCTTTGCTGCTATGTATGGTATTGCGGTGGCTGCCCTTGGCATGCTTAGCACCATTGCTACTGGGTTGGCCATTGATGCTTATGGGCCCATCAGTGACAATGCTGGAGGAATTGCCGAGATGGCTGGTATGAGCCACCGAATCCGTGAGAGGACTGATGCCCTTGATGCTGCCGGAAACACCACTGCTGCTATTGGAAAGGTACTAGGATGTTGTTTTTGGCTATAACTTTATGGATATAGTTGTGACCAATGCCTAGACATAATATATTTTATGAATGTTGGGTTTTTTCATTTTCTAGCTTAATTTTCTTTAATGTCACCTAAAATGATTGGAGCCTTGAGAGCTGAGTCAATAATTCTGTTAGTCATGCCACTTCTACAAACGGCCAAGCTTTGACCTGCTATGATGGTCTTAGCTAGTGAACATACAACTGATTGCCATGGCCTAGGCCTGACATTTCAGGTGATACATGGTTTGAAGTTTATAAGTTGAGCTTAATCTAGTATTTGTATCCTTCAACCTCTTTTTTGCCTCTTGCCAATAATTTAATGTTATGGTTAATTGTTTTCAGGGATTTGCCATTGGATCTGCTGCATTGGTGTCATTGGCACTCTTTGGTGCATTTGTTAGCCGTGCAGGAATTTCAACCGTTGATGTTCTCTCACCGAAGGTGTTTATTGGTTTGATTGTTGGTGCTATGCTTCCTTACTGGTTCTCTGCCATGACAATGAAGAGTGTGGGAAGTGCAGCATTGAAGATGGTGGAGGAGGTTCGAAGACAGTTTAACACTATTCCTGGTCTCATGGAGGGCACTACCAAACCCGACTATGCCACCTGTGTTAAGATTTCTACCGATGCTTCAATAAAGGAGATGATTCCACCTGGTGCTCTTGTCATGCTTACACCCCTCATTGTTGGAACCTTCTTTGGCGTTGAGACGCTTTCTGGCATTCTTGCTGGCTCCCTTGTTTCTGGTGTCCAGGTAATGTTGATAATTACATCGCAATTTTGAAAATGACTGGTAGCTGGAGTACATCTCTACTCGTTTCTATTTCTAATAATTTCCAGAATCAGTTTTGCAGATTACTTTTTGGATATAGTTTTATAGTTTTTTGAAGATGCAAATACTCTTCATTTTCGTAATGCATTAAATTTTTGCAAAAATGATTTGAGAATTTGACATCATCTTTTGAATGCTTTCTCAATGAGGTCGTTTTCAAAGACATTTCCAGAAAAGTAAGTTGTTGAAAACATCAACCCAATAAGTTTCTGAAACATATTTTTGGGTTACTGATTCTTAAATGTAACCCAGCAGTTGTTTCTGAAAGCGTTTTGGTTTACTACTTGTGCTTAACAGATAGCAATATCTGCATCCAACACTGGTGGTGCATGGGACAATGCCAAGAAGTACATTGAGGTAATAATCTAGTAGGATGTGTTGAGTTGGTTTCTCTAACTATTATCAGGTGAATATTGCGTAGTAATGTTACTTCATAAATTTTTCCTCAGGCTGGTGCCTCAGAACATGCTAGGACCCTTGGCCCGAAGGGGTCAGAACCACACAAGGCAGCTGTGATTGGTGACACAATTGGTGACCCTCTCAAGGACACATCAGGCCCGTCACTCAACATTCTTATCAAGCTAATGGCAGTTGAATCACTTGTGTTTGCTCCCTTCTTCGCTACTCATGGTGGCCTGCTTTTTAAGATCTTCTAAGCGGAGTGGATGAAAAGAAATACATGTGGGAGGAAGTTTAACTTTTCCCTTGTATCGGTATCATCTCTCCATTATTTATTTTCACTTGTGCCTATCAGGAAGTCTGCTTACGTCTCCCATCTTTTTTCGCTAAGTGGGTCTTTTTAGCTAGTCAAGTAGAAAACATTATTTTTGATGAGCTGATGATGATGATAATTGTGATGGTTGCAACGACGATAAATGTCAAAGATGAGAGTTCGGAGCTAGTTTGTACTAAGTTTTCATTGCAATGTTTTGGAACAGATTTAGTTATTCTCAGTATTGGCATTTTTTTTGGCTTTAATGGAGAGAGGAGAATATGGGTTTCTTAAGCTTTTCTGGTTTTCACTATTTTTTTTTTGCTGAATATTTTCTATAGCTTCAGCTGAAATGTTGCTTATTGAATGATTTCTGCCGCTTGGTCCTGGGTCTCTTGGTTCTGTCCGAGTTGAGACTGATGGGGAAATAAATTGTTACTGGGTATCAAATACCTAGTAATGCTTTCTCTAGGTGTTCCAAACTTCTCACGACTAGGGCTGCCCACGGGTCAATTGAACCGCCCTAACAGAACTGCACGCTAACCTACTGAGGTATTGTATACGGATCTTTTTTTTTTTTTTGAACAGATGTATACAGATCTTAATATATGAATTTTCGCGGATTGGGTTTGGTTTGGGCGGGTTGGGCAGTTTTCTAGCATATTCCACCCAACCCGCCAAAATGCAACTGAACCAACTTGAACTGGACAAATCTCGTTGACGGGTACGGAGAAAATGACAATCCGCGACAACCTGATCGATTTGGCCCCGTTAATGGCTTTCCCAGGTGATTATTTTGAAAGTGGTCACTCGCTTTAAGCTTAAGTGATCCCTTGCTTTGAGCTTTGCTTTTGCATCTTAAATTGTTTTCCATCATCAAGAAAATCGTGATAATCTCAAGTGTTTAGATTAATTGATCGTATCCTGGAAAACTTTCCAATGTTTTTCCCGAGTAAAATGCTTTCGATCTCTTGTTGCCACTGGTGGACGGAGTCTAGAATCTCGTATTATCGTAAGGGATTGCAAATCGGAAGATCATACCGAACCAAACCAATCCGAGTCTTTTAAGTCCCTAAATTCCTATAGTACATAATTGGTAGAATATGATTTCAGATTAGACTAGTGATCAGGAATTGCATTTTTGTTTCAGTCAATTCCAATGGTTGGAAACGGTAGTACTACACGTCGTACGCAAATTTTATTTTCCATAACCAGACACAGGAGGGAATAGGGGAATCAGAAACTCTCCCCAAAAACAGGACCATGACATTATTGACTTATACACTGCAGAATACAAGATGATGCTAACAGACATAGATTTAGGCTTCTGCTACATGGCGTGCTCTCATTCCTCTATGGTAATTATTCCCAGTGAATGTCTGCATAATCTCACACTTTCGTGAACAACTTTGGTCTTTCACCATCGATCAATCCATCCTCCGGTCCGATCTCTTTTCCCTTTTCAGGTGTATAGAACATAGCTATAGAAATTCTGTCTCTCTCTGAGTTACTCAGCACCCTATACACAGGGCTCTTGAACACTCCATTAGTCATTATCTGGGTATATCAGAAAATTGATGAAATGGTAGTTTTAAGATGAAATGGTAGTTCACAATATATCAGAAAATTGAATAGACAACTTTCATTGAGGTGTATTGATGATATAAAACATAAATATAGCATGCCTTTATATAGGCTACAACACAACCGAATTAGGAAACATCCATAACAAGGAAACCTAGACTAGTTAGGAAACACAAATAATATCCTAGCCAAAACAGGAAAGATAACATTAAATCCTAGAGTACATGATAATATAATATTCCTCATATTATTCTAACAATATACATGACATGTATATATATTTGTGTACCTCCATTTGGTCACCCACGAGAACGAGGATGGCATGAGGAACTTTGGGTACCGCATGCCATTTATCGTCGTTGAAGATTTGAAGACCGACTTCATCTTGGAATATAACAGTGTATCCAGATCCATCCGCATGGGGGTTTTTAGCCCAGAATGTGATCAGGCCTCTGGCATTTCGGGTAGTAGTTAAACCTAGCATGCAGCGTTTCTCGTTTGCCAAACTGATCCAGGAAACAGTTCTCTTCCAGTTGCAACGACTTTGCCATTGCTTTAGAAGTGAGCTCTGTTAGCATCTTCGTCTTGTCTGTGAATTCTTGTAGCATGTCTCTGCATTATTATTCCCAGCCGTGTTCCATGGATGCAAGTATCCATTGTTGGGTGCGGGTAAGAGTCCATGTATCAGATTCCTGGTACTATTTCTATTTCAAGGACACAAGGACCTTACTCCTTATTTAGTACTAATAAGTTTACTATTTGCTGTACGAAACCATGTTCACAAGATGCACGCCTTTCAACATTTCATGCATATGGTAGGAGTCTGTGTAGTTCTTCCAAATCCGAATCACAAAATATGCTTGGAAGGTGAACGTCCAACTAAACATGTTCAACACAAATTATATACGTCTATCCCAAAATACTTGCCCCATGTTAAATCCACTTGTAATTGTACGATGCCCCTCAAGATTCATGCATCTTGATGTCCTCATCCTATCGTGTGGCTGTTAATGCATTGGGATGAAGGGACATAAGCTCCCTGGCCAGAGAGGGCATCTGATAGGTGATAGAAGGTTCACGCCTAGGATTTTATTGGATTCTATACTCAATTGTCCCCAGAATTCATGTCCTTTGGGGCATTGCACTTCTAACCACACGATCATGTTCTGAAATTTCTGTTTTTGTACGACTGGAATCCTATTGAGATAGGATTTCGAGACACAGGATTTCTTGGCTTTAGGGTATAAGTGGGCTTACCTGAAAGAAGCCGGGCTCTCTAGCAAGAACATGAGCTTCTGAAGATCTTGATTCTTGAGGGTAAACGGTAAGAAAAAGACGATCAGACCAATCTAGAGACTGGCCTTCTTCTGGGACTGTCCACCCCATACCCTTCAAACTCCACAACTGTTTTTGAGTATTTCTTCTTCTTTTCCATTGGTTGTTCAAAGAACTCCCTTGCCACTTGAATTATCTTGTCCAAGAATGAACTTGAAATCCCGTGACCTACTGCCTGAAAACTCCACAATGGCACAATATAACCACTTAAAAACTACTTGCTCCGTCTCAATTTGTTTGCTCAGGTTTCCTTTTTTAGCTGGCCTAATTTATTTGCAATTCAAAAATGCTACACACACACACACACAACTAGACAACACGCTCACATAGCATGCGGGTTCCACACACACTTCACCCTCTAGTGTGTGTGGGACTCACGTGCTATGTGAGTGTGTTGTGTATAGCATCATTGTTTGCAATTTTCCTTTTCCAGAGACGACTAAAAGCCAAAGTTCCAATAATGCCCCTAAGTCTTGTACAATTATAACCCAACAAATTTAAGTAATTGAATGTGGGTGTTTTTGAAAATTTGCACACTTTTCAACTCCAAGAGTTTGACTCAATAAACTGGGAATATTCCCGTAATCAACAAATAAATTGGGACGGAGAGAGAATGTTAAAAAAAGTTTATATTTTTACTCTCCGTTCAGTTGTCAAGATTGTTGTGTGGGAAATAGATTCTCAAGAAAGGTGAAGTAACGGAAAATGAAACTTGCTTTCATGTGTATGTTCTCTTGACAAGGAATCTTGCCAGAAAACTAAAATTCCTAATTTCGGCAGGATTTGTTTTGCAAGAAAATGTTTTTCAGTGGGTAAGTTGAAGTTGTGGTGGTAATTGGACAGAAAATTACGGGAAAGTTGATCTTTCCATACTTTCCATGCAACTAAATCGTGGCCTAACGTTTTACAAAGTCCATTTCGATTCACTTTTTCCTTTTCTACTGTATGACTTTTGAAATTCGGTTATCTCACCATATTGCTTCTCCTGAATGCAGAGGAAGAAAAGGGATTAACAACCGACAAAATCGATAGATTTCTAATCTCCTTGATATCACATATTGGGTAGTAGAGAAATTTTAGTTTTTTCACTTCCTTTGCAATATTGCTAGAACAACAAAAGATAGACTGCAGTAATTCAAGTGTTTTGTGTTCAGACCTGAAAGCAGCCCCATGAGTGAAGTGCTGATTTAAGTTTGATCAATTCCTCTTCATATTCCTCAGTGGATGCTTTTGAATTTGAGAGGACACCCAAATGAATTACGGGAATTGGAGACACGGTTGAATAATCATCTTCAGTGGCATCAACATCATGTCTGGAAACATATGGCATTGGCGGTTCCTCACCATTGAGCACCATTTCTTGAATGCGCTTCGACAGTAAGACCTCTGCCATGGTGTTGTCTGGTTTTGAGCACTTGAGAGTTGAAGATTGGTCAGAATTCTCAGGTTACTTAAAACATGACGATGAGCTTAGAATATGTGTGAAGTTGCTGAAGTCAGTTTCTGGTTTTGAAGTGGCCGGTGATAAGAACAATTATGGGGCATACTTGGATTCTTCTCTTGGTAGTGGCCAATGTTAGAATAAATGACCCACATGATAATTGTGCATGCGATGGCATAAGTGCATTGTACTTACATGCAAGGATGGAGCCAGTAGGGACAAGTGGTGGCGGCCGCCATCACAAGGTTTTCAAAAAATGCAATTATTATATAGAAAATAAATTTTTATTCTCAAATTATATAGACCTGCCACTGCTAGATTTTTTCAATCATTCATCCTCATAATGCAATTTGTCTTTTTATTTTTTAAATATATATTTTCGCCACCACAAAGGTAAAATCCTAACTCCGTCCTTGCCTACATGATGCATAAGGATAGGTTTCTTATATTCCAATTGATAATGGTAGATTGGAAGATGCAAATATAAGAAGAGTAGGTCCTCTCCCTGCCCGGTACTTGTAACGGTTTCAGTTTTCTCCGATCAGCTTAAGTTAGGCTGAAACATTAGGATTATTGGGGGCCAAGAAAGAGACCCTGTTCGATTGGGTTTTGCAAACCGGTTCTCCACCTTTTCAGTGGGGCTTTTGACACGCAGAGAACTCTTTTTTTGTTCATTTTCTCTTTCTTTCTCCTTTTGGGGAGATGTTATCCTAGTGCACAATTTGTGCACAAATGACTCGGTGGGATCCACTTCAGAGTCTCATACAAATAATCTAAGTCGTTCATCAACTTTAAGTTAGCAAGTCAAGTAGAAAACAACATTTTTTATGAGCTGATGATGATGATGATAATTGTGATGGTTTCAACGACGTAATTGTCGAAGATGAGAATCCGGAGCTTGTTTGTACTAGTTTTCATTGCAATGTTTTGGAACAGATTTAGTTATTCTTAGTATTGGCATTTTTTTGGCTTTAATTGACAGAAAGGAGTGTGAGGCCCAGGGCTGCAAATGAGCTGAGCTACTCGCGAGCAGCTCGTGGCTCGGCTCGTTAAGGCTTGGCTTAGCTCGACTTGTTTACTAATTGAGTAGAGCTTGAGCTTGAGTTTCGGACTCGTTTACTAAACGAGCCGAGATCAGCTCTCAAACGCTCGGCTCGTTTTATATGCTCAACTTGTTTAAAGAGGCTTGATAAGTAAATTAGTTTGGTTCGACTAGTTAAGGGCTTGGCTTGTTTATAAGCGAGCCGAGCTCGAGCTCGAGTTTTGGGGTCGTTAAGTAAACAAGCTGAGCTCGAATACTACAAAGCTCAACTTGGCTCGGCTCGTTTTCAGCCCTATGTGTGGGTTTCTTAAGCTTTTCTGGTTTTAACCCTTTTTTGTTTTTGCTGAATATTTTCTATAGCTTCGGCTGAAATGATTCTTCATGCTTATTGAATGATTTTCGCTGCTTGGTCCTGGCTCCTGGCTGTGTCCCAGATCCAGACCCGGTAGAGACTGTGATGGGGAAATAAATTGTTCTAGTAAACTGTTACATTATGGAATGTTTGGGTATTCATGATCTTGAGCGGGATGTAATCTATTACTGGGTATCAATTACCTGAACGCGGGGGCTTTACTGTCCCCATGAGTCGGCAGGCTTTGCTAACTGCATTTGGAACCATCTGTCTTAGCAATCGATGGTCCCGACGTCCATTTTGTGATTGGCAGGGTCTGCCGACCCATGGGGACAACAGAGCCCCGCGTCCCAAATACCTAGTAATTTACTGATATCTCCATGTGTTCCAAACATCTCACAGCAAGGGCTACCCAAGGGTCAACCGAACCACACAAACCAAAATGCATGCTAACCCATCACCTTAGGTATGGAACGGATGGATACGAATCCTAATATATGAATTTTGGCAGATTGGGTTTGGTTTGGGCTGTTTGGGCAGTTGTCTAGTATATAAACTACACAAACAATCCAAACCACAATTGAACTAGACAATGCTCGTGGACGGATGCGGATGGAGAAATTGACAATGCACGACGAGTGGATGGGTTTGGACCCATTAATGGCTTTCCGGTCACTCGCCTTAAGCTTAAGTGGTCTCTTGTGTTGGCTAAATAAGCCAGTTGGCTTTTCTTTTCTTTTTTTTTTGTCGTTATTCATTTTATTTATTTATTATTATTTTTTGCATTTGTTAGTTATGCGTCAAACTTTTGTGGATTATTAGTAATTCTCAACGAGAGGAATCTTGGAAAGAATCAGAAAATTAAAAATTTGACTCAATTTTTTTTTAATAAAGCCAAAAAGATTAATTTTTTGACTGAGTTGTCTTTATTAAAAAACTTTACATTTGAATCGTACTTTTTTAAAATTTTTTTTACTTTTCTGATTCTTCTTGTCCAGAAGAAGCAATGATTTACAAAAGTTTGACACGAAACAAACAAATGCAACAAAAATTTAAATAAAGAGCAACCAAAACACCCTCAAGAGTTTAGATTAATTCATTGATCATATCCTGGAAAACTTTTCAATGTTTTTCCCGAGTTCAATGCTTTCTCTTGTTGCCGCTGGTGGATGGTACCGTAACAGATTGGGAATCAAAAGATCAAATTAAACCAAACTGAGTCTTAAGTCCCTAAATTGCTACAGACTTCAGAGTAGATAAGTGATCAGGATTTGCATTTTTATTTCAGCAAATTCCAATGGAAATGGGGTGTTGTGCACAACCGTGCTGTGCACCCCTCGGCCCCTTGACCGTCTGATTGTATTTTGGACGGTCCGGATGTGTTTTGATTTTTTACTGGTCAAAATAAATTAAAATTGCCAAATGCATCTGGGCCGTCTAAAACACGATCGAACGACTGAGGGATGCACTGCACGGCGCACAACACCCTCGGATCCGGTTGGAATCATGGAGAACAAGAATCAAATTTCTATGCCTCAACATTTTCACCATTCAAGTTCAGCTTAAAACATTTTCTCAAAATAGGAAAACGGTAGTACTACACGATGTAATATTACCAACACAAATTTTATTATCCATAACCAGACACAGGAGAGAATAGGGGAATAAGAACCTCTCCCCACAAACAGGACCATGACATTATTGACATATACTCTGCAGAATACAAGATGATAACAGACATAGATTTAGGCTTCTGCTATATGGCGTGCTCTCATTCCTCTCTGGTAATATTCCCAGTGAATGTCTGCATAATCTTTCACTTTCTTGAACAACTTTGGTCTTTCACCATCGACCAATCCATCCTCCGGTCCGATCTCTTTTCCCTTTTCAGGTGTATAGAACATAGCTATAGAAATTCTGTCTCTCTCTGAGTTACTCAGCACCCTATGCACAGGGCTCTTGAACACTCCATTACTCATTATCTGGTATTACCGCACAAAGATATCATCAAAACATTATATTCAATTTCTAATTCTTCGGGTAGTTCACGATATACATGATATGTATATGTATTTGTTTGTGTGTGCGCGTGTGTACCTCCATTTGGTCTCCCATGAGAATGAGGATGGCATGAGGAACTTTGGGGACTGTATGCCATTTATCATTGTTGAAGATTTGAAGACCGACTTCATCTTGCAATATAACAGTGTATCCAGATCCATCTGCATGGGGTTTTAAGCCCAGAATGAGATCAGGCCTCTGGCATTTTGAGTAGTAGTTAAACCTTGCTTGCAGGATTGATCGTTCACCGAACTGATTCAGGAAACAGTTTTCTTCCAGATTCAATGACTTAGCCATTGCTTTGGAAGTGAGTTCTGCTACCATCTTAGTCTTCTCTGTGAAATCTTTCAGGACTTCTCTGCATAATCAGAAACGATTCCTGTTTAGTTTTAAGATGTGGTAATTTGGTAGATGACATCTCATCGCGTTCTTCTCAATTTGTGGGTGATTTGCTTTGAAGCCAATACTAGAGTTCTTTGCAATACTAGTGTTCTTTACGTTAACTTTGACGACATTGGTTCAACTTTCCCCTCTTCTCTTTGAGCTTCGGTTTCTCTACCACTGAAAGGAGATTAAGTTCTTTTAGTTTCTAGAGATCCGAGGGCGCACGGTGAGTGGTTTGATATCTCTTACTCGCAGGGCAGACCATATCTACGCAGTAAAGACCCTTTAATCCATGGACCTCAAAACTTATGTTCCTTGTCACAAAGCACTGTAAACTATGCAATCGTTTTCTGAGATTCGTGTATCTTGAAATTCTCATCGCAATCGATTGGAAGTGCATTTAGGCATGATTTTTTTTTGGAAACCAAGGATTTTTTGGCTCGAGAATGTAAGTGGACATACCTGAAGGAAGGCGGATTTTCTGGCCAGAATTTGAGCTTTCGAAGATCTTGAGGATACACATCAAGAAACAGACGATCAGACCAGTCTAGAGACTGGCCTTCTTCTGGGACAGGGTCTGCCCCATACCCTTCGAACTCCACGACGTTTTTTGAGTACTTCTTCTTCTCTTCCATTGGTTGTTCAAAGAACTCCCTTGTCACTTGAATTATCTTGTCCAAGAATGAACTTGAAATCTCATGACCTATTGCCTGAAAACTCCACAATTAACCCCTTAAAAACTACTATGTCAGAAAAGTTTATACTCTAACTCTCCGTTCAGTTGTCGTGATTGTTGTGTGGGAAATGGATTCTCAGAAAAAGTGAAGTGAGTTGAAGTAAAGGAAAATGAAACTTGTAGGTTCTCTTGACAAGGAATCTTGCAAGAAAACTAAAATTCCTACTTTTGGCAGGATCTGTTTTGCAGGAAGATGTTTCTCAGTGGGAAAGTTGAGTTTGTAGTACTAAACACAGAAAATTACGGAAAAGTTGATCTTCGATACATTTTGTGCAATTGAATCAGGGCCTTATGGTTTACAAAGGCAATTTCGATTCACTTTTCCTTTTATATTGCATGAGTTTTGAAATTTGGTTATCTCAAAATGTTGCTTAATAAGAATTGAGAGGAAGAAAAGGGTTAACAACTAACAAAACCGATAGATTTCTAATCTCCTTGATATCACATGTTGGGTTCCTTTGCAATATTACTGGAAAAACAAAAGAAATAGTACTACAGTTATGAAGTGTTTAAGTTCAGACCTGAAAGCAACCCCATGATTGAAGTGCTGATTTAAGTTTCATCAATTCCTCTTCATATTCTTGCCCGGATGCTTTTGAACTCGAGAGGATTCCGAGATCGATTATGGGAATCAGACACACGGTTGAATAATCGTCTTTAGTGGCATCGTAATCATGTCTGGAAACATATGGTGCTGGTGGTTCCTCACCATTAAGCACCATTTCTTGAACGCGCTTCGACAGTAAGACCTCTGCTGGAGGAAGAACTGAAGCTCCTTCCATGCTGTTGTCTGGCATCGAGCACTTAGAGTTGAAGATTCAGACTTCAGTGGTTACTTAAAACATGAAGACGAGCTTAGGATATGTCTGAAGCTGCTGAAGTCAGTTTCTGGTTTTAAGGTGACTGATGTGATAAGGACAATGATGGGGGCATAATTGGATTCTTTTCTTGTTCGTGGCCAAAACACTGGACTCCACGGGGCAAAGGTGATAGGGTTGTCAACGTTGATGGCCATCAATTCCTGATATTACCCAATTACATTGAGGGTTGCCTTTTGAAATTTCATACCAGCAATGTGGCATTTGATGATTGATTTATGGACTTTTTCTTCTGGATGGCCTATTGTTTGTATCAGGGCAATGTAAATGATTTTGGGTGGAAGATATCTTTTAGCAATCTCTGAAGATGTGTAATCATGAAAGTGTTTTCATTTTCTGTGTATCTATAAGAGTTACCTCCAACAAGAAAAACAGATCCAAATAAAGGTACCATTTTCATTTTGGTCTTGTCATAGTCATGGTGGCCAATTGGCATTTGCTTGTGTTGGACCGGAATGCCCATGCATTTGGTTGCACAATTTCACTCCCTACGACCGCTTTAAAAATAAATTTGTGGGTGCAATATTGGATACCATAAAAGACTAAATATTTTCACTCTGAGAGAAACCGGCAGAATTACATCTCAGCACACCACCAGAGTTTTTTTTTTCCCCATAACCAGACAAAGGAGGTAATGAGGGGAACAGAGGAAGGAAGAAGAGAAAAGGAGAAAGCAAAAGGTCTCCAGGGCTCCACCAAAACAGTGATGGGAAAATAGAGAAAATAATTTCACACACAACCAAACTCACTAATTTCTTGTATTAATCTTTAACAGTTATACACACTCATATCACTCTCACACACAAATTACAATCTGGGTGGGAGAGACCCCCTTGGAGGGGCTCTCGAGTTCTCCTTCCTCTCTGCTCTCTCTTACTCTTTTTTCCACACTGAGATTACAATTACATACATATATTTATACACCAGCAATACAAGTTCCAGCCACACAACTTGAAGCTACTGTCCTACCTTCCTGACAAACCGGACCATGAAGTACTTTAGTTCAGGCAGGTTCCTTTATTTCTTTTAGTACACAGCAAAACACATCATGATAATACATCTAGTGTTAAGCTTCTGCTGTATGGAGTGCTCTCATTCCTCTCTGGTAATACTCATAGTGAATGTCTGCATAATCTTTCACTCTCTTGAACACCTGTGGTCTTTCACCATCAACCAATCCATCCTCCGGTCCAATCTCTTTTCCCTTTTCAGGTTTATAGAACAAAACTATAGAAATTCTGTCTCTCTCTGAGTTACTCAGCACCCTATGCACAGGGCTCTTAACACTCCATTAGTCATTATCTGGTATTACCATTCAAAGTCAAAATCAGTACATTATATTCATTTTTGGCTTCTGCAATACGTCACTTTTATCTTTCAAGATATATGTAATACACACGCATGCATGCGCACAAACATATATTTGTACTTATGTAAATACATTTGTGTGTGCGTGTGTAACTCCATTTGGTAGCCCATGAGAAAGAGGATGGCATGAGGAACTTTGGGTGCTGTATGCCATTTATCGTTGTTGAAGATTTAAAGACCAAGTTCATCTTGCAAAATAAAAGTGTATCCAGACCCACCTGAATGCTGTTTTAAGCCCAGAATCAGATCAGGCCTCTGGCATTTCAAGTAGTAGTTAAACCTAGCTTGCAGCTTTTCACGTTCGCCAAATTGATCCAGGAAACAGTTCTCTTTCAGTTGCAACGACCTTGCCATTGCTTTAGAAGTGAGCTCTGTTAGCATCTTCGTCTAGTCTGTGAATTCTTGTAGCACGTCTCTGCATTATTATTCCCAGCCGTGTTACATGGATGCAAGTATCCATTGTTGGGTGTGGGTAGGAGTCCATGTATAGATTCAGGGTACTGTTTTCTATTTCAAGGACATAAGGACCTTACTCCTTACTAATAGTATAATTTTACTATTTACTGTACAAAACCATGTTCACAAGGTGCCCGCCTTTCAACATTTCACGCATATGGTAGGAGTCTATGCATAGTTCTTACAAATCCAAATCACAAAATATGCTTGGAAGGTGAATGTCCAACTAAACATGTTCAACACAAATTATATGAACTTGAAACCATATGGGTATTTAGAAAACCAAATAAGGAACTTCATTTTTCTTCTATGTCAATTGTTAAAAACAAGCACTTACCTCAGTCCATCTCCTGGAGCAATGGGTTTCTGACATGGGCACGATATAAACGAGTTCCAGTAACTTAGCTCTTCAAACTAGTTCATGTCACAACCTCTCTAACCATAAATCTTACACTAATATTTCCACCTAGATTGCAAATTCAGACTTACCCTATCTTGAATTGAAGATTCAAGTGTTCTCCTGCATCCGCCGTTGGGAATTTGGATCAAAACTCATGGGAGCTTATTATGTTCCACAAAGCCCTAATTTATTTATTCTATAAATCATTCCCATCTCAAACACACTAAACTAGTATTGTATCTGGACAAGTTAAATACAACCAGTGCACCATAAGTTCTAGAGTCCAGACCTATTTATTCCTCCTGAATACCACCAGATTAATTCCATTGTTGCAAATCGTAAATTACTAAGAGCACCTTTACAAAGGAACCAAAAACAAGAAAGAACAAAGAGCTTCAAGATAAGGCTACTACAATCACCTTGGATTCGAGGCAGATGAGCTGGAAAAGTAATAACCGCCGCCGTTATCCGTAGTCGGAGATGATGGACTGCGGCGGTACAACGCTTCGAGGGAATTCGGTCGACGTCGGATCAATGGAACAATGGAACGATGTGTTTGATGGAGTATGAAACAGTTAACGTTTTTGATAGTTTGGATTCAGTGTAACCCAACTCATTTTAAGAAACACATTTTCAACGAGATCAAGTACGAATTCGTATTGAACTACAATGAAAATCTAGCATCATTTTAAATCTTACATTATCTACCAAATGAATGTCTCAGATCACAAATCTCTTGCTAATATAAGTAGAAAGTTTCCTTGAAAGAAGCTGAAGATATGCAGAACGGTAGATTTCAAAACGACGTCGCAAAACGTAGCATGACATAGGTTCAACCTATGTCATGTATTAAACGACGTCACTTCCAATCAATCTCCCATTAAAGAGGACTGCAACAAGTAATTTTCTGATTGCGATTGATTCCTGGGTTTTTTATATGATCAAAGCAGTTCATCTTGTACAGCTTTCCGAATCAATAAAATATGTGAAATATCAGAGTAATCCATTCATAATTGATGTATAATCGGAGATGATCATTGTGTATTTATTTTTCTGAAAATAGATTTGGCTACACTGGATCAAATCTTTTCCTGGTGTCCTTGAAAAACATCGACGACAGCACTCATTGGAAGCTCATCTTCTCCGACGACGGTCAGCGGCTCCGGACGCGTCAAGAATAGGTACCCCTTCTCTTCAACAGACTTCTCTCGGCTCATTTCCCGTAAGATTGACATAGTTCTTCTTGTTGGGTCTTGGCGTCTTGCTAACCTTAGGGCAGTGGATAATATGCATATATGCAGTATTATATACTGCCAAATTTGTATGAATTGAAGTACGAATACACGACCATTGTTACACTTTTGCGGATATTTATGCATTTTTGGATATCGAACGAAAGAAAGAAAAAGGGTTTCTTTGCCATTTCTTTCTCATTTCTCCCTTCTTTTTTTATTTTCTCTCCCCTTCCATGAGTTCCAAACATAGCCTGACTAATGGTCTTTTCAAGAGCTCAACTGGGACCTCGAAAAACCAAAAGTCATCTGGGTTGAGTTTGGTTTGGATTTTGAGTTTTGGTTTTTGTAATGATTAAAGAGAAATATGAATAATAATTAAAAAATACGTATTAATGATTGGATAGTTACAGCGAAAAATAAAAATAATATTTAAAAATAGGTGTAATAATTGAATAATAATTGAGAAAATTGGTTCTTTAAAACCAAAACGAACAATCTCAATGTTTGCTAATGCGAACTGTGTCACCCCCTAGGCAATCCATGGACACAGACTCAAGCAGCTTTACTGGGTAAGAATTACGGGAGGAGAGGTGTGCTCCAGTTCCAACTTCCGTTACATTGGTGCTGGAAGAATCGTGGAGCTGGAGTCTCCTCAAAAATTGTCCTAGATGGCTCTATCTATAACCTTTGCAGTCCAATTTTCATTGATGATTCAGTTTAGAATAATGTTTTTCCTGGTTCTCTGCTGTTATGAGCATCTGATTAAACGGGAATGGGACACTGGGGTGTTTATTGTGGGTCTAGAAATGTGAATAGACGGTTGTGGCCTGCGATGATATTCTTTTTTGCTTTCTTGGGGTTGCCTGTCCTTTCAGATTGGGTGAAGCGGTTGCTCTCTAGGCTTCTACGTAGGGCCGGCCCTATTCATGAGTTTGGATCGTGAGGGCATGAACCAATTTGTGGCTAAATTTGTTGAGTATAATTTCAGTTCCTTGTATTGAGGTTATCCCTGTTATATTGCTAGTAAACCAGTTTCAGGAACACTTGCTGTCTTTTGGTAGAGCATGACAAGGCTATGAGCAAAAAACATAGCCCTAGTGTCTAGTGTCTTCCCAGAATCCAAAAAACATCATATCCCCCAGTTGCCTAGTGTCTTCCCAGAATCCAAAACAAAAGCCATCATCGAATCAACGTTGACATCCAGCCCAATGCATTGATCGGGTTGGCTTGGTTTTGTGGTTTGTTTATTCTGTTTTGCTTGACAAGCAAGCACCTGTGGCGGGGCATTGTAGAGGTTTCCGGTGCCAATGTAGACGAGGTTTCGGGTTATGTCAATGGAAGGGCTGCTTCCCCAAATGGCTGCTCCTGAGTAACCATTCAGTTTGCCACCGTTGTCAGGGAGAGTGTAGGTTTGCCATAGGATTGAGCTGTTTGGACAGATAGCTTTGCTAGGCTGCCTCTGGATGTGCAGCATTGGTTACTTGGTAGGAGTTCTTCTAGTGAAGAAACTCCAATGAAAATCGCCCTTCAAAGAAGATATGAGATGTAGTTAGTTTCTCTTGGGATTTATAAAAATAACTTGGGTTTGTTTTGGGTAAACTTATCAAAACCTTCATTATACTTGGGAAAGCTTCTTTTAGAGTTTGGGGTTTGTCCCACATTGCTTAGATGAGAAAAGGTTGAGTGGCTTATACATGGGAGCACATATTCTAAGTTCACACGATTAGCTTAGCTCTATAGTGGCTTGGCTTGGCTGTACGAATGGGGCTTGGTGTCCATAGTACGATCACCTGCGCATGTGAGACCGTGGCAGGGGATTGTGTGGTGCTTTGATGGCGACTTAGCCATGTCGGCGGTGTTGTAGGTGAATAGAGCCTATATCACAACCATTCAATACATCGAAATTCTAGAATCACTCCCTCTCTCTAATTGTTTTCTTGTTTTGTTGTATTGTTACGCCGTTATTCTGCAAAAAACGTGCATAATAGTTCCTTTGGTTCGACCAATACTTTTTGGCTCAGTATTTTGCATGTCCTTCATTTGTGCGAAGCAGACAGTAGATCATTCAATCAGGCTTTGTTGTATCCTAGAACAGATTTGCTGCAACCTGGTGCACACCAACGGTGGGGGCCAAATACTATTTTCGGAAAGCGACACCATAATGACTTGAAGCAGGTTCCAACCGTTTTGATTCTGCACCAACAGTTTCTTCTACCATGTGCTTGAATTTTTAATGAAGTCACTTTCGTTATTTAGAATTCACGAAGATAAGATGAAGGAAACTCATGAGACTAACAGGCATATAGATGTGGTAAGCGTTTTCAGCAAGGCGTTCAATTTCTTAAGTATCCAGATTCTTTCTGCACTAACAAAAAGGCCTAACAACAGTTCTTTCAAGGGTCAAATAACAATTTGTTTGTTGTGGCAAGAAATCATTTCCAGACACCAAATGATGTGTCTTTGTGTTTAACTTTTTTCCTAACTTAATTTTGGCACATACAACATTGTCATTCTGCATCAAATGGTTGTTGTATAACAATGTCTATCTGTTTATTGTTTCCATTCTGCTACTTATATCCTACTTTTGAACATCGTGCTAGTGGTTGCCATTGTGGGAGTGGATGTTTTGGTGATGACAAAGGTGGTAGGAGTGCCTGACACCCGGTTATAAAAAAAAAAGAAAAAGAAAAAGATATTGGTCCGAACGTGTTCTAAAGTAGTACTAATTACCCATTGTAAAAGGTTCCGGACTGAGTAATCACTGCCAGAGGACGTGGGTCTAGCCGAGTAGACCAAATAAGATATCCAGCCAAACGAGTAAATTGAGATAATCAGACGGTCACCAGCGACTGTTGTGGTAGATCTAGATATGCACACATAGCCCAATTAGCTCACCGAGATTCTGTTTCCATATTAGGTCCCCGTTTAAGGCATTCACAGCATATAAATATCCATTCCATGAAGGGAAGTAGAGAACTCCATTTGCCACGGCTGGAGTAACCGAAATGTCTTTTCCAGCAAAGAATTTCCATTTTAGTTGTAGGTCCCGAACAGCCTTTGGATTTATCAGGATTTCTTCTTTGCCGTTCCTCCTGTTGTCAAATCCACTTGTAATTGTACGATGCCCTTCAAGATTCATGCATCTTGATGTCCTCATCATATCATGTGGCTGTTAATGCATTGGGATGAAGGGAAATAAGCTCCCAGGCCACAGAGAGGGCATCTGATAGGTGAGAGACTTTTGGGACAAAGGTTTGAGCCTAGGATTTTATTGGATTCTATACCCAATTGTCCCCATAATTCACGTTCTTTGGGGCATCACACTTCTAACCACGCGATCATGTTCTGAAATTTGTGTATTTCTGTGATCGGAATCATATTGAGA
The DNA here is from genome assembly GCA_022606695.1 of Vaccinium macrocarpon. Lineage (NCBI taxonomy): Eukaryota > Viridiplantae > Streptophyta > Magnoliopsida > Ericales > Ericaceae > Vaccinium > Vaccinium macrocarpon. Next base: position 31,204,988 of record CM040174.1, on the reverse strand, counting down.
CAGGATTTCTAGATACAGGATTTCTTGGCTTTAGGGTATAAGTGGACTTACCTGAAAGAAGCCAGGCTCAGGCTCTCTGGCCAGAATTTGAGCTTCTGTAGATCTTTAGGGTACACATTAAGAAACAGACGAACAGACCAATCTAGAGACTGTTCTTCTTCTGGGACAGGGTCTGCCCCATACCCTTCGAACTCCACAACTGTTTTTGAGTATTTGTTCTTCTCTTCCATTGGTTGTTCAAAGAACTCCCTTGCCACTTGAATTATCTTGTCCAAGAATGAACTTGAAATCCCATGACCTATGGCCTGAAAACTCCACAATTAACCCCTTAAATACTATGTCAGAAAAAGTTCATACTTTTATGGTTTAGAAAGTCCATTTCGATTCATTTTTTCCTTTTATACTGTATGGCTTTTGAAATCACATACTGGGCAGCAGAGAAATTTTAGTTCTTTGACTTCCTTTGCAATATTGCTGGAAAAATAAAAGATATAGTATGGTATATGAAGTGTTTAATTAAGTTCAGACCTGAAAGCAGCCCCATGATTGAAGTGCCGATTTAAGTTTCATCAATTCCTCTTCATATTCTTCACAGGATGCTTTCAAACTCGAGAGGATTCCGAGATCGATTATGGGAATAAGATATACGGATGAATAATCGTCTTCAGTGGCATCATAATCATGTCTGGAAACATATGGTGTTGGCGGTTCCTCACCGTTGAGCACCATTTCTTGAATGCGCTTTGACAGTAAGACCTCTGCCTGAGGAAGAACTGAAGCTCCTGCCATGGTGTTGTCTGGTATCGAGCACTTAGAGATATTAAAGTTGATGAAGTCAGTTTCTGGTTTAAAGTTGATAAGGACAATGATGGGGGCATACTTGGATTCTTCTCTTGGAAGTGACCAAAACTCTGAACTCCATGGGGCAAAGGTGATAGGGATATTAAAGTTGATGGCTATCAATTCCTAATATTACCCAATTACGTTGATGATTGCCTTTTAAAATTTCATATCAGCAATTGGTATTAGATGAGTTTTCTTACAATTAGTCCAAATTTTGATTACTTATTCTTAGTGATTTTTTAAAAAATGATTATTGACCATTTTCTTTTGTTTTCTCACTTAGCGTCAATGAGAAACATAAAAAAGAACAACATTCAACTAATAAACAAATTAGAAAGCTCTTTCAACTTGTAAATAATTATTTATTCCACCTTAAGGAATTTTTAACTTCCAAAAATGAAGAGTATATAGCATTCACAAACATAAAATCGTGCTCAGAAAAAACAAAATTGCGTTCAAAAAATAAATATTTTTTGAACGCTATATAATCCTATATAATATCATTAAAAAATAAGATTTTGAAATTTTGATTTTTATATTTTCTTAGATTATACAACGTTCAAAAAATAAAATAGCTTTTTATTTATTTATTATTTATTTTTATATACTGGTGATGTGTTAATACTAAAATATTATGAGGGAACATAGAGCATGGGAGATAACTACAATTCAATCTACGACACCGTTAGTCCTATTTTAACATTAGCGGAGGTATATGTGTAATAGTCTGTAAAGTAATGGAGGTAAAAATAATTTCTAGAAACCAGAGGGGCGGTCACTGTATTTGTAAGAAACTTCATTGGAGGTCAGTGTAATTTACCCTATGAAAAATGGTGATAAACGATACGAAATAAGGAAAAAGAAGATGAAATATTCATGGTTTTCGCTTCTCACCAAATCTCATTATTTTTTGCTACTCCCTCTGTCCCTTTTATAGTATTTAGTTTTTCATTTTAGGTTGTCCCTTAATAAGTGTCTGTTTTAAAAAGTAAATGGGTAAAAATTTGTGCAATTATTATTTTGCTCTTTTGAAAAGTTAGTGGATAAAGAGTTAGTGGGTAATGGTGGAAGACAATTTTAAAAAATGAAGGTAAAAGTTGATGTAAAAATGTAAAAATAGAGGTAAAAGTTGATGCAAAAGTGTAATGATAATGTGTTTTTAATAAGTTGAATTTGCAAAGCAACACACTTAAAAGGGAGACAAAGAAGGATAGTTAAAAATAGTAGTCGCTTCCACATCATTTTATTGATAAAGAAAGTCTACTAATGTCTACCAAATTAACTGCATGTATACTAAGACGGTTAGCCTTCTCAAATAAAGGCCAGAAGTCTGCTTAAATGCAGCCAAATTTCGCCTCCAAACTTCTGATGCAATCGAGAAATCAGCCCCGAACCTCACCTCTCTGTATTCAGACCAAATGCCTAATATTAGAGCCGCAGTTTCCTACCATTGGCATTCTTAAAGACAAAGTCATGAATGAGGACATCACTTTGCAAGTGCTGAGAACTTTCGCACCATCTCTCTCTCTCTCTCTCTCTCTCTCTCTCTCTCTCTCTCTCTCTCTCACAATAGAAGCAAGAGAAAGTTATCTCTGTGTGTGTTAAGCTTCGGACACAATAGTTCGGATATAAATCCATATACATATGGGTCCATGTGCGTCATGTAAGGCTCACGTGCATCGAATGGCTTTTGGACACAGGTAGCACTGTTCTTTGTGATTTCTATATGATTCCATTATGTCCCTGGTTTCTGCAATTTTGTCATGCAAGCAAACATCAAGTCATCTTTCTTGGATACCAAAATACCTATGAAACAGCAAACGATTCTTGAAAGATTTAAACTTGAAGATTGCTATGTAAACTTGAAGAAAGGACAGAGAGAGATGGCTGGTTTTAATAATGAAAAGTCATCAGGCCGTCCATTGGCTTCTGGCTCAAATCTCACGGCTGAAACATCATCCGCAAATCATTCCGAAGCTAAATTTTGCAAGGGTAAGGAGTTGATGTATGCCAGTGATCAAGTCCAGCTGCTAAGAGAGAGATTGAGATCTCTTGAGGAAGAAGCTGAGGTTATGAATCAAGCTTTCATAGAGAGTTTGGAAGAAAGGAAGAAGCTGATCAATGAAATATCTCACCAGTTTCGGGTCATAAGCCATTATCGCGTATATGGGAAACAAGATTCAACTGGTCTATCTCAGGTTTTACACCAGGAATCTAATCCATCTCTTGTAATCAGAAATCGAAAACTAAAAGCTAGTGTGGGGTGCATTTGACTAATCTGGTGATAAGTATGACAGGTATGAAATCTCACTTACATGACTGTTTTTTTGCCAGACCCTGAACATGCATCTCTTTTCTTCATTACACTCATGCAATGGATTAAACTAGTTCTGATTGTTTCTTTGGATTGGGTTTCTAAATGAAACACCATGATTATATGCTTTGCTTCCTTTGCTTTGTGCAATTGTTGTGGATTATATCTGTCTGATTCAGTGATATGGGCAAAGAATATGTATCTGTGGTCGAAACTCTGCACTAACAGTTGAGTAATGGATGGCCAAGAAGCACGGATACCTTTATCGAACACAAGTATCCGTATCCAAAACAATCGATACACGTCTGATTTCTTTACCATATTTCTTTTAGCATGATAATAGGACAAGTTGGGGACACACGTTGCACACATTAGGAGCTAAATACAATCTTAACACGTGTATTTTTTATACTACTCATATTTATTTTGGGTGCCACCTTCAATTTGCAATCCTAGTTCCACCACTGGGAATTTGCTTCTTTGTAAAAGTCACGTTTGAAATCTCCTATGTGCTAGATAAGAGATGGGAGGAAGTTTCCCAACATTTTTTTTCTGCTTTCAATTCTGTATTCACTTTCTGAAAGGTGAATATCAAAGTTTTTAGAATCGGCAATTTGATTACCTCACTGGCTCCACACCCACAAGTGAACTTATCAGAGTGGCTAAACCTGATGCTGATAACAAGGTCGCTGGGGAAACTGAGATGAGGATGAAGATGATCAGAATGATGACGAGGGTTTCTGAGGATGATGTTGATGCACCAGGGGATGTAGGAAGTGATGACGACGAAGAGAATGCTAAAGCAGATGACACAGAGGAGGAAGAAGAGGATGAAGAGGAACATGAGGAAAAGCAAGGTTAGCCTCCTCAGAAAGACGAAAAAGCGAGAAACCTCTTTGTTTCCGTTTCCCCCCCATTGTCTTGCTTCTCAGAATCTCATGTTGGTCAGGGGAAGGAGGGATGAGGACGGCACCTATCCATTACGGGTAGTTGTTTGTCTGTAAGGTGTTGAGCCCCACTTCACTTTGGCACAGACAGCATCTTTGTGTCTCTTACTACATTGAAAGAATAAAATGGTTTGCCAAGCTCAATAGCAGCGGATTTAAAATAAATAAAAAAAAACCAACTCGATGCCATTTCTGCACAATCAGAAAAACCAATTCGTTGCCTCTATCTGACCACTCACCACTCAATGCAAAATCAAACAGGGTTCTTGGGACACAATTTGGCGAAGATTTTAAAAATTTCATGTAAGAGTTCCAAAATCGTAATCGCAGATGACACTCACAAGTAAAAATTCTTTCCAGTTCAGATTCTTTCTTTATCAGCTTATGATATTTAGGATACTAAACAATTTCTAAGCATCTTTATAACTCTGAATCTAAATAATATGACCCCAAACCTATCATACAGGACAAACACCAGCAATAACACTTTGCCCCCAAGTACTGAGAAAAAGAAGATGGCAAACCAATAATCTATTTTAATGCTATGACTCCCAATAAAATGAGCAGTGTGTTTGTATCAACAGCAACAAAGCATATCTTACCATGAATCACCAAATTCCAAATCGTATTCCAAATTCTTGCCCCGAATCACATTATTTTGAACCCAAAATTCCCAAATTGAGCATTGAACACTTGCTGAGGCAGCTTCCGAGACCGACAAACAACAAACATTGGAACCTTCAAAATACGAATACATAATAGTATTCCCATTCAAAAACTCCTCAAGCATTTCCTAGGCTCTATCAGGATCCGAGCTCTCACATTCAATCTCATAACTCGTCCCAAACCCGTAATCCGTCTTGTTTACCTCCAATTCCAACCATTTCCAATAATTCAGCATAGCTATAAAGTAGCCCCAATCATCAATCAAATGGCCAACTTGAAACCGAATTCAGAAACTCTTTGACACTGAACACTTGATGAGGCAGCTCGCCAGACCCCCAAAAAATAGTGAATTAGGCAATCTCCGATTACGAATACCTAATCGGATTTCCTTTCAAGAACTCCTCACATACATGAACTGTTTACTGCTATACTACCAATGAAACAGTTTGCACTGAGTAGCAACAAAGCATCTCATACCAATGAACCAATAATTAAATCCATAGCTCCTAATAAATGCCTTTAATTACATAAATTATATTGATAGAAATGCCTTCAATTATCAATCATACGGGCAATTTGGAACAAAAATTCACAAACTGAGCATAGAACACTTACTGAGGCAGCTTCCCAGACCGAAAAACAGCAAACTTTGAAACCTCCGAATACGAATACCCAATTCCATTCCCCTTCAAAAACTCTTCAATCATTCCCTTAGCCCTATCAGGCTGTTCACTCTCACACTCAATCTCATAACTCGTCCCGAACCCGTAATCCGTCTCATCCACCTCCAACTTCAACCCATTCCAATCAAACACATTCCTCACATTCCTAAACCCACCCAAACAAACCAACCCAGTGACCCCGAATTCCTCTATTACCCTCTCCATTAGCCTAGAGTCGGATAGGGATAAGAGGCGCCATGGCTCGGCCACGGCGGCGCGTGCGATGGAGGGGTCGATGGGTTCTTCGTGCTCTTCGACGCGGCTGATGCCTGAGGATAGTTGCGGTTTGGATTTTAGAGCGAGAATGCAGTGGGGGGAGGAGTTGTAGAAGCGGAGGCGGAGGGCGGTTTGGTTGGAGGAGAGGTGGGAGGTGGGGGTGTCGAAGAAGATGTTTTCTTGGAGGAGGGTTTTGGTGCAGAAGGGGGAGAGGAGGCGGATGAGTTTTTGGTGGGAGGAGGAGTCAGGGAGGCGGAGCTTGACTTCGACTTCCATAGGGGTGGTGGAGGAGCTGCCGGAGCAGTACTGGTGGTGGTTGTGGACTCGTGGTGGCGGTAATTTGGTGATATGTTGTGCAAATACTCTGGCCCTGTTCGGTGTAGAGTTTTATTAGTTTAGTTTTGGTTTTAATAACATCATCGTTACTCTTATTTCTTTTTTTTTTCTACACTCATTACATCTTTTGACATTATCAAAATTAAACTAAAATATCAAACGAGCACATCTACTGTTATTTTCCCAATTCCTCTCATTAATAGACGAGTGGTGGTGGTGATTTTGGAAGGAGATTATGGCTGTCTTTCCATTTTTAGCCTCAATTGCTAAAAATTCCTCGGTCTCATTTTATTTTTGTCAATTATTATTTTTATTTATTTAGTATTCATTGGATATATCTTTAAATTTATAATATTTTTTTATAATTTCAACAACTTTATATTATAGAATAAATTGAGATCTGTACGAAATAATATCCATATTGTATATTTTTAGAGATCCACATTGAAACGAGCCGTTAACTTCTTAATTTATATGGACACGGGGTGGCTGCACACAACAACTGTTGTGCACCATCTGAGCCCTCCGTTGCTCGGATGGATGGCTCAGATTTCACATCTGAGCCGTTGATTATGTAATTTATTGGTGGATGCTTAAACCTCTATTATGTAATTTATTGGTTGTATCTACTGTTTCGTGGAAAATTGACTTATTTTACTGATGTCATTCATGTTTTCATTTTCTTTATTTTTTTTGAAAACCGGTTCAAACAAACATATTTTTTGCTTTCACTTTGATTTAAGGAAAAACATAAATTGATATTTTGAAAACAGAAGTGTTACTAATCATAGCCTGATTGATTGTAAGAAAAAGAGGGAACAAAAAAGGAATCATCGAGATTGTGTGACAATTGACTAATACAAAATTCGTATTACTTTAAATCTTCCCTTCTATTTTTCTCATCTTTTACTTCTCCCAAAACGTGGTAGAATTTTTTTTTCCCCACCGTCTCTTTCCAACGGAAGGTAATAGGCATCAATTTATTTTTTTTGACATTCATTAATGCATACGAGTAATTGATATAGTCAATTTAATTGATTGAGACTGCATGAATTCCTCATCTGGATTGAATATAATATATATGAATACTTAGTCTGCATTGAATATCCAAAAAAATGCCATAGAATGTTAAATTAGGCATTTTTAATGTTTTAGTATTTCAATTGATTTAGGCATAGAATGTTATTTTTCCTGCAGACGATGAATTATGAAAATTGTAAAATAAGATTTATCCAAATTGTCCTATTTCAATTGATTTAGTCTTATTTCTCCTCCCCTGGTCTCCCAATGCCCAACTTAACTGCCCTTTTTTAGTACTAGTTCTTTCACAAATTTTCCCCAAAATTTGACTCTCTCGTCACAATCTGTATGGATAATTGTTTACTGAAAACCCAATCTTTATGGATAATTGTTTACTGAAAACCTAATCTGTATGGATAGATGAATTTTTAGTAGCTACATTGGATACTTGAATTTTTTATCAGCAATGAATCTTTTTGGGAAACAAGGATATCGATAATAGGATCTTTTTTATACTAGCGCGGGGCACATACTTTACACGTGCTCCGGGGTTCGATACTCATCATCGTATGCTATGAAAAACGTACTCCTATTATTTTGATGAAAATAAATTTTAGTCATTATTGTAATATACTCTCTCCATCCAAAATAGTTTCTCTTACTTTCCTTTTTTTGATGTCCTAAAATATAGGGCTAAGTTTTCAACAAAGGAAAGTTGACAAAATTTCATCTCTGCTCTTGAGATGCTTAAAACAATGAAAACAATGAGACCAACAGGAGAATAATTGAAAAGTTTGAAATTTAAAGTGCACTCTTGAAAATGTTCTCTAAGTACATTAGTGGCAAAACTTTCTTATTTTCAAAAAATAATTTAAATTCAAAACTTGGTTATTCAAAACAATTTAAATTCAAAACTTTTGGAAAAACATGAAGGACTAATTATCATGAGTAATCTGATATTCATGGCCACATCTGGAAATAGTTTTTGTCTTCTTCGAATCCAACGGTTTTTGTGGAGTCCCAAGTCCCCACAGCCAATCGTTGCATTGCACCCACACAACTATACTACACTCGCAGCACAAGATCGTTGCTTACAGTTTTGCTTTTCGCATTCGACGGCGCAAACGCTAAAAAAATTGTCCAATCATATCGATCCGCTCCATTTCTCTCTCTCATCGGACGTTATAGAGAGAGATTACAGTTGACTCTGAGATCTAGGGTTCCAACCTCTCTCTCTCTCTCTCTCTCTCTCTCTCTCTGTCTCTCTCTATCCTCAATTCAAATTACAAAAGTTCATCCATATCATCGATCAGTCCTGTAAGTCCTTTTATTTCAATCATCTATATCATTTCTATGCATTCATAGGCATCTCCATAAACACGCACGGGAAAAAGTTGAATTCTCTATCTGTTTCATCCGCTGCACAAATGGAAAGTAATTATTCAGCTCTTCCTAAGAACTCATATGTAGAATTACAATTCCAAGATGATAACTTTGGATCGAGAAACCCTAGATCTTCCCCCAAAGACTCCTCTCTGAAACTTCTCCCTCTTGATGTAGAACAAAGCCATTTGAAACCACACAATGTAGATCCCGAGGTAGATGACGATATCGATTTCGATAATCTCCCCATTATTTTTGGGGGTAACAATGCTGGTTCTGGGATTTACGGTGCAGTTTTTAACCTCACGACGTCGATTATTGGGGCGGGTATTATGGCCCTCCCTGCCACTATGAAAGTTTTGGGTTTGGTTTTGGGGGTTGTTTTGATTTTCTTGATGGGTATTCTTTCTGAGTTCAGTATTGAATTGATTGTTCGGTTTACGGCTCAATGCAAGGCGTCTTCTTATGGAGAGGTTGTACAAGCTGCGTGTGGTAGGCCAGCTAGGATTTTGTCCGAAATTTGTATAATTGTGAACAATGGCGGCGTTTTGGTAGTTTATTTGATCATTATAGGGGACGTTATGTCTGGTTCTCTCCATCATACGGGGGTTTTCGATCAGTGGTTGGGAAATGGTGTGTGGGATCATCGAAAACTGGTGATTTTGGTTGTGCTTGTGGTTTTTCTTGCACCACTTTGTGCTTTGGATAAGATTGATTCGTTGAGCTTGACTTCAGCTGCTTCAGTAGCTCTTGCTGTTATCTTTGTCTTGGTTGCTTTCCTCATCGCGATTATTAAGCTCGTTGAAGGGACTATTGAGGCTCCAAGATTGACACCTGATTTCGGGTCGAAGCAGGCTATTTTGGATTTGCTTGTGGTGATTCCAATCATGTCGAATGCTTATGTGTGCCATTTCAATGTTCAGCCTATTTATAATGAGCTCGAAGGACGGTCGGTTCAGAAGATGAATCAAGTTGGAAGGATCACTACTCTTCTTTGCATTGTGATTTATGCTTCAACTGCAATTTCAGGTTATCTACTCTTTGGAAAGAACACTGAAGCCGATGTGCTGACTAACTTCGATAGAGACCTTGGAATTCGTTTCAGTACAGCTTTAAACTACATTGTCCGTATTGGGTACGTTTTCCATTTGATTCTTGTTTTCCCTGTTATCCATTTCTCCCTCCGGCAAACAGTTGATGCCTTGGTGTTTGAGGGATCAGTGCCCCTCTCAGAGAGTAGGAAGAGGTCTTTGGCCTTAACTGCAGTGCTTCTATTACTTATATATATCGGATCAACGTTGATTCCCAACATTTGGACTGCTTTTAAGTTCACAGGGGCAACTACGGCTGTGTCGTTGGGTTTTATATTCCCGTCGCTCATTGCATTAAGATTAGGTAAACAAGGCCCTGGTTTGACCCACATTGAGAAGTTTTTGTCTTGGTTCATGTTGGTACTGGCAATGATAGTCAGCATTGTTGGTGTGATTGGAAATGTCTATAGTCTCAAAAGCAAGTCTGAATAACCCTCTCATTTGCAAATGAGGTTTTCTTTACTCTATCAATTGGATGAAGCCCCGGAAAATGTAAATTTTACTAAATCTTATGGTTTCTGCACTGCTTGGACGGTTCATTGAGTGAAGATCATTTGGCATGAAGTAGACAGTTTACCAACAAGACGAATGTTGCTGCGCGTCATCTCAACATGTGCTGATTTGTCAGGAATTGCTGACAAGGCCTTGTGTTTCTCATTAAGGTACTGCCACCTGTAAGTTGTTTTGATGGAATTATGTAATGTAGGAACCAGTTCATGGTGTAGTTTTATTAGGTCCGCTCGAGTTTCATCTCAAATTCTCCCCATCCAACGAAGTGAGATTATTGGAACCTTATAGAACAACAATTACATCCATTTTTAACAAATTCTTGTTTGTTTATTTTGTAAGCGTGGTACTTCTGTCAACAGTTTCTCAGTGATACTACTAATAAATGAGAATTTTGTGAGTGGAAGAAAAATCGTTGTTGCATGGTTTTCGCCCACTAGAATTGCTTACTTCGAACCTGCATAATTACATGCATTCATTTGGTTCGGTATCAGTGTCTATAATTGGAATCATCTCGGTCTTACAGTTGCTTTTGCTTTCTGCACATCGACTTTGTTTTTCTCGTAATTACGTAAAATTTCAATGTTACGGTTTCTGTTAGTCTGTTACTTGGTCCAAGATATGGCCACTTAAAAGACAAAAACCTGTGACAAAATCATATGTCGGTAGGGTGCCTTCCAAAAAATCTGATTTATGATGGAACCGTAAAAGATTTATTTGTTAGCAGGACCATGTTCAACTGGAACAGGAAATAGAAGATGGTCTTGTGGAACCAGAAAGTGTCTTAGCAATGAAATATTTCCTGCAAAAAAATTACTCCTATGATTTATGACAGAAACGTGAAACAGTTTTATGTTAGCTCGAGAATGCTCAACTGGAATAGGAAATAGAAGATGGTCTTCTGGAACCAGGGAATGTCTGAGCCTCTGAGGGATAAAATATTTACTGGGACCAAAAAAAAAAAGAAAAAAGAAATCATTTCCGTCGTAGATAGCCTAGATAGCGATGTTCATGGCAAAACCATAAAACAGTGTGTATATTAGCACTAAAATGCTCATCTGGAACAGGAAATAGAACCAGAGAAGTGTATGAGGAAAGAAACATTCCTTTTTCAAACTTAGAACGTTTTAGAGTATGCAGTTTACCACTGATATGCATCAGTTTGGTGTTGATGCCCTCTTGGGCTCTTGCCACTGAAACTGTTTCCATCAAGCTAGGATGAATTTCTACTGTTGGAAAATAAGGTAGTTTGAGCTATGTTACATGGCCTCGAATACAAATATGAAGTGCGGGTATGTGTCTAATACGTGTCTTGTTTTATCCTATTTCCATTTGCGAGTACTGGGGATACTCCAAAATATTCAAACTTCAGTTTCTTTCATTTTCTAGGATATATGGTGTGTGTTCAATGCGTAGTTCATGGTAAATTCAATTCACAAGATATGCATGCTAGGTCTATGTCCAACTAAATATGTCAGACACGGATTGCACACCTGTCCGAGAGATGAATGCACGACATTAGTATTTTATACTTTTAGAAGGATCGTCGAACAAAGAGTTTTGAGTTGTCTCAGCCAGGAGCAAGGTGGTGTGAAATTTGTCGTGTGCCCTGAGAACTGATTTATGTGTCTTATTCTTGTTCGAATTTCTGGTTTAAACTAAAAACCAACTTATTGCACTTTACAAGACAGATTACGAGACAGATTAGTAACTAATAAACTAACTTAAGCCAATTTCTAACTTACGAATAATAGCATCATAAGCTCTTTAAATCTCGTAATCAAGAGGATCTACAACCTTTAGGTTACTATTTAAACTTATTTTGGGATGCCAATGTTAAGGGTAGAAGTACATATTCAGATTTATAGCAACTTTTCATCTAGATCAGATGTAATTATGATTCTATTGTGTTTCTTAGCAAGATGTAGCATAAGTGCTGCCAATTTTATACTGCTACTGTATTTGGTTATTGAGCGTTCACTTTTTGCTTCTAAGTTTGCGAGAAATTGATAGGATCACTTCTGAAAATCGAAAGAAAAAGAGAAAATGAGAGAAAAATTGATCATTTCGATGTGATCAAACCTCCAACTAGACCACCTCGAGGGGATCTGACTTCCAAAGCCTTTACGCAATTGCAATTTTATTCTTGCTAGAAAGGAGCTGCCTCCTGATTAAAAATTTCAGAATGTCCTGATTTTTCCTGGGCTATATGTGAATACCTTCGAGTGTATTTCCTTTCATCTTCAAATAAACGTTCCTCTTACGCTTGTTCGATATGATTTAACTTCATGGCGGATATCCGGCTGTAATCCTTCAACTAATGTTCCTACAAGTTGATATCCGGACCATCCAAGTGCTTGATTTGAAAGACGTTTAAACCTTCTTGTCCTCGCTTGTTCAGTTGGTGCAGAAGAAACGCTCTGCACGCGAGATGCAGCCGGGTCACCGTCACGTTGATTAATTATTTCATCTCGCTCGTCATTGTTTCTTGTCATGCTTCATAGAATACAGCCACTCTGATACCAAATGATAGAATCACTTCTGAAAATTAAAAGAAAAAGGGAGAACGAGGGAGAAATTGATCACTTCGAAGAGATTGAACCTCCAACTAGACGATTTCGAGGGGATTTGGTCTCCAAAGCCTTTAGGCAATTGTAATTTTATTCTTGCATAAATGATCATACGACATATACATATTTAATGACTCTTAAATAAAAATCAAATGACATAATTGACTGATAATGATATCATAGACTCAATCAATGAAACCTAAAATCATGCATTCGATAAATTAAACGAGGCAACTAAAATTATTAAGGATGTGGCTTCCTACTGCTCGTCAGTATGCTTCCATTGGGATCCTTTCCCGGATGGTTGTCTCTAGTTTTCTTGGACCATTTCGGAGAAAGTTTTCATGAATCCTAACATCTTCACTCGGTGTTTGCTGTTTTGTTCTTGTGGCTTATTTCATCTTTTTAGCTTCTGGTATTCATTGGGGTGTTTGGGGAACTTATTTTAGTTTTTCATTTTGGCTTTTGTTCTCTAAACTCAAAAACCGAAATTCATTTTAGGAAAATACATTATGGGTGAGGATAGCCAAACACCTAGAAGTAAAAAATGAGAAAATAAAAATGGAATAAGTTGGTATCCAAACATCCCCTAATTCTTCGTGTGTTTCTCCTTTTATGAACGGAGTTCTCATGATTTACAAAGCCAAAGTAAAACCAGAAACCTTTTTTCTTTTAGGTAGTATATGATCTTTTAGGCCTTAGTTCTCCCACATACACATTATACACCTATATGAACACTAGGTAAACAGGCATGTGCTCAGTAACCACATGATGGAAGGTTTCTCTTTCTTACCCCGAGGATTAGTACGGTTTACTCTTCACACAATTGATCAGGATTCAATTCTTTAAGCCACAAGAAAGTAATTGTGAGTCTCCAATTCCCAACATGAATCATTTGTTTTTGACCGGACAAGATAAGAAATTAGTTGAAGTTCTTGTAAATTGACCCGAATACCCTTACCATCGAAAAAAAGGACAGGAAAGCATCTCTTTATCTCTATTTTGCTGGTTTGTCAGGGTAGTTATTGCTTCTGTGTGCATTTATGTCTTCCAACTAATGTCTAATAATCAGTTAAAAAAAAAACTAATGTCTACTAATGAGTAAATTAAAATACCCCTCTATTATATTGGTATTAATGATCAGATAAAGTATTAAAAGTGGCATTTGGTAGAGAGCTTGGAAGTTCGGTATTCAAGTGATAAGTTTGTGGTCCTGTTTCTCACGTGCCCCCGTTTGAGGGCTATCCTATTTCTCTTCGTATAGACAATAGACAAGGCATGTGAGTTTATCTGATCACTTGTTTATGTATTTCAGTTTGTTAGTCTTAGGGATCATCATTCTTTTTTTCTCTTTTGATTTGGCAGTCAGAATGTAGAATTTGAGGCATGTATCTTTTCTTAATCTCCTTTCTGATTTGGTCAAAGATAAGTCATCCACGCCAAGACTAGGAGATTCACAAGAAGTAACTTTCTTGCGACCTAACCCTTCTCTTTTGATTTGGCGGTCAGAATGTCCGGGCTAGCTTATGTATACTTTTACTAATCTCCTTTCTGATTTGGTCAAAGATAAGTCATCCACGCTAAGACTAGGGGATTCACAAGAAATAACTTTATTGCGACCTAACCCCAAGAATTGAATTTTGATTCACAGGAACCCACCAACTAACCGGAGTAATCCTCCGGACTCTAGGGATCATCTGATGCATTTCTAGTTTGCATGCGCATGCACAAACAAGTGTAATCAAATACATGTCAGCAGTCTGATTGTAAATAATTAGTACTATGAATTAGGTGAAGAATGATGGTGGCATCTCTTTAGTAAACTCTTAAACACAATTATAATCCCCTCAACTAACCACATCACTAAGTGAAACCCAATTATTATTTTCCGTGACATGAATACCCTAAGCATCAGGGCCGGCCCAAGGGTTTGAGGTGCCCTAGGCCTAGCCCAAGAATTGTGCCTTTCCAGTACAACGCCTAAATAATTTTTCGAGTAACAATCACTATACGAGAAAACCAAAACAATATAAAGTTCTACAAGCATCACATAATAACGGAAAAATTAAAACACGAAGTCTCTAGATACATATAACGCATGAGTATCACTTGAATATTACGAGTGTTGCAATTTTAGAAGCAAAAGTATCAATTATACTTGGGCCTTTTTTATATTGTGATTTTTTTAAAATCAATTTTAGTTTTGGGCCTTTTTAAAAATTTTGGGCCACAATAATTTTTGGGTCTTTTTTAAACATTGGGCCACAATGTTGGAACAACTTTTATCACCTAATAGATTTTTTCTTTTATTTTTGGTCCAAAAAAGTGTTACAGTGCCCCGTAGGTATAAAATGGTGGGGTCCCAAAAATTGACTTTTTTGTCTTGCTTGCTGGCTGGCGCTTGTGGAAGCCTTGGGCCTGGGCCGGCCCTGCTAAGCATTTAAAATAGGAGGCAGTTTCTTTGCAATCCATTTGCAGATTGCCCGTTATGAATTCAACCGGATCCATTGGAACGGTCCACATTGCAGGACCTGTCCATGTAAAAATCTAGCTTGATCGGATACTCTTAACCATTCGATTGGAATGGTTTTGTCTTGTAGAAAATTGTTAGAATGGTTTCATTTAGCAAAAAGTGCTATAAACCACTTTTTGCCGAACGAAACCATTCTAATCGAGTGGTTGCAGTGTCCAATGAACTTGAATTTTAGCATAGATGTTCTGTTCGACAGCTACGATAAGAACGTGTCTCGGGTGAGCCCGTGAGGGACAAACTGTGGAAAACCAACCTCTACTAACACATTTTTAACTCTTCGTAATCATGTTTTCTTGTAAACAGAGTGATTTTTCAGTTGCATTCGTTAAGGACTACAGAAAACAGAGTAGTTACAGAGTTGCAGTAATGATTATGTCTAACCTCGTGTGCTGATACGGGATCTCAAGTGTGGATAAGAAATGGGCCCCGCATCATCTTACAGTTCAATAGAGGCATATGCCGTTACATCCTAATCGGTTCATCTTTGCATTTAATGGGCTAGATTTTAAAAAGACTTTTGCTGGAATAATAGTTTCTTTTCGGAAAAAGTTTTTCTAAAATCTTGATCATTAAAAACAATTTTGGTGGCCAAGATCACACGAACGGTTCTCTGTAGTCCAACATTAGACTGCAGAGAATTTGGATTCGTAAGAAATTTTTGGAAAAATTACAGTGGCAATCACATATTTCAAAGAACAATTTCCGAAAAGAACAGATTACAAACAGACTGGAAAAATACAAACTAAAAACAGAGAGATACAACGGCTAGAACCACGGTCGACAAAACACCATTGTCAACTGTCTTGGTGAACTGAAACTAGTGTCTACCTCTCTCGCACAAAGACGAATTCTGGAGTATTTGTGTTGCACGAAAATCTGATACTGAAACACATAGCAGACCTGCCCTTTTATAGATGGAAAAATGAGTTGAAACTTGAATACGGGATTAATGGGGGAGCCTCCCCATTCAATAACAAAATTGAATTCTGCCAATGAATTTTGATTTTGTAACCCCAGCCTTCAATCTGAATTTGAATAGGATTTGAATTCTGCCATAATCTCTATATTCATAAGGGGATTTACCCAGCATTAATGCGTAAACGTTTTGAATCCGTGGGGTGATCTCGGGAGACCCTCCGAGTGCTCCGGTTTCATTCGCACCGAATTTCCAACAGAAATCACAATCAAACTCTTTGTTTGTTGCCCAAAATCCAAGTGATTATACTGTACGTAGCAAATGGACAATTGCCTTTCGCATGTGCAAGCAGTGGGTCTACTTCAGTTGTGCCCGTGGTGTGTTTCAGGTCCAGGGAACAATTGATGGGCTTTGAGAAACTCTAGGACACAAAAACAACCAAAAAAACAAAAAAGGTTCGTGTCAATTGCACGGCCTCTCTCTCAGACTAAATATAAGGATATTTTGATGACAATTACTTAATGAATGCAAATTTGATGACAATGTTTGAATGATGGAACACGTGGTGAAATGTGAAACTTCGGGAACGGTTTTTTTGGAGCTCTGCCACTCTACATTGAAGAAATCAAATTGGCCGTGCCAAAATGTCCGTATCATAGAGTTCAAATGTCCGGAATTTAGTGCACTTAGATCATTTCCCAACCAATTCTTCATTTCGAAGACTATAAAAGAGTATATATAGAGAACATCACTATTCACACACACTCCGACTACAATTTTTCATTTTCATCTCTATTTTTCAAAACTTCATTCTTTCCTATCCAAAATTCAAATTTCCATCCAAAATTTAAATATTATCCAAATATATTCAATATTAATCTCATTTGAAGATATTATCAATACATTTCAAATGGCAGTAATTTTATAAAAATTAAATTACAAAATCACGAGTTATATGTATTCTAATGTGCAAAATGAATTTGAAGAATGAAATTGAAGCATGGTTGGAGATTTCTTCAAGATGAAAAATTGAAATGAATGAAAGAAGTTTGGTTGGATATGCTTACTGCCTTCCCTGGTTGGAGATTTCTTCATTTTGAAGAGATGAAAAATTGAAATGAATGAATGAAGTTTGGTTGGATATGCTTACTGCCTTCCCTAGTTGTATATTGTGGAAACAATCCGAATGTATAGTTCAAGTGGCAAGAAAGATGAGCTGTAAATCCCTAGTTATTTATCCAAAAGGTGAGCTGTAAATCCAAACATATTAACTTCAAAATCTTTTGTGATTCCCTAGCCTTAGTGTGGATAACCTACCTTTAATTGGACCGGGAAGGAGAATATTGAGATCTGCGTAAGCTGGTTCGGACAAAATTAGGAGATGGTGTTGTCCCTTTGAGGACAACGTGCATGTTGTCCCCATCCGAGCAATTTGTGCTTGGCGATCAACAGCAGCATGCCCCCGGGTCAGTCCGGGCAACCCCTGACCATTGGACCCCAACAAAAAAGATTGAAGTGGAATCATTTTCATGCGTGACTAATATGGAAGACCAACAACATCGTCATTGATTTCCAGGGTTTAAAAAAAAGAAAAAAAACTAAAAACAACAACAGCAACAATATTGTCATTGATTAATTCAAAGCACAAGTCAGCAGTTCAGCTCAGTAAGAAACCATTTCACATTTCTTGATACAGTATATTTCAAAGATGGGTCGGCAAAACCTTCAAATACAAATTACTCCGTATAATCAAGTCAAACAAAGCCTATTTTTCGAGCCTCCCTAAAATTTGTAATGCCCAGAAAAGTAGATTCTCAGTCAAATCAAGAAAAGTTTTGTTTTTTATTTTAATCACCAATCAAGGAAAGTTGTTCTCTAAAAATATGTTACAACAAATAGTGGTGGGATCAGCCACTGTGATTAAAGAATTAAGGCAAAATTATTATACTCTAATTGTCCGAATCAAAAAGTTGTCGGCCCCTAAAAATAAAGTTTCCAATTTTCCTTGAACTTAACAAAACTCGGTGAATTTCCCGAGGAATAATTTTGTACTACTAATTAAAGGAAAGTAAAGTACTTAAAAGGATGCATTAACAAGGAGTCAGGCCTGTAAAATGAATCCAGTGATTGGTTTGCTAATGAGGAATGTCAATTCTAGTTGAATGTCAATCAGTAAATTAGGCCAACTATATGCACGAAAATCTGATCCCACTCATAGCCCGAAAGATATTTGGAAGCATAGTGAAAAAAGAGGTTGCTTGCTTTCTAGACTAACAAAACCTTCATTACATGCATACGAAAAGACCACCCTGAAGCAGAGACGGAGCCGGGATTCCGATTCGGAAGATTCAAGGTGACACTCAAAATAAATTTTGTCCGTCCTTCTGTCCTACAAAGATAGTCTATTATATAAAACGCCGTACAATTTTTTGATTAAAATCTCAATTAGTTCTTTAATTTTATATTAAGAAATGTAAGAAATCATGTGCGGATGTGTTTTATTTTTTTTATCTAAAAATTAGAGATTTTTTGGTAGTGAATTATCGTCACGAGTGGAGGGAGTAATTAGTATATTAAAGAAGGGTACAAGTGTTCTAAGATTAATTGTTTCTAATATCCGAAATTAGTATTAAAAATGGGTACAAGTGTTCTAAGACTAATTGTTACTAATATCCAAAAGGATATACATTTTTATAAGTTAATCATCCATTACCATACTCAATACCTCAAATTACATACTTTCATTAGCTAATCACTCATCAATATGTTTAATACAAAAAATAATACACGCATTTTTTTTTTGCCACCTGCCCCCTTCAAGGCTCTGTCTCTGCCAAGAAGCAAAAGGATTCGTTGAATGAGAGCATGACAACATATAAAAGGCTATTTTTTTCAAATTGTAAGGCTCGATTCTTGACTGTCAGCAAAATAAGCATGAAATAACTGGAGATTTGTCAACCGTTAACTTTATGACCCCAAGAGTAGTTGATGAGCGCAAAAAACAGACCAAACACCCAATTATTGTTAAAACTAGAGGGCTACCAGGTTTGAAAATTGATTCTCCACTTCCCTCGTTAACTTTTACTAGTATAAGTGATATGGTGGGTGTGCCATGACCCAGATGCTACCATTTTTTCCAACCCGTGATTGATGGCATTGTAAGTGGAGTATGTGGACAAAAGCATGCCTTACTTCCCACTCCAAATTTTCAATTAATGTGGTCAAAACTTGGCCAATTTTCTGGAAGGAACATGACCTTAATACCCCACACCCCTCTCTTTTTCTTTTGTCACTCTCAAGTCTCAACTGCCATTTCAATGAAAAATCAATAAACAACCATAGGAAAGACGTCAAGTCACCCCAGCAACTGCTCCACCCTCTTTTCTTCTTCTTCTTCTTCTTCTTATTTTTATTTTATGGCCTTTGTTTGTTTACTGTCTTTATTTTCGACATACTGATCAAATAATCTAGATCTCAGCTGCCCATCTCGATAACCAATATTCACAACTTATTAATAGTCTCTTACCGATAACCAACCAATTTTACAGATAAACGGATATCAACCAATCCAAACTATTAATTGTCTAGATGAACGATTGAGATTTTGGACTATCTGATGTGGTCCAACTCCAAGACAGTAGAGGATCAAATTCTTTTTTATAGTCTCTCTTTACTTCCCACTCTGTGTACATTGATACATTCTTTTTTATAGTCCCTCTTTATTTTGGACTGGATTAAATAGTCTAGATCTCAGTTACCCATATCTATAATGAATTGTCAAAAACTTATTAATAGTCTCTTACCAATAACCGATCAATATTCCAGCTGAACAGCTATAAAAAAATCCAAACTATTGATTGTCTAGATGAACGATCGAGATTTTGGACTATGATGTGGTCCAACTCCAAGACAGTAGAGGATCAAATTCCTTTTTATAGTCTCTCTTTACTTCCCACTTTGTGTACATATATACATTCTCTCTCTCTCTCTCTCTCTCTCTCTCTCATCTTCCTCCCTCTCTCTCAAAACCAAAACCAAAACCATATCACAATTCTAAGCAGCCATGGACTGGTTTACCTGGCTATCGAAAACTGGCCTTGACCCTGCACTTATCTACGAATACGGCCTAGCTTTCAGCCAAAACGAGCTTGAAGAAGAAGATATAGCATACTTCAACCACGAATTCCTCCAGAGCATGGGAATCTCCATAGCCAAACACCGCCTGGAGATCCTCAAACTAGCCCGAAAAGACAGAGGGAACAACCCACACCACCCCATGTCAAGGCTCTTCGTCGCGATCAAGCGAACGAGGAGGAGCTTGGCTAAGTATATCCGGACATGGGTTCGTCGGGACGACCGGGACTCAGCTTTGGTCCTTGTTCCAAAGAGGAGTTATAGTGCAAGGTGGAAAGGAGCCATGTTGAAAAGAAACAGTAAGAGGTTGGTCATGTCTTCCAATCAGGGGAAGAGCAGGCTCTTGCTTACAAATGGAAGTACTCCAGTGTTGTTTCCAGGTCCGAGGTTGAATAGCTTTTCGAGTCCGTTAATGGTTCGCGGTTTTTACAATGAGGAGGAGGAGGAGGAGGAAGAGAAGGGGGAGGAGGGGGAAGATGATCCGTATTGGTCGGCCGGAGTGGAGGAGATCAGGTGGGATGCCATGTTTCAGGATTTGAAGCCTACTTAATTTAAAGATTTTGTTATACTGTTTTCTTGGTTGCTACTGTGATTTTTGTTTCAGTCATTCTATTGATAGCCCACACTCTTACCGGTAAAAATACATTCTTACCGATAAAAGAATTGTCTTATCGACAGCCCAATGGCTAATTGTAGAATTTTCCTATGTGTTTTTTGGTTTTAGTTGGAATGGTGAGAGATGGTGTTTTTATGGATCTTTTACCAGAGGGTTTTGGGTTGGTGTGTTTTGAAGACTTGGAATTAGTAGCTTTTTTCTTTAGTGGTGGGTCAAGGTACAAGCTTTACTTTAGTTCTAAATTCTAATAATGGATTCTGTTCTAGTGACCAGATTTTCTCCCTTGCTTTTGTGCGTTCAAACGTGTATGTCTCCCTCTCCAAAAGAAACATGTATCTCCAAGTCTTTAGGTAGAAAAGAAAGCACCAGTTGAGAGCTCTCCAGCGATGAAAATCCTTTATGACATCCCCCACTTTGTCAGTCTTTATTCTTGATTCCCCTTGAGCATCCTTTTTTTATATTTTATTTTATAACTCAGCGTCTGGTTCAATTGACCGATTAATCCAGAAGTTCAATCTCACCACCTATTGGTGCAGATCCCAGTTAAAGTAAGGTCGATAGCACCAAGGTGAAGTTGAACCCCGGATCACAGACTTTCTAAAATTATTGATTGTCAGATGACTACCACTGCGCTAATTGTTTGGAATTCGGCTACACTTTGACTTCCTAAGGAGGTGTAAGGGATCTATATTCAAAATCATCATCTTCTTTTTGTTTCTTTGTTAAAGGTTTTGTGTGCCTAGTTAAGGTAATCAGAGATTTATTATTTGAAATACTTTGAGAAAGAAAGTGGAATGCTTTAATTGCCCTATGGTACCGGTACCCAATAGAATAGTTTTCCCACACCAAAACAATATAAAATAAATAAATAAAAGGGCGCATTTTTTCTGGTCAAGGACTTACATAAAGTGGCCAACAATTCTAGAAGAAATCCATTGGAATCAAGAAATGGACATGTAGCAATTTAGAAGCAAATTATGACAATAAATTCTAGGGATCAACAAATTACCTAAACCAAGTTTAGGGGTTGGTAAAGTGATCTTGCCTTGAAACTTAAGGGTTTGCTCCTACCTAAGATCTCATGCTCGATTCCCCTAGCAAGCAAATTCTTGGGGCCGCTGGGGGATATACCTACCCGGTAGTTACCTCCAAGACCCTGAAATTAGTCGAGGTGCGCGTAAGTTAACCCGGACATCCGGCTATCAGAAAAAGATTAACTAATTCTATGTTTGTATGGTATCCAATTTCATCACAAAGTAAGCATCTATCTCAATGATTCAGACTACTGTATTTAGAAGAGAGATGGCAATACAATTTCAGCCACTGTATTTTTCATTGAGATGAGCATCAGAATGGTGATCCTATCCACAATATTCCACATTAGATGAATACATACGTATCTTAATTTGTCGATGCCACAAATGGTGTAGTAGTAGACTCTTTAATAATATCCCATGAGAGTGATTTTCGCACTTCTCTTTTGGTCTTCTTATATGTAAATTTACATATTTAGCCATTTATGAGTGAATTGTTTTACACTTGGAACCATAATATTATAAATGCACATCACAAAATAACAAAATAAAGAGTCTAATATTAAAAAAGAATGTGAATATCAATTACCTATCCCATTGTCAGAAATGTGTCTTGCCCATTTTGGCTACAAAACTACTAACAGCACACGAAAGCTTCATAAGCTTTTCTCAATCAAACTATGAGCAGTTGAGCATACAACTGAAATTCACTCAAAGCTCAATTATTTTACAGCACAAAAGTAAGACATACCACTCATGAGCCGCTTATTTTGCCCGAGCCTTAAAGGGTAAAACATAAGACTCGATCAGGGTGTTTTTCCTGAAGCCGAAATAACTTCATTACATGTCTCTGCCAAATATCCATCCGTAATTTCAAGCTACAGCTCAATGTAGGTCTGAACTTGAAGATAAGCGGAAAGAACCCCCAGCATAAAGCATTTGGTAAACCGGCCTTATTCTGAGAGTCAGAATAATGCTCAAAATAGTGCCAAGTCCACACATGGAGGCTAGTACAAAGAATGTGAGCCTATAGCAATTCGGACCCAAGCACGAGGACCCTCCTTGTTTGGCCTCCTCTATGTCATACACGTAACCAGCGAGTAGACCAGAGAAGAGAAGTGCACCCAATGGATTTCCAAGCTGCATGAAGTTGAATATTAG
This sequence comes from Vaccinium macrocarpon, assembly GCA_022606695.1. Taxonomy (NCBI): domain Eukaryota; kingdom Viridiplantae; phylum Streptophyta; class Magnoliopsida; order Ericales; family Ericaceae; genus Vaccinium; species Vaccinium macrocarpon. The sequence goes on along the minus strand of CM040174.1, from coordinate 31,181,979 downwards.
GCCGAAATGTTTCAGACCAAAAAGCTCTGAAACAGTTGGAATCATTATAGCGAACTGAACACCATAGCAGATACCAAGCAACGCCGTTGCAATATAAAGGGTGCCACTGATAGCTGATGCGTACAGAAGAAATGCTATAATCATGATTATTTGCGTGAATGTCATCCAAATTGTGCGAGGAATCATTTTAGACCTGCAATGATACATATCATATCAACTCGGTGCTATTACCATACAACAAGGCAGAAACATCATATTTTGCAAGCAAGAGGAAGCTGGAATTCAAACTTTTAACTTTTGATCAGCAACAAGATCCCATATTATCTAATACACAAAGGAGAGTGTAACCCAGAGGAGAAAGCAAAACCAAATAATATCTCGAACCACATATCCCAAATTGCACTCCATCTATAGAGATAAAAAACCAAAAGATTCCCCATGAACCCTAAGCCCGAAATGAACACACACCTGATTCTAAAGATTTGAAATCATCAAATGTGCCCTCAAAGCCCAAAGGTCCTTGCGTTGAGCTCTAACAAGAATACAAGATAACTCAGCATATTAAGAAGAAAACACAATTCCACAAAGCTTTGGCTTTCGTGTTATTTTAAATAAGCTAATCAAAGATATTTGTGCACAACTGCTCATGAACTCCAGAGCCACCTAACTAAGATCCACCATTTGGAAGGGTCACTATATTCTAAGAAATACAGGAAAGGAGCTAGATTTTGTAGGTGCCACCTTCTTCTAAACTTAAAATAGGATGGTAGAGAATGCGATAAGATGAAACGACATCTTTCTACAGCATCAGATAGTAGTTACTTTGGCAGTCCAACAATTCATCAATGTGTTGACATGGTCGACCAATTGCCCAGCCAATTGAAATATTACAAAGAAAAGAAATATAAAAGAAGAAAATAGATCATTAGAATAGTAATTACCTAACAAAATGTTCTGAGACAGCACCACCCCCAAGACGGCCCAAAAAATTGCAAAAGCTGAAGAGACTCAACAATATTGTTGTATCATCCACACCAAACGCTTCTCCAATCTGTGCCAGATTATTTACAACAGTTACTCCAGAACCAACCCCAAGGAAGTACACCACCCATAAAAGCCAGAAGTCGGCCTTCACAACAGCTTCACGGAAGTTAAAATCTTCTCCCCTTTTGGGCTTCCTTTTCTTCTTCACTGCTCCTTCTCCCACAGCTAGAAGTATGTCAACTTCTGAAACATCTTCACTCTCATAAAAACTTCCAAGATATGTTTCCGATGAAGACGGTACCAACAAGGAATCCGTTTGACCTGAATCAACCTCTTCTGGTCCAAAATCATTGGAGGAAACAACTGAAGGTGTAGGTTTCTTGGGATTTGTAGGGAACAATGTCATTTTGATGGGAATTGCAATTGGAGACAATAGAAGGATAATCATTACTGCGACAAGTACGTAGGAAATGGAATCACTGAGAGATAATTTATCTTTCAAGATTGTAGTTGTGAGAAGATAAATGGCGAGAGCAACGCTTGCAGCTTGAGTGAAGAGAAAATGGACATGCACAGAGGAGTCTTCTCCAGAAGCAGGAGTACAAGGCCGAATAAAGTACATCATAGCCAAGCATACAAGGGGAATCCCAAGAGTGAGGAACAGCAAGAGTTTTGAAGCAGACTCACTGAGAACCATAGAGTAAACCTCTGTATAGACTGCAGCACTGAGACCAATATATCCTTTGAGAATGCCAGCAACTGTACCCCTACTGAGAGGGAAATTCTTCATGTTGGTTACAAGCACAGCTGTGCCTAACCAAGCACTGCCGTTGGTGGCAACACACAGAGAAATAAATAACTGCCACAGTGTTTTTAATAGGGTTAGTAAATTACATGTCATAACCTTTGAGTAAGTCATTTGAGAGAAGTTGGATACTGAGTTGGTGTTCTTCTCCTACTTTTGATAGAAGAATACCATATGCTGATTCTTTTTCATGTAAACCCCGGTTGATTTAGATGGTGCAATTGTTACGTTACCATGTGCAGTGGTTCGAATCCTTGTGAAACTAGAATAATCTGAAATCTGAATACAGGTGTCAAAGGGCTAGACAAAAAGTTCTTGGTGGTAAAAAAAGTGTGACTGAAACATCCCACTAAATTAAATTCTGCCAATGAATCTTAGAAATTTTTAAGAATTTTTTATGCCCTCAATACAAAACTCAAATATTCAACTTGATGTCCTTTTGTTGATCCCTCTTAAATTGAATTGACTTATCTTAAAGAAGATCTAAGTCCCAGCGTTTAACTATGGCTGCTTGGACATCTTGAAGAAGCAGATAATCTACATTCAACACCTTTCCACTGATTTTGAATCTTTGAAACTGACTTACTGGTTCTTGAAGTAAGAGGAACAGACAAACATGGCCATAGGAAGCCTCTGGCTAAGAAGTGAAAACTACCGAAAGGTCTGAGCGGTAGAGAAGAAGTAAAGTGCCCCAGTTAAAGAAGAGCTAAGCTCGATCAATCCCATTCATAGATGAGCAATAACCCCAACCTTTCAAATTCGTAAACCAACCCAGCCCAAAATCATTGTCACAAATCCTCACAATCATCTACCCAAAACTTACACAAACTATTACTCAAACAACCCACTATGGTCAAGTGGGAAAATAAATGAGGTAATCAAGTACTTGAAGTGAAATAATAATGCCAAATGCATATTCTTCAAAGTGGAAGAAAGATGGAGAATTTTCGAAGGGAGTCAAACTATGACTACACTGGAAAGCCAGCTTAAGACAGATAAATTAAGAGAATAATACGAGCTGGGAATTGTCAAAAGAGAAGGAAAGGAGCATAATTAGCTCAATCACAGCAATTAATCCACAAATAAGGGTACTTAAACCCAATCAAATTAAATGACTACAACGAAAAGTTAGTCTAAAGAGAGAAAAGGTAGAAGAATAGTTTGAACGGGTATTTCCGAAAGTGACGGAAAGAGGCAGAATTAGCTCAATCCCAACAACCAATCAACAACTACAGGTAGTTGAACACAATCAAATTAAATGACTAAAACTGAAAAGTCAGCTTAACAGAGTCCAAAATCAAGGAGAACAATTTTGGTCACCATATGCTCATTGCGTGTCTCACTTGATATTCAAACAGTTCATATTGTCGGTTCATTTGTTAGAACGCAAAAATTCAGCTCAATCTTATATCGGTAAAATGGTAAGTACTTCATCTAGAAGTTATCCATTTTCTAATTTCTCGACTAAAAAATTAAACTTTAAGATCAAACTTTCAATTGAACTTAATTTACGCATGGTCTCCTAACAAATTAAATTTAGACAAAATATACAATTTTGATCATCGAGGTGGAAACCAATATGAGCATATACCATAACCCTCACAAGGGTGGCAAGCGTGAACAAAGATGCTCCCAAAATCAATTTAGCGAATACTTACCAACCAATAAGGCAAAGATTGGACAGTCTGGCTAACAGCAAGCCAAAGCACCCCATAGCCCAAGAAACAAAAACAAACCCCAATTGAAAGCACAACCCAAGGCGGCAATTTGTTGGAGGCGATGCCTGGAAGAATGCCGACGTTTTCTCCGATGTCATTGGCTACGCCGAGCATGGTGAGTTGTTGCTGACTGTAACCCAGAATCGTTTTGAGAGAAGCAGAGTAGAGAGGAAAGGTGTAGGCGTTACCGGACGCGATTTGGACCCACACGGCGGCGCCGAGACCCACCCACGGCGGCCTACTTCCTGCTTTCAGGGCTACCATTTTTCTGGGTGTTTCGGGTTTTTGTCAGTGGAGTAACTTGTGGCGTGAGATCAGTTTGGGAGGCGGCTAGGTGTTGAATATCTACTGGAGGTGACACAGAAGGACAACAGGTGAGAGAAAGACTGAAGGAATACGGAATTGGAAATTTAAAAAAAAACGTGAAGGCGTGAAGGTGGCCGTTGAATATCACGATCGGGTGATGCCATCATGCCATTTAATTTGGTAAAAAGAGTAATTTCCACTTTTATGCCTTTGCAAATTTGCAATTAACAACAATATACTACAAATAGTCAACTACGCACAAATATAGAAATATTTAAACACACTCACTCACATAATGGTGCCCCATTAGTTACAAAAATGCTAAAATGCTATCGCAAAGTAGGTGACACCGAACTTTACATAAAGTGTGAGTGTTTTTTAAAAATGTGTTTGTAAAATACGACTTTATGTTCTTACATTTTACACATTTTGTACTATAGTTCGGTATAATATTCTTTGCGCATAGAATTTCTGGTATGTTAATGCAATCTGTACGTCCCAAATTATTGGTCTACTTTAGTCAGTCATGTCATTCAAAAAATTGTTTGTGGGGTGAATTTTTTTTGTCCGTGTTCAAATTATTTTTAATTTTTTTAATGTTATACTTGTTAAATTTCTCCCGCTGAGATGAACCACGATCATCTTCATCAACATACCAAAACTTGCGACGTAGAGTGGAGAATTCTAGCGAAAGCCCTCCGGGCTCAGGTTTAGTGGAGCCTTTGGCATTCAATAATGCTACAAACACAACAATGTTGCACAACAGTTACACAACAAGAGCAAAAATGACGCCGTTTTATGTATTAAAAAAAAACCAAAATTCCAAAATCTGAAAAACATCGCGCCTTTTCTTCCTCTTTTCCTCTTTCCCCCAAATTTTGAGACCATACGGAGAAGAGAAACAGAGAGAGAACTAGCCAGTCATCCTCCACCCGAGCTCCACCATCACTACAACTAATCCAGTCGGCAGCCACCACCCGAGCACCACCGTCACTACAACAAGACACCTCTGTTCAAGATGTGCTTCGATTTGGACAAGTCGTTCGCAGCAGACCCACCACCAAGGTTTCTCTCTCTTTCTCTCTCTCTCTCTCTTGTTAGATGTGTTTTACCCTTATGATAATTTCTCAGGAATCAGGTTATTGGGTGTTTGATTTTTGTAACTGGTAATCATAGTTTGGTTACTCTTTATGTTGTTTTCTTTTGTAGACTAATAATGTTGCAAAAAAAATTCTAATTTTGATATTATTCGGTGCCAAATTTGTGGAACTAGTGACCATGATTAGGTTATACTGTTGATATTGATCTATATTTGCACTTTTAACCCTTACATTTTTTTTTTCTAATAACAACTTCAACGCTACAATATGGCGAGCAATTTTCCCCAACCTATCCCCATGCACAACACTGTGTTGTGCAGTCCTAAAGCACAGTTGCACCATTATCTTTTCGACAATCGGAGATGTTCACTGCGTAGAGCTCGTCAAGAACTACACGGGTACCAAAAATCAACTCAATCGGATATCGTTAGGTGCCTTATCCGAACACAAATAACTTGAAAAAGAATAGATTAAGTGGTTTTGATCTAGTGTTTGTGTTTATTTGTGTTTCATTTCTTTTCAAAGTATTTGCGTTCTGATGACGTACTTTACGATATCCGATCAAGTTGATTTTTGCCACACTTGTAGTACTCAACGAGCTCTACACGGTGAACATCTTCGATCGTCAAAAAAGATCCCGGTGCAGCCAAGCCATGGATGCATAGCACCCCGTCCTTAAAAAAGCCAATTTTTTCTTTTTGGCAAAGGACCCTGACTATGGGCACTGAAGAAACGTGTATCAAAAATGTAGTAATGATTTATGGGGCTTAGTTTTTGGTCCCACATGAACAATTTGAGCAGTCGGATAATTAAAAATTATTTTTCAAATGTTCCTTAAAAAGATAGGTCAATTGGACGTGCACAAGTGTTTGATCCAAATTTTAAATTTTCATTAAAAATTCAAGATCTTAAATTTTGTATGAGAAATTGAAATATTGAATCACTCACTTACACATATCCAATAAAGTTGAATTTTTGTAGGGACAAGCGAATTTTTTTTAAAAAATTATTGAATGATTCGGATTATTCATGCGGAATCCAAAAATAGGCCCCGCAAGTAGTACATTTTCGATACCCCTTTCTTCAGTATCCTAACCATTTACCATGTTTGAAAAATGCTAAAATCAACCCTAGGAGCATTTTTTAGCTTCCAATCACATGTCTAATTGTACAAGTCTTACCACGCATTTGCGTGAGTGAGGTGGTCTGAAGGATACATTGCTATCGAGGGGAATCGACCCTTCGACCTGAAGACTTAGGTTAGGAACCTTACCGAGAGAAATCAATTAACTACCGCAACAATACCTTGAGACTAACTACTGAAAAATAAATTTAGCTTCTTTTATCTTTTTCTTTTTTTTTTTTGGTAGATTATGACTTTAATATACCGATAAATGAAAAATACACACCGTAGTTTAGGGGTTTTGGGTTTCCTGCCGACGGATAGTGCAAAACAGCAATGGCTGTTTTGAATCTATGCAATCCAGACGCAAGAAAAGGCACGTGGTGGGTTGGTTTGATTGGTGACAATTTATTTTATTCTAAAGGTGAGCCCATGTGCACTTGGGACATAGGGTGGCCGCTAGATGGCTCAGATTTCACCTTAGTACATTTGCATTCAAATTGTTCGTTGTCTTGCGTGTAAGATGAAATCTGAGCCGTCTATCTGAGCAACGGACGGCTGGAATGGTACACATCAGGTGCTGTGCGGGGGGCTGCACAACAGCCATCCCAAATCTGTGCACCTGATAGCAAAACCGACAAATTTGATACCTCAATTTACAAGGAAAAATGATATGAGTATATCATTTGTGCACTTTAAATGCATACTACTCTAATGTAACAAATGAGAAAAAGTTCAATGTATGACTCACCCAAAAAGTGAATTTCTCTTTATTTGCTACATCATGATAGTGTGCATTTGGGGTACATAATTGGGGTACCCATGACATCGTTCATTTAGGAGTGATCTAAATTGTAGTAGCAACAATGGTATGGGTATACCAAACTTGCATTCCGCATGCACAACAAGGTGATGTGACAAATGAAAAAAGGTTCAATGTGTGGCCCACTTAAAATGATGGATTTCTCTTTATCTGTCACATCACCTTAGTGTGCATGTGGGGTGTAAGTTTGGTGTACACATATCATTTTCTATTGTAGTAGTAGTTGTAAAAAAACAAAAATGTAATGGGTACCAAAAAAAATGCACCCCAAATGCACACCAAGTGGGTTGTGTGATGAAGAGAAGCCTAGCGTGAAGCCCACTCAAAAGTATAAGTGACTCTCCATTTACTACATCACCCGGTGTACATTTGGGGTGCATTTTAGGGTAGCCATAGCATTGTTTGTAAAAAAATGTGTAACATGGCACTGACCTCTAGGAGGTGAGACATTCCCATGAAATTTGGCGACATTTCTTTAGGCCAATTTGGCATTGGACGGACCAACGCAAATCAATCAACCACGCTCTCAATGCTTTGACCAAATTTTTAAAAGGGTTAATTACCTATATATCCCTTCGACTTTCACTCAAGTTTCATTTTAGTCCTTCTGGTTTCAATTTAGACAATAAAAACCTTTCAATTTCTAATGAGTTTCACTTTAGTCCATCTGCAACATTCCGTCCAATTTTTGGATGAAAAAGCCATGTGCCATCCACGTGACAATGCTACAAGGGTATTTTGGACTTTTTCATTCTACTCTCTTCCCTCGGAAAACGCAGCCCTTAAATCCCTAAATATCTTGTCCCCGAAAAAAATTTAAAAATGCAACGGACGGCTCGGATTGAAAGTGCTGGACAAATTTTTTTAAAAAAAGCAAAAATAAAAAATAAAAATGGATTTTCAATCCGAGCCGTCCGTTGCATTTTTGGACGGCTCAGATGCATTCCGAAATTGGACGAAAGGGCTGCGTTGTAGCCGACGGTCGGAATAAAAAATGGACATTTCAAAATGCATCTAAGCCGTCCAAAAATACAACACATCACCCGGTGTACATTTGGGGTGCACTTTAGGGGTAGCCATAGCATTGTTTGTAAAAAAATGTGTAACATGGCACTGACCTCTAGGAGGTGAGACATTCCCATGAAATTTGGCGACATTTCTCTAGGCCACTTTGGCATTGGACGGACCAACGCAAATCCATCAACCACGCTCTCAATGCTTTGACTAAACTTTTAATAGTTAGAATTGCCTCAATTAGGGAGCGTTATACTAAATTAGTTTTTTTGAATAAATTGATTTTTCATCATTTTTATGTGATGTATTGTGAGAGAATGACCTATCTTGATTTAAAAAAAATAGTCTTTTAGTCAATAAAACACCCCCTAGTGTACAACTTCAAACAATACTCCATCCTTTGACCAAATTTTAATAAGGAAAATTCTAAAATCAGCCTATTAGGCTAATATTAAGGCTTGAAAAGTATATTGAAATATGTGAAAAATGCATAGAAATGTGTAAAAGTTTATTTTAAAGTGAAAAAATACATTGGAGTTTGTGTTTTTTTATTTTATTTTTTTGTTTTCTTATTGTCAACCCAGTTGACCAATAATAGAAAAAATCCTTTTAATATATCCTATACCAAACATGCTGATATGCTAGGACCTAGTTTGCCAATTAATAAAAATCAACACTTGATTTTTTCAAATGAGGAAGAAAATTGATAAAATCTAAGATTTTTTTTGACAAACTAGGCCTAGTTCTATCGGCAAATAATTTTTATGTGTAAAATGAAGATGCGTAGAGGGCTCATCACGTTCTTTCCTTGCATATATATATGGTACAGTATATTTTCTGTTTTTCACACCTATAATCAAGTTTATTTTGTTGCTCGTAACTACTAGTTGCAGTGATAGAACCATCAATTCAAATCGGAGGGAGCCGAAATATGAAAGAAATTTTGGTTCGATGATTTTTTCATGACTAAATCCAGTCATTCGAGTTTTTATGAGACGGTTTTGATAAATTGAAAAATTAATATCGAGTATTGTTATTTTCATTTCGTTTGACGAAAGCAATAACATTATCACACGGTATAATTCACCATAATTTAATGCTCTTGGAATGAAAATTGTTCTATATTTTAATTATTGTAAAATTTCTTATTTTTTAAAAAATATCTATAGAAAAATATGCAAAATGTATTCCAAATTAAGAATTTGGGGGCACCCCGGCCCTTATGTAGCTCCACCAATGACTATTTGTTTTTGCTTTCTTAGAGCATCCACACTAATAATTGTCATTTTTTCATTGCCACTCTCATTTTTGGGGCAATGAATAATGTCAACAAGTATGCTTCTCTCTCTCCAATTATAAGAATGGAAAAGTATTGGGAACATAAAAAGAAAGCATGAAATGGGACATGGAAAGGCATTGGACAGGTGACATTCATCCGATACACTCATTTGATAATGTACCTGGTGAATCTCACCTGTCGGATATATTTTCATGTCTCATTTCATGTTTTCTTTTTAAGTTCCCTACCAGACGGTCCAGACCTTTATAAGAATGCATGTTACTAGGGTATTTTTTTTAAAGGAAATGAGAAAAATATTAATTGGGGTTTTGTGAATACCAATACCAAACATACTCGAGGGGATCGAATGGTTACGTGTCAAAAATAATTGTAACACAAACCTTGTGCTACAATCAACCACAACCCCACTCACATGGGGTGTGGGTCTCACATGAGCCCCACGTGCGGGCCCCACATCTCATGTGAATGGGGTTGTGGTTGATTGTGACACAAAGTTTGTGTCAGTATCATGGATTTATCAAAACTTTGAAGGGTATATTGGTCTACAAAAAGATAGGGATTTCGTGTGTTTATAATTACTCTCCCGTATGCATGACTTGATTTCTAAAAACCATTTCTTGATAGGCATCTAGACAAACTTGGGAGGGAGATATGGACCTTCATTTGGCCCATCACAAATTGTCTGGGAAAAAAACATAAGAAAATTGTAACTAAGCCTGTGGACCGACATTGGCTTTGGGGCATTTTTATAGGGCTGCGACCAGCTTCATAGCAGGCCCCAGTTGCAAATCTTATGTCCACAATTTAGTTTTTCGCAAGCTCTAGTAATATGGCCCATTAACTTTTTAATTTCAAAAACCCATTACAATTTTTTTTTTCAACGGAAAAAAACCCATTACAATTAGAAGATCAAGGACGCAAAAGTTAATTGCACAATCTTCATTTTTGTAAATCCATATCTAAGTCCTCTTCCTCCCACTTTTTTCACCCCATTCCCTCACAGTAGAGCCCCGTCGCGCTACTCGCACGACGGCAAGAAAACCACGACATCATTCCACTCCACGCCCATCATCAGCCCAGTCGGGTCCCTTCCTCACTTTTCCGTCAGCCACCACTCTCGTGAGTCCTCTAGCAGCCGATTCGCAGGCTCTCTCAATCCAGGATCTTGCAAGATCTCTCTCAACATAGCGGTGGTGGTCTATTTTCTTGATTTTGTTGTTGGGTTCTTTGTGCTGACAATAGAGATTGACCTAATCATAGTTGTGATCGTGCATGCATATAGGGTATATATACACACAATTAATTAAGTTAAATTGAGGTGACGAAGAAGACGATTAAAATGGGTGCAATATTTTTGTTTAATAGAGAGTGCAACAAAACTCCATTTAGATTCTCTACATTGCACTCTGGGTCTATTTCAATTGCCCCTTGTATGTAAGTGTGCTGCAATCCCAAACAAAAGCATTGCACTCAAGTTGGTCCATTTGGGATTGTCAGTATGAGATCAAATCAAACTTTCTCGAAATAAATTCTTTGCATTAATGCACCCTGTGTTCATTGTCATTGCACCTTGTATGCGAGTGTGTTGCACACCCAAACAAAATCATTGCACTCTTATTGGTCCAGATAGGGTTGTCATTGTGTGGTCAAACTAAATTTTCTGGAAATCGATTCACACCATTGCACCTTGGGTCCATTTCTATTGCACCTTGAATACAATTGTGTTACACTCTCAAACTAAATCATTGCACTCATATTATATAGTTTTCACCCTGAGGGGTAATTTCGTAAATCAATCTCATGGTGATTCTTTTCCTTGTCATCTACGAAGTGATTGTCAAGAACCTTGTCATGAGAGTGTAATAGATTGCCCGTTTTTCCAAGCAACTTGTGATGGGCTGGAATGAAGGGACATAACTCTCCCCCATGTTTGTCCAGCGTAATAGGGGGCTCATTTGGTCGCTTTCATTACTTGTTACGAAACAAATAAGTTCTGGCAGAAATTTTAGGCACGGTCGTTAACACAGGTCTAGATTATATTAACAAGACTTGGGTAGCTTAGGTAAGCGATACGGGATAAAGTCTAAGCGTGCAGTTCAGATTCACGTGGAGGTACGGATTGATGAGAGGTGAGGGGATTGACTTGGGCAAAGACTCGATCACGTCGCAAGGTGAGCCCAACTAAAGACCTAGCTTTGATACCATTTTAGATTTCTTAGAGGATTTCAACCTAAAACCAATTAATATTAGGTAACGAGTAGTCTCTAGAATATGTAGAAAAACAAAGCTCGATTCGGCATCTCATGTGGGTGCAGCTAGAGCAGGCAGATGTGGCAAAAACGATAACGTAGTTGTTTGTGTTATTTCCAAATGGTGCAGCAGTACATCTATTAGGAATGTAATCAGATTATGTGTTTTTTTAAAGCAGATTGCTGAGCTTTTCGTTTGATTTTAACAACTCAGTTGACTTTAGCAATTGAGTTCATGGTTGATTTTAGCAAATGAGTTTATCGGGTGGTTTTATCAACCATGATTTAATCACCTGGTCAACTCATTTGCTTAACTTAGGCAAGATGTCGGATTTGTTTAGATTTCGAATAGTGTCGTTAGACTTATATTGTCCTAACAGTTTTTTAAATGTTTTTTTGTCAACTGTAGTAGCCTGGTAGGAATATCAAAGGTGGGAACTGGGGAAATCTGAAGAGTAAAATGGGAGATGGCTCTCATGGGGTGTTTCGCTAAGGGTGTTTTGTAGAAAAAAATGGTTTTTTACTTTTTTTATGTGATGTATTGTGAGAGAGCAACCTATCTTGTTTTGGAAAAAACTGCTTTTGTTAGTGGAATATCCCCGACTCCCCGAGTGGGTGGGGAGATAAAGTATATATTGCGAGGCAAAGTTCTCGATCTTGTACCAGCTAGAAATATATTATCATTTTTTCTATTGGTACGTTACATGCCGGTACTAATTCGTATTTACCGCAATTAGAAGTTTAATCTTTTTAATATATTTATGTATAACTTTAACCCTAGAAATAGAGATAAACAAATTTCTCACGTTGATATAAATTAACATTAGTTTTGATAACATGATTAACATAACGCGGACTTCATGTTTTTTCAAACTCTTAAAATTCAAGCCTTTTAGATTCTGGTACAAGCCTGATAAAAGTCAATAGAAACCGGTGTTACAACAATTCAAGCCTTTTATTAAAGGGCACTTTTTTAAAACTGCCCTATCAAGTTACAAATGAGACACTACATTTTTAAGTGCTCCATTTAATTGTACCTAATAACAATAGGTCTTAATCCCAAATTTTCCATAGAGCTTTTGAGGCACCTTAAAATGCCTCATAATTACTGTTGCATTACACCTAAAGCTGCACGATCCACGCAGCGCTAAGGTCTAGGGGTAGTGCCTCAGTAAGTAAACTGCCCCAACAAACTCCATATGGAGACAGTTTTGAGTGCCCCGACAAGTATTTTTGGTTGGAGTGTATTTTAAGCCAATTATAGACGAAATAAGATTCTAATTAAACTTTTGCAGATGAACAAGTAGTAAATTATAGTTCTGGCCGTGTTCGGTTGGGAGTTTTGGGCCGATTTTGGTCCAGTTTTAGTTTTTCTTACATCATCATTTCTCTCTATCTTTCTCCACTTATTACACCTGCTTATGTCATCAAAATTAAACTAAACCTACTAACCGAATAATGCCAGAGTGTCCATGGTGGGGATTGACAAATGTAACAGAAAATTGGAAACAGGTGCAAAGGACCAAAGACCAAGATAACCGGTGGATGCGCCCCTCCTTGAGACATGGGCACATGCGCATGGAAATAATGGGGGGACTCTTCCGAAATCCACAGCTGAAAAAACAAAGAAACAGGAGAATTAATTCCTGCCAATCCAGGAAGCCAAATCTTATCCCACAAATGCATTATGAAAATGCTACAGTACAAACAGCTCAACATATTATTGTTAAGGTTTAAAAAGTATATTAAAATATGTGAAAAATGTGTAAAATTGTAAAAAAAAAAAAGTGATTGTGTATTTGTTGTGTAACTATCCGAGCTTATTGACAGCCCACTAAACTATTTAATAGAATAACCCCTTTATTTGTATATGTCTTCTCCTATGATACATTTTTTCTTAATACCCAAATCAAATCTAGTGTTTTTATATAGTTACCCTCCAAAATATGAGTTAAAATGGCACACTTGTAAATATTAAGGTTGAAAAAAGGGGTTGAGAAACATGAATATGAATTTGGATCTCGCCTCATTTGGGTAAGAAAAAAAGTACTGTTTCTATTTTACCCATTCATTTTTTCATCTATTTATTCTAACACTACTCTCTTATTTGGTCTCCATCCAAACTAATTTGGGTTTGAGCTCTTGATTTTTTCATAGAACTTGAGCTCATGAATTTATCTTGGTTTGAGCTCATAATAATTTTTTTTTTTAAAAAAACCTAACTCAAAAATATTATTGGTCTTGTTTGATATATGTTGTCGAGTAGGAAAATATATATATTTCAACATTAGATATGAAGAATAAAAGTTATAAATATTTTAAGTTTTGAAAGTTAAAAAGGAGAGAGATTAGTGGGCAAGTGCTTGACCCCCGACAACGTATAGCCAGAAATGCTTGCGACCTTGGATTGTGTCGTAGAAAGTGTCGCCCCAAGCGTAGGGCTAGGTCGGAGGTAGCATAATAACCGGTAAGACCGGGTCGAATCCACAGGGACCGAATGTGCTGAGCGTGAATATTTGTTTCGCGAATGGAGGGTTTAGCCTTAAAGCGGCAAACTTGACTTCGGTGATTTGAGGGTGGATTTAACTTAACTACGTGAGTGACTTGAGATTAGAAAGACTAATTAAAAGAAGGCAAGGTTTCGGGGTTCTCAACACCCATGCCTTAGGCCGATTCACTCTCCCCTAAGATAACCGGCTCGGGGCGTCGTTAAACGACCCCGAACGGAAGATTTGGTACTTAAACTCGATTTACTAGAAAAGTGGTGTTTCTCAAAGAGTAGGATTCTTGTGCCATTTATACAAACATTTTGATTGCCATAGCCCGAAGCATCACACGTGCCAAACGGTCACGCCCTTGGCTACGCGTGATCAACGGGATTAACTAACCCAAATTTTGATACATAAAATTAATTCTAACTCTTTGATTAACATGCAAAGTTTGCAACATTTGCGAGGAGAGTGAACCAACCCAAATCACGGGGTGCTAATCACCCCTTAACAGAGCCTAAGCCGACTACTCGTTCATTACTAAGGAAAACATGGTTGTTTTTCTAAGGGAAATAAAAAACATAACAAACAACCAAATAAACTTGATTTTGATGAAGAGTCTAACTCAACCTATCACTTTATACTTGAAGAAACTAACAAACAACCAATTAAACCAAGAGCTAACTAGGAAAATAGCTAAAAGAGCAAGTAAACCAAATACTAAATGGAAATGGAAATAAACTTGATTTCTAAGTAGAACTAAACAAGGGCTATAACATTAATTAACATGAACATAACATAGGTCTAATACTTACATGGGAAAATCTAGAGAGAGAGAGCTTGGAAATTATCTCCCATGGAAGAGAGAATGTAGAGCAAAATAAAATATCTAAGTTAAAGTCTAAGTTGTTGTTGGGAGAAGGAGAGAGGAGAGATATATACAAGTTGGACTTCTCTCACACCAAATATCCCAAAATATCCCAAAAGTCCTCACAACACCCAACCACTTGCCATAAATAGAATGTACATAAAGTGGATTAAAAAGTTGCCCGGAGCATTTCTGGACCGGTCCAGAATTATTTTGGATCGGTCCAGATTAGTTTGGAAGAAGCTGCGAAAATCTGGATCGGTCCGGATTATTCTGGATCGGTCCAGAATAATTTGGATCGGTCCGGAATAATGTGGATCAGTCCAAAATAGTCTGAAAATTCCTGGGAAAATCTGGATCGGTCCAGAATAAATCTGGATCGGTCCAGATTGGTCTTGACTAAGTTTTGTCCCCTTGATCTCTTCCATTGGTTTGCGTGCCTCCGGAATTCCTCCAAAGCTCTTAAATGAGTCGTGCGACCCTCGGGGGCGGTGCTCCTCGGTCTTGTGGACGCTTGTTCAATCCCGGACCTCATCGGGCGTTTTGCTTGAGCACGACGCGTGGCCTCAAAGCCCCCGGCACTTGGGATGTTTTGGCTTGCCGGGCCTCAACCAAATCATCGTTTCGTGGCTAGTGGGGCCCGGCATTGGCATGCCATGGGGCATGTGGCCCTTGTGATTTCGGCACGTTTTCCAAAGCGCACCAAACGCGCTAAGTTTCCAAGTTTGACCTGTAACTCAACAAAAACGCTACTACACGCATATCAACCTAATTAAGCGCGAACTCGCGTGTGTGTGTGAACAAAACGAGCAAGATAAACCCCGATTATCTACAATATTGGGGGTTTATCAGCAAGTGAGCAGAGAGAGTCAGGTGAAGAAGCGAGGGAAAAGGCTCGCCATTTGTAGCAAGGGAAAAAGCCTCCAAGGCAGATTGTTGAGGCAAGTAAAGAGTTCTTTGGAGCATTGAAAAATTGATTTGGCTAAGAGGTAATTAAATATCCATCTGATTTTTGGGTGCAAATTAGATTTTCATCCCCCATTATTTATGGAAATATGTTTTTATCCTCTCATAATGTGATTTACCCTTATTACCCTTCCTATATATATTAGAGGATGAAAATATTAGAGGATGAAAAATATAAAATGGAAGTAATTTTTGAAATTCAAAAGAGGGATGAATATTGTTTCAACAAATTAGATAGAAGTTCAAAAAGGGGATGAAGTTTACCGAATTATTAGGGATGTTTGAAAAAAGGGCTAGTGCCTATGGTGGGATAGTTTGTTACCCCATGTTTCGGCGTTAATGGTAGTGCGGTGGAAGCATTTTAATTACCTATCTACAATATGGTAATTAAAATATTTTGTTATATCAAATTATGGTAAAAACTTTTTAAGATCATATAACATTGAACATGGTAAAAAGAAATCACAACGTATAAAAAAATGGTAAAAACTTACCAACTTGCATTTCTTGATTTTACCATGGTACTTGTTTTCAATATGATTTTTCACTTTTCCTTTAATATGGTAAAAATTAATAATATCAAGAAAATATGGTAAAAATAGAAAACATTTTACATGATTCCATGGTTAAAAAACTTGTTTACAGCAAATCATTGTAGGATAGTCATAAATACCACAAATTTGTATGATCATGGTAAAAACTGTATTCACAAACACCTAATAATAGTAAAAAAAAACATGACAGAACAACCACAAAGACATGGTAAAATCTGCATCCACAAACACAATAACGATAAAAAACAGACAGATCAACACTAGAGAAATGGTAAAATTTGGTAAAAACTGTATCCACAAACACCTAATAATGGCAAAAAAAACTAGACAGAACAACCACAGAGACGTGGTAAAATCTGTATCCACAAACACCAAATAATGGTAAAAAACAGACAGATCAACTACAAAGACATGGTAAAATATGTATCCACAAACACGTAATGTTGGTATAGTTTCACCAAAATGGTGTTTTTTTTTTTCTGGATGTCTTTGTGACAATCTCTCAACTTCAGTTCATCTATCAAACTGATAACGCCACCAAGGCTACTCCTATATGGTGTCACGTCTTTTTCCTCAAAGTTGGCTTCATTTTCCTCAACCCTTCTAGCCATAGGGGCATCCGCCTCCCTTTGTTTCTTTGATGATTTTAAACGCTAAGTCGCGGGACTAGTCGAAGGTTTTTGTTTCCTCACTTTTGTTGTTTTAACACATGGACTCAACCGGAGGCCAGATTCTCGGACTGGCGTAACACTTGAAACAATATAAAACACCATGATTAAATTCTGCTAAACTATTTTTTACCATTAAAACTATTTACCATGACAAAATAATATCACAATTTACCATGAATTATATTCTTGGAATAGCACATTTTTTAACTAATGTTCCATTACTTTACAATTACAAAAAAAAAAATTAAAAAAATAGAAAAACACAGACAAATAGGTTCCACATATAGACTGCACTAGATGATGATCACAGGTAATGTAGGCTCACTAGAATGGTTTAAAAAAAAAAAAACTAGAATTGGAATTTTGAGACTTGGTAAATCCAAATCTTAACAATCGCACATTATTTACCATAACTTCCTAACCTAATGTATCACTATACCATAACAAATCTCATGCCAAATAGCCGAGTTGCGCATAGGAAAATGTATGGCACTTACCGACTCCGACTCTAACTCTAACTCTGACACTTTGAATTTTACACAAATAAAGAAAATATATGGCAAAAAAGTGTAAGTACTATTAATATGATCTTCCAACAAAACCTCAAGTAAGAGCATAGAAACAAAGACAGACCAAATAAAAGCCATGGGATAGTTTCACCAAAAAAAACTCACTATGTCGCGCCATT
This sequence comes from Vaccinium macrocarpon, assembly GCA_022606695.1. NCBI lineage: Eukaryota > Viridiplantae > Streptophyta > Magnoliopsida > Ericales > Ericaceae > Vaccinium > Vaccinium macrocarpon. The sequence continues at coordinate 31,164,321 of CM040174.1, read as the reverse complement.
GTGCTAAATCGAGGTTTTCCGAGCAATTGCCGATGGACCCAAACAGAAATGCGATCTCTCTTTTTGTGATAATCTGCGTGAAAGGGACTTCATCAAACACAAATAAATCCAAAAACCTCATGATTCAAGAATGTATTACTAAAGATTTTTGAGATACAAGACTAAAAAAATAATACCTTTCAAGCTAAATTATATTTTCGGATGGTTCTGCTACAGTGATTGAGTTTTTGGATGGTTTCACCAAGGAGTTAGTAATTGAGATGGCAGCAAACTTGAAAGGTTTTTTTTTTTTTTTCCAGTCCCGTATCTCAAAAATCCACAAAATCCCAACGAATTAGTGAGTTTAAAACCCAATTACAAGTTCTTTCTAATAACAAAGCAAGCATTTAATCAACCAATGCATGACCAAAACTATCTAATAATGTTCAGAACTAGAAAAAAAACCCGAAGAGTTTGGTACTGAAGGACCAAAAAACTAACCTTAATTTCAAAACAACGAGGATTTTGGGACTAATTTCATCGGGATGACAATGAATGTGGAATGGAGGAGTTGTTTTGTGATTTCTTGGTGAGTGAGATTTGGGATTCCATGGTTTTTGTGATTTTTGTGATTTCTGGGTGAGGGCGACGAGGATTCTGGGAAAGATTGAGTTTGAAGAAAAACAACGGTGGATGAACGATAATACGAGTAATAGGGATTGGGTGTTATCCCATTCCAGTAACTACAGTAGAGGACCTCATAAATTTGAAAATGGTCCACTTGCCACCCCCCATATATGCAACTTTAAATTTAGTCTTCAATCCCTTAATTTGTTACAATTATATAATTATATATAGATAAAGGGCATTTTAGGATTTTTTTGAATCTCGCAATGGAAATATAAGTTCTAAATAGGCTCAAGATGATTTTCTAATTTCAAGTGACTAAAAGAATCATTATTTAAGTGCCCCTTTGGCTAATAGAGCCCATTTGCCTAGGGCCTTGGAGATGATCTTAGGATGACCGCTATTCAAATCTAAACTTGTAGAATTGAAAGTGGAGATCGTCCAAATCATGAATGGCAGTTGTTTTAGGAAATTGCTGATTGCACCCAACTTTTAATTGTCATCGACTCTTAAGGGGTTTGCCAACTCAACTGGCCTTGACTTAGACTTCAAGGTTTGTTCTTACTTAAGTTTTCAATTATTTTTTTTTCTAGCAATTCTTACGGTCATGTCATGTTGCGTAAGTGTGTGAAATGATTGTAGAATAGACCGCATGAATTACAAAAAAAAAACAAAGAACTTGAACCTACATTTACAGATAGGATAGTATTGATTCAAATAAGTAACAAGCAAAAGTAGATCTGCGTCTACGTTTGGAGCTCGCAAACACCTGAACTAACTTCTACTGCTTGATGTTACAAAAATTGTACAAAAAAAGTACTCCCTCCCTCGGTGTTTCTTGTTTGTTGGTCTTTTTTGAGAGTTTGTCATTTTTTAAATGGTCATATCTTGTTAAACAAGTTCGGATTTGGATGCATGAGTATTTAATGGATGTTAATATATTTTCACCGATATCAATACAATTTTTTCGATTATCGATATATTTTTAAAACATTTTCTGGTGGCAGAGCCACCAAAGACTCGCCCCCACTGCACTTCTTTCAAGTTTTAATTTTTTGAAAAATTGGTTTTAGTTGAATCTATTGGTTTTATGGGGTACAAGAGTCATTTCATGTTGTTTGTTTTTCTTCTTTTTTCGCAATTGATATTTGAATGTTGATTTGTGAATTAGAAACACAATAAAGTATAGTAACATGAAATGACTCAGGTATTCATTTTTAAAAATAGGGTTTTGCTAACAACTATATTTTAAAATTAGGCGGTAGTTAGAAGGCACAAAAAGCAAAGTTATTAAAAATAAATATACTTTCAAAATTATAAGTTTTGTAAACTTTAGCAACCGCCAAACAACGTTTCTTTTTCTTTTTCTTTTTTTATAACCAAATGTCGAGCCGGCTTACTCTCACATTGATTAATTCTAGACTCCTAAAGTAAACGACTGGATAAACCTTCAGTGACCCATGGTTTGGAATGTTTGGCCTATGAAACCTTTAACCTCATGAAAGATCACTTATTATTTCTTCATATTCACTTGGCAGGTTTGGAAAAAATACACTCTCTTGGTCTTTCTGTTGATAAAAAAAAAATGAAAAGTTAAAAAACTCCTCATAACCTATTTTTAACTTCTCCTTTCTAATGTCAAATTTTAATAATAAACCTAAAGTTTTTTTTTAATTTGGGCAGTCATACACCCAAAATTAAAAAATGAGATGAGAATATGAAAATACTCCATAAAAATGAGTCGGCCAAAGTGGCCCATCTTCTTTTTTCCCCCCCCTTTTTTTATCAGCATTTCATCTTTTTTTCTTGCTTTCCATCTCTCTCACACAGCATCTTATCCTTCCTCCCCTTTGTTCGGCTGTCTTTTCCTCCTCTCCCATCAAACTCTTTTTTTTTTCCTTCAGTTTTCTTGGCTACTCCCTCAAGAGTCAAGTCCAAATGATGTTGATTATTGAACGTCATTGTGGAGCCGGTCAAGGTAAATCTTACAGCACACATACAGGCTCCATGACATTATTTAGTTAATGGCAATTTTGGTAATATTCTCCTCTTTTTTTAAAGAAATATTTTCCGATTCTTATTAGTAAATTCACATAAATCTGATTATTGTCTTCCACTGATGAATTTCCCCAGTAAAACTCCCCAGAAAATGAATTAGAATCTTCATTCCTCACGAAGAGACCATACTAAATAGACTTCCTCAACCTGCAAAATAAACCTAAACCAAAAAAACAAAATTCCATTAAATAGAATTCCTGAAATTAAACTGAACAAATTAGAGAAGGAGAGATCGATCTTAGATCACAACGCAATTTGCACCACAGTATTCACATACCACGAGATAAACCCACAAACCACTGAAGATTGCTAAAAACCCATTCATCTCTCTGCAATAAAACAGCAGAGGACGCACATCACAATAAAATCCCACTAAACAAACAACAAAAACGTCGGATGAGTTTTTAATGGCTCGAATTTCACCGACAATTTGAATCAATAAGTGCCGAGATAAAATCTGAGCACCCTCTACCCAATAAAAACTACTACTGTATGGAAAAATAATAATTATCGCTTAAAATCTAGTATTAAAAAATTTTGGCTAATTTTAATATTTGGAATCCTTTTTATAAAGGCTTCAAACTATACACATAATCTGATTAAATTCCTCTCCTACTTCCAGAACTCGAAAAGAATAAAAATAAAAACGGATCCATAAAAAAGAAAAATCCGTCTATTGTCCATCGAAACAATCTCATTCCCATTCAGCTTTGGACATGACCGAAAGCCGACTCGGCCTTGGCTGAAAATCACCTCTCCGCCTCTGCTGATGCGACGACGGCCTGATCAACGCCGCCAAGGCTCTCTTCACCAAATCCCCCTCCACGGTCCCAATCCTCACCAGCGAATTCGTCATCGCCGATCTCCTCGCATATAGCCTGTTCGAATGATACGACACCGTACTATCCTTGTTATACCGATTGCTACTACGCCTGTCCACGTTCTTGTGGAGACCACACCGGAAAGATCCCGGGTGAGTCGTCGGCGAGCACATGCACGTCTTTTTCTGGCCGGAGAACGGCTTGTTGTTTTGCTTTTGGTTTACGGAGATCGAACGGCTGGGAGAGGTTGGGCGTTGGTCGATTGAGAATCGGACGGAAGGCGAAGAAGATGAGGCTGTTTCGGGTCTTCGGTTTAAGAAACCGGATGATTCAGAAGAGAAATTGGAGATGGAGGAGGATATGGACGAAGAACAGAACCGACCTGAGGGCGAGATTGACCTTTGGAAGCTGTGAAGTGTTGGTCTGCCAGATTTGGTTTTAGACCATGAGTTCGCCATTGTTGTACCAGTAGAGAGAGAAGATTATGATGAAGATGGTAATGGCGATGAGGGAGAGAGTGATGCGAAAATTGATTTTTTTAGTTTTTGTTAATGAAAGCCGATTGGGTCTCCAAATCGGCAAACCTAGCAAAACTCAAGCAGGGTATTTATAGGGGGTGGAAGACGAGGGTAATGTTGTGGTTATGGATGTTGTTTGAGGGTAGTTCGGGAATTTCGCATTCTTGATACTTTCTAAGTTCTATATTGTACATTTGTGCCGGCCGCTGGTTGGAGAAACCGGGGGTGGGGTAGGGTTACAATTGGGGCATCCCAATGGGCTTGAAAAGGTCCAAAACCCTGTGGGCGTCCGGTGGGATTTTATCTCCACGCGCTTTTCTTCTACTGCAATCACCTTCCTTGCAAAAGAGATTATACATACAGTAGTATGTATCCACCATTCCAAATGAGTCAAATCAAACCGAAATCCTTTTTTATTTTTTATTTTTTGTAAAAATAGTAAAAGTTTCATTCACAGAACCAAAGGTACATAACACAATCATTTAGAACTAGCATCCGTCCTTCATCGAATGACTAGAATGACATAAAGGAGGGTAGCTTTTCAAGTGCAAATACCCTAACCAATATTGCATTTTAGGGTTTTGAATCTCAATCTATATTGGATTGACGCAAAACTGGTACCAAGCACTTGAAATTCTATCCCGATCTCAATACCAGGACTAACCAGTCAGATCTCAATAGCAGGACTAACCAATCAATACCGTCCATTCTGGAAAAATATCGGCCAAAATGATGGTACATTGAATTTTGTCTGATATTTTGCAAAGTGGCCACCGATCGGTTGCAAAAGACAAGTTATGGTGGTGTCTGGGTTGATGAAAATGGAAAAGTCGTCGTTGGCGGAGATTGGACGTCAATATGGGCTTGGGTTAATAAGATGGAAAAGAGATGAGGGAGAAAGGTGGTAGGTATGATGACCTTGAGGAAGGAGATATGAGGGAAATGTGAGAGAGAAGAAAAGATAAAGAGTAACGGGCAGTTGTGATGGTTGGTGTAAAGAGAAAGGTTTGGAAGAGCTGCAGAGGCGAATGATTATGTCCATCTTCTTCTTCTTCTTCTCTCTCTCTCTCTCTCTCTCTCTCTCTCTCTCTCTCTCCAGCTGTAGAAAAGAAATTAAATAGATATAGCTTTTTTTGGTCTGCGATAGCACTAATTAATAATATCTACAGCTGGATAGCACTAAGTAAGGATCGAGTAGGTTCTTCTTTTCTTTGTTGGATAGAAGATACTAATAAGATCATCTCCTATCAACCTACAAAACTCTATTTTAGAGATCGAATGTGACTTATTAAAGGGAGATTTTCTAATCTGACCCCTTTTTCCTTCAACATATTGTACTTTGTGGAGGGACACATCATCCTTATAAATTTGCTCTCTAAAGTTACTTTTGGATCTCCAAAAATAGAGACTCACTCCTCTTTTTGGGTATTTAAATCTTTAAAAAGGGCGATGGATCTCGCTTAAAAGTACAAAATGTTAAGAAAACAAGGGTTAAATTATAAAATCTTTCCTAATATATCATCTTCGGCCTCTAAAATAGAATTTTAAAGATGGATTGAAGATGCTTTAATAGGGCAACATTTTGTCTTTACACACAATAAAATTTGAATTATATTTGTACATTTAGTACCACTAAATCCAAAACGGTAATCGATATTGGCCATTACTAGTACCCAAGCCAATACAAGATTCAAAGCCTTGCTACATCTCATAGCCACATAATTGGCCACTCCATCAGCACTCATTCGCACAAAAGAAAACTCACACTAATCAAACATATGGTGATAACATTCCTCTAGCTTTGGCTTTTTAGACTTTTAATTGATGTATGTATGGAGAATGATCTACCTTTAAAGTGTGAAACATCTAATTAATGGTAACTACAGCTGGATAGCACTAAGTAATAATAGGGTAGGTTCTTCTTTTTTGGACAGAAGATACTACTATTTGGGTAACATTTTGTCTCTACATAATTGGTCAAGACGGCACCTAATACTAGCCAGTATTGGTGTTGTGCCGTACTAATAGAAAAATTGAGAGAAACTCACACTAATCAAACACAAAATGACAGCATTCCACTAACTTTGGCTTTAAAGGCTTCTAATATATGTAAGGAGAATGATCTGCCTTTAGAGTGTGAAATGTTTAACAAGTCTAAAAAGGCCAAAAATCTCCGTAAGGGGAACCACAAAAGGATGGCAAGCCAGTCTGTGAAATGTCTAACAAGTCTAAAAAGACCAAAAATCTTCGTAAGGGGAACCACACAATGATGGCAAGCCAATCCAACAGATGTGATTCGTCATGAGATAATTGAAATTCCTTGATCGATGCAAGAATTTAATTAAACTTTTAATAGTGAAAAAACCAATCGCACAAATTAAAGAACTAGCAATCACACAAGGCACAAAGCTTTAAGTGGAAAAACCATAAACGAGAAAAAACTGCAGGAAGGAATCATGCACTAGAATTATTGAGTGAATACAAGTAATCTTAAGACCCCAAAGCCTAAGACCTATTTGTTAAATCCACGTTAATCACACCTCTGCATGATCGCTGAATCTTAAATCCTCAAGCCTGTCGGACAATTGACTTTCAAACTCCATGAAAGGGCTTTACTTTGAGAATGATTGTGTTGATGCAAGAAACCCGTCAAAGATGATTATTTAGGTCAAAGAATCATACAATCTTTGCAAGTCTTCAAGGTGCACAATCCCGCCGCTACAAGTGTTGATAGGTGGGAAATATAAGTGCTTAGGATTAAAAAAATGGTAGAAGCAAGTGTTTTTGACCTAATAGTCGATATAAATAGGGCACACAGACTGCTGTAAAAAAAAGTCCGTTTTGCTCAAGCAAAATATTATCGCTTGAGCAAAAACTTACCCCCTTCATATCGCCAGGTAATGATTCAGTATTTAGCTTGCACAATTTTTCTTGGCTTTAAAAGTCTTGACTAAAAACTAAAGCATTCATGTGAAAGCTAAAAACAACATATAAAATTACACAAAGAAATTCATTTCCACAACTTAGCACAAACGCTCTAGAATTAAAGATAAAAATATAAATAAGCATACAACTTGATAAAAATGAATATATATATATATATATATATAGATAGTGTTTTGGTTAGGAATGAGCAAAAAATAGAGCTCAGCTTTTGAAACTTATAATAACTACCTTCATACTTTGCGAAACATTAATGTGCAGACCCTCGAAGAAATGTAATTACATTTTAGTCAATAACTTTGAGAGACAAATTGTGTCGAATATTATCGGGCTCAAGCTCCTCTTATTAAATAAACGAGCCTAAAATTGAGACTCAATTTTGATTCCTCGAATAGAGTACAATGAATCCTTATTAACACAAATCTCCAATAATTCGTGAACAGCTCAATTCATTTTCGTTTTATCGGCTTTTTTAGTTTTTTGTCCAAAAATCTCAAAAAACATCAAAAAGTCTCTCATCGCATAAAAAACCCAAAAAGCTATAATTAAGGGTCAAACTGAATTATTGTGCTTTACGATAAAGACCACTTTTTTTACAACACATCAATCCAATTCACTCAATAAACCAATTTTACCACCTTTTCAATTTAAGTCAGTTTCTGAAATGGGGCCTAAGGAAAATAACCTAACTTTTGTGGACTAAATTACTAGGTTTATTTTGGATGTTTCACGCTTTGAAATTGAGATCTGTGTCGTGTGTTACACACTCTGAATTTGGAAGTGGGGTTGATAAGCCATAGATGTTTAGGCGCCCAATTTGGCGCCGTTTGTCACTTCAGAATCTGGGGGCTGCTCGTGCTGACACGTTGACTGTAGGGTGGCCCTTGTGTGCGTAACGTGTACATGTCTGAGTTTACGCGCACCTCAGCTATTTATCCATCCATTCAAAAACATCTCATTCACGTTGAAACTAAGAAATTTACGTCAAGTTCCGACCTAAAAAATATTTGGGTTTGCCACTGCTATCTAAACCACACGACGAAACTAGGAGGATGAAACGCCGAAATTGCACAAATCAATTGCATAATTTCCCTTGGTTTGATGTTTTAACGAAATTTCTTTCTACTTCTAAAAAAAATAAATTATATTTTCATCCTTATTTTTTCGTTTAGAAGAGTACTTGTAGAAGGCGTATTTTCTTCATGTGTTTTTTTTTTGTCATTCATTATTCTTAATGTATTACATAGGGGACAAGAAATAAGACTCGATCCCGAAATTCAGTGCAGAGCATCTAAGAGTTCTATAGCATGAGCTAACCGCACTCGCCATTTGCTTTCAAAACTCTATTTTTATACGAATAATTAAGATAAACAGTATGAATTCATTTCCATGACAATTCTGCTGGAAATGGCAAATGGATCGATCCAACCAATTGAAGAAATGTTTTTGTTTTAACATAATTGTTTGAGCAATGTTATAGACAGAGGTGGTCCTGGTGGACCAAGATTTTGGCCCGAGGGGCCAACTAAGTAGACAATTTTTTTTTTATATCTGAACAAATGGATTTTTATATCATAATTACATCTTAACATTGAAATTATCCTAGCATAATATAATAAAAATATATGAATCATTTTGTTCAATTTCTATATGCTATTACAACACTCGGTTATTTTTTATGTATGGAAAAAATGGAGAAACGATAATGTCCAATAACATATCTTTTATTAATCAAACTAAAGTTATTACAATTATAGGAAGATTTTACACTAATAATACTAATATTCAGAATTAGTTGTCATGCAATTTTTAGAGTGGGGGTTGTGACTAGAGGCCCCGCCTAACTTCAATATAGCTTTGCATTTGATTATAAATACAGATGTCCATACGCAATTCAAATGTAGACATGTTCAAAGTAATTTTATATATGTAGACTCCCCACAATGTACATGATATATATCTACATACGTAAGACGGTTCAAAGTATATCTTTGTCTGAATACGTGTCTCAATGTCGAATCATTTTTCTAATTCTTTCATTTAAACCATTGTGTTTCTTTTGAGTTTCCAAAATTCATTTTTTTTCTCATAGCAAGGTCCCCAATAATTTTTTTTTTAATCTAATTATTACTTTCGTTTATCTATCTGTCTCTTTATTCATTATTTCAAAAACCTCTCTCAAAACGCTAACCAAAAATCTAACTCTAGTGATAAAAAAAAACATCTAACTCTAGAATGAAATGTTTCCATCTCTAGACATTTGAAACCAAAGCAACCAAATGCAATTCTTTTCAAGGATGGCACATGGAGTGGGCCAATGATTATTTGCCACCGGGCTACCAGCCTACCACCCACCCCCATAAAATATGCCAACTATAAATTTGGGCCTCGTTTGTTTGACCGGAGATAAATTGATGAGATATGAAATCTCATGGGATATGGGTGAGATACGAAATCCTTGGGATATTGCTCAGGATATCAATGGACGGGAAAATTTCATATCCGGTGTTTGTGTTCGACAGGATAGTGCTCGGGATATCCCCTTTTTTGCACTAAAATGGAGAAATTCCATCCAAATCCCCCATGGGATTTTATATCCTGTACGGATGGAGATATTAATTGCCTGGGGAAAACAAATCTCATCCCAAATAATATTACCAAACAATGAATTTTGAGACACACTCTAAATCCCATCCAAATTCCAACCTCATGTCCCCTAACAAACAAGGCCTTGGGGAAAGACAATTACTCGTAAGTACTTGAAAATGCTCCATGTAAGGCAAATTACTTGAAAAGCATAAAAAACTAATAATTTTTCAAAGATTACTGCACACCTTGTCATTGCACAAATGGACAGTTGTTAGATATTTTTTAATTGTATGTGTTGATAAAACAAGAAAAAAAATTAATTAATTTTGCTGTTGAATCTGATTTTCACTATTTATGGTAACGCAATAGACATTTTAAATATGTGCCTCAGTTGTGTTACTAAAAAGAAGTGTAATATCTTCTGTTGTTGTTGCGCACCTCTCGGTCATCCGATCGTGTTTTGGATGGCTTAGACGTGTTTTGATTTTTATAGTAGTAAAAATAAATCAAAATTACCGAATACATCCAGGCCATTCAAAACACGATTGGACGGCCGTGCACCCTCTAGATTTGCCATTTTAACTTAAGTCAATAGTTGCGAAACGGTCCCTAGATATAAGGTAAATTTATGAATCGAGATTATTCTTCATAAATTTAATAAGTATTTTGGTAATAAAATTAATCCTTCATTACAAAAAATAAAAAATAAAAAATACCAAAAAAACAATTTCAAAAAACTCAGCTGAAGAATGATTTTAAAGAATTTAAATTGGCTGGAGATATACTCAAAACCAAACTTCACACTCATTATTGGGCATAAATATTCATGCCACCTTTCAACATGATTAAAAATAAGAAATGAGTTGCCCTCAAGCCATGATAACGAAAGTGACATGTGGACAACCAAGGCTAATTCCGGAATTTCACTACCTTTGGAAAACATTATCCCTTCCTTTGCCGTTGGTGGGCCAACGGCTTGGGTAACGTCCTCCAACGACACACACGTAGCCTTTTGGAATTTCCTAACGTCGAGCGCGTTTTTTGCCAGGTGGCATGTAGCCCACGGGCCGACTTGAGAAAATTGAAAATGGGCCCTTGTCGTATTTTTTTGGGTTTGGGTCACTGTTGGACCGCCTTGACCCTATTAGCCGGCCTAGAATGATCTTTAATTTGTTTGTTTGCTTGTTTCCACAAGTTGAATCTGGCTGAGGTCTTGTCCAGTGTGGTTTCCCTCCGGTCAGGTCCAGTTTTGGTTTGTATGTGCTCATTCTGCATCCGCAAAAATAATCGAAATCATTTAATTTGTAGAGCTTGTTATGTTTTCAAGTATGAAAAAAATCATGTTCATTACCGATCGATAACTCATAGGAAAACATTTATCCATAAACAAATTGGTTCAATTCAGTGTGCTTATTGCACTTTTTTCAGTTAAATCTTAAACAACGTGTTTCGATTGGTCAGTTTTTGATATTATGTGAACTACAATTGTTTGATATTCAAACAACTTGACGAGCCATATACAATGGACGGTTTCGATCGTTGTTGTAGACCTAGAATGAGTCCACAATAACCCAAATTAGACCGGAAGGGATGCCGGAAGGGAATCACACATGACAAGCCCTGAGTCCCGATAAAGGTCAATTTGCTACGTGTCAGAACCGGATTTCCTGGTGGGTCATACAATTCAATCCGGGTCCCACTTATCCGGTTACCGGACCACCCACTTCGAATGTTAATTAGAAGTCCACTTCGGTGATCTGTCCCGCAGTTGTTCATTAGTCCCGTTCCAATTTATTTGTTCCTTTTTCTAATTTTATTAGGAAGACAGTACTAAAAAGTTAAAAAATTTTAGAAACAGATTTAGGGGGTGTTCCACTAACCTAGTTATTTTGAATAAATTGGTTTTTCACAATTTTTATGTGATGTGTTGTGAGAGAATGACATGTCTCGGTATTTGAAAAAAATAATTTTTTGTTAGTGGAACACCCACTTAATTTTTTTTAGTATTAGATGAGGAGTACTAGCAGGGCTAACCTTGAGATTCTCAAGGCCTAAGACGGCCCCATGTTTTATTTAAAAAAAGAAAAAAGAAAATAAAACTAACTTCAAAATGATACTCCTAGGTTTTTTTGGGTAAATGATACTCCTAGTTACTTTGTCCCATTTTTTTCACCCATGATTCGTTTCATTGTTTTGACTAGTTTTTGTCCTTTTTTTTTTTTTTTCATACCAATCAAAATAATATTCCTTTGGAACTGTGAGTTTGTGAGGGGAGAAAATATTGTCATGGAAAATGAAAAGAGAGGCTCAAGGATTGAATCGTATACCTATTAGATGGAGTAACTAAACTTTTACGCTAGGTTGATTAGTTAATTGATTGTATAAGTGATAGATTAAGGGTAGTGTTAATGTCAAAACTATTTTTGATTGTGCCAAAATTCAAGTGCATGAAATGATTGTACTTATGTGTAAAGTACAAACTCTTTATACATTGTAGTTTTGGCACAATCAAAAACAGTTTTAACATTATTACTATCCTATATTAAATATATATTATGTATCTGGGTATACCTAACCGGAGCCGTAATTCTAGGCCAAATTTTGGGAGCATAAGTTAGCCACCTTGCTCGCCTTAGCTCAGACCGGCACTTGAGTACTGGATAGTTGCATAACTATGGCCCAATGGATTTATTTTTCATGTACTGATGTGAAAATTGATAATGTAAAATTGTTCGAAGTTATGACATAAATTAAACAATATACAAAACAGGAAACTTATACCAAGCTCACATTAATTTTTAAAAATAAAATAAAATAGGGGGCCAGGGCTCCGACCAGTGGCGACGCCAGATAAAAATCAGGAAAATATTTGATTACTACTACATTATATTTTTTTCTCTTAATTTGTAAATGACCCCATGAAAATTTGATGTGAGACACAGCACTAGACAATTTTTTAATCTTTGAAACCTACTAAAACTTGCTCCCTAAAAGCTCTGAGAAAACGCCAAACAACAACATTAAAGCCAATTTGATGTTGTTACCACACAAGATAATTTTCTACTTTTGAAATCTTGTGATTGTTAAACCGACAAAACACAAATCAAAGGACTAAAATCTGGCCGGATTCTCTTTAATCTTCACTACATAATTTTCACTACGATAGTTATTCGTAATGTCCCTCTCACATGGGGTGCAACATACACATACATGGGCCCCAACTAATGTCAAAGGGCGTTACAATTAACCGTTATATCCCAAAAAAGTTTCAATCTTCACCTCCTCCATTCTCTCTTCATCTGTTTGTTGGATTAGTTGATTGGAGTCCTTGTCAGTTTTTCTCGCCCCTCTCTTTGGCAAACTTAGTGTTTGTTTTATGATTTACATTGATGTTTATGAATGATCCCATGCTCCCAAAATTCTAGAGTCACGTACCACTGGCTTCGACCCCAATACAACTCCGCCCATGGACAATCTAGAGCTCAACCGTTTTGACAAATTTAGGCATTGTTTCCGATTTGCCAAAATCAGTTTTTTCATAAAAGTTGAGTTTAGCTTGATTGCTATAATCACTTTTATTTCTCATTAGCTAAAAGTCAAGTCGAGTAATTTAATTTCTTTTTCTTGTACTTGTATCCTTTCCTTTGCACAAACAAAAATGATCTTTTGCTTGAATTTTGACTTGAAAATTTAATCATATGTTCTTTTTACGCCATCACATAAGACATGATCCATGTGAGGTTAGGCCAAGGACCTTATTATTGGCCATGGCAAATCGGCACCCATGCATGGCCCGTGACTTGGAAGCCTTCGGATTTGATGTTACTACGACGGATCCATACCTCACATAGAGAATTGGCTATGGAGTTGTCTCGTTGTTGACACTTGAGAGTAACTGAAGGTGCTTTGCTCTTATCTTCATACAACTGGCACTGCTGACATTACCATACATATAAAGAAAACATTTTTTACACTGGCGGTGTAAACTAAAATTTCTTCCAAATAGATTACATTGCATCATGCAATGACGGAACCAGAAATCTAATCTGCCCTGGGCTAATTCGTATATATATATTTTTAATATGAGCTAATCCATATTAATTTTTTTTGGACAAAAATTTTACATGTAAATTTTTAGTGTTTCTTTTACTTTACCTTGGCTAAAACCCACCCCATACATAGGGTGGCTCTGCCCTTGGCACCATGCATGTGTCCATGTTCTCAGTGGCGACTCCACATTGATACCAGCGAGGTCGAAAAATGCACTGAAAAAAAAAAGAAATATAAATTAAAGTTTTTTTTAGTATTGTCAGAACTGATTAATCGTGCAAGGTTAAAAAAAATATTTCTAATTAAATTTGAACTAAATTGTTATGGCTCTAACAAAACAAAACAAACCTAAAGCCCAATATATAGTACACATTTCAAACGATAGTGAAGTATTAAACATTTACAAATAGTCTATTGAACCTGGGTTACAACTAATGTTGGAAAGGAAAATAAGAAATGCATTTGGTTAAACTTTAAGGAGGTGTTTAGAAGCCTATTTTTAGCTTTTCATTTTCCCTTTTTGAAGTTTTGTATGTCTGACAGCCCCTCTTCAAAATAGATTTTGCAAGAATGAGTTTTTCACTTTGAAATTTATAGAGAATTAGCCAAAAACAGGTCCTGAGGTCCTTTTTGTATTCTCCAAAATATGAAGATTCGTCAAGGAATGTTATAGTGTATATATCTCTTTTGTTGTTAGATTTTTTTTTTCTTTTTCTTTTTTCATATAGCCGTTCATCATAAATAGACTATGTATTTTTGTCAGAGCTGAATGAAAATTCTGAAGTCGCCCTGCATGTTCTCCTTTTTGAGACAAGTGTTTGAACACATGGTGCAACGTAATAGATTTAGAAGAAACTTCAATTTACACCTCCGGTATAAAGAACCTTCTCCTATACATGTATACTTTGCACAATCATGTTCCTTTATGAACCAGGACGTAGTACCCCATTCTGATGATTTTTCTGGAAAGCATGAAGCCATTCATTTGCGCACGAAAGTCCCCAAGTACTGTGCACAAGGCATTAGCCGGTTTGCTTTGCCCGTCTCGACACATCTTAATGAGAAAATTTTGGTGTCTTTAGGAGGTATATACACGCGTGGTGCAATCCCAGCATCCGGGCCCATTCAGCGTTTTGGACGGCTCCAGATTCAAGCAAGATTTTTTTGAAATTTTGGGACTAACTTTATTTCAAGAAATCAGCCATCCGTAACGTGAATGACGGACCGGATGTGGTCTTACGAGCACAAGACCACGTGTATATACCCTACCAGAACCCAAAATTTTTTTCCATCTTAATAGCATGCTGTCACCCATCATTGCATCGTGCCTCTCTCTCTCCACTCTCCTAAATTGCACAAATTGTGTAGTCAGGAAATTTGGGCTAAAATGAGTAAATAATTACAAAAATTATACATACACATCCTCTCAACCACACCCTCTCTCACATGTGTGGTGGGGCTCACCCGGTGGATCCCAATGGGCCTCACCACACATGTGAGAGATAGTGTGGTGGGGAGTAGTTGAAAGGGTGTGTACCTATCATTGTTCAAATAATTAAGCCTAAAAAAACCCATCATTCATTTGCCATTTGGTCAATATAATTGTTGTACTCCCTCCGTTCAATTTAAATGTCCCCTATGGAAAATCATACAAGTTTGACCTTAAAAAGTAAAATACTTTTGGAGCTACTTTTTATTTTTTTTTGTACTGTTCAAAAAATCTCAACGAATACTTTTGAAGAGTGTAAACAATTTTGAAAAATAAAAATAAAAATTCTGGAAATATGCTTTTTTTAAAGTCAAAATAGCACGACTTTACGTAGGAGATATTTAAAATTGGACAGAGGGAGTATATACATGGAATTGATGAGTTGTTAGATGCTTTAATTGAACGCAACTTATTTGGCAACTTCAATAAGCAAGCAAGCGATTAGGTTATATTGGTGTGGGATTAGCTTGTAGCCTCATATATCCAAGAGACCAATCTGTGGCAATCAAATACTGACTTCACGAGTCCGAAGAAAAATGGTTTTCATAAACTTTGAAAATTTCGGTGGTCTTCCAAGATGGGACCTTAGAAGGATTCTCCCTTCTCCGTAGAAGTTGATCGATCGGGGCTTCTGGATTCGCGACGTTGATCTTCGAGGTTTCTTCAAGCAAATTGAGGTGACTTGTGACGGCAGTGGTGGTTGTAGATGCCATAGATGTGATATGCAAATTGAGATCCGATTAAGGGTTGTGGGGTTGTGGGAACGAGCGACTAATGGTGGCTGTGATTAAGGTTGTAAATAAACTGAGCCGTTCGCAAATTATTCGAGGCTCGGTTCGGTAAGAGCTCGGATTTTTTACTCAAAAATCATGTGCTCTTTTTACCCCATCACATACGACATGATCATGCGAGGTTAGGCCAAGGATCTTATAGAACGCAACTTTGTACCTGTGAATAAGTGATTAGGTTACATTGGTGTTTTGAGTTAATTTGAAGGTAAATATTGGTCAATGGGATCAATTAATGGGCTTGAGACTGGTTGGATCAATGGGCTTCACATGCGGCAACTCGCATGCGAGACCCGTCAATCAAACATGCATCAATTTGTAATCTCATGGTAGTGTACATAGCATATTGTGTCATTATTGTTGTTTCACTTCGAGTTATGCTAGATGCATAGGATGGAGGAAAGGGAAATAAGTAGTGACGGTCGTCATCTCACCATATACAAAGTATCTATTTTATTTCTTCCCAGCTTATATGGGGCCATCACCTCCCTATTTGAGATAAGGGTGGAAGTGTAATTACAATTTTGAAGTGGTACGACAAAATTATAATTTGTTAAATGAGAAATAGAATCCTGGTAGAATTAAAATTTCTTATTTACGCAAGGAGCCAAGTCCATATTTCTTCTTAGCTCCCTGCCTTAACCTATAAATGTATCATTAAAATTGTTCTCTAGGTTTTACCTGAATTCATAATATAATTGAAGTGGGGTTGTGAGAGAGAGAACACAAATGTCAAGTATGAGTCCACAATTGAGTACATGATCGAGATTGAAATTTGGTAGATGATCGTATGGTTTCGTCAACTGGGTCTCTCAAGTTCAGAAATATAAACTAGCGCCGCAATGTAAGGATTTTGAAATTTGTTGTTGTTGTTGTTGTTGTTGTTGTCTAATTTGTGTGCATCCTTCTAATATGGTATCTTTGTTAATTAAGTACTCTCTTTATCCCAATTACTTGTTCATTGTTCTATTTTGGAAGGTCCTAAAATACAAGACAAGAAATATGGGACGGAGGGAATAGTATATATTCACTTGTTATTCAAACTTTAGCTCATTTTCCCCGAGCTTGCTTTGGCCTAAGTCGTTATTCAATAATTTCCACCAGTTGGTAAACACACCAAGTACATAATGTGAAGTCACTTTCCACACACGCAATGAGGGATTTCCTAATGCATTAAAAGATCACACAAAATGCCAGTCACAGAAACATCCCACTAATAGAGGGATTTCCTAATTCATCCAAATATCACAAATTATAGTACCGTATAACTTAGGCCGTTTTATTTGGGCTTCCGGTCAAGGCAAGTAAGGAGGAAGTGAAATCATGAATGACCATAGCTTAGTGGTTGATTGGGAGAATGTAGAAGAACATGTAAGTTATTAATAAAGGCTAAATAATGAATTCACTGACTTCCACACTTAATTGATTATGAACTATTAAGGGTTAGTGGTGAGGAGTTAATTGCTCAGTGATTATTCGCTTATGGTGCTATTATAGGCCCTGACATTTCACGTCAGGTGTCAAAGAAGGAGACGGTGAGCAGCACTATGGGAACGAATTAGCTGCCGCCAACCAGGAAACAATTGAAGATTGGGACCTCAACCTAAGCTTGCAGAAAGCTCTGTCGCTTTCCTTATTTTGATTTTGGGTAAATATAATCTAAATTTCCGACAAGTACTCCCTTTTGTTTTAATTTTTCTTTAATGTTATTCAAATCCGCTTCTAATTAAGATAAATCTTTTTATTAAATAAACTTTTTTCATGTTGAATGATTTAAATAATACCCAAAAATCGAAGCGTTGCAAACAAAGTACATAATCTAAATTTTAGTGCATGCATCTCATTTCTTATATGTAGAATATGGTAGGAGCTAGCAAGAAGGGTGATTTCTAGCAATTGATAGGAGTTGGACCTAGGTTACCAAAAACTAATATAAGAAGACCATAAGAAAACTAATCCACTCCACTTTCCACACAGACCACACTTCCACGTGAAAAATCGTTTTGTGCTTTTCGACTTCACCAAATACTTTAAAGTCACGTGATTGTATGGAATCTATCCATAGTTTTAAATAGTGGTATCGGTAGCTCTGTTGGGGTATCGGAAATCAGCGTATTGATCCATACGTCGTAAGAATCGAGTATAGCGGTCGTGAATTTTAATTTTTTGGACGTATCGCCCGATACCGTATGGTATGTATCGGTATTGATATCTCCAAATTCCTAAACAAACTGGCCGAAACGATATGTATTGGCCAATATTCAAAACTATGAATTGTTTGCGACCTTGGATTGTATCTCAACTGTTGTTTCCCCAAGCGTAGGGTTTAGGTGTCGCGTAGGATCAAAACCGGTAAGACCGGGTTGAATCCACAGAGACCGAATGCGCCGAGCGTGAGTGTTGATTCGCAACTGTTGGTTTTAGCCTTAAAGCGGCAAACTTGGCTTCTGATTTGGGGGTAGAATTCACTTAACTTCGTGAATGGCGCGAGATTAAAAAGACTAATTAAAATAAGGCTAAGTCAAAGGGTTCACAACACCCATGCCTTAGGCCGATTCATTCTCCTCTAAAATAACCGGCTCGGGGCATCGTTAAACTACCCCAAACGGAAGATTCGGTACTTAAACTCGTTTGACTAGAAATGATGTTTCACAAAGAGTTGGATTCTTGTGTCATTTATACAAAGATTTGGATTGACATCGCCCAAAGCATTGCACGTGCCAAGTGGTCACGCCCTTGGCTACACGTGATCAACAGGATTAACAAATCCAAATTTAATACATAAAATTAATCCTAACTCTTTGATTAACAAGAAATGTTTGCAATATGGCGAGGAGAGTGAATCAACCTAAGTCATGGGGTGCTAATCACTCCATGACCGAGCTTATTACGACTACTTGATCATAACTACGTGAAACATGACTAATTTTATAAAGGAAATAAAGAACATAACAAAAAATTCTAAAAAGTGATTTTTAATGAAGATCCTAGGTTTGCCTAACACTTTATACTTAGAGAAATTAACAAACAATCACTAAGAACATGAGTTTTCAAAGGATTAACCAGAAAAATCAAGTAAACTAAATACTAGATAGAATTGGAAATAAACTAAATTTCTAGGAAGAGCTAAGCATGGGCTACAAAATTAATAAACATGAAATTAACATAAGACAAACACTTACATGAGATAAACTAGAGAGAGAACTTCAAAAGTCCTCCAATGGAGGAGAGAAGGGAGAGCAAAAAATATCCTAGGAAATAAAAGAAGAAGAAGAAGTGTTTGAGAAGGAGAGAGCAACATATAGTCTTCCCCTTCTCTCTCTACAAAATATCCCATAAAGGTCTCACAAAACATAAAAAGTTTCCATAAAAGACAAGTACAAAAAGTGAATTAAATTGGTTGTCTAGGCATGTTTGGATCGATCCAACATGACTTTGGATCGATCCAAACTGCTCTGGTTAAGTTTCGTCCAAGGTTGGATCGATCCAACTTTCCTTTGGATCGATTCAAAGAGTGTTGCTGGGAAATTTTGTGAAGTTGGATCTATCCAACTTGAACATGGATCGATCCAAGATGCTGTGGGGGAATTTTGTGAAGTTGGATCGATCCAACTTTCCTTTGGATCGATCCAAAAGGCTCCGCTAGAATTTGATGAAACTTGGATCAATCCAAGTTTCTTTTGGATCAATCCAAGTTCTTCTAAACTTGAATTTCACTCATTTGATCAAACCGCTTGAATTGCGTGCTTCTGGATGTCTTCCAATGGACTCAAATGGATCGTGTGACACTCGGGGAAAATGAACCTTGGTCTTGTGAGTGCGCGTTCAAGCCCGGACCCCACCGGGAGTTTTTTGGTAACGTGAAGAACGGCTTCAAAGCACCAACTTTTCGCATTCCCGGGCCTCTACTGAATCGTCGTCTCGTGGCTCGTGAGACCCGGTGTTGGCGTGCCATGGGGCACGTGGCCCTTGATAACGCGGCACGGTTTCCAATGCGCACAAAATGCGCTCATTTTGTGCATTCAACCTGTAACTTGCTAAAAACACTACGACGCGCATATCAAACATATAAAGCGCGAAATCGCGTACATGTGTGAGATAAATGAGTTAGATAAGCCCCGAATATGTACAATATTGGGGGCTTATCATAGATCTATCCAAAAAAATGGTACTCATATAACCGTGTTTTTTGAAAGAACTTTTGAGCACTTGACTACTGAGGACACCAACAAATAAATTCACTGTTGTATTAGGAATTTGAATGAATCAACAACTGTGTCACTTTTTAAGTCAAGCAATAACAGAGTTGTTTTTCCCAGTCTTTTCCATCATTAGACCACATACACTGCTTCCGGACAAAGCTAAAGTGACATTATTGACTCATGTCGGCTCTTGTGACACGGGGTTCACCCTGAATTGAATTTAAAATATTGGATTGAATACGACTTCCCTCCAAAGAAAGCTGGATTTCAATTTGAATAACCTAAAAGTGGACATCTTTTCCTTAAAAAATTGGATTATCTTCAGTACCATAAACTACTCAAAGGATTCATGATTTGGACATATTGAAAGACAATTGAGACCACATTTGATCCACTTTTCAGTTTTTTTTTGGGTTCAGTCACTTTAGACACGTCTTGAACACGCCTCAGTGCACTTTATCACGAGAAATTGTTCTTTGCTATTGGATCAAGTACATAGTGCTCTAAGTATTTTGTGATTGGCGAAACTTGTAGGACATTATTTTTTGAGATTATAATTAACCGATAGTGGAACAAATACCAACACAGGCCCTTAAAATCCATTTGTAATTGGCCAAATAATTTTTTCTTTTGAACGAATCAAGATTCATTTATATGAACGTCCAACACTTACAAGAAGTCTAGAGGCAAAAGATTTCATCACAAAAAAACAGAAATGAACCAAAACTGCTATCCACTTGTAATTGGCAAAATCTTTTTTTTATTATTTTAAATATCAAGATTCATTCGTATGAACACCGTCCGGTACTTACAAGAAGCTAGAGGCAAAAATTTCATCTCAAGCTACTGGAAAACAATTGAAAGAACAAACATGAAAACAAGAAATTGCAAATTGGGAGGTGATCATCAGTATCAAGGTTACAGCTAATTAATCAACAAATTGCAAAAAAAAAAAAAAAAAAAAACAAACAAAATTCCCTATCACCGAAACATCACACAAATAGAGGGATTTTCCTAATTCGTCTAAAAATCACAAAATATATACCAACATAACAATCCCAACTCCTCCTAATCAACATCCTACAATATATATATGTACACACACACACACAGAGGACAATTTCTTGATCAAGAAACAGGGAACCCATCTCCAGCCCTGTTCATAGCAGCAAACCTGGTGGGCCTCGGTCGGAATTTCTTTCTCTTCTGATCGTGGCTCGACGGTCTAATAATTTGCATCAGAAATTTATTTAGAAGAAAATCCTTGGATTGATTTGGGTCGAGGCGATTGATACGAGGCGTTGATTTGCTCGAGAGTACTCGAGAGCTCCGGTGGAGGCTGCACCGGAACGAACCCGGGTGGGTCGTCGGAGAACAAAGGCATGTACGATTAGAAGAAGAAGAAGATGGCGGCGGCGGCGATTTTGGTAGAGACGAGGTTTTGGAAGCCATTGCAACCATGTAGTGAATTGAGCCCTCTGTTTTCTGAGGTGTCTTGTGTTTTACTATATGTAATTCCTTTGGTGCTAAAGCTATACAGAGAGGGTTATGTGTATCTTTATTTATTGCTTCTTTAAATGTAGGGAAAATTCTAAAATTAGGTGACTGGGGTGTCGCTAAGAAATAAAAAAAGTATATTAAAATAAATCCGGAGACCCTGTAGTGTTTTAAAGTATTATAGGGTTGTAGTCTCTCAATCACAACCATTAGTTTGGAAATCAACGGTCTAGATTATTTTTGCATTATCTTCACGTAAAGATAAGTATTTACATGTAGAACAACTCAGGCTGTTGATTGATAAACTGACGTTGTCATTGGAGAGTACAACCACGTAGTGTTGAGTACTGTGTGAAAGTGTCTTAAAAAAGATAAAAAGTGAATTGAAGTGCGTGTCTCTTTGTCTTTTGGTTGTTTATTGTCGTCCGCCCTAAAAAGACAGTTAAATATTACACAAACTATTTAAGATTCTTTGTATGTGTAATAAAAATGAAATGGTGCGTACGTATTGTCTCTCAGATTGGGAGGGTTAAGTAATAAATTTAAAACGTACGCGTCTTCTCTCATGCATTCATATTATGACAGGTGAGATTACTTGACCCCATTGACTCACAATATTTTGTAAATACTAGCGTAGTTATTTACTTGAGAGGTTTTTATTTTATTTTTTATCCTCCAATTTATTGGGAGTTGATCCCACAGAAAATAAAGAATTGTCTCCAAGAGCTTAGTAGAGACTTATAGGCCATGTTCGGTTGAGAGCTTTGCTCCGGCTTTGTCAAGTTCTATTTTGCGCTGACATCGTCATTTTTCTCACTTTTCTCTCTATCTCTCTCTACATATTACACTTGCTTACATCATCAAAACTAAACTAAACTCCCTCAAAATTCTGAACCAAACAAGGTCATAATAGTTGTCAGTTTTCCAAATATTACTTAGACGTTTGATTCCACCGTTTAGAAATCATGGCTCGGCTCTTGCACACGTTGCAAATCCCATTCTATTATTTAGTGTATATGGTAGTCAAACCTCCCAGATAATTTATTTTTTTATGTACACACTTGTAAGTTAATATGACATTTAAGTTGACAGCTCAAAAGTTATATTTTCACAAAATTTCTAAGCCTGAATAGAAAAATAAGGCGTTGATATTTTTAAACTTACTAGGTAGATCGCTACGTGTGTTACACGAGTGTGACGCCCGTGTGTTGGAGGCTGTTTTTATGCTGTGATGTTAGAATGGCTATGGTGGGAGGGTTCTTAAGGAATTGTGTGTAGGTTGGTTGATAGTAATCTTTTGTCTTGGTGGTACAACAGAATAGTACTGTCTCCGTCTCAATTTCTAGGCCTGTTTTGGGGAAGTGGGTTTTTAAGGGTGTGAAAACTTAATATTGACTTTTCTATTTTGCCCCTAAATCCAGTCAATATTACTGTGACCAAATTTGTGAGACTAATTTATTACATGAAATTCAAAACATATTCAATATAAATCTTGTTTGATAGATATCAATTAGTTTTATTATACAAAATTTTCAAAATCATAAAAACCGTTATAAAATAAAATATAATAGACTAGCCAATTAAGATGGGAAAATACTTTTTAAGGGTAAAATTGGAAAGCGACCTAGTTTTGATGGATATTTTTAGAAGTGAGACAAATATTTTGAGACATTCCTAAATGAAAAAAAAGACCAAGAAATTGGGAAGGATGGAGTATGTAAGAATAGCAGGGATAGGCAAATTCCACAAAATTAAGTGAAAAGATTACTTAAATAAAGTCGTGTGAAGTGCAAGCATTAGTTATACATACCCAAATTAAAGAAAGTATACTGTATTAAACATCATTAAACATGTTTTTTTACTAAAAGCTAAATGCATGAGATCAGAATCTGGTGCATACTAGGCAGAATACAATTTGTAGAATTGGGTATTTCTTAGTTTCAAGCTCAATTGAATCATGTAATAGCTAAATATATAAAGGATATTACTGAGACATGCAACAGACACAAGTTCAAATAATTTAAAAGAGTTAAAAGCTCAAAAAATAATCAATTTATACACTGCAACTAATTTGTGCTATTCAATCTCTGCTTTCTGAATTACAAGCTTCTTCTCATAACGCATAGTAGATATTTGCATGCGCTCCCTTTTTTGTCACCAATGCAACGACTTTGTTGTTGCTCTTTCCCAATAATTTTTGACAAAAATAATAAGAACGCTACACACTACTTTCAGATGTTGTCTATTAAACCCTGGATTGTAAGATAACTCGTAATCATACGATCACATAACTTTGCTCCAGCCCCTTCACATCTAGTGAAGTAACCGAGTTCTAAAACTTAAAATCGAAAATCCAAACGCAAATACTTCCACAAATTTTCCAACTCGTAGTGTCCAATATAAAAGATCTTGGAAGTTTCTCCAACAGGTAACAATTGTTGAACCCATGTAAATAACAAAATCCCAAGTTCCTAACTTCTAAATTGAACACAACACCCATACATCAAACAAGAGTAGAACAAGTAGAATACTCCTTACCGCATGGAGTGCTATCAGTATTTTGTGGACTTCTGTATGAGTAAACAACCGTTGGTTGCAACATGTGTCCAAATATCTTATTCATTAGGCCCAGTTTTTCAAAAGAGGTGTTAAAATCATGATATTTCAAATCAAAAAATGAAGTGGTTCCTTATATCGTTTTTCGATTTTTTTTGCACTAAACTAAAGTACACGAGGAGTTCTTTAATTTGGTGCAAAAAAAAATCAAAAAACAATATACGGAACCACTTCATTTTTTAACTTGAAAAATCATGATTTTAACACCTCTTTTGCTTGGCTCGTGAATTAGCGAACTATACTTGTCGAAGTCGTATTCATATGCCAAACCTTTACCGAAGTGGTTCGACAAGGGTAGCTGAATGCAAAGGAGTACATGCAACATAGAGTGCCACGTATGCATACAAAAAAGAAGGTAATTGCATTTTTCTACTTAATTCCAAAGGTCACATAAACCAAGAACTCACTGGACCAGAGATCATAGGCACCAAGACTGAGGCAGCATTGCCATTGTTGCTGCCACCAAAAGCTTCAGATGGACCCATAAAAGCTTCCGAAGGAATTGGCCCAAGAGCCTTGAACTTCTCAAGAGCTACCCAAAAATGAAACTCATCACTGAAACGAAACAACAAAGCATCTGAACTCTGAACTATTAATCTAATGCTATTAACTATTCTCACAAACAAAAACAATCATCTTTAACACTACAAAGATTTTCTCCAGACAAACATAAATAGAATTGTAACTTAAGTTATTATTAGTTTTGACATTTAAGCCAAACATTGGAGTTCTAAAGTTATATCATGGAATTGCAAAAAGAGTCACTGATTTTGAATCAAAGTCAACTGCATAAACGATAAAAAATTTTGATCCAAAGAGAGTCGTTGAGTAATATTCTTCTATCATTTCCTAAACGATTGAAGGTTTAGTGATCACTTGCGAAAGTTCAACACAAGGACTGAGAATAAGCCTAAATTCCAACCTAGAACTTGGAAGTGTCACTACAGGAGTTCGGGTGCAGGTATAAATTATTTAATCTCTATTTAAAAAAACAGAAAGACTTACCTTTAAGACTACAACACAAATAAACATATTGCAATTTCATGTAAACTATAGATCATTTCTGATAGTAAGCTACTAAAAAGCTTAAAATTGCCATCTATATCAAAATGTTTACCCTTTAACGGGTAAGACCAAATGAAAATTCTTGTAAGAATTATCCAAAAAAAATTCTTGCAAGCTAACAATCCCCATATAAATGCAAATTAACATATAAATGGCAGACATTTTCAACTAAAATCAGAATTTGACTGTTAAATTATGACAATCAACAATATTGACCCCGATACGGTAAACTATTGAAAGATACCACACATGAGAAACTATATATGCCACCAAAAATATTCTTAGCTACTAATAGATGAATGTATCAAAAAGAACAAAAACTGACATATTCTCAAAACTAACTCATTGCGCGTGTTTTACGAGGGCTCATTAGCTCGTAATAGATCAACCCAAAAAATAACTTTTGCCGATTTCTGACTTTCCCTACATCAACATTAGGCTATAAATACCTTGGCTCAAACTTGAACAAAGCCTCAATTAGCTCATGATAAAAGATCTAACAGAAAGCAAAATGAATTCCAAATGCACACATTCCTTTTAAGTACTAAAAATGTCGATTAAAACTCACCTGAACCGAAAATAGTAGAGAGAGACTGAAAGAGGAGAGAAACAGAGAGGAGAGCCTGAATAATAATGGAGAGGCGAAGAAAGTCACACCAAAAAATGAATTTGATTCGGTTGGCCGTCAGCGTCGATTGTAATATTGTATTTGTCAAACCTATACCTCTATCACGAATGGACAGAACGTTGTCTACTTTGTCTAATTTAATCTGCATTCATTTCCAGATTCTAAGCTTCGGAAATAAGTCAAGGAGTCAAATTTTTATTTCACTTACAGAAATTTTGTTGATAACAAAAGTTTTACATCTAGTACTAATTAAGACCGTTATATGACAATTCAAAACAACAAATAAATAACCTGAATGATATTTCTATATTTGGTTTTTCAATTTCGTTAGTTTGCTATATTTGGTTTTTCAATTTCGTTAGAATTCTAGAAACATAAATTGCTGTGGTAATGGCATTGTTTGATAACATTGTATCAGATTCAATGGAAGGCATAAATCAACAGCTACTTGTGGACTTTCATGAAAAGCATTCATTTTCTCATCAAGAATGTGCTCAAGAGATAATCCAAACTCGTGAGTATTGATGCAATCATCTTTCTTACTGACCTTTCCACAGATATTCTCATGCACCATCTATTCTACGCATCTTGGGAAGAATCCCATTTCTTGGCATTATTGAAAGCTGGCAACTGAACTACATCAAACTTCTTGCTGCTGCTGCTGCTAAAAATCTCAAGAAATAAACTGAATGAGACTTGAACCCCTCGTAGCAAACCTAAGAAATATAAGGTATAGGAATGAGAGCGACAAATGTAAGTGACGGCTGAAATTTGTTGCTAATGTTAAATTACAGAAGGGAACAAACAAAACACATTTCATGTGTTGCTCAGCACTTGGTTGAAGCACCAAATCCATGTATGGAACTCACATATTCTAATGAATATTTGGACTCTAACGCACAAGATAATGCATAAAGAAAAATGGTTAGATCCTTGCTTTACTGCAAAAGACACGAAAAAAATGAAATAGTGGGGCATTATTCCAACAAACTAAGATACCTCTAGCAGCTTGAGATTGGAAGCCTGATAGTTAAAAACTAAGTGACATACATATATTATTATCATGTGCAGGACAACTGTAACCTGATGATGCCCAGGTAGAACCTTGTAAGATATGCCTCACAAACCCAAAATATAAGGGGAAATTGGCACCAAATCCAAGCGCTTTTTCCTCAATTTAATAGGTCCCTCTACATTTAACATGAAGAACACCATGTGAATGAACATTCCACATGTCAAAGAGATGCTGAAGCAACCACCACATTTAACAAACTGAATGGACACAAAGTACCCAGATCTTTATTTATCGATGCCCATTTTCCAGAAGGAAAAAACATAAATAAGTCTTCAGTCAATGCCCATTTGTCTATTGTTTTGAAATCAACACCTTTTCGAAGTCGACACCTTTTCAGTCAATTCCCATTTATCTATCCCTTTTCATTAGAGGTCGATCACTAATTACCCATAAAAATAACAAGTAGACTGTTATATTCAGGGATGTGAATCTCTGTCAAATACTATACATTGTTCATCATATACAAAATCTCATAGCCATATTTTCAAGTTTTTTAAGTATGGTTTCTACACATTGATAATTAATCTGACATCTACGCATAACTTTAAGGGTCTAATCAGTGCATATCACAACTCTATGTCGAACATGCAAGAAGTAAGATAGTTTCCTCTAATCCCAATTCATATTCAGAAACTTGTAGGAATGTATTCTTTCGTAAAACTCTTTGTTCTCTGTAATTAACTTGCAGTAATCTATCAAGACTTTCTCTGCAATTTCACTACTGAAGGCCATTTTAACTATACTCCACCCCCACCTTCCAATTATGGAAATGCATAATCAATTGACAGCACATTTACAACTACTAATCGATTTACATATAGCAACCAAACTTTACAAAAAATATCACCATTTCATCATTTTTTCTGAACACAAGATCCACTCTCATTGTAAAGTTAAACTTAAATCGACTTTCCAAAAATCCAAAAGAATATAGTAGCCCTAACATAATACAGAATGGCAGAGCGAGAAATTACCTGTACAACACCACCAACACAGAACACTCCAATCGATCTCACAACTATACTGCAGCACCTTTCAATCAAAGATAGCCATAATCAATTCATGAAACATATAAAAAAACAAACCAATGCATAAATAGAAACCCTTCCGCGGAAAAAGTAGAAATTAGAGCTAGAATAACACAGCATAAGGTCGGAAAATTACCTGAGCACACCACAAAAAACAAATCACTTCAAACCAACTACTGCTTCTCCTCACCAACTAAGCAAGCAAGTAAAAAATCGTAAACGAAGACCAAGCGAAACAGATGGAGAAACTAAATCTTTCCAACAACTGAGCATGAATTACAATTCAAAAGAGCCAACAGATTTTAAATACATAAGAGGGTGTTAGATAAGCTAACATATACCTTTTTTCCAAGTTTGTCATGGCCAAATAGCTCTAGCCTTTGCTGAACAGTCACAACGGATAAACCTTCTCAATGGGTATTGATTTCCTGCTTTCACAAAACCCCAATTCCATCAAGCTCCAGAAATAAATAACAAAACAAAAGGAACAAATTTAAGTCAAGATCAGAGAGAGAGAACAAAGATATAAGTGGTACATGGAGATCACTTCATAGGGAGAGAGTAGACACATTGGTGCATGCAAAGAGAAGACAGATCAATTTCTCATATATCGTATTTCAGAGCATAGCAACAGTGACTAAAATGAATTTCAAGACCAGAAATGAATTAGTTTTTTGTTTGGGGTTACAAACCTCCGAAATCCCTACTACTTGGGCTCCGCATTGTCAACTTGGGCTAGTGCTTTGTGAGAGACGCAAAAGGGAGAGGAAGAAGAAAGGAGGACTGACAATGTGAGAAAAGCAAAGGGGGAGAAGAAAGGACAGGAAGAGCCGGGATTCGCGGAATTCTTCTGGAGCCGTCGCTACAGTGAAAGCTCACATCACCGCCTTCATTGATGTACTTTCTGAAATACGGTCCTGGCTGAATTACATCAAGTAGCCGAAGAAACAGGAAATGAAGCATAAATGCACAATATCGAAACTACCCCATGAGTACAGTCCAACACAATATAGATTGAGAGACATTTTCATCCACAACTGACAAATATACATAGAAGGTATAGATATCAAAGAAATCAGGGGGGTGTGATTGAAATTTCAAAGAGTGAAATATAGGCACATAAAATCCCCTATAGTTGATGACGTCCTAGTTTCTCTTTTCGCCACCAAAACCCATGTAATTACTTCCTTTGCAACGGAGGGGAAAATGACAAGGCGTAAGGGATCAACTAAACAGAGAAAGACACTAACGGTGCTACTCTGTCAATGCAATCACCAGTGGCAGAAGAAGTAATCGCTAACAATGTCCATGAACCATCATTGGCCGGAAATGCAATCGGTTGAGTGTCAATCTCCTAGCAGAGATCCTACATTTGCCTGCCAAGTCCCTAATCCAATTCAAGTGCGTCCAAGAATTGGCTCTCCATCATCTCCGACCCCCAATTAGCCGGCAACCACTCTCGTCGAAACCCTAGGCCACCGATCTCAGGCTTGTATTTCTACAACAGAAGCCAGCTCAAATCCGTCTCCCTCTGCGACAACCGGAATCTCCCGTCTCTGGCATTCGTAAAAGTTCCTGGCCACGAGTATTCAATTAGGATTCTAGACTCCTGCAATGGCCTACTGTTGTGGGAGAATGTGGACCCTAAATGTAATAATTTTGTCACGCAGTACATAGTTTGTAATGTTTAAACACAAAAATACAGAATAGTTACTAAACTTAGGGGAAATTCATCTACTACATGAATTAATCATCGTGCTTTATTGGCCTTCGATCGTTCCAAATCGCCTCACTACGAAGTTGTACTGGTTAGTCACTTGCCTCCCACACCTTATAAAATTCATGTGCTCTCTTCATAAAGTGGATGTTGGAAACAGGTATTTGCACAACATAAATGTCATGGTCCTGGTGTCTATTGGAATGGAGCAATCCATTGGGTGGTGATAAATTTTCGCTTAAAATTTGACCTCGATGCGGAGGAGATGATAGCAATCCTAAACCCTCCCATCTCCCAAGCTTCTTAATCCAGACAAGATTAGGTTTCTTGGAGAATGTGGCGGTCACTTCTTTCTTATTTAGTGTCGTTTGCGAAAGGTTTGGGGATTTTGAATCCTTGAATTATGTCAGATGGGTTGGTGTGGGAGTTACCAAGTCAATTTTTAGACCCATCATAGCTGTGTCCCGCGAGATAGAAACAATGTTTGAATTTGACGTGTTGTCACTACTGTGTGATGAAAATTGGGAGAAGAAAGAGGATCACATTGGTGAGAAATGAAGAGAATATCACCAAAATGAAAATTTTTGACAATAAATGGTCATCAAAATTGGTGTGATGATAAATGGTCATCAAAATTGGTGTGATGAAAATATTCTCTTCATTTCTCACCAATATGAAATCCTCTTTCTTCTCCCAATTTTCACCACATAGTAGCGACAACACATCAAATTCAAACATTGTTTCTATCTCATGGAAGACAGCTATGATGGGTCTGAAAATTGACTTGGTAACTCCCCCACCAACCTCTCTGACACAATTCTAAGGATTCAGAATCTCCAAATCTTGCGCAAACTCTACACTGAATAAGAAACAAACGGCCACCACATTCTCCAAGAAACCTAATCTTGTCTGGACGCAGAAGTTTAGGAACTGGAGGGTTTGTGATTGCTATCATCTTCTTTGCATCGGCGTCAAATTTCAAACGACAATTCTCATCACCTGCCCAATGGATTGCTCCATTCAAACAAACATCATCACCACAACATTCATGATGTGCAAAAACCTATTTCCAACATCCACTCTTTGAAGAGAAAACATGAATTTCATAAGGTGTGGGAGGCAAGTGACCAACCAATACAACTTTATAGTGAGGCGATTTGGAAGGATCGAAGGCCATGAAAACACGAGGATTAATTAATGTAATAGATGAATTCCCCCTAAGTTTAGGAACTATTAGAAACATTACAAACTATGTACTGCGCGACAAAATTATTACATTTAGAGTCCACATTCTCCCACAACAGTAGGCCGTTGCAGGAGTCTAGAATCCTAATTGAATACTCGGCGCCAAGAACTTCTACGAAGGCCAAAGACGGAAGATTTTGCTTGCCGTAGAGGGAGACAGATTTGGGTCAGTTTCTGTTGTAGAAATACAAGCCTAAGATCGGTGGCCTAAGTTTTCAACGAGGGTGTTTGCTAGCTAATTGGGGGTCGGAGATTGTAGACACCCAATTCGGACCCCCACTAATTCTCAGATCAACAAGCCCACATTGTAGGCATCCCAATTATGGAGCAAGAGCAACACACCGGCCGAGATAAGCATTCCAGCAACAAGAATCCACCCAATGATCACCACACTGCAATATTATTGTACATATTTAGTTTTCACAAGGTCTAAAAGATCTTGAAAATGAAATGATCAAAATGTGCCGGTGAGACCAATCAACCAAAATGCCAAATTGTGCCCTTATCTCACGTGTATACTATAGAAAGTGGAACTAGGGTGAAACCAGTTCGATTCGGTCCAGGGACGTTCTTTACTGAACCGGGAAAACTTGGTTAGGGAGAAACATGGAACCGAAACCGGTTTAAAAGAGGTCGGTTCGGTTTCGTTCAGTTTGGTCCGGTTTAGAGACCGGTTCGGTTCGGAGAGAGAAGAGATAGGGAAGGATTTGCAGATCTCAAACATAGAATACATCAAGAACAAATCTCGATTTTTACATGAAGAACAAACAAATCTTGATTTTTACACAGAATACATCAAGAACAAGTCTCGATTTTTACACAGAAACTAACAGATTTATGTGTGTAGTAGTGAATTGCCCGTGCCTGAAGGCACTGTGCGTCGAGATTGTTTTAACTCAACTTCTTGAGCTACCATTTTACCTCAATGGCTTTTGTTTTGCCTTAATGGCTTCATGTTATTGTTGTGGCTTTGTTTTAGTAGAAATTATTCGCACCTGATGGCATGACACAACGCGTTCTCGGCAAAATTATACCTAATTAGCCATTTTCTACTACTCACTAACCCCACCAATGACCTATTTTGTCCAAGTAGTTTTTACAATCAACTTCGAACATGAATTAATCAATTTCGGGAAATACATAAAAAAGAAATAAAGAAAAAAACGAATCAGAACTAACAATGATTAATGACAACAAAGCTATCTAAATTTATTGAGTACATTCAATGCATTACCATTGAATTCTCCAAGAAGTAATTTTTCAAATAAACTTCGAACATGGTCCAACTAACCAATTTCAGGACATAAATTCAACCCAAAAAAAAAAAACATCAGAACTAACAATGATTAATGACAACAAATCAACACTCCTAAAAATCATAGGGGAGATCACTATTGATTTAATCAAACAATATGTGTTGGGTGTGGGCGTCTTGAGATAGAAAAAGAGAGAACCCAACGCTTAGCATCACCAATCGTGGAAGTCTTGAAGACTTACGTACCAACAAAACACTAAATTAATATCATGGAATTTTAACATTTTTTTTTTGCTACGCATAAATCAAAGCCATTCAAACCAAGAAACCTATAACAAATCAATGGAAATACCGAAACCTTACCATCATCCGGGGAGATAAGCAGAGTTGGAGAGAAATCAATGGCGAGAGAGGGAGGGTTTGATTTGCATGTGGTTAAAAAAACACCATCAAGAATTCAACAATGCCCCAGAAGCAATATTTAAAATCGGTAGGAAGATGAACCCATTAAAGGTTGTGATGTGCGCTTATTCAAAATCGGACACTCGAAATGTCGAGAGGAGGGTCTCCCCTTTCCCTCCACTTTTGACCTCCCCAATAGAAATGCATCCCTGTGCAAACCTTTTGGAGCCAAAAAATAAGTAAATCGATTTCTTCGATAGTAAAAAGCTACTATTATCTACCCAATAGATTGTAAAAAAATAAGCAATATTGAAATCTTCACCGAGATGTAAGGTAAAAAGTGAAGGTAGGAGGATCCAAATTATTTACTTGATGCAACCTGACTATTCGGATCTATCTGAGGGCCATCCATCCGAAAGTACGGCTATCTCGACTTAGGTGGCAAGAGTTGGGGCGAGAGAAGAGGTTGGAGATCGGGCGGGAAGAAGAGGGGCCAAACCAAACCACCTAATCTAATATGAGATAAATGATTTGGGGGAAGAGGGCTTATGAGTACCTGGTAAAATTTGACATTGAGAGAGAGGTAGTGTGTGTGTCCTGCAGGGGTTTCAATTTGAAATTGAGAGAGTGGGCAGTTGGCACACACACACACACAGAGAGAGAGAGAGAGAGAGAGAGAGAGAGAGAGAGAGAGAGAGAGAGAGAGAGAGGATAGAGATGAAGCCGGTGAGAGGATGAGAGAGAAAGGGTAAAGTGAAAGTTAGTGTAGCTTTTGAAATTTGAAACTTTTCTGGAATAGGCAGAGAAAGTTGGTCCACCCACAACGCTTCTGCACTTGTTTGGGCGGGATAAAGGCAAAGCCATTAATAAATCGTGGCTGTAGGTTTAAGGCGTCTTTGATCTCAGCCCTTGAGGGGCGCTGTGAAAGGCAATCACAGCCCTTGATAAAAACCAATGGCTGAGATTTATGGAAATTCAAAAACTGAGCTCCTTTATTATATAGATGTGTGTATATATATATACGTACATATATCTTTGATTCTACATATTTATACATGTATATACATACATAGATACTTACACATCGAGAGCGAGAAAGAGAGACGAACAGATCTCGTGACTTGGCACTCGTCGACGACCGGACACATGTCGACCATGGCGGCATCCAACTTTTTTTTTTTTTCTCGCCTGGATTTCTTTCTCTACTCGGTTGAAATCAGAAAAGGGGTAATGGGTAAGTGAAATGTCTTGGCTCGTTTAAGTGTGAATGTAGTAAGTATATACTCACTCTGACCCAATTTATTGGTTTTTTTTTTTTTATTTTGGAATGTTCCAAAATAAAAATCTCATCTCTAAAAACATCTATCAAAACAATTTCTTAGATCTTTTTTTCATTTTAGGATGTTCCAAAATATTTATCCCATCTCTAAAAACATCTATCAAAACAAGGTCAAATTTCAGTTTTACCCTTAAAAGTATTTTTCTCATCTTAATTGGCTAGTCTATTATCTTTTATTTTATAACGGTTTTTATGATTTTAAAAATTTTGTATAATAAAACTAATTGATATCTATCAAACAAGATCTATATTGAATATATTTTGACTTTCATATAATAAATTAGCCTAAAAAATTTGGTCACAGTAATATTGACTAGATTTAGAGGCAAAATAAAAAAAATCAATAAAAAGTCTCCACGCCCCTTGAAAACCCACTTTCCCAAAAGAGGCAAACAAATTGAAACGAAGGGAGTATACTACGCATGAAGCCTCGTGCTTTGCGTGAAGTTAATGCCCCTTAGTAACTAATAATTTATGAAATTAATATGTGAGGGAATTGAATCAACTGATTGCGAGTAGATATCCGTAGATTTTTTTGTGGATATGTGTATAACCTAGGGGTGCATATAAAAAAAAAAAAAAAAAGAGGGGTGCACATAAATTGGGTTGAGTTGGGTTTGGGCCGGGCTTATATTAGATAATAATGAGATTAGTGTATTCTCAAGCCCGGCCCATTTATGATCGGACTTTATTTAATTTGCCCAAGCCCAACCCAAATAAAATTTTAATTCCTCAAACCTATCCAAGAAGCCCATTTATTTTACTAAAGCATAGTATTATAAACATAAATTAATCAACCATAACGATCACAATTATAATTCACAATAGTAATAATATATTTAAAATTTCAAGTTCTTACAAAAATATTAAAAACAGACCTATAAATTACATTGCAATTAAAATATTGAAAAAGATGAAACTCTCCAATATCCATCAATTTTGATATATAGTATTTAAATAAAATATTATTTAAATCGGGTCGGGTCTAGCCGGACTGGACTTTTGAGGAGTTTCTCAAACCCAACCCGTTTAGTAAACGGACTTAAAATCTCAACCCAGCCCGGCTCTATAGGTCTGAAATATTTATCTCAAGCCCTAAAAAAATAGAGCTGGGTTGGGCGGGCTACCGGGCCGGTGTGCACCCCTAGTATAACCTGTATGTACGATCAATTATATATACCCGATATTATTTGTATTGTATTCACTATTTATTAGATTTGTTAAGTGATAAACCCCCAATATTGTAGATAATCAGGGTTTATCTTGCTCCTTTCGTTCACACACACACGCGAATTCGCGCTTAATTTGGTTGATATGCATGTAGTAGTGCTTTTGTTGAGTTACAGGTCAAACACGAAAATTGAGCGTGTTTGGTGCGCATTGGAAAACGTGCCGCAATCACAAGGGCCACGTGCCCCATGGCACGCCAACACCGGGCCTCACTTGCCTCGAGGCGACGATTAGGTAGAGGCCCGGGAATGCGAGAAGTTGGTATCTAGAAGCCGTCTTCATGTTCCCAATAATTCTCGGTGGGGTCCGGGCTTGAACATGCACCCACAAGACTGAGGAGCACCTCTCCCAAGTGTCGCACGACTCATTTAGGAGTTTTGGAGGAAGTCCGGAGGCACGCAAACCAATTGGAGTGATCAAAGGGGACAACATTCAAGTCAAGACAATTCTGGACCGATTTAGAATAATTCTGGACCGATCCAGATTTTTCCAGAAATTTCCAGACTGTTCTGGACCGATCCAGAATCAATCCGGACCGATCCAGATTTTCACAACTCTTTCAAGTTATTCTGGACCGATCCAGAATCAATCCGGACCGATCCAGTTTTTCGCAGCTTTTTCCAGATCAATCCAGACCAATTCAAAATAATTTTGGACCGGTCCAGAAATGCTCCGAGCAACCTTTTCAATGCACTTTATGTACATGCCATTAATAGAAAGTTTTGTGTTTGAGATATTTTGTAGAAAGAGAAAGGGAAGTCTATAATTGACCCTCTCCTCTTTTTTTCCCAACAACTTCTTCTTCTTTTATTTCCTAGATATTTTTGCTCTCCCTTCTCTCTTCCATTGTTGGACTTTGGAAGCTCTCTCTCTAGTTTTTTTCATGTAAGTGTTGAATATGTTATTTTCATGTTTATTAAACTTGTTACTCTTGTCAAGCTCTCTCAATATATGTAGTTTATTTTCAATTCCCCCAAGTATTTGAAGTTCTTGTGTTCTAGCCACTTCCTTAAGAAGCACTAGGTTCTATTGGTTGTTAATTAATGTCTCAAGTATTAAAGAGGTAGGTTAACTTAGCATCTTCATTAAAATCAAGTTTATTTGGTCATTTGTTATGTTCTTTATTTCCCTTATAAAATTAGTCATGGTTTACTTAGTAATTATCGAGTAGTGGTTATAGGCTCGGTCATGGGGTGATTAGCACCCCGTGACTTGGGTTGATTCACTCTCCTCGCCAATATTGCAAACTTTGCATGTTAATCAAAGAGTTATGATTAATTTTATGTATCAAAATTTGGATTAGTTAAACCCGTTGATCACGCGTAGCCAAGGGCTCGACCACTTGGCACGTGTGATGCTTTGGGTTATGGCAATCAAAATGTTTGTATAAATGAGACAAGAATCCTATTATTTGAGAAATACCATTTCTAGTTAAATGAGTTTTAGGTACCAAACCTTTCGTTCGGGGTCGTTTAACGATGTCCCGAGCTGGTTATTTTAGAGGAGAATGAATCGGCCTAAGACATGGGTGTTGTGAACCCCTTGACTTAGCATTGTTTTTACTTAGTCTTTTAATCTTCCGAGTCGTTCATGAAGTTAAGTGAATTTCACCCCCCAAACTACAAAAGCCAAGTTTGCCGCTTTAAGGCTAAACCCTCACTCGCGAGTCAATTTGCACGCTCAACACATTAGGTCCCTATGGACTCGACCCGGACTTCCGGTTACTATGTCGCGCTTCACCTGAACCCTACGCTTGGGGTAATCACATTGATAAACAATCCAATGACGTAAGCATTAAGACCTGAAAATAACTTCGAATTCAACTTAAATTTAAGGGAGGTTGGTTTATGCGTATGTCGTTAAGTTTGCATAAAATTTGTATCTATGAAGATCTATAGAGTATTTATAGAGATCTATATACAAGAAAAAAAAATTTGGCATATTTTTTTGCTTAGTTCAATGGGTTTAGAAAGGATACATTGTTTTGTTTGTTTTAAGTTTTTTTTTTACAAATCAGATAAATTGTTCCTTTATTGGTTTAACATAGTGTGATCCAAAATGTCAAAATTATTTATAAATGATTAAAAGAATTTGGTTTTCCGACAAAACATTTTATAAGGGATGTAAAAGCAAAATGTTAAATTGATGGAATAATACTTCTTTGCAATGCTTATTTTCGTTACCATTGGAATGGTTTAATCATCTAAGTTTAATTAGATATATTGGGAAATTAGAATCTTTAATAAACTGTGTCACATCCAAGGGTGACTGAAATTAGGCCAAAGAACACGGGTATTGTTTAAATTTGTAAAGGGAACGAGTCAAATTCTAAGCATGTTTAGTTTAACAAAAAGAAATCTGATTTTAAGGTATCAATTTATTTCAAATGTGTTGAAAAGACAAGTTTGGTTTTAATTGAAACAAGGTCATGCTCATTTTTTTAGCATCCGAATTTTTCGTAATGTGTCTTTATATGGGTAGATTTTTTTACCTCATATTATTCATTTTAGCTTAAATTTAAATCTCATCATCATAAGAAGAGGTGAAATTTTAAATTAGAAGTAGGAATCTTTGTTTCTCCGAAGTTTGAATTTTTCTATGCATTAAGAAGTAATTATAAAAGATTATAGCTATCAATAAATCCCCGGAGTGTTTGACTGTGGGTTTTCTACTTTTCCTATTCTCTTTCCTATTTCAAAGAGTTTAGGAAATAAGATCCAAAATTCTCTCTTAAAAAATCATTTTCAAATTTGATGAAAGAGGAGGAGAAGTTAAAAATAAGTTAGTAGGAGTTTTTTTACCTCTTATTTTTCATTTATCCCATATTGATTAAGGGAAAAACAAAAACTAAAAAATGCAAAGCTAAAAACTAGGCTCCCAAACACTCCCTTTTTTAGAACTTTTTATGTACGAAGGAATTCTCGTGAAAGTAAAAGACACTATAATCGAACCAATCCTCTTACACAATGACAAAACACAAATACAATTGGGGACTAAAGAGCAAAAAAATGAAGCCTGAGAGGAATTTTAGTATATTCACTTGTAATGACCAGGAAACCAACAAATGACTAGAAAAGCCAATACCCAAACCATTAATTACCAAGTCTCATGAAGGGAAGCCAGCTATTGGAGGGTTAAAATTGGAAAAATTAGCCCAAAATGTGGTAAGCCATGAAATTGATTATTGTCTATATAATGGCCTTTGGTATGGGATATATAATTGAATCGATTTGTAGTAAATATAAATACTA
Organism: Vaccinium macrocarpon; assembly: GCA_022606695.1. Classification (NCBI taxonomy): domain Eukaryota; kingdom Viridiplantae; phylum Streptophyta; class Magnoliopsida; order Ericales; family Ericaceae; genus Vaccinium; species Vaccinium macrocarpon. The sequence goes on along the minus strand of CM040174.1, from coordinate 31,125,909 downwards.
TATTTCTTCCCTCCAAAATCATAACCAGATCTGCTAGTAAAGTGGATAAGAATTGTCACTCTACACATGAGGTCGGGAGTTCAATAGGGATGGCAATGGGGAGGATCGGAGATGGATTTGGTTATCCCTGCTTCCAATCCCCGAACCTCATATCTACCTCTGTCCCCGCCCCAATTCCCGGACGGGACATCATCTCCACCCTCCATCCCAACTCCTAACGGGGAGCGGGGATCCCTACCCAGATCCGAAAGTTACCAAACTAATAAAAAAATTTTAAAAAAAATCTAGGAAAAATACTCCTTAGACCTTACCAACATATTTGAATCTAAACCACCAAATAATGAAAAAACATGGCAACAATTTTCAATTTTTTGCCAAAAATCCCAACCAACCAAATAAAATTACATAATAGTCAAGGATTCCAACCTTCAAAGCTAGAATTACCAACTAAATTATGTTTGATTGTGTTTAAGAATGTGAAGAATGAAGTGTATTTATGTATAAACTAATAGTACATATATTGAGGAAACCCTACTAATTAACAATAATTCAAGGGGTCTAAATGTGAATAACATATTAGATAAATAATAAAAAAAAAATGGATCGGGGGTATGTAGAACCGCCTCCAACCCGATTCCCGATTTTATTTTTATTTTTTCCTCCAAATCCGATCTGATCCTTGAAAAAAATCCTTGAAACTCCAACCCAAACGGAGTGGGGCGAAATCAGAGAGGATCGGATAGGTAGGAATTGCCATCCCTAGAGTTCAATCCCCACCCCTTAATCTTTTCTGTAAGGTCCATAGCCCGTAGTCTCTATTTTTTGACAATTTCACGACATAAAAACATATTCCGGTGTATCCTTAATTATCGAGTTGTAATTTATTTTTCTTCTATTTTTAGAGTGTTTGTTTAGGATGTGGAGGTAATCAAATATTTTGTAAATTGAAATATAGATATTGGTATGGTAATTAGCATGGAAGGAAGGGATATAGTATTTCTATGATTTTGTCAAAGGTGATCTTGTGGATTTAGCTACTCTATAAGCAAGAAAATCAAGCAATCACATGGATGGCTTTATGGAAACTTACAGTGCTCGAACACTAATTGATAGAGGAGATACTTGGCTCGAGCAACTGGCCTGGCCTTTAGAAATCTATTTATATGGTGGCTGTGATGTAATTCTTACATACACCGAAAATATTGAGAGTATACATAGCTGGATAGTGTGAGTTTGTATCTTGGAGTACACATGATCAATATGATCACCAAGCTTTTCGATTAAATCCAAGAAGTTTGTCTATCTTCTGATTCAACAAATTGGATCATTCTTCCGATGGATTCTGGAAGTATCTTGAAGGACTCGAGGATTCAAGGCATTTGGCAATCAACCACTTGGTGTGGTGTACGTGGATTCGACAACACAATATGTGGTCAGTTGGTGAGGATTCATGATTGTGCCAATTAAAATAGTTTTGTAACTGCACAATGTTTACTTTTAGAGGATTGGTTTCCTCCTGTGATTTCTATCCTTTTCAAGGTGTTTTTCCATGTATATTGTTGCGTTCTCTATTTGGTGCTTTAATTTTGGTTGAATTATTTATTTTATTGTTGTTTGAGATATCAAAAATAACAAATCTTTACGTCTAGGCGATCTAGGATTTTTCATTTTCAAGGTGTATGACATATACTGGTTCAGTTCGTGTAAAAAACCTTCCGAACTAAGAACCGAGCCGGTTTTCAAAATTTAGATTATCACAAACCAGACTGAACCAGATAAAAAATAAAACCGAAAAAAAAATCACCAATTCAGTCAAATTTGTTGGTTCTAATTTTCACCCCTAACTGGAACCCAAGAAATGAGAATACTGCACAAATAAATGAAAACCCAGGCAATTGTGCCAGAGGCCACATTTAGTCATCTAATAGGCTTTTAGCCCAGCTTACATGTTTTAAATGAGCCCAATCCATTTGATGTGAAAATATTAGAGGGAGAAGTCCAAAATTAGACTAAAATACCCTTTTCTCTCCCTGAACCACACCACTGCCTCCTCCTTTCCTCCATCCGCAAAAAGTTGTCCACACCGATGCCATAGAGAGAGCTCTGTTGATCTCTGTATGCCGTAGGAGACACGCCGGCGATGTATAGAAAGAAAATTAGATCTCTTTAGCCCGCTTAATCCATAGGAGACATGTCGTAGGATACACGGACGTTGAATTTAGTATATAAGGTTAAATGTTTGTACACATAATTCGAATGCCAATTGAAGCATTAAAATTGGTTAAACTACCCGTGCTATGTATAGAAAGAAAATTAGATCTCTTTAGCCCGCTTAATCCATAACACATTCAAATTAACTTCAATATTTAGCACATTTCAACATAATGATTGTCTCGAAAGCCTGGGCTTTTGTTAATATAATGAATGTGACCTACAAATAAAAGAAAAGAAAAGAAAAAAGAAATTAAATCGTGTAGAATGAGAAAATTAAACATAGTTTTTTTTATTAAGCTGCATAAATGTCAATTTAAAATTACTATAAATAAACTGAATAAATCAAAGAAAGGATTGAGAAGGAATACAATACAATTAAATATTCCCAGTAAGAAGAAAAAGAAACAATAAATAAAATAGTGTCGTGGAATACAAATTAGAAAGTATCTTACAAATTCACTTGTCACATTATCATTAGTGTTTGACTGGGATGAATTTTGCATCAAAGAGCTTGAAAAGATTATTAAAAAAATGTAGAAAAATAATCTTTACAAAATACAAAAGAAAATATTTACCTTTCAAAGAATGGATGATGGAAAGATTAAAGAAAAAATTGCAGTAAAATAATTTTTATGAAATAGAAAACAAAAGATTTACCTTGCAAAGAACAGATGAAGAATCGAAGATACTACCGTCTCTTTTATCGATCTTCCTCTAAAAATGGTCTCTAGGATGAATTTTGAGTCAAAGAACTCGAAAAGATTTAGAAAACAACTGTAGTAAAATAATCTTTACAAAATAAAAAAAACAAAAGATTTACCTTTCAAATAATGGACGAAGAATCAAAGATGCTTCTGTCTCTTTTATTGATCTTCCCCTGAAAATGGCCTCTGAGCTTGAAAAGATTAAAGAGAAAACTCAAGTAAAACAATCTTTACAAAATAGAAAGCAAAAGATTTACCTTTCACAAAACGGATGAAAAAACGAAGATGAGCGCTACCGTCTCTTTTACCAATCTTCCCCTAAAAATGGTCTCTACTCCAAATGGTTGCCTAAATCATTCATTTAATAAGCAGTCAAGAGCAAAAAAGAAAAAAGAAAAAAAGGGTTTGAATTTGTGCTTATAGATCCTTTGGTTAACTCTTTAATAACTTCTTCTTTAAAAACATTCTTTTTCCTTCTTGTTTTGGTATGTACGATTGGTTTTCCAAATCTAATTTCCTTTTCCTATTATGTTGACATCATAATAGGAAGATCAAAATAGGAAATGGTCATGGTGTATAATTCCATAGTACGACAAATAAAAAAGAACTCTCTCAGAGAAAGAAACAGAGAGGAGAAACAATTAGCCACCCAAATGTATGTGTAGTTACCGCCACCGACCATCTAATCAGCCCACGTTGTAAATTATACCTGCAAAAGATGAGAACATGTTTGACTGATAATGGCTACTAAAAATAATGAATCCGCAAATCAAACCAGCAACCAATTTGTTTAAAAGAAAAAATTGAGAATTTGCCAAACGCTACTGAAGGAATTAGTAAGCAATGCATCCTCCTAAAATAGTTGATCATACCTTAAATAAATTCAAGCAAACTGTAGTTATACAAATCCAACACATTTCTGTTATATCACGAAGAAAATGAAAACATGAACTTCTCACAGTTCCTTTTACTGCTATTATATCATCAACCAAACATAGACGTAGTATCCGACATAATTGAAAAGCCCATAATTTCTAAGAACATGCCACATTGTGAATGGTGATAGTTAAACAAACAAAGACATAATAAAATTAAAAATTTAGCACAGAGAATTTGAGAAAATAATTCCAAAGAACTTATCTAGAGTGATTTCTGATCGGACTATTAACGGATTTATACTCCCCAAAGAATTGAAAATAAAAACACAACTCTATAATCATTGAGACACCAAAAGGTGTTTTTAACTGAAATTATAGAGGACGCATGCGAGTGGAGAATTGAACGATCCTTCAATCTCAATGAATATCTCATGGTTGAAGATTTTCTGAAATCCAATCACGTCTAGCCATATATTTCTCCTTTAGGATAGCTTTTCAAATTCAAAATTCAAAACTTATGTTAGCTAAAGTCAGATACCATAAATTTTAATTTTAAGTTTAATTCCCTCATGCAACGTGCCTCAATATGTAAACTCTAGTAGTATAGCACGGCTGCGATCAAAGAAGGTATAGAATTGTTGCTTTATGAAGGGAATCATTCCTTTTAAGATAAACTTTTTATTTCCAATTAAAAAATATGCTTTTACAGGAATAAGTCGCTTTATAAATTTAAACAATTTGGAAAATTCAAAAATTTACAAATCCAATCCAATCAATACACTACACTTGTCGCGCTCACGGCGCTTCTTGCGAAAACCCATCCTGCAATACTAATATAGATAGATAGATGAGTTTTCGTAAGAAGGTTTTTGTGAGAATGTATATGATTATGACAAGTGGCACAAACCCCAAATGGAAATATTAAAACAAAAAAATTAATTGGCCTATGTTGACACACTAAAAGCCCCAAATGGAAATATTAAAACAAAAAAAATTCTACATCCGATTATATTCATTCAAACTCTATAGCTGATCCTAAAAGGTAATTCTAATTAGGAAATGTTTTGAAAAAATTAATTGCTGAGAATCCATGATTTGTGCACTTTCAAAGAAAATTATACACTGTAATTGCATTTTCAAAAACACATACCAGCATAAAGCAATAGTCACGACAATTCGAATTCATACTTTAGCACCGCACATGCATATCGAAAAATGTAGTCATTACTCTAAACTTCAGCAATGATTTGTCTTCTTTTCTTTAGAATATCATAAACCATGTGTTTTTTTTTCTTTTCCTTTTTGATCTGGGAGTGGTTGATTTTCTCTCTCCTTTTACTATCGCAGGAATGTCATCTTTGGATGTGCTTCGCTAACAAGGGATTCATCAGCTATGCTCTAATCCTTCAAATCAATAAAATCGAGCACTAGTAATGCCATTCTTCGAAGTATATCGTATAATAGGGTTACATATTGTTTTTTATGTTTGATCTTCTTTTATTAATATTATTCATCCAACCGCATTTGTAAAGGTTGACACATTTCTCTACCTTAGGTTGCATACCTTCTTCTTCTTTTTCGAACAGCGAAAAACAGGATTTTATTAACCTTTGGAGGAATAGATACAAATATTAAAAGGACAATCATATGCCACCAAGGTCGGAAAGTAGTCCTAAAAATAGCATAATAGCATCCGAAATAGAATAATCAACTGCCTACTTCTTTTGCATCCCGTTTTTATATGATTTGTCAGTCCCATTTTTTGGTATTGGTGATGAATTACATTGAGGCTCGGTTTGGATGGTAGTAATCTTGAGGGGAATGAGAATGTGATGCTTTCTTTTCATGATTCCAATGTTTGGAGGAAACAAGAATAGGAATGTGATTCCATGTTTTTCTGATTTCGGCGTTTGGAACAGTCAGGAACAAGAATGTAATTCATAATGACACATTCAACCAAGAATCACATTCCCAAATTGAGTGGGAATCAATGTTGACTTCAATAAATTTCCAAAATAATTGTTTCCTCCGTAAGATTACTCAATTAATCCAAACATTGTAATGAAATTACTCCATGTAGTAATTACATTCCTATTCCTACCCAAGGAAATTTCCAGGAATTTGATTCCCAGTAATTACATTCTTATTTCTACTCAAGATTTTGGTTATCCAAACACAGCTTGATGGTTTAGAGTTGAAATGGTTTGTGACTTATATCATATATAGAAAAAGTTTAGAGGAATATTGATACTTGGAAAGTTTTTATACTTATTTTATTCATAGGATACTTTCGGCAAATTTGATCCATTAATTGAAACACTTTTGGACTGTTACGATCATGCAAACTGCCTTAATTTCATTGGTTGTGTTTAGTTAGATAGTTTAGTTTAGTTTTGATGATGTTATAAGATATAATGAGTGGAGAGAGATAGAGAGAAAAATAAAAAAAATGATAGTGTCATCAAAATTAAAACTAAGCTAAGAAATGAACAGGGTCATTAGCGTCCAAAAACAGACGGCAGACAAGCTGAATTCCTTCTACAGTAAGCTCCAACTTTGTCATTGATGGAAAGGTTGGGTTGGGTAAGCCCCAACTGGACAAACTACCACAAGCCGAGTTCCTTCTAAAGTATGCTCGAGAGGATTAAATATTTTCGTTGATCGTCCTCCTTATTACGAGTACATTTGTGAAGATTATTTATAGATAAACGAAAGTCTTCCAAGATACTTGTATTATTTGTTGGAAACTAGGTTTCAAATAATCTGAAAATACACAATAAAAACAGAAATTAAGAATATTAGAAATCGTATCGGGCTAATTTCAGTATACCGGAAATTGGCGAGAGACGTTCGAAGTCGAGCGGTAATAGAATACCTTCGTCCTTCGTGCAAATTAAGCCTCTACTATGAATGGCCGATGGAGTAGCGGGCATTTGCCTCCTGGGAATACCCGACTTTCACCGCCGAAGTAAAAGATCAGAATCCGGACGTAGGCAAACCAGGAAACTACGCAGAACTCTCAGAAGTTTTTATGTAGGAAGTGCCGAATGTATGCAAGTGAAAAACGTGAAATGCATGAGAGGAGGAGGGTCCTATTTATAGATAAATAAGCACCCGAACGGAAAGGTACAAGACGGAGAGACACGGCTGTTTGGAACCGGACACAACCCGCCGGAGTGAACAGTCATGTCCGATGACTGTTCATGAACAGGCGCACAAGAAAGGGAAAGAAAAATTTCGGGCACACTGTTTCGGTAAGGAGAAAGAAAAAAAAATTTAATCGAAATGGATCGGTTAAACCCAACCCAGTTCGTATAAATTTCCAGTAAAAAGATAAGAATCTCTTGGGCCTAAGCCCATCTTATCTAATGACCCAACCCAACCCAATTTGGTCGGACAGACGGCGGCGGCGGCGTGTGTTATATGGACCAAAGCCCATTTAGTCCATGCCTTCTCCTCCAACAAAAGTTGTAATGGCCCAAAGGGCCAATCCTTAGTGTCCAACTTGGGATACATATACCCAATGAAATAGTTGTGCCTCACCAATGTGGGACAACACATTTTCCCCCTTCTACCAATGTTCATGTAGGCATTTTCAAGGTCAATTTCTCATTCACCTTAACTTGTTTTTATCCAACCAAGGGTTCAATCTTAATCTCCTAACTAAGACGAACACAACGGTATGTGGGTCTGGCCATGTGGACGTGTGGGACCCACTTTAATAATTAATTAAAAATGGATAAAAACTTAGTTTTTCCAACATTATTAACTTTGAACTCATCCCTGCAGGTCAAAACCAATATATCGACGGTGTTACAGGATTGGAAATTATCTGAGCACAAGGCTGCTAACTTTAGGCAAGGCGGCTCTGAGTGTCTTGAGGCTTAAAGCGAACTTTTTAAAGGAAAAAAAAAGGGTCTTCAATCTTTTTTGCATAGTGAATGATACTTGAAAAAGAAAAAACATTCATAAGGAAGGCAATGCAATAATTTGAGACCATAAGTACCCATAATCAATAGTCATTACAATACATTAAAAATTGTCATTTAAAGATGACTCTTCTCGCGTTTTTAACAGCAAAAGTACTAATTGAACTTGCATAATTAAGTTTCTCCACCATAGCCTTTTCAATAAACAACATAGCCAATCCGTTCGATCTCTCTTGTGACATCGTTGACCTAAGATAAGTTTTGATCAACTTTAACTTCAAAAAACATCTTTCACCAGAGCCAATCAGAATCGAATACCAAAAGATTCTTAAACGCTAATCCACACATCGTTAAAAAAAACAAACTATCCATTGTCTTCAAGTAATTTAGCACATCAAGGGCTTTCTTAGCTTTTTTGGTAAAATTTCTTTCAAGACTTTCAATTCTGAACATAATCCTTCCCATCAATATCAGAAAGCTCATCTCTATTCAAAATATCTTCAAGATTAGATTTTGGCCCTTTCACTTGGGCCTTATTTTAAATTAGGCCCTCAAATTTTTTAGACAAACTAAACTTAATTTTTTTATTGATACCTAGTAACTATATGGACTTATATTATTGGGGGCCCCAAAAATTAGACAAAATTTGGAGGCTTAAAGCGGTTGTTTTACAAGCTTTAGCTTAGAGCCGGCTCTGACTTTAGGGAGTGTTGCAGTGACCAATTTAAAATGTTAAATTCACCCGGATAGGAATTTTTTTATAATTCGTCTTTTATAATTCGTATCATGTTGCATATTGGTTCGGTTACGGATTGAACGGTTTGGGTGGTTTGGTGGATTAGGTGATCCCCTGGGCACCCCTACTGTTAAGTATCTTCCGAGATCTCTTCTCCATCAAACAACATCTCCACCTCCGATAGGCCTAAAAATATAGGCTTTTATTGAAATAAAAAGATAACAGAGTCTTTATTCAAGTGATATACATGTACCACCAACATCATACTGACATCGAAGGAGTGTTGGTTAGACACGATCGACACTGGTGTCAACTGGAGTATTAAATTACTCCATTTTGTGGGCCATTGATCGAGCACGTTAGAAAACAACTTATCAATACCATATTTATATTATTTAGATACATATTTATTAGTAAAACACATATTTATTACTAAAACATTATATACGTGTTCATGTATAGTATACTAGGTATGTGTTAATATGTATTTATATTACCTTGATCTACTAACACACATATATTTGTTCGTGTATTTATATGACAAATACATTTTCATTTATACACGTGTTTTATTCTTTCTTTTCTTTAAAATAAACAGTATATACATTCTTTATTCAGTTATTATAAGATATGTATTCACTTTTTGGTATGAATATAGCTACATAAGGAGTATGTATATTTAGAAAATATGAATATGAACATATATTTACAAATATGAATATGAACATATTCTACGACATAATTATTAATATAACTTTATTTTGCATATTTCTACAGCTGGTCTTATATATATATATATATATATATATATATATATATATATTAAATTTATACAAATTTGACAAATGATAGGAAGGGCATCATAGTCAAACGCACACACACAACCTAGTAATATTATTATACCACCAAACACTTTCAAAATGCATAATATATTTTTCCTACATTCACAAAATACTTTCACAGATTCTGATTGTAAGTGTTCCAAAATCTAGAACCACAATTCAGAACAGTATGCATAACTATATTATCATCATAGCCAACCAAAAACAATGACAGAGGAGTGTTAAGATACTGTTGCATAACCATATTTTACCTAAAACAAAATCCCTATGCATTACAAATAATAGACCAGCTATTAAACTCAACCTGTACATATAATTCAAAACCAACTACATAAATGAACAAACCAACTGGACTAACACTCCAAAAATCTTTTTATGGCCTTTTATCTATCATAAGAACCAGTCTCACGTGAAGCATTGACGAATTTAGTATATTTCCGGTGTCTTCTCTCTCGAGCATAAATAACCCAAAAGATCAAAGAAAGCATGACTGCAGCTGATACCATGGCCAAGCCAATGTAGACCCAGTTACTGTATTGCCTCAAATCAGGACAGTGATCCTGGGTTATGCCGGTAAATGTTTCGCGAACAAAACTGCAGTCAAGTAACCCTATGAGGAATGGACCGTAGTGATACAGACCGTAGCTGATGTTGGCTGCATTAATCATCTGGGAATACATAGTGGGAGTCAAACGGCCCACTGTGGTGCAAGTGTTGTTACTCGAAACTTGGCACACATAATTCTGCCAAACCTGCAATAGAAAGTGGAAATTTAGAATGTGAACATCAACTAAACCAGCTTCTTCCTTCTTCTTTTTTTCCTGGAAATAATAATGCTGTTACTATCAAGGAAAGTTAAAGCAAAAGCGTCACTTCTAAACATTAATGATCAACAATCAGAGTTGTTGTTACCCAGTATGTTGGTCTACAAGAGAATTCAATAAACAAAAATGCAAACTTTGAATGAATGTGTCTCTTAGACTGTTTGGATAAAGCATTGGTAGATGGATTTGTGGATGGAAATGTAAATGTAGCAAGTTTCACTCAACAAATTGAAGTTAAGTTTCCCTCGCATCTCTTTTTCCCTCAACAGTTTCCTTTTAAATCCATGATCCAAACATAGCCTAACGGAATACCTCATATAAATTTCCAGAAGGCTAAAAGGGGAGAAAAACGCAAGTATAAACCAGAACATTATGAAGAGAAGCTTATGTAGTTAATTCACATTTTAACTTGTGGTTCAAATGTTATATACGTCTTTAGCATACCTGTGGAGCATTCTCGAAACCCAATTCATCAGCAGCACAAGTCCGATTAGAAAGGTCAGCGTTAAATGGATTACAGAGGATAGGCACAAGAGGTCCAGACTGATTGAAATAGGGAGGGTTTGCAGCACTGCGTGGAAAATTGCGATTGGATACATTGGTGATGGCAGTGTTCACGACTAGAACCAATTGGTAGGTAACTTCTTTGCTTTGCGTCCAGGTTGCTTGGGCAGTTGCATTGTCCACACACGGAAGAATTTCGTCTAGAGCAGTATGAGCTGTGGGATACTGGACCCACTGGTCCATAGCAACACAGGTGTCCCCAACCATACTTCAGTTCACAGAAAAAAGATGTTAGATATTCATACAAAAGACTTCAACAATTGACAAACAAACAAACATTCCAGATACGAACAACAACTAGCATAGGAAGAACAAATTAATTGCCATTGTCATGTTGTATGTTTTTCTTCAGCAATCAGCTTTCCTTTTACGTAACTAACTACGAACAACACAGTGATATGATTACACTTGCATTATGAGACCTAACATAGGAAGAAAGCATTAGTTGCTAATGTCATGTTGCATGTTTTTCGTTAGCAATCAGTTTCTTTTATATAACCAACCACGAACAACAAAGCGATCAGATTAAACTTGTATCAACACATAATGGTACTTATCTAACTCTGATGCATTATCAAGATTTTGTACAACTTCTTGCTTTTGTTAACTGTACGAGAAGAAAGAGCCTCAAAATAATGATTTAACTAATCTGAGTTGTATCTGAATAAGATTCATAACCACCAATATTACTTCAACTAACCATGCCTCAATAAGCAATCATTTAGCAAGTAAAAGAACATAAAAACATCCTTCAACCAAAATTACAGCAAAGCTATTGTGATAATTACCTTCAAACCTCACATCATCGTTGTGTGGTGTCAACAATGCCAAGAACACAACGTGAATAGCTCATTTGGGTAACCCAAAAAAATTGCAAAGAAGAAAGACTCCAAGATAGGGTGTTTTTGGAAAGCAATTGAGTTGGACTTAGTGAACAAAAAACGTTATTGTAGGTTGATATGTTGTTCAGTTCTAACAAAAAAAAGGTTGATATGTGGACAATTGGATGGTTAAATTGATCATGCATGGTCTAGAACTGAAGATGGACAAATAAAAGAAATTATTCTGGCAGAACATACTTATGGACCACGAGAAATACACCGGACAAGATAAAAGTGGCAGCAACAAGAATCCAACCAATGATCACCAACCTGCAACGATTATGATAAGAGTTTAGTTTTCGTAAGGTCTAAAAGAAGATCTTGAAAAGGAAAAGATCAACATATGCTGGTGACAGCAATCGACCAAAATGTCAAATTGTGCCCTTATCTCACTTACAGGTACACAAGAAACTGCAATCCAAGAATTGAGAATACTGCACCAATAATCAAAACCACATGGTAAGGAAACATCATCAACATTAATATAAAACTAAGACATTTCTCGACAGGATCAGTGTACTTACGGAAACCAATCAAAGCCAAGAGTACCATTACTGCAGCAATTATGATAAGTGCAAGTCTCCTGCCACAACAAAATGAGACATTTAACCATTTTGAATAATGATTCCCATTGGAAAAATTATACACATACAAGCATCAACTCACACAGAATCCAGAACTTTCTCTATGTTGTTCTTATTTTTCTTGGTCTGACTTTGAAGAGTTCTTGCAGCAGCACTAATCTCGTTGTCAACATTGTCGATGTTGGTTTGTACATTGGTAGGCAAAGAAAATTGGTAGATTCCAATGCCCTTAGCTGCAGCAAGATAATCCGATATGTTCCCAAGATTCTCAACAGTGTTGTTGGCTTGAAACACAACATAGTCCAATGTATCTGATGTGCTACTGTGAAACTTCCCTTGTCCAGTGAACAAAACAATGCATCCGATACTGAAAATAACCACATCAAAAACAAAGGAGTCACACATAGTCAAACCAAAGAGGATCAAAACTCGTATGTGGGTGAGGGATACATACACTGAGGCAACAGTGAACAAAGCAAGTAAAAGAAGAGAGAGGGCATAAGCTGCTCGAGAATAGCCATAAGGTTCGCGGCGGCAGCAGCAAAAACAGCAGCAGATGAGGAGCAGACACAAGCCAAATCCGACAAACCAGATTGCGGCAATTAGAAAAAAGGGAATGCCAGTAAAACCCACGGACTGCATTTAGAGCAATATTTTAGAGAGAGTTAATAAACTTGATAATAGCAGACAATTTTTACCACCAGAAAAATGATACTCCCTATGTCCGTAAATTTTAGTCCACCCTGGGAAACGTGTATTTTTGCCAACATAAAAATTGAATTTTCATAAATAATATTTTGATTTTTTTTTTGCACCAAATTAAATAGCACAATGACCACTTTAATTTGGTGAAAAAAATTTCCAAACTTAATTATGAAAATACATTTTATTTGAGTTTGAAAATGCACGTTGTCCCGTAGTGGACTAAAATTAAGGGACGGAGGGAGTATTGGAAAGAATGCTAAAAAAACCAATGATGAGAGTAAGTAATCGGAATGCACAGAAACATCATAATAAACCAACAATTGGAAAGAGGGAGTGGGGATGTACTTGAATCTATGACAAGAACAACAACTAAATGAGAAGAAAGAGAAATTCATGTTTAGAACGTGATTCTTCATTAAGTGTTTTAAGAAATTCATCTAAAAACTTTTCAAAATCCAATGACGATAGAAACATGCTTTATATATCATTTGAATTTGTTTTCTTTGAAAAAAACAGTTGGAGAATTGTATTCATACATCACACGATAACTACAAGCACGGACCAAACACATGAGAGGTCAAAAAAAATTCTGGAAAAGGATTCAACGATCAAAATTTTTCCAGAAAATCTACCCCCTAAATTTATACAGTCGGACATGTCATATACTACATTTGACTCCCCGAAGTTAAAGTCCTGTATCTGTCCATGTATGAAACCAATCCTAGTTGACAAACACGCAAAACATCCAGCAGAGTGGCAAACTTAAGGATCACCGCTTTGAATATAAGGGGAAAGAATGAAAACACAGATAAGAAAAGGGGGAAGCCAAATTGGAAGAACAAGGAATAAAAGTGACAAACTTAAGGATCACCACTTTGCATATAAGGGGAAAGAATGAAAACCCAGATAAGAAAAGGGGGAAGCCAAATTGGACGAGCAAGGAATAAAAATCAAGGTAACTAAAACCCAAATTTAAATCTGTTACCACTGGGGTATTAGTGCATTGGGTAAAGGCTCATTTCCCCAGGAGGTCGCAGGTTTAAGGCGCGCGGACAACACCCCTTGTGTCAAGCCGGGCTTGTGTCTTGCCTCTTGCAAGCCCGGCTGAGATCCACTAACCGTAAGTAGGCGGTAGAAGCCTATGGCTAATTGGTCCCTCACAAGACTTGACATGGATCCAGAGTCCCTGTGATCACGCCCAAGTCTGTCGCCCCTCCTCCACCCTTTAGGCTCAGCAAAAAAACACCCCCCAAATTTCAAGATTCAAATGAACAAAAAAGTCAAACAGACTCACTAATCTAAAAAAATATCAGACAAGCAATCTAGAGAGTTGAGAACATTTTATACCATTAAAAGGAACAAATAACCATTGGAATGAAACAGGGGTTTAAGAGCACAAAATCAGAGGAAATGAAAAAGCAGTGAAGAATTGAGATTGAAGAAGGCTTACAGAGAAGTAATGTTTATTGGTGATATTCCATCCACCAGTGTAGGAATGGAAATCGTTAAGTGGGTCTTTCCTCGTTGTTCTCTGTGCAGCCAATATCATAGACGAATTTTCCATAATAGACCTCCTCGCGCCCCACCCAACGACACCGTTTTCATTCTCATCCACTGTTCCTCCTGAACAATCCACCCAACAGAACAATCAGAAAAAAAAAAAAACAAAAAGAACCCCATTCAGAAAAAAACAGATGGGTAGTCTTTTCCTTGAGGAAAAAAGACAAACAAATACAAATCAGTTGACAGAATTACCTGGAATGTGATTGGACTGAAAGTGCAGATCAGTAGAAGAGGCCCCATGAGAGATTGAATACAAGGTGGAAGAGAAGAGGATGAAGATTGTAAGGAGAAGAAAAGGGTGTGGTTTCATCATGAGCGACGTGACGATTATGGGTATTGACTTTTGTTGATTCTTGAGTTTCTCTCTCGAATATACTCCGTATATGGCAGTAGTAGGAGAGAGAGAGAGAGAGAGAGAGAGGGTTTCTTTGTTCAGCCGTGTAGAGGACGTAGGCGAGTTGGGTGTCTTTTGGAATGCCGCGTTTTGGGTTTTCCGTTTGGGACAGTTGTACAGCCAATGGCGTTTTCACTCGAAACAAACAGGGGAAAACTCTCGAAATTCAGACAACGCAACAATCTCCATGATTTTCTTTGCAAAGAGAATTTTGGGTTCTTTCGGGTCTTTCTTATTGGGACAATGTGGACAGGGACACGTCAATTTACCTGCACGACTCCGCCGCTACCCAGTCCGAGTTGGAGTTGGAGTTGGAGTTGGAGCTTAGGGGAGTTGGATTTGGGGATTAAAATACAATTTTTTGAATTCAAATTAGGGTCAATCTTATTTTATTACTGTTTTTAAGGTATATATAAAAACTTAATTTACGCGTAAGCGTGCCTTAGGCCCTTGGCTGATCGTAAAGAACAAGTCATACCGTCTATTAAAGGAATAGGGGATTCTGCTGTGCGAAAACTCTATGGCATATTTTGGCTAATAATTTAGATTATGAATTATTAGATTATTCATTTTGTCTTTATTTAATATTTTTTTTGCATTTGTTAGTTTTACATTAAGATTTTGTGGTTCTTGGACTCCTCTCAACGAGACGAATCTAACAACTACAAAATTATAGTTAAAACTCAAATTTTTTGAATAAAGCCGAAATACTTGGATTATTGGCTAATAATCCAAGTATTTCGGCTTTATTCAAAAAAAATTGGTTTGACCATAATTTTGTACTTGTTAGATTCGTCTCGTCGAGAGGAATCCAGAAATCACAAAATCTTGACGCAAAACTAACAAATGCAAAAAAAAAATGAATAAAAGAGTTGATAGCACCCGAGAAATTTTAATTTTATTATTATTCCAAATTCAATCCGATCAACTTTATACTAATTTCAATTTTTCTCATCCATAATTTATTTGCGACAAGATCACTAGGATATAGGAGTAGTAATTTTTTTGGTACAAATTTAGTGCAAATCTATTGTTTTGGGCCTTTTCTGGGTCTCACACAAATCATCAGGGCCGTTCATATTTTTCAAAATATTAATCTTTTCTTGTACCCCATAAGAATTCAACTACATTGAATATCAGGAAATGCTCCATCAGTTCATCTAAAATTAAAAACTAGATGAACCGATAAAGCATTTTCCGATATTTGATATAGCTAATTTGTTGTGGGATATAAGTAAGCATTATTTTTTTACAAACATGAACAACTCTGATCATCCATGTGGGACCCTAGGAGGCCCAAAAAGTAATAGCTCACTTTGGGCTTTGGAAAGTTGAAGTGTATAAGTGATTCCGACCAACTACTATACTATATTTTGAGGTTAACTTTTTGAGCCACGTGATTAGGCTAAAAGTTAACAGGTCAGTTGGGGGCAAATCGTTACAGGTGGTATCAGAGCACAACTCTGGTATATATGGTGGGGACCACCTCTAGGATCTATATGAACCACCTCTTGAATCCCAAAGTTGGAGCAAAGTGTTATACAAGACTAAGTATCATATTATGGCCACTGAAAGAAAGTTGTTGGGTCAATGCAACGAGAACGTTGCATCCTATAATGGGGAGATTGTAATAGACAACTTTGGGCTAGTAAAGTCCCACATGGGTGGGCTATGGATAGTTGAAGTGTATAAGTGATTCCAACTAGCTACTATATAACTTGAGATTATCTTTTGGAGTCACGTAGTTAGGCTAAAAGTTAACAGGTCAACTAGGGTAGATCATTACGCAAATCATCATAAACAAAACGATAAATCTGTGTATATACAAACCAAGTGCAAGCGCAAGCGTGTGCAAATGACTTTACCGGTCCAAAACATATGAATAAAACCAAGTGCAAGTGCAAGTGCAAGTGCAAAGGACATTACCGGTTCGAAAATGCCAAAAAGAAAAAATCAAAATGCAAAAAAGTCACTCAACTTTGATGCACTTCGCTTCTAGAACTGGGTGGATGGACGATCACCTCTGGATTTTGCTCTCACTGCAATATCAACACTGGATTTGCCTTCTAACACCTTTAATCAACGCCATTGAAGAGCTGAGAAAACTGTTGCCCAAATCAATCTAATGCAAGAGCCAGTACCCCAAATCTCAATTCCAAATCTGGGTTATGCATAATCATATTACAACTATAAAATCCCTCCTTTATCAGGTAATGGAGGTATTGAGTAGAAATAGATTTTCAGATTCTACAAATTTTGAAAAACTAAAAAATGATAGAAATTCTGAAAATCCCAAAATTGGTTTGGGTAGCTTCTAGGTTTTAGATTTAATTTTTATAAAAGCTATTTTTTCAGCTTTTCACAATAAATTGTATTAGCTTTTATAGCAGCTTAATCATAATTTTGCAGCTATTTATTTACTTGTACTCTAAAATATAAAATTTCAAGCAGAATCTCAAGTTAGAAACGTAGAATTTAAAATTTGTGTCCACAGAGTGTTCGCAGTCGTGACAAACATGCCTTATATAGGAGTAGTTTATAAAGCAATTAGAAAACTCGTGTTTCCTGTTTTTTAACTAAAAGTTCTAAAACTCCTAAAAGTAGTCAATGCATGTGAGGAGAATGATTAGTCTCAAAATCCGTATTTAAGAGTTTTAGGAGTTCTAAGAAATGGGAAACTCATTCTTTTAGATTTTTTGCACTTTAAAAGAATTTAAAATAATAATACAAAAAAAGACATGTAAAATGGCTAAATGCGATCGATTTAGTATGTACGAATGAAAAAGTTCGTTTGGCGTTTGGAGTGCAGAACTCAGAGACTCTATTGTCTCTTAGGAATGGTAGGGTATGTTGACCCGATCTCGGCTGTTCAAATGTGTTTTGGACAGTTCAGATTTGAGGAGTGCCGAATGATGTTTTGGGTACCCCTAAATTTGGACCGTCTAAACACATTTGAACAACCGAGATCGGTCGGCAAATCCTACCATCCTCAAAAAACGACAGAGTCCTCGGATCCACGCAGATGGAGAGCGAGAGCCAATATGATTCTCCATTTGAGATATATGGGCAGGAATGAAGAAGAAGTTCGGTCCCAAACCCTTCGTATTGCGATTCCGTACCATAGAGCCCCTAGTGGAGTCGCAAATTATAGCAAAAATTAGGTTGATCTAACTAAGTTAACAATGCTAGGAACACAACTACGAACGCCTCAATTCTCACGTAAGGGTGGGCAATAGATAATTTTGTATCATTGTTGTGTTATGCATCAGAATATTATTCATGAATTTCCACAATATTTTTTAACTCACCAATTTTTTGTAAGGAGACTCCTGCGGGTTCATCAAAACTTATTTGTTCCGGATTTACAGAAAAGTTTGTTTTGATATTTGATTGTGCACTCCATTTGTTTATATTAATTTGTGATCTCACATGGACTCTTCCAGTGGATTGCATGTGATGTGATGGAAGTATTAACTCTTCCGTAGCACGTGATAAAAGTGTTGGATGTACATTATTGGACAAAGTTCCAAACAACTTGAGCTTTTGGGACAATAGCAAGCTGATTCACTTTAAAGTAGAAGACTATTAAAAAAAACTTACACATTAAAGAGCAACCATTTTTGGATCCCCGTTCCCCGCATCGGGGCGGGGATGGAGGTTAAAATAAAATCCCTGGTGGGGATTAGGGAGGGGATGGGAATTGATATAGATTTGGGGATGGAGGTAGTGCTATGCACCCCCTACCCTCCCCATTGCCATCCTTACTCGCAAATTATGGCAAAAATTAGGTTGATCTAACTGAGTAAACAACAATGTTAGGAACACAACTACGAACACCTCAATTCTCATGTAGGGGTGGGCAACAGATAATTTCGTATCATTGCCGTCTTATGTATTAGAATATTATTCATGAATTCCCACAATATTTTCATCTCACCAATTTTTTGTGTTATATTTGGGGTCGTGTCAGGTTCGTATTGTCAAAGAGTCATACTTTTAGCTATTTTTTAAAACATTACAATTCATTAAACTAATGTCTAATGTATAAAATTACTCATAATTTTTTAATTTTTAGCTCAATTATTTAGATTTTTTTTGGTGTCAAGCATGCCCACCCCTACTCTCACATACACGTGGGTCCCATGTACTAAATATGTTCGGGATCTACATGTATGGGAGGGATTGTGTTCCTAGCATTTTTGTTAAGCTAATAAAGTTATGGACGTGATCAATATAGAATTTTTAAAAATAGTAGTAGCGTTTTCTTTTTTTAGTAGAAAAAACATGTTGTCGTGTGTGAATGAAAAAAATCATGAGTATAAAAAAATAGTTTTAGCATTTCCTTTTTTAACATGTTGTCGTGTGTGAATGAAAAAAATCATGAGTATAAAAAAATAGTTTTAGCATTTCCTTTTTTAACATGTTGTCGTGTGTGAATGAAAAAAATCATGAGTATAAAAAAATAGTTTTAGCATTTCCTTTTTTAGTAGAAAAAACATGTTGTCGTGTGTGAATGAACAAAAATCATGAGTATTTTTCTTGATAATTTTGTGTGTGGACCAATTCACATGTGTCTAGATTAATAAGAATATTGTGTTGCATTTATTTAATTTAACAAGGGACGCGTATATACATTACTTACCGTTTCAGTTAAGTGTCAATGCTTTGCCTTTGAATATTGTCTCTAAATTATCAATTTTGCAGATTTTCCACAGATTTGATTAGTTTGTACCTAATTGATTCTATAGTTTGTCTAACCAAAATGACCTTTCTTAAATAATAATTTCCACCAGTCTGAAATTCTGTATTTTTATTTTATGGGAAATTACAAATCGGCAATTAGTACGAGCTTCAAAAACCTTTGAGCCCAAGGCCCGAAGATTTTTTTTTATTTTTTTTCCTTTGGGTCCGTTTGAGTGGCGAGAGTGATAGAAAATGATGGAAAGAGAAAAAAAAAGATCAATTTTTGTGTCTTTGATTAGAAAGAGAATAAGAAAAAATGCAAGAAACTAAAGAATCGTGTACAACTCATTTATATACGTATGAAGTTTTCTTTTGTTGCGAAAAAAAAAAAAGAAAGAAAATTTCAACTTTCTCACTAAAGTAGTTACCTCTAAAAGGAATTTCAAATTTATCCAACCTTTTTATTTACTTATTACAATTGAGGAAGTTATCAAATAGTAACAAATATTCATCAATTCAGGTACATACGTGTATTATCTTGGTAATTTCATTGTAACCAAAACTCAATGATGGAAAAAAAACTTTTCCATCATTTATATGCGTATGAAGTTTTCTTTTGTTGCGAAAAAAAAAAGAAAGAAAATTTCAACTTTCTCACTAAAGTAGTTACCTCTAAAAGGAATTTCAAATTTATCCAACCTTTTTATTTACTTATTACAATTGAGGAAGTTATCAAATAGTAACAAATATTCATCAATTCAGGTACATACGTGTATTATCTTGGTAATTTCATTGTAACCAAAACTCAATGATGGAAAAAAAACTTTTAAAATTTTCCTACAAAAGTTTCATCATAACCAAACGCATGCAAGAAAATAAATTTTCTTTTCTTTCACTTTATTTTCTATCATTTTCTAATGTATTTTTCTTCCTAATCAAATGGACCCTTTGTAATTTGTATTTTGATTTTCTTGTGTCAACCGGACTTTTATCCTTTGTATTTGTTGAGCTTTCAATATATCATCATGTTTATATTTCTTAAAAACCAGCTTTCAACCCGAGGCCCAACTTTTCAAACGAGAATAACTTATTTGCAGAATGTCGGCAAACAGGATTTGGGGTGGGTGCTATGCAGTAGGTGTTGTGCATCGTTTTGTTCGGCAAAACTACGTCATTTTGCTTAATTTTTGTGCACACTTCCAAAGCTTCAAAGGGTCTTGTTTGGAGGAAGAAAAACCATTACAAAGTGTCTAAACCCTAAGTGTCTAAACCCTAAGTGTGAAGTGCCTAAACTCACTATACCCTACCCCAAAGAGCTTAAATCCCCTATTAATGAACTCCAAAAACTAAACCCCACACTTAACTCTCAAAACAGGGCCCTTGGATATACTAAGAAAATGAGCAAAACGACGTAGTTTTGCCACACAACATGACGCACAACACCTACTGCACAAAACCTCCCCCGGATTCCCCCAAACAAAAGTTTGCACACTGAGCATTTGCACCGTTCATTTCGAGATCCAACGGCCTGAAATCTGAATTGATGTACTCTCTCTCCTCATTAAAAAAAAAATACATGCATTTATCGGGGCTGTTAGATCTCGGAATGAACGGTGTAGATGTGCTCAGTGTACAAACTCCTTGTTTGCGGATGATCCGCAAAGAAGTTATTCTCCTTTTCAAATATCAGCATCGATCGGACATGGGCTTTCTCTACTCGTTTTCTTAATTTTACATGAACTTAGCTTTTGGCTTGGAATAAAACCCTAAAAAAAGAAGCACCTATTGGCTTGCAAACGTATAGTGAGGGCAAGGTGTTATGTAAATGAGTGAGCTGTTACCATTAACATAAATTAAAATGCCTAAAATTCAATGTGTTTCCTTGCGGCAAGAAAAAAAAAAATCAAGAGAGCTTGATAGTAGAGATTTCTACACGTCTTTTTTATTACCGACAAAGATGCTCAAAGTTTCGTCCGGACTAATCTCTCAGAACATGTCATGACTTGATTGATTACACATGTCACATGGGTGATTAATTTTCACCCTTTTTTTAATCGTTGATAAAGATTTTCTTAAGTTTCATTGCGATACTATTCCTGTTCATGTGCGCATGTTCAATCTAGTTAGGATTTATCAATTTTCTTACATATTTGTTGGGAATATTCGGTGGAGTCGGTCAAATTAAGTTTTATACAAAGAACATAGAGCAAAATTTGGGACGTTGACAAAGTCTTTGTCCCAATTCTTAAATCTTCCATTTTGTCTCATGAAAGAAAACTATATGGAGTCTAAGTGAGACCAACTTTATAAGGGTCTCTCAGGTACTTGTCTCAATTTTCTTCGGGTAGTTGAAAGTAACTTTAATCATCACTTATGGCGAAGCTAAAAATCGAAATTGGAGAGAGCCGAGTTATGATAAAAATTAGTTTTTTTCAAGATTAAATCCGGTTGTTTGAGTTTTTATGAAACTATTTTTATAACTTGAAGAATTGAGTATTGTTGCTATATCGTATTATTCAATGACATGTAGTATTATTAACACATAGTATCATTCACCATAAGTTAACAAACTAAAAATGAAAATTATTCTTCTAGTTTAATTGTTGTTGAAATTTTATAGTAATTCTTTTACAAATATCTAAAAAATTATGAAAATTATGCTAATAAAAAATTAGTTGGGCCAGCAAATCCTCGGTTCCACAGTAGCTTCGCCACTAATTATCATTTGTCTTGTTGCAATGAAAAAAGCACCAGATTCTTATCCATTTCCCATAGAAGAGTGTTGATCATCACTGCACAGAGAGAGAGGGGAAGGGTTGAGAGAAATCTGAGCCAGCCGAAATGCACGCTCGACACCATGTATGCCCCTACCCGCTTGGTACCCAAGATTTTCACCTAAAAACCCGTTGTAGAACTTTTACAAAGTTCTATAGCTACCGTGGACTGAACAGGCCGGTAGCTAGCCAACCAAATTACTGAGCTCACTTGGCCTTTCGACTCTGGTGTGTAAAAACAATTTCCGAAAATTACAGTTCATGTTTTGGCAGCCTAATTTAATTGGCCAATCTTCTCAAACAAATAAATTAGGAAATAAATTGATGAATAATTGTTTTGCAGCTAAAACCACGTTAAAACCCAGGGGAAAAAATCATTTAATTAGCAACAGGCCGGCTCAGCTTGAGCATGAGATTTGGATTCTGCAGCAATGTCTGTTTGACCGGACTCTAATAATCGAGTAATTTATCAAATTAATATTGAAGAAACAGTAATACTACGTTCTTCAGTGTATTGTATAGTTATGTTTCTGGAATGCGTAACATACAGATTGTTAGCCCAATCATAAGAGTTTTTTTTTTGGAGATACAGTCGGAGTGTATGTGACAGCTTACACGTACATCGACTAATTCTGAAAGCCAATTGCAATTGCGAGGAATTATAGCCGGAGCAAAATTCCATATGGACCGACCTCTAAAGAATTGATAGTACCAGAAAAGTTTCGAATATATTTGTAAGTTCGAAGTCCTAACCACAAGCCAAACCGTTGGGATTTAACCAAGCAAAACTTGCGCCCCTTAATTAGTCCAAAGATATGGCCCACGTAATCTCCAAGTGGACCATTAAGGCTCCTCCTAGTCGTAGACAAAGGAAGCTTTGGGTCAGTCCATCTGAAATACACAGTCCTAAAATCCATTTTGTTTGCTTCTCAGTCATAAATACTTGAAAGAGAAGTCCTTATTTGCACCGAGCAAATCCAAACTATGCATTCAGCTCGGATTTTGTTTTTGTGGTTAAATCCGACATGTTTTTATGGAGGTGTTTACAAATTTTTGTGGTGTTAATTATGAATTTTTGTTGCCCGATATATAATTTCTTTTGGTGTTCAATTACGAGATTAAGTGGTGGTCTACAAAATTTTGTAACACAGGAATACGACAATACATACCGCACAACGTTGAAGGGTGAAATAACTTATCGATGGAACCTTCTTACCCCACAATTCAAGAGCTATAACTATAAGTATCTGATAGTGCGTTTTTTTCCATCAATTTAAACAACTAGAGAGGACCAGATTGGCATAATTCCTTCCCATTGCAGAACATAAAACACACACCGAGCAAAAAGTTCAATAGAACTTGATGAACTCAAGAAAAAGTTCAATACAAAAACCACTAAATTTGGTTGACACGAAAAATTCGAGTACAGCTATAAACTGAGCAAAAAGCCTGTAAAGTCATCAAGAACAGGAGCATAACAGCAGCCAGCAGAGTTAGAAACTTCCATGAGCCAAACACATACAACTTGATATACTTGACAAACTTAATCTTCCACCTACCATTATAATACTTGTTCACATCTTCAATCACTTTGTCTAAGAAGGGCACTTTGGTCAACCTAACAGATTTGCTCATCCCATTCCAGAGATTAGCTACCTCTTCATCGCTCTTCAAACGGTTCAGAATGATCCCTTGCTCTCTCAGCAGTTTTGCGTCTTCCTCAGTGTCGATGATCCCATTCATTAGCTCTGTGTATCGAGTAAAAACCAGCGGCCCTGATGCATTGCAAGCTTCATATGCTACTAAGTTCCTCAGGATAACTTCTGTGTTCACATCTAAACTCACGGTAGGGAGGCACATTGTTGCTGTTGTAACATCAAAACTAACGGTCAAGATGCTACCTTTCGTGGGTAAGAAACGTACACCGGCTTTTGATAGCTCAGTGACGGAAGGGATTGTGATTTCCTCCACTAGTGGAGGTTTGCTAATCAAGTTATCACCGGAGTTCTCATTTCCAGGTTTAATTTCTTCTTTTTCTTCTGAAAAGAAGAAATATTCAACAGGTTGTTTCAAGAGCTTAAATCCAGGAAGGCTAGAAATTATTGTCCAAGGCAATTTTAAAACAACTTTAACCGGTCTGGAAAATAATAACCTTTTGATAGTACGTACCGGACCTCTATTCAATTTCAAAAGCAGCTTCCAAACTTCATCAAGGAATTTTTCCACATTACTTGATTCTGCAACAAAAGATCTTTCTTTGTTTTCTGCGCCATCGATTTGTTCATCAACTTCATTCATCTCAGAAATTTCTTCTGATTTTTCTTCTGATTTGGGCACAATCACGCAGTACAAAAAGTCCAGCAAGTGGGTACCCTCTGACACTTGAACATTTGGAAATTCTTCCACCATCTTAAATGGAGAAAACTCTTTACACAATCCCCTTAACATGGAAAGCAACATTTCATCAGCTATTTCCAATGATGAGAATTGGAATTCCAACATCTTTCTCAGTAGAAACAAAGGAATTTGATTTTCCAGCATCACCATGTCTCTAAGAATCGCATTATGTGCTGATTTTCTCCCTGCAATGTCTACCAAATGCGACATTCTTGAAGAAACTCTTGTCAATACCTTACCTTCCATAATTGCATAAATCTGAAGAAACTCCAGCAAAAAGGATGCATCAACTGCCATCATCCACGCCATGGTTTCGCCATTGAAATCAAGGAACTTATGATAACAAGCTCGAATCCTTGATTCCAGCTTTACTAACTGATCAACAAGATGATGGAACGTGATGGTTTGGAGCTGTTTCTGGGTCCTTTTTGCCGCGGCAAGCTTGTATCTCTCCATGTCGTACAGCTCAGGGCGCCAGTGATGGTAAGGGCCTAATGCAACTTGTTGTGGTATATAGGAATCAGGATCGCTGGCTAAAAGGTTTTTAGGGATGCTGAAAATGCTGACAGGGATTTCGGTGTCCTCTTCTAGCTCTTCATCTAGGGTTCGCCGGATATTAATGACCCATCGATGCTCATCGAAATTTGCGTTGGAGGTGGAGGTCATGGTGGTTGAGGAGAGGGAAGAACGGTGTTGTTTAGGAGAAGTTTCTTTTGGGGAGTGGCAGTTTTTATTTATTGAATGATGGGTTTTAAGGCAAAAGGCTTTTATGAGAGTATAAAGGAACTTTAGAAGAACTTTATTAGGTGTTATGGGACCACATCAAATTATACAAATGAGTTTATCATGAATGTAGTTTCATAATTCTATGTCACAATGACTCTCTCACCCTCATCACTCTCTTATCTTCCATCTGAGAGAGTTAATACACCTTGCTGATTATATGTATTTCAACAAGAGATGAAAGCACAATTTCACCCTATGGCTAAACCATCTGAGAACATTCCAGATCAATACATTAGAAATGCTAAAGAAGAAAAACAAAATTTCATTATTCCATTTCAAACAGCATGAAATTTTGCTGTGTAAAATAAACCAGAGACATACCATAGACAGGATGAGAAAAAGGTCGGGAATTTAGAATAATTACCAGTAGCGAGAACAAACCTTGTCTCAGTTTGTTTGAATCAAAATCTGGTATTTTCCACCAGAAGCCTATTCAAAATATTTTTCTGCAGGAGAACCAACTCAACTTAAATTGAGCCCCTCCCCCTTCCAATTTCAAAACTATAGGGCATGATGGATCAGCAAACTGCAAATTTAGTATTGAGATGGACAAAAACACCACTCCCCATTATTAAGTGTCCATTGTAGCTGAATTTCCTTTTATACACCAAATGCCCACATTTTAACTCTTGCTTGATTCCCAATACCCCACGACCAAATCCTGGAGAGCACAACCCCATAATCCGTCTCTAGGAAATATTCATTGTGAAAGTAGCAAACTTTGATAAATCATCGGAATCAACCATTTTCAGATCCTCCACTCACAAGCTTTGTCCCCAACTCTGCCCTTGGTTTAGCTGAAAGCCCTTTTTCCAGCATCTCCTGATCATATTTCCGAGCCATATCAATCATACCCTTCTCGACCAAAGCATCAATCAATGCATTGTAAGCGTGCTCATCAGGACTCAACCCATGCACTTCCATTTTCTGCCACACAGCAAAAACTGGTCGAAGAAATCCCCACCGCCCAAATTTCCTCATAAGCATCACGTAAGTGTCCATCCTTGGACGAACTCCGCTAACCATCATCTTATCAAACAACCTAAGAATCTCCCTGGGCTTTTCAAGATACCCGAAAATGGAATGATAAGTTATCACATTCGGAGCACAACCCTTCACACACATATGATTGAGCACCTTATAAGCTTCCCTAACCCTCCCATTTTCACACAAAAGCTTTATGATAGTATTATATGTCACAACATTTGGTTCACAACCCAATTCAATCATCTCACGATAGAGCCTTAATGCAAAATCAACACCGTCTGATCGACCCATAGCATTAAGAACTGTATTATATGCCACCACATCCAATTTAATCCCTTTCTCCTTCATCTCTTTATACAATTTCACAGCCTTCCATGGTTTCCCACTCTTGCACTGTATATCCATATATATCGAATATGAATGTAAATCTTTACCAACACCCCTTCGATCCATTTCTTCCCAAAACTCTCTACACTTACTCCACCACCCCATTTTAAACCACCCTCGAAGAATCATATTATAAATCTTCGTATCGACATTACAACACAATCCCACATCACTATTCTTCGCAAAGCATATTTCTTCAGCTTCAACTACATGCTTATACTCACACAATGCATCAATCAAATTCCCAAACGAAATTTCATCCTTCAAATTAAATTCCTCTGCTT
Organism: Vaccinium macrocarpon; assembly: GCA_022606695.1. Classification (NCBI taxonomy): domain Eukaryota; kingdom Viridiplantae; phylum Streptophyta; class Magnoliopsida; order Ericales; family Ericaceae; genus Vaccinium; species Vaccinium macrocarpon. The sequence goes on along the minus strand of CM040174.1, from coordinate 31,098,793 downwards.
TATCGTAACTACTTATTGCTTCATTAACAAGGTGTGCTGATACATACCGTTTAAAGAGTATTCGAAACGTGACATGGTTTGGCATTGAAGATACATTTTTTCCCATTCCTTCGATTAAATTCCATGCCAGATCGAATTCGAAGAACTTACCCAGAACGTCAATCATTCGATTGTAGCTTTCGGTGGAGTGGTGGAAACCGCAGTGGGTGGAAACCCAGTTGAAGAACTCGAATGCTTTTTTCCAGTCGTTAGCGAAACATGAGAGGGTTTGGAGTACTGTGGTTTGGTCGAAAGCGAGAGGGTCGAGTGTCGGGGAGGGGTTTTGGAGTGGATTGAGGTGAAGAGTAGAGATGGGTGCTGATTTTGTCTCGAAATATGAATTGGGTTTGGAGGGTTTAGTGGGAGAAGATGGGTTGTTAGGAGGGTGAGAGTGGAAGGTGAGGAAAGATTGGATTTGAAGAAGAAGAGATTGGGGCAAGAGAAGGGAGTGGCGTCGAGAAGAGATCGAAAGAATCATCGGGAGTGTGTTATTCTTTGACTGTTTGGGGTTTACTCAAAAAAAAAAAAAAGAAGCTCAAGAACTACTTCGGCGAGAGAGAGAGAGAGAGAGAGAGAGAGATGAATTTGTAAGTAGTACTCCAAGTTACTAACCTATTTTCCAACCCCAACTTAAAAAGCATACTCCCTCCGTACCATAAAATTTGATCATTATAAAATTATGTGTAATTTTTAAGCTAAAAAATAACGTGCTTACGAAAATAATTTTTTAGTCAATATAGATTTTGTTTGATAAATCTCATCGAGAACTTTTATACGATGCAAACAAAATTCAAAAATTATTTTGGTAAATATATTATTTTTTAGTTTAAAAATTACACGTAATTTTGTAGTGATCAAATTTTATGGGACGGAGGGAGTACAATTTAGACCTCAAATCAACTAACTGGACAGATGTATTTGGAATAACTAGTAGTACTAAAAATTAAGATTAGCTTTTTACTTTTTAAAACCCAAAATCTTTATCAATTCTTCTTTAAAACATCACCAAGATTAGATGAACAACTTGTAGGCGATTGGCAAGTTGATTCAATTAAGCTCACGACAGTATTCATTTCAGACTCTTCGCTATCGAATCAAATCATATGGTTAGAAATTTTTTTTATTTTATTTTAACTAGTCATGTTTTAGGATGTTCACTGTATCATTATGTGTCTATTATATTAATATATTTTTTTCTTTCCGCTTTTAAAATTCTATTTAATGGTTTTGTATTTTTTTTTTTTGTAAAAAGTACTCCTAGCCACAATGATGAAATTGGAGAGAATAGAACACAAGATTTTTAAAAAAATGAGTACCTTTTGGGAGGTACTACAGTAAAAGATAATTTGCTAAAATATCTTTAAAAATAGATAAAAGAACTGATTTTATCGGGATTTTTTCTCTAATGTAGTTTCTAGACACGCATTTCTAGTTCTTCCTTGCAATTTTATTCAATTTTGAGTAAAACATTCATTTGGTATGAAACACTCCAATGTAAGCACAAATTACCTAAAAACTTTGTTTGACATACTAAATTATTACTAATTACAAGATAAGCCTTCATAAAATTTCAGCAGTGGTTCGAGTCTCCTTTCAATTTGGTTGAAACTTGGAGTAAGCAATGAATTTGAGTCAAGAATTAGCGTTAGTCTCTCTTTGGCCTAATTTTTTTTATTCTTTTTGGCACGGTCTTTTTAGTTGTTTTATCTTAATTTTTACTAGATTTGGATATACTTTTTATATCTCATCATTTTGCTCAACAAGAGAAAAAAAATTCTAAAATATAAAATCGGTCTTGCTAACGAAAGCCCACGGGGCTTCCATTCACAAAAAAAGACAAAACAAATATACTCTTCAGTATACTTTTTACACTTTTCACTACACTTGTATCAATTTTTATACGTTTTTCACATTTTCAAATACATTTTTTAAACTTTAACAAAAGCTTACGGGACTTTTTGTACCATTTTCCAACATAAATCAAAGTTGAAAAAGTATTAATATAAGACAAAAGGGAAAAACCTAAAAAGACAGTCTCTTCTACATAGACTGGGTTTTTTTCCATCGTCTTACATAATCATTTCTTAACTTTAGTCCATGTTTTATATTTTTGCGATTCCTCCATTTTATCTAAAAATTTGATACTCCAATTTAGGTGTATTAAAAATCTAAGAAAAATAATCGAAGGGGGCCTATGTAATTCCCCAAGTCCTTCTCAAGTCTCTCTCTACTAGTAGTACTTGTCTGAGCATTATAGCGTTCTCTTGAAGTTCAGCCATGGCGGCTTCTCTACAACCCAATGTGAGACCATTCAGACTCCACCAGTTCCGCTCCAACTCTGTACGTAAAAACACCCCCAAATTCGCTACAATCTTCTGCTCCGCCACCAAACCCGGGAAGCGCTACACCATCACTCTGCTTCCAGGCGATGGAATCGGCCCCGAAATCATCTCCGTCACCAAGAAAGTCCTCAATCTCACTGGCTCCCTCGAAGGTACCCCCTAAAAACCCTTTTCTCGAATGCTCAGAAGTCTGATTTCCCGTCTGGTTACGGAGAAAATAGAAAAGAGAAAATCTAAGGGCATCACAGATTTCGTATCAAATTGTTACTGAGGCCCAATGTAATGATGTGATAAGTTCCAAATTTCCTAGCTTTTTTAAGAAACCAAATCAAGCTGATCTATTTCTGGGTAAGGTCTGCCAGTGGGGTGATTATCAAGAATGGTGCCAGGGGTGGCTAACAAGGGCTGACGCCCCTAGTACAATTTGGAAAAACCCTACTATTACATTTAATTTATCATCAAATTATATAATCCCACCACTTGTCCACATATATTGCCTGCCCCCACTACTAAGCAAAAGTGCTGGCTCCGTCCTTGGTGATTATTTGATAAGTCTGATTTCCCTTTTGGTTTGGTTAATGATAAAATAGAGGGTATTATGGGTTTAACAAGGAGCCATTTGGTTTTATTACTGATAAAATAGTAGTAGGACATTACGTGTTTTTGTTCGTTTTTTCTTAAATTGGTGTTAAATTCATGTTAAATTTCTTGAATATTGTAAACAATTACGATCATGTCTTTGCAATCTTTCTTGTTTTCTTATTGTTTTTTTTTATAAAAATTTGATTCATACAATTGCGATCATGTCTTTGCTATCTTTCTTGTTTTCATCTCATCGAGACAAATGATTGATTTTCAAAAATTATGGCTAAAAACTAAACAAAAGATCAATACCGACAGTCTGTGAGACAAAATATTTTAGGTCAAATGCATTCTTAATCTCAAAATCTTGGTGGGTTGAATGTAATGACAAGTTTAAGTTTCAAATTTCCTAGCTTTGTCAGAAACCAATCAAGCCAGTGTTTTTCTGGGTTTAAGGTTTACCAGTTGGATATAAATGCGATTATGTATTAGGAATTGAATTTGGGTTCAAGGAGATGCCTATGGGTGGGGCCGCGTTGGATTTGACTGGAGTTCCATTGCCCGAGGAGACCCTATCGACTGCAAAGCAATCTGATGCTGTTCTTCTGGGTGCAATTGGAGGGTGATTGCATTTCATGACCTTTCAAATTGTTTGTTATTACCTGATGAGTCATTTGGCTCTGAAATTTTGTTTTGGTCTCTTTTGATAAAAAAAAAAATGGTTTTTTTTTTTCCAGCTATAAATGGGATAAGAATGAAAAACATTTGAAGCCGGAGACAGGATTACTTCAGCTGCGGGAAGGTCTTAAGGTCTTTGCTAATTTGAGGCCAGCTTCCGTCCTGCCACAGGTAAATTATGCCATATTAGGCCTAAGTTATGGAGATTTACGATCCCTTTGTGTAAACTCTACATGTATTTAACGTGAATTGTGTATTAAAATGAGATTAATTAGTGTCCATTAGAATTTTCTATTTTGCTCTGATTTATTATATACTTAAAGGTGCTAATTTTATTATGAGGATGATCGACCGCGTAACTCCATCAATTTTTGGGTTAGTAGGGCACATGTAGCTCTTTCAGTAGTTCTGTAGCTCTTTCAGTAGTTCTGAGCTACAAGCAACTTGTTGAGTTCATTTAAACATGACCCTCATCTACTGTAGAATGACTGGTTCTGAGCATCCATGTAACTTGAGACAGCTATGAATTATTGGATTCGTCACTTCAAACTAATTTTATGTTTAACCTGATCCAGTTGGTGGATGCTTCAACTTTAAAGAAGGAAGTTGCTGAAGGTGTTGACCTCATGGTTGTAAGGGAGCTTACGGGAGGTTAGAGTCTTATCTCAGCTGAGGTTTAAACGGTTGAATTTCCTGAAGTTGTTTATGGTTATTCTCATTTTGTTCAGTTTTTTTTTTTTTTACTGTATTGTTATGTTGCCTTGTAAATGTAGGTATTTATTTTGGCCAACCTAGGGGTTTCGGCACGAATGAAAATGGTGAGGAGATTGGTTTCAACACAGAGGTCTATGCAGCCTACGAGGTAGTTTTCTTTTAAAACTTCCCATATCTAGTTGGCGTTTATGTAAATGCCAGATTTTCTTCAATTCCCAATCCACTACCTACCCGGCGTGCATGCAGATATAAAGACAAAAAAAAGGATTTAAGAACGACTGTTGTTAGCCTTTATAATTTTGTTGTTTTCTATGTCTGCAATGTCATTAGTTTTATGACCACTTTCTATGGTCTAGACCAAATGAAACTGGTACATGGTGAATTGCTCTTAGCATTTTGATGCATGACTACTTTATGGGTAAAAGTGGAGCATGTAACTTGTGGTTTATGTAAATGAAACTTCTCTTGTGCGTTACTAGGGACAGCATGCTTTTTGCATATTGATGTATAAATATAATTGTAGGTGGATAAGAAAGAAGACAAAAGGATATCGTGGAAAAAGAAAACAATCTTTTGCTTCAAGAGAAATTAGCTTATCTCTCTTCTAAATTGTAAAATGCACCTCAGTATCTATTGTGACTATTTCTATTGCATCTCTTATGTAGTTTACTTTGTTTGGATCGGATATGGAACTGTAAATTGCACCTTAGTTTCTTGTTCAGTGTCTTTGCTTTCTTTTTTTCTTCTTTTTCTCTAGAGTAAGTTTTTACAAAATGTTTGTTTTGAAAGATGTTGGAGATTTTAGGAAATTTCTTGGTTGATAGGGTGGCACAAAATTTAAAGGAAAAATAAGTGCATTTCGAATGTCCTCAACTGCCTAAGATTGTAGGTTTCTTTAAGCACTCCCTAGGTATCAATGAAGTCCATTTCCCCTTGTCTTTCTTTATTTACGAATACTACTTTTTATTTACGAATACTACTTTTCTACTTGGTTTTCTATTTGATGTGATTCTTTCTTGATAGATTGATCGTATTGCTCGCGTTGCATTTGAGACTGCTCGAAAGCGGCGTGGAAAACTCTGTTCTGTTGATAAAGCAAATGTCTTGGAGGTAGTATCTTGACAGAGATAAAGATTTTTTTTCCCCTTGTTTATTTGTTTAATCTTTTCCATATCTGATTGTACCCCTTTTGTCAATTTAAGTTGCTATTTTGGAAGCTGGAATTTAGCTGAAATACTAATATGCATATCATGGACATCCCAAAAGAAAGGGTGCAAGAAAAAAATCACTGGTTTGTGCCATCACTTTGTACCACGTTAACAAGTTACTTCATATCTTAATTTCACCACAATATCAACCGAAGAGCTTACCCAGATGTACGGTAAAGTTAACTTGTTAAGTTGTTCTATCTCTAAGCAATCTAAACGATACTTCATCACAATGTCAGAAGTGATGCCAAATGCCGTAGAATACAAGAGCCAAACTATGAAACTCTTTTTTACTGAAGTCATCGTTCCTTCTCTAGAAACTTATTATGTCATCGTTCCTTCTCTAGAAACTTATTATGTCATCGTTCCTTCTCTAGAAACTTATGATAATGGTGAGTACATGTTGGTAAATGCTAAATCCTCAACGTCATCCCTTGTTTATGAAGTACAATGTTTTGTAATATTGACCAGGCGTCAATGTTTTGGAGGAGAAGAGTAATGGCAATTGCTTCAGAGTACCCTGATGTTGAACTCACACACATGTATGTTGACAATGCTGCGATGCAGCTTGTTCGTAATCCAAAGCAGGTTCGTTTCATCTTTGCAGAGTTATGCAATAGCTTTGTCCTCATCTTTTACAGTTCATCAGAGAACATTGATGATATCGGAGGTCTAAAATCTCCGAATAAAAATTGCTGCAGTTTGACACAATCGTGACAAACAATATTTTTGGTGATATATTGTCGGATGAGGCTTCAATGATCACAGGAAGTATTGGGATGCTTCCATCTGCTAGTCTTGGTGCAGCGGTATTTGTATTGTGGATTCTCTCTGGTATTTTTCATTTTACCAATATTGAGTTGTCGTATGGTTGAATGATTTTTTTTTTTCTGTCTTTTCCTTTTGGCGATAATTCATGAGTAGGGACCTGGACTATTCGAACCCATACATGGGTCTGCTCCTGATATTGCTGGACAGGTTAACCCACAACAGTTCAATTTTGTTTCAACGGAATATAAATGCTTTTGTGTTTTTATGAGCGATAGTGAATGTTTTATTGGTCATGTGGATCCAATATGCAGGATAAAGCAAACCCTCTAGCAACAATTCTCAGTGCTGCTATGCTTTTGAAGCACGGCTTAGGGGAGGAGAAGGCTGCCCTGAGAATTGAGACTGCGGTGATTGATACTTTGAGTAAGGGGTTCCGGACTGGTGATATATACTCTGAACAAAATGTATGTTTATTTCTTTCTTCGACCAATCACTTGTCAACTATTTTTCCATACTTTCCACTTTCAGTTGGTGGATTTTTTGTTTCATGAACTCTTTCTATAAAAAGTGGCCTCTGAATTTCTTTCATTGCAAATGTTTATGTACTTTTTTTATTGACATTACAAGGCTATGCTTATTCTTTTCAGAAATTGGTCGGATGCAAGGAAATGGGTGAAGAGGTGCTGAAGTCCATAGAAACTAAAATTCCCACCACGGTATGAATCTGAATAAGATGAACCCTAAAAAAAGGTGCTCATGAGGATTTTGAATCCAACAGTTGCCTGTATACTCCCATGAGGATTTTGAGATCGCGGGACTTTTGTGGTCAGTTCGTACTAGGTCACTAATTATTTTTCCGGGGCTGTTAAGGTTCCAGAAAGTTCCTTGCCTTCTGTTTCCCTCAGCCTAACCCTGCTATTGTCTGCGGCATTTAGGAGTTTCTTTAGTTTATTTTTACCCCAGGATGTTGCAGGAAGGGCTGTTGTAACAATGTCATCATTGTGATGCTATAATAATTAGTAAAACATATTTGGCATTTGCTTTGGCGTGCAGTTACCAACCAATTTGAATACAATTGGACGGTTTAGTCCGTGACTTCTATCAATGCAGATTGTGAGAGGAGCCACAAGATTGAACTGTCCAAATATTAGAGATAGCGGGCCCGAAAAAAAGAGGAGATAATAATGAGATGCATTTTAACCTTGTTCAAAACCAAAGGTTTGGAAATTGAAAGCCCTTGCTCTTACGTCATCTTCAACTTCAAGTTTAGATAGGGTGTCAGTGCATGGTCATGGTAAAGCCATACGCGGGGCTCTATTGTCCCTTAGGGACGGCAGACCCTGTCAACCCATCTAAGCCGTACATCTTGGTAATTAAAGGTTTAGATTCACAGGCTATCTTCCCATAAAGATAGTCTATAATTCATTTTAATTCTAAACATCCAAAATACTTTTGCACGGTCCGAATTGGGATTGGCGGGCCTGCGGACCCACCATAGAAATAGCAAAGTCCAAGAAACAGTAATCTCTATGGTGCTTCATCATTTTATTATTTTTATAACTCGGTACAGTATTTATATTTTTATTTTCCGGGTATTCGGCCCCATAAAAATATGAAATTTTAATGCTTCACAGTTCATCATTTGATTTCTAGAGGTCAAGTTTACATAACATACTTTTGTGAAAAAGACTTCAATGATTCAAATTCATTTTGCAAACAGTGAGATTATAAAAGAAAAAATACATACATACAAGATAGGAAAACCCGATTTTACTTTTGTTTCGGCTTTCTTATTTTAATTTTTAGTCAACAGAATTCCATTAAACTAGGGTCTGAATGATGGAAAAGCCAAAAAGCCTACTGTCAATGGGAAAAAAAATACTAAAAAAGCAAAACATAGCACAATAACAACAACGTAGTCTAATGGTTTCGATTGGTTCAGTTATATGCCATTTGTGGATTGATTTGGCTCTAAGAATCTTCAATCCATAATGGATTGGTTTGGTTCTTTGTTTATCACAAAATTAACACTAATCCGGTCAATGCCGATCCCATTATTCCCTTTCATTTTGCTCGCCGCAAAGAAAAATTATGTGTTTGGTTTAGGTTTTGAGGGAGGCTTTTCGGGTAACAAGTGGAAAGAAATCGATAGATAAATAAAAATAATTAGAGAAATTTTTTATTAAAGACCGTGGTAAGAAAAAAGAGGTTGTTCCGGAAAAGCAAGCGATGGTTTATGAAAGTAGAATCCAAACATGTGCCATCCAGCGCAGCCCCATTTGTTCATATTCCAGAAATCAGTAAATTCTGTGGATTATTGATAAAACCACAGGTAACCAGTCAATTCAATCTGCTCTGTTTAAACACAATACACACTCTGATATATAGAGGATAAAGAAGGAAACCAGATAGGGACAAGACTGTAGCCCCGAGCCAACGAACACATGGGCAACATCAATGAAGGTTGGAGGAGCTTTTGCTGCAATGGCACTGAAAGTGTTGTTTAAGATGTCAATGTACCTCAACACCTTCTTTTCACAAAGATCCCTCGGTTGAACAGATAGGGACCGTTAATCGTCGATTGAACAGCTAAGAGAGATCATTACATGCGTGTATGGGGGGAACCCTTCAATACAAGGCTCGGGTCTAGCTATTATTATTTTTATTATTATTATTATTATTAATATTATTATATATAAAGAAGAACTGAATTGTTACAATAATCCCTGCAACGAGAATGGTACAAGAAAGAATTTGGGATGTTTGGGGGTACATCTGTAATTTCACCCGCCCTGGAGAAGTTAACGATGGCTATTCACCTGGCTAAATCCGAGTATAAAGGTGGAACCAAATACCGAATAAGCGTGAACCCGGGTTGCATTTATGATAATAATCATTATTTTGTAACACAGGATAATTTTGAGGTGAAAATTGATGAATTGAGACTTGCCTGTTAGTAATTAATCCAGAACATCTGCACTTGGTATACTAACACCATTTTCCATCACATTTTTAGGTGAGACTCATACATTGAGTCTTGATTCCCTCATAAATATGTAGAGAACAAAGGCTAGTGCATGCCGTGCATGTGTTTGAAGGCACGACTTGAACAATTGACGCACATGATCGTGTCCATTTTTTATGGTCCTTCGAATTTCAAAGATGGTGAAGAAGAGGAGGTACTGAGAGAAAATGTGATTTGAATTTCAAAAATGAGAGAGAGAGAGAGAGAGAGAGAGAGAGAATGTGATTTGAAATTTTGAGTGTGATGAGCCGGTGGAGGAAAATGGTAGAGTGAGAAGGAGAGGAATGACTTGGTAGGGTGAGGAATGACTACATTGCAAATGTTTATGTACTTTTTTCATTTGACATTATATGGCTACGCTTATTCCTTTCAGAAATTGGTTGGATGCAAGGAGATGGGTGAAGAGGTGTTGAAGTCCATAAAAACTAAAATTCCCACCGCGGTATGACTCTGGAAAAGATGAACCCTAAAAGATGGTGCTAATGAGGATTTTGAATCCAACAGTTGACTTTATACTCCCATGAGGATTTTGAGATCGCGGGACTTTTGTGGTCAGTTCGTACTAGGTCACCAATTATTTTTCCGGGGCTGTTTAATACCCTAGAAGTCTAGAACGTTGCAGGAAGGGCCGTTGTAAGTTGTAAAAATGTCATTGCGATGCTATAATAATTAAATCATATTTGGCATTTGCTTTGGTGTGCAGTTACCAACAAATTGGAATACATTTCAATACATTTGGACGGTTTAGTCCGTAGCTTCTATCAGTGGGGATTGTATGATGAGCCACAAGATTGAACCGTCCAAATATTTGAGACAATGGACTCAAAAAAAAAGAGGAGAGAATAATGAGATGTATTGTAACCTTGTTCAAAATCAAAGGTTTGGAACTTGAAAGTCCTTGCTCTTATGTTATCTTCCACTTCAAGTTTAGACGGGGTGTCAGTACAGGGTCATGAGCCATATGCGGGGGGCTCTGTTGTCCCTTAGGCTCAGTTTATTTGACCGGAGATAAATTGATGAGATAGTAAATTCCTTGGAATATGAGTGGGATATGAAATTTTTGAGATATTGCTCAGGATATCAACGGATGGTGAAAATCAATGTCAAGTGTTTGTGTTCAACAGAATATAGCCATTGGAAAGCACTTTTTTGTTGTTTTAGCCATTGAAAAATTCATATCTCACCCGATTCCTTCCCCCCCCACCCCCCAAGGACTTTATATCCTGTGCGGATTGGGATAAAAATTGGGGCGAGGGATTTCAAATCCCATCCAAAAAAAAGGGTAACAAACATGAGATTTTGGGTCTCACTCTCAAATCCTACCCCCAAATCAAACAAACCGGGCCTTAGGGCTGATAGATCCTACCAACCCATCCAAATCGTTCATCTTGGCAATCAATAGTTTACATTCATTGACCATCTTTCCATAAAGATAGTCTATAACTCATTTTAATTCCAAACCATCCAAAGTACTTTTGGACGGTCCGAATTGGATTTACCAGGGTTTGCCAACCCATGGGAACAGCAGACCCCACGTTTGGTAGAGCCTTTCCTAGACTTCAGGAAAAGACCTTGGTATTTAACAGTCTTTTTTTCCTTCCCAGAAAGAAACTTCCCCTAGAGCTTGGCCCTTGACATGGTGCAAGACTAGGACAAAATTTCTAGTCGCTTGTTCAAAAAATTGGAAAGGGAAAGGTCCAAAAAATAGCAATCTCTATGGTGCTCCGTCATTTTTTTTGTTGTTGTTGATAACTCTGTATTTTTTTCCCATTATTTGGCCTCATGAAAATATGAGTTTTTAATGTCATCTTTTGATTATTAGGTCAATTAACAAAACATAATTTGGTCAACAAGACTTTAATGATTCAAATTCATTTCGCCAACAGCGATATTATAAAAGAATATAAATGTATAATTTTTATTTTAAAAGGTACAAAATAGGAAAACCCGATTTCACTTTTGTTTTGGTTTTCTTACGTTAATTTTTAGTCAACTGACTTTCATTAAACTAGGGTCTGAATAATGGAAAAGCCAAAAAGCCTACCGTCAATGGAACAAAAAAAAAAAAAAGAGAGCAAAACATAACTGATGCAGGACAAGATATACACCCTAGTATTTATGGAAATATTATTTTAGTAATAATTTTTATTTACGATTACTATTAGGAGATTTTATTTGTGCTGCCTGTTTTGCACGTTTTTAGTTTAGTTTTGGGTAGATTTTATTTTATTTCCTTTTAGCAAATAGTCTAGGCTTCCAAGTAATACTTTGCTTGGTCACCACTCTAAGTAATTTCCTTTTAGTTAGGACTTCTACTAGAATAAATAAAGATGTAGCCTATGGGCATATTTAGCTTTTAATCAAATATAATTCAGAGTTACATCTCTTTCTTCTTGTGGATTCAAGAACCTCGTGGATTCGAGACCTATTCTCGTTTGAACTAGTACGCAACTAGTTTCTCGTGGATTCCGCTGCGTCAATAGCACAATAACAGAACCGTAGTTTTGAGAGAGGTTTTGGGTAATAAGTGAAAAGAGATAAATAGAGAAATGAAAATAATAATTATAGACAGTGCCGAGAGAAATGAGGTTGTGCCGGAAAACCAGAAATCAGTAAGGCTTTGTTTGGAACTTAGAGGAAATAAAGGAAAGTTTTAAAAAAATTCTCTCCTTTGTTTGGTTTGAGAGAAAAGAAGAGAAAAAGAGTAAATAGAGTGTTAGCTAGGAATAGTGAAATTTTCTCCTTTTTTTCTTCTTTATTTTCCTTTCTCTCATTTTTTACAAGTTCCAAACGGAGCCAAAATTCTGTGAATTATTGACGAAACCACCGAGAACCAGCCAATTCATCAATCTGACAACTTGGGTGTGACTTGCTCTGTTGAACATACACAAACGCTGTTACTCTGATATATTCGAGCACAAAGAAGGAAACAATATAGGGACAAGACTGTAGCAAAGTATAAAGTTCCTTTTACCCCAAGCCAACACATGGGAAACATCAATGGAAGGTGGAGGGGAGCTTCTGGTGTAATTGCACTGAAAGGGTTGTTTCACCTTTTTTTCACATAGGGAGCTCGTTCAGCCGTCTGACGGTCTGGATAAATTTTTGTTAAAATTAAATGTAAATTTTTTTTATAAAATGTAAAATGATCCAGACGGTTAATCGGCGATCGGACGACTGAGGAAAATCACTGCATGTTTGTAGTGAACTCTTTCATTGCAAGGCCCCAGGTCCAGCTAGTCTATGCAAAAAAAATAAAATAAAAAATACTTACCATAAATTTAAAAGGAAAATACTGAATTGTTACGATAATCCTTATAACTAGAATACAAGAAAGAATTTGAGAGGTTTGGGGGTACATAAGTAATTTCACCCACCCCGGATAAGCTAACGATGGGTGCTATCTGCCCGGAAGTGTGGGAAGGGTGAACCAAATACTGAATAAGCATGAACCCATTCGGCCAACAAATGGACCCTATTTCGGGGAATAACCTAACCGGCTAACCGCAACGACAAAGTGTTTAAAATCACCTAAAATATTGTAGATTATAAGATATAACACTTTAAAAAGTGACACAAACTTTCAAAATGGAATATAAAATTGGGACGGAGGGAGTAATGAGGAAAGAATTGACATAATTTTCATCTTAAGGGAAATTTTGAAATCAGCCTAATGCCGATGAAGGACTAAATTGCAATCACCTACTACCAATTTACTGGGCCAGCTCTGAGCAGATGTATGTTGCAACCAGATCGAGTTCCTTGTTTTTTTTAATTTTTTTGGGCAATAAATTTTATTATACCCTTATAAAATTATTTTTAAAATGTTCATTAAAAATAATGGCCCAATTTAAACGTAAGCAAAAAGACTAAAAGACCCAACAAAATGACAATAAAGATAATTTTTTAAAATTTTATTATGGGTTAAACTACTTACTTTTGGTATTAAAAATATAAGAAGAGTGATGTTTAAGTAATCAACATGGCTATGGGTACGCGAGTGTGAATACATCATATGCACACAACTAATCATCTCAACTGTCCTTATCAAAAATCAACGTTTCGAATTTTAAATAAACTATTTGTGCGAATAGTTTATTGAAAATTAGGAACGTCGAATGCACTCTCAATGCATTGTGCATACGCAAATGTGCGTACACTTGGATTTTTTGTTAAGTACTGTAATAGAATGATTAATAGCTTAGCCTTTTTGTTAAGTAATATCTTTAAAAACTAATAGAACGATTAATAAGTTTTTTCTACTTGCAATATTTTTCATTGATATCAATTTTTTCTTTTCAAAATTTTCTCGTTTATGAATTACCACATAGAGAGCTCTATTTAAAATGTTCGTGTCAGGCCCGGAAAATTCAGAGCTTGACTTCCAATTTGTGCCTAATTCACAGGGAAATAGATAGCACTTGAACATATTAAGGACCATTAATAAGTTTTCCTTTTGTCTTTTTGGTTTTAATTTTTCAATTGATACATACGAGAAGAATGACTTATCTTAAAAAAAACGTAAAAATTGAAAAATAAAAATAGGTCATAAAAAAAAATCCCCTTATTGGAGCGGGAATATTATATACGGGATAGAATAGAACGAGGGTCTATATTTTTTGGACGGAGGGAGTATTATATACGGGATAGGTTTGGATTAGGACTCATGCAAACGCAAACCCCGTTTCCAATCCCATTAGGGTTTTCCCTATTCGCTATATAAATCACCACAGAGCACAGACACATTCACATACCTCTGTCTTTCATAAGTCTTCTTCTTCTTCTTCTTCTTCTTTCGATCAAATCATCAAACATGTACTGGGTTGCAGGACCATCGGAGATCCTAGCGATCACTGGCTGGGGAATATCAGACATAAGGCTAGCCAAAAAGAAGTGGATATGGCCAGGCCAAAGATCCGTTAGGGTCGACATCTCCCCTGTCAACTACACCTTCCAAGTCCAAGCCATGAGCGCCGAAAAGCTCCCCTTCGTCCTCCCCGCCGTCTTCACCATCGGCCCTCGCGTCGATGACGACGAGAGCATGCTCAAGTTCGCCAAGCTCATCTCCCCCCACGACAAGAACTCCAATCACCTCCACGAGCTTGTCCAGGGAGTCATCGAGGGCGAGACTCGTGTTCTTGCTGCCTCGATGACCATGGAGGCCATCTTTAAGGGGACTAAAGAGTTTAAGCATGAGATTTTTGATAAGGTTCAGTTGGAGTTGAATCAGTTTGGGCTTCATATTTACAATGCTAATGTTAAGCAGTTGGTTGATGTGCCTGGGCATGAGTACTTCTCTTACCTTGGCCAGAAGACTCAGATGGAGGCTGCTAATCAAGCCAGGGTGCGTACATTCTTCAACTTTTTGTCTTCTGAAATTGTAGCGATTTCAACTAGTTATCATGTAGTATTCTGGAAAAGAAAAAAAACCCTAACCCTAGAATTTTCTCGATGTAACATAAATCCTAGTATTAAAAAATTGTGCCCATATAACGTAAATCCTATAAAAATAAATCGTGTCCCATGTGACAAATCCTTTGAATATATTTTGCCCATGTAATTTACAAAAATCCTAAGAATTACATCAACTAGACAATAATTTATACAAGTCAATCAAACAGCACTTTTTATTTATTTATTTATTTTATATATATATATATATATATTGATGACAACTATAGAAGTAAGTTTAACCTAGCAACCAAATTACAGGTCAAGGGGAAAAAACCTCCAAAAAGTTGAAAACTTAAATTGATGCCATCTGCACAAATTGACCATCAAGTCTCCGTTGTAACTTGAGAGTTTAAGAGTGTACAAGGTGTTGGGAATCTTTAAATAAATCTTGGAGGATGGGTGAGTGTAACTGTGTAACATAATTTTTAAAAACATTGGACGGACGAACTCGTATGATTTTGGCATAATTGAGAAATAACTACTATTTTTCGAAAGGAAAATTAAAATTTGGGTATGGCGGTTGCCCATGTTGGTCCGTCATCAACGACCTTAGGAGTCCTCCGCCAATCCAAATTATCAGGCCGAAAAAAACCCATCACTGATGACACGATTTATAGTAACCATTCAAAAAGATCATTTGGAACAGTAGGCATACCTGAGTTTGAAACTTTACGTTTGGAGGCTTGCAAGGATAAATCAAACAGAGCATCTAACAGTCTAGACTCCATTCTGTCTAGTCTTTGAGTTGATGATGCCTTTTGCCAATCAGACATGTCTTCATCACTTATAGGCCCACAATTGACTTGTGTTAGGGGATATTTGCGGGCAACTTGAGAAGACCATGCCGCCCGGAGTGGGATTTTGATATCTAGGCCCCGTTCTACTAAGCTTGGCTTGTTGGGACTTTTTTAGTTGATATATGTGTGTAAAATGACTTGTTTCTGTATTTTTAATGTGTTTTTTGTGTAGTTATTTGTACATTGATCAGCACGAATGATGATGGTCAACGGAACTGTTTTTGTTTTCTTGAATTGTGTTTTTGACTGTTGCTACAACTCTATTTGTATAGATTGATGTATCAGAGGCAAAGATGAAAGGTACGATTGGTGAAAAGGAAAGGCTAGGCCTAACAACACAGAACGCGGCTAAGATTGACGCTGAGACGAAGATTATAGCGACAAAGAGGGAAGGAGAAGGGAAGAAGGAGCAGGTGAGGGTGATGACAGAGGTGCAGATATTCGAAAACCAGAAGGCAGCCGAGGTGGCGGAGGCCAATGCTGAGTTGACGAAGAAGAAGGCAGGTTGGGCGCAGTTGTCCCAACTGGCAGAGGTGGAGTCTGCCAAGGCGGTGGCGTTGAGGGAGGCCGAGTTGCAGAGGGCTGTGGAGCAGAAGAACGCGCTGACTCGGACGGAGAAACTCAAGGCTGAGCACCTGAGCAAGGCCAGCGTGGAGTATGAAATTAAGGTATGTAACGATGTCCAATTATGCATTTGATTTCATATTAATGCAATTTAGATGAGATTAAGGGAGGTTGAAGTTTCATCACGACGGTGCTTAAATTGACAATGCAGTTACACTGAAATTGCAAGGAACAGCGCTATAGTAAAAGATTTTATGTTGTGTACCAGTTTTCAATTCGAAGCATTTGGTCACTTCAATAAGAAGTTGTTCTAGTTTTCACTGACTTATTGGCTTATTGGGCTTTTTGAGTTAATGTATGCGAGAAAAATGATTTGTCTTGTAAAACGTGAAAAACCAAATAACCCAATAAGTCGTGTAGTGGAACAACCTGTTAGTGTACTACTTGACGGGATCACTTGCAATAGTTCAATTTAATGTAAAGTTTTTAAAGGATCTTTTGAGTTTTGACCTTAAAGGACCCACTTTGCAAAGAAAATCGATTAAATTAGAGATTTGATACACATAACATGAAAAGCTTTCTCGAAAACGAAATGTGTGGGTGTGATTATCCCAATGTATCGTGTGTAAACTAAGTGAATCACACATAACACATTTTGCTTTCTAGGAAGATTTTGAAGAAAGATTTCATGGTTCATAGAGTTTTCCGATTATTTAGCATCATACAATGTGATTAGAATTGGTGATGCATAGCAGTTCTCTACGACATTGTTTCATTAAGGCCTGTTTGGTTCTTTTCTTCACATTTAGTTCATATCCTTCTCTTCTGTTGCTTAACATATTGGTCTAATGAAAAGGTGCAAGAGGCAAACTGGGAGCTATACAAGAAACAGAAAGAAGCTGAAGCACTTCTGTTCCAGCAGCAAAAGGAAGCTGAAGCAAAGAAAGCAATCGCAGACGCCACGTTCTATGCCCAACAACAGGCGGCAGACGGCGCACTCTACGCCAAGCAGAAAGAAGCCGACGGAATCGCCGCCCTAGCACAAGCCCAAGGCTTCTACTTGAAATGCCTCCTCAATGAAGTCAATGGAAACTACGCCGCGCTCAGAGACTACATGATGATCAATGGTGGTGTGTTCCAAGAAATCGCAAAGATTAATGCAGAAGCAGTGAGAGGGCTGCAGCCCAAGATCAGTGTCTGGTCCGGTGCTAATGGCGGTGGTGAAGGCAGTGAAGCTGGCAAAATGAATGGCGTCGCCGGAGTATATAGCATGCTGCCGCCGCTGTTTCAGACTGTGCATGAGCAAACAGGGATGCTGCCACCGGCTTGGCTCGGCACATTGCCTAGTTCCAGTTAATCTACATCTAATCTTATACTGTCTGTAGCAATCAGTGAATATTATGCTTTTCTATGTTGGCATCGTTAACTAAATATATAATATGATGAGTAAACTGATTTAGAATTTCTGGGCTATTTTTTCTTCTTCTTTTTTTCCTTCTTAATATGAGGTGCAGTGAATGCTTCATCTTACACGTATAAGGGGCAGAACTATTAAGGGGCGCCCCCAAGTCCAAACCTCCCACCAATGCATGTATATATCTTGGGTTATTTTTGTATGATTAATCTTGAATACTTATTCTTCTTGGTATTAAATTAAAATTCCTCTATTTGACTTCTTAGTATTCAAATAATTACTTTTGTATTTGCATGATTGGCCCTTATACTATATATGTCCTTATCGCCGAAGTTCCTCTCCCGTAAACTCATCTTCTATGTTTTCTCGGTTTGATGAATCGAACATTTTTCGGAGGTGCAGTGACAGAATATTGACATTTGCGTGCTACCTCCAAGTTCAAACCCTTATATATGAGTGACGATCATGTTGGCTACATATGGAACTACCCAAGTGAGGAGGCATTCAGGATGCCTTACCATAGGTTCGAGGATGGCAAAAAGCCCGGACCACAAGAAGGAAGGGAATGGGTCGGAGATATGGGTGGTGGTCAATGGAATCCGATAAAATTTGGGTCGGGTGGGTGTATTCACACCCGACCCACTGTGTTTAAAATTAGGTAAATACCCTTAGCATTTCTCCTAATTTGCAGGTGTTCTTACCAAGATATCGATATTGGTAATTAGTTGTTTAGTAATTAACTTAATTTTTTCGACTAATTGGTTAAGGTTAGATATAAACCAAACATCCAGACGGCTATAGCGGTGCATCGAGTAATTGGTCTAACTTTTGGGCTTTTTGTTTATTTAGCAAAAATTGACATTTGGTAAAAGACAACCATTTTGGGTCAATTTAATTATCATTAAAACTTTAGCTATTATGTAGGAGGCAAAAGTCCAATTAGAAAATGTTTTTATATGTAGCCCAAACATATAAACTTTTTGGTTTCCTAATGAATCCAAAAAGTCCAAAAAGAAGTTAGCCCAACTTGTATGGGCTGGGGTTGGGGCTGACCATTGCCACCGTAATCCTATTATCTGTCCGTATGTTTTTATGTTTTCTAGTTTCTAAAACTATTTCGTAAATTAGTTGTAGAATCTTTTTTGGGCTTCTCTTCGGCTCTAGACCAGCCCAATTTGACCACAAAAGCCTCGTAATTCTGAAAATCTATTTTGAGGACTAGGTTTTTTGTGCCTCAATTCCATAATACTTTTAGGTTTAACGGCTTGGTTATGAAAAGAAAAAAAAGACATAACAATTATTTCTAACGCCTTTTCAAATGTCATCAGACTAGTTACGAATAACTTTTGTATTTAGATTTCCCTCCCTTATGTACTATTACAAGTTATTGGGAGGGGATATAACATTCCTCTGGATCGATATGGCTGGGATGAACAAATCCGGACGTCATTTAACTCCTTCAGATCCAGATATAATATCCAGGAGATTGTTTCACTCCTTGGAGGAGGATTAAAATTTTCATCTCCAATTCCTCTTCTTTATATATATATCCCGGCTCTATTCATGAAATTTCATTATTTATTCTAATTACAGATGAACTATTAATTATTTTTGAAACGCAATCCATCTACTCATATCCCTTCATATTTCTTATCCTAACAAATACCTAAACAAATATGTATCACTGATCACGCCTCCTATAATATTTTTGTCAGTCCATTGGGCTGACAAAAAGCACATAAGAAAAGAAAAAAACACTCCAGTGTACTTCTTTGATAGTACTTTATATATCTTCACACGCATTTATACACTTTTACATCTTTTTAATATACTTTTTAAACTTTAAGGATAGTTTGTTGGGAAAATTGTAGAATTTTCCTTCAAAAATTTGCCATTGAATGGATAGAAGGGTGTTTGGAGAAATCATCAACAATATTCAAGTCTGTTCTAAACGAACTAATTATAAGAAAAAAGATATCACACTTGCATTTCTGCTCAATATTCTTGTTATCCAAACAGAGCCTTAGGTCAAAGGTTGCATGGCACATGTGAAATGTTGCCTTTTGTGCAGAATAAGAACACTGGAAGAGACCCCATGAATGATGAATCTTTTTATTTGAGTCTTTGACCACCTAATTTATATTAATGTGTTTGTAAATTTTACTTCCATTAAAAGGATAAAAAGGGTTTTTTGGAAGAATCAAGAAATAGTCACAAGTGGACCACAAAACAACAATAATCCAAGCAGCAAACATACAAAAGGGATTTGCGGTATTTGGAGCATTTTCACGTTTCCCATAAAACACCATGGAACTTACCAAAGTCAGAGTGAGAATTCAGAGATCTTAAAGATGTCATAATAACATACTTTCTATGTCATTTTTTTTTTCTTCTTCTTTTGGGTAATGCTATTCGGGATCAATTTGGGCACCTTAGACTAATCTGAACAGCGTTTTCCATAACCTTTTTAACGTTTACATACAAGGTGAGGCGGCCCTCAGAGTTGCTGGCAAAAAAAATCGTTTCTTAGATCTTAGAAGGTGCAAACTCCTAAATATGAGAAGCTTCTCACTTTCAAGTCAAGACCATTTGACAAACCTCTTTTGGCTTATCTTTGTTTTGTTTCTTTTCCCCCTCTCCCCTTCGACACATAAACATGGGAATTCATAGATCATGAAGATCATACTATGTCCCAAATTTTATCCGTTTTTTTGGAATGCGTGTAATTTTTAAATTACCTTTTTCGATGTATAATGTTTTTTACAATTTTGAAAACATTGTTTAGTAGATTTAATGAAGATCTATCAAATTATAAGATCCATATTGGATATTTTAAAATCTTATACCTTCGAAAGCAATTTCTCGAAGTGTCGGAAATAGTAAAGCGGACAAGAAATTTTGGGCGGGGGAGTTAACGTTCTTTCTTTTCCTTTGCTTCTTTTTGGTTCCTAATAATAAGAACATAACTTTGAGACACAACTCCCTACACAACTCATGTGTCCGCAACCGTTTGATAATGCGCACGGGTGCGCAGACAACTAACAACTTTAGCCACAATTATGTCGGGAGTTGTGTTTTAAAATTGTATTGGTAGGCTTTCTTTTTTGTTATTTTTCCCAAAGCCCTAGCCCCTGAGCAACCTGATCCCCCTTGACTCTCTGTTCTTAATACAAGAGATGGTCTCTCGGTACAAACAGTGTGTAGAACACTAAAGCACCTCGCGTGCTACATTGCTCACTCTTGGGAATCTCTCTCTCTCTCTCTCTCTCTCTCTCTCTCTCTCTCTCTCTCTCTCTCTCTCTCTCTCTCTCTCTCTCTCCTCTGATATATCTAAATAAATAAAAAGAGTTGAAGATTGTGTGGTTAGATATTTGTTTATAGACCAACATTCCCTTTTGTTCCTACCGAATGTTTCTTTATTTATGTTGTAAAAGTTTTCGGGACTTCCAACACTTACCTTGGAGTATGCCCACAATAAGCCAACAATTTGCCAATCAAGATAGAGGTGGACTAAACACCCGTGGGCTTGCCCCAGTAGAAGGAGGAGAAGGGCACTTGTCTGGTTTTTGTCTTAGTTTTGGGTAGAGTTCGACTCCTCTCCAGAGTTTGGTATCGCAATTTGTTTTCGCTGTCGCTGTTATAGCAAGAAAGACAAAAGTTGACTAATCTGCGGATTTTTTCATTTAGTGATTCTTTTTGTGGGTGTAATCGAGAATTTAGAATTTGATATTCAAATACCAGTCTAAACACAGTTAACAAATTTTCCTCTCTATTTTCCACACACAAAAAAAGAAGAAGGAAAACCACAGGCTGAGGAGTATAATTAAGTGCACCAAGATTATAAAAAAATAATAATAATAAGTTAAAAAAAAGAAGGAAAAGACAGAAGGATGAAGACATAATTAAGTACACCCCCTTAAGTTTTTGTAAGGATTTTCAATTTGGCGCTTATTAGGGTTTTCAATTTGGCGGGGAGAAATTAAGAGTAAAATTAGAGAAATTAAGAGTAAAATTATTTCACCCATCTGGTTGTACCATTTAGCTTCCAAGGAGGAGTCTCGGGTTTGAGTTTATTGAGAGACTTCAAACTCCCTCTAGTTGTTTTTATTTTGGATGAAGAGGTAGAAGAATCCATTAATCAAAAACCCTAAAACAATCTATCAAACAAAAAAAGGGGAAAAAAAGGACAAAAAAAAAAGGAAAAAGAAAAGAAAGAAGAATAGAAAATACATAAAAAAAAAAAAAAACAAGATCGCCGGAGTTGTCACTCCCTTGTTGCCGCCGCCCCACCGATGGTCCAGAGTCCGGATCTGGAAATCCCAAATCTGTTTCCCCCTTACCCAAAAATTAGTTCCGGGCGCCCATGCAAAGAGGAGAGGAGGTCGATTTCCATGTTCCCTCTAGTTGTTAACAAGCTAACTTTTCCGCTAGCCGCTCCCTAATTTATATCATATGATAAAATAAATAAAATAAACAAGTGCAAGTCAAGAAGAACAAATGAACTTCCTCTCATACACCAAATGATCGATCGTTAAGTTTAACATCATATATCAACAAGCATACAGAGTCCAAACCAACAACAAATTAAAGATGTATATATGTTAAATCTAATAGAAGATGAAGTTGAAGAATTCTTCTTTCTGTTTGAATTCAGCGTTCATGCATTCATGAATCACAGCCACGTGGTAGTTTTTCAATTCCTTTTTTACCGCATATTAAATGTGAGACCTAAATATGTAACCTTGAGCTTTATTAATCGAGATGTGTACAACACCCACCAATTATCCGAAACATACTATGCCCTTCTAGCAAGCTTCTAACCTCGTTAGACACTCCTAGGACGGTTGGGCACCTTCTAGCTTTTAAGGTTGAGTACTCGATGCCTAGTTGGGAAATTAGTCAGAATACTCGAGATAGTCAATCTAGTCGAGCAAATCGGAAAGGGTTTTTCTAGGGCCTAGGCGGCACGTACTTCGTCTTCTAAACTTTCTTGTAGAACACTGCCTTCCTGTATTCTTTTCTGCACAATCAGTCCATTAAATCTTCCATAGTTGATTAAAGTAGATGATATCATACGTTGAATTCTCAATGTCAAGTTGGTCAAGTTTTCAATGTATTTAAAACATCCAAAGAAAGTGTTAACAAAGAAGAGTTTTTCTAAAAATAAAGACAGATCATTTTCTCAATACATCAAATAAAAAATCGTAAAAAAATCAATTTATTCAAAAAATTCTCTTAGTGCATGAAACAACTCCTAATTAATCTCGTTTGTAGACTAGCAAATCCAACAATAATGTCAAAGTCCTCCGAAAACAAGCCCTAACTTTCATCATCGAAGCCACTCAATTAATTTAAAACATTATTTTTAGGGTCTCGTAAAAGATATCAAGTTCATTCGGGTTTTGTCAAGGCCTACATGTAGTGTATTTTAGAATGTGTTTTGGCGTATTTTTTGTCTTTGAACTAAAAAAGTACAATTATTTCTCTTCCTGAGATGAAAACAAAAGTGGTAGATGAACAA
Source organism: Vaccinium macrocarpon (assembly GCA_022606695.1). Lineage (NCBI taxonomy): Eukaryota > Viridiplantae > Streptophyta > Magnoliopsida > Ericales > Ericaceae > Vaccinium > Vaccinium macrocarpon. The sequence continues at coordinate 31,075,684 of CM040174.1, read as the reverse complement.
TGTACACCTCAGAATCAACCAATCACCATCCGCCACACCATCAAAGGGATCTTCTTAAACACTCCACGTTAACATGACCCATGCCCCATCATATACTGGATCCACGTCTACAGAACCCAAAAGATTTTGCCCCGCAAATCTCTCTCTCTCTTCCAGTGGGACCAACAGAAAAAATGGACAGTAGTGATTGATTTGATCACAACCTTTTTACGTTCCCATGCACGCCACTGACCCACCAGATCACAGTATCCTCTTACATACCGGTTCTTCATCGGCTCCCCACGGTTATTACCATGCACCTCAGCTACACCACAACTTATTCCTGTACAAAAGCATGCAACCGATTAGCTTTAAGATAAACAGTACTGGGGATGGGGTTAACAGTCAAACAATCTTTTCTGTTTGACGCAATCGTGACGATCTCTGTGGCCTACAACTACAAGTCACGCAATCCAACGGCTATCATCAGCCTATCAAATCCTCGAGATCATCATGCAAACCCACGTTTCTTATTGTACTATAAGAGCATCTCATCAGGAAAGCAAATTCCCCTGATAGCTAAGTTGTTGTCTGAAAAAAAAAAAAATTACCCAAAATCAGACTTAACAAATTTTTTTGTAAATCTGCAAAAGTTATAATTTTACTACAGTAACTTAGTAAATTCTTTGAGCCACCATTCATGCGTTAAAGCTATTCTCTCTCCTGACTTCTTAAATAGAGAGTCTGATTTTGTTAGTTTTTAAAAAGTGATTTGTTAATTTATAAAAGGTATTTTTGAGGTTAAATTTGACCCAATTTTTTTTGAGTCTGATGAGGGTGCTCTAAAGGCCTCCTTTGGCTAAATACAAAAAACTAGTGTTTTGATTTTTTGAGTTTTGTCCTCTCTTTTTTTTTGCATTTGTTGGTTTTTGGTCGGTTTTTTGGTTTGTCTCGACAAGAGGAATCTAAAAAGTAAAAAATTATTAACCAAACTTAAAATTTTGTAAATAAAGACGAAAAATTATGGCAAAAAACCTGTTTTTGGTTTATTTTTCGTTTTTATTCACAAAATTTTAAGTTTGACTAATAATTTTATACTTTTTAGATTTCTCTTATCGAGAAAAGCTAAAAAATCACAAAAAATTGACCGAAAACTAACAAATGCAAAAAAAAAATAATTAAAGACAATCAAAAAAACCGAAAAACTAGTTTTTTGTATTTAGTCAAACCACCCCTAAGATTTGTTCCTAGAAGGCACCATTGTCCCTTCGTTAAATATGATTTGGATTTTGGTTTGGTTGGGGGAATCTGTTTCAAAAATCCTCTATTCATCTGTTTGGTGCATTTTCAGCCATTGGTCGCATGAAAATATTAAAACAACATGCAAAAAACAAACTATCGAATGACTCAAAACAATTCCGTACAGAAGCACATTATTTTTTGGACACAGAGGATCTGAGACGTTGTTGGGGGTAGTTTAGACTTTTGTGAAGGGTATACCCCTCCTGCACAATGCACAGCATGTAAATTTTGAGGGATTCAGGTCTAATCGGTTCTGACAGAGATATCTTGCTCGATAAAATCCAGTTTAAAATCTAGTGGAGTCTGTAAATTAATGAAGCACTGTTCCGCTAAGTGTATTTTTTGAATAAATTATGATCAAAACTAATTTTTTTTAATAAAATCAAAATTAAACCAATAATTTCGTTTATTTTTGGCTTTATTAAAAAAACATTACTTTTGACTCTAATTTTATATTCTTTGCATTCATCTCGACATAATCCACAAAAACTTGACGTAAAACTAACAAATGCAAAAAATAAATAAAGACAAAACAAAAAAACAAAAAAATCAATTTTTCTCTTTTTTGCCAAAGCACCGCTGAGAGAATGACCTGTCTTGGATTTTAAACAAAAAAACTATTTTTTTGTTAATAGAACACCCCCTAGATACCAAATCGAATTGCCATTAGGGTAAAGCTATCTCTATATTTTTATGGAAAATGATAAAATCAATCAACAATGGAACTATAGTTGAGCTTTAAAAAATGTTTTTTCCGTCCTAAATTATTGGTTCTGTTTGGATTTCAATGTAATTTTTAAATTGTTCTTATATTTCAATCTATAATATTTTTAAAGATTTTAAAAACTTTATATAATAGAACTAATTGAAATCTATAAAATAAAATTAATATTGCACGTAAAATACGTTATAGATTAAAAGACATGAACGATTTAAGAATTGCATCGAAATCCAAAAAGACCAACAGCTTGGGACGGAATGAAATATGTGAGAAAATGTATCAAAGTGTAGTAAATAGTAGCACAGAATAATTTGCTTCAATCCGCCCTCTGTTCTTGCAAATTTATTTTTACTTTCTAAATCAGAGAATCATTCCTCTCCGACTCAACCTCCAAAATGTTCCTCCATTTGAGATGATGAATTTTCATAATACAAAGATAAAGAATGGCATGATAAAAAATAGATACACAATGAGATATACTCACTACTCCACACGTCTCAGGGCTCGTAGATGAAAATCAAGTCTATTCCAAGCAAATGCAAGGCTCATGTATCGTGCATGGAATTTGACGGTGTTTAAAGTGTTCAGGCCTTTAACAAAGATGCAAGAAATAAGTGTAAATGATCATATACTATTGAGGATAGTTATAACGATTTTTATGTGTTTGGCGTTCTGTAGTGACGCGTGCTACATTAGCATACTTTATTTGTTTGTTATAGCATCCTTTATCTGCTCGTTATTTTCTAATTTTTTTGGGAAGTTCGAGAGTGGTTTTTTATTTCTATATATGTATGTTTGTTTAGTTGCTTTTGTAATATTACTAGGAGTAGGTGTTTTTTTGTTGATTGTTTGGTTTTTATTCTAGCCATCTCCATATAAGGTTAACTTCCTGTATTTTTATTCCCACTATTAATGAATTTTCATACCTTTTGGAGGAAAATATATATATTCCTAACTTATAATGTACACTTTTTAATATATTTTAAAATATTTTTATACTTTTTTCACTCATTTCAATATACGTTTTAAATCTTAACAATAGCCTAATGAGCTAGATTTAAAATTTTCCTTTAAAATTTTAAAAATTGTAGTCTCTCCGTCCAAAAAAGAATGTCAAAAATACTACTCCCTCCGTTCTTTTTTATTTGTCCCACACTCTCTCTCTTACCTTTTTTCAAATCAAAAAATTAAGTACTTCCATGTATCATTTTTCAAATTTTTTGGTACCGAATTAAAGTACACGATGAGTACTTTAATTTGGTGTAAAAAATTCTCAAAAATGATACACGAAAACGCTTTATTTTTTCATTTGAAAAGTGGCACAACTTTTCGTAGAAGACAAATAAAAAGGAACGGATGGAGTAATTTCCCTGGCTATATAAATGGAAGAGAGGGAGTACTAATTTCCCTGCCTATATAAATACTGGGAAGTGGGCCTTCATCACTCCCCATGAATGCCTGTTTCTTGCATCTACCGTCCTACATTTTACAGTACCATCGTCCACAAAACTAATACACAATGAACCACCATCACCAACAAATGTTACTTCAAGAAACTCCGTACATGCCAAGTCCCGACCCGTTCCTTTTCAAACCAGCCCACCCATTCCCTCTACTCGGCGAATTCCCTCAATTCTACTACCAACATCAGCCACCACTCTCTGCTTCTCCTCAATCACTCTCTCGGGTCACAGCCCAAACCCCACCCGACCCACCAACCCATCCACCCGTTTCTAATTCTCTCGGTACGTCATTGGGTCTTCTGGTTTCAGAGAGCTACGAAGCTGACCAAACTCCACCGGTTCTAGAAGGAATCGCCGCCGTGGTTGGCCAACACGTGCTCTACGGGACAAACGACAAGCCGCCGGGTAAAGGTCCAGCCATGCAGCGGGTCGGATCGGGTATTCCCGGTCCGGTCCAGAAGAGCTACAGAGGGGTGAGGAAGAGGCCGTGGGGTAGGTGGTCGGCGGAGATACGCGACCGGATAGGGCGGTGCCGCCACTGGCTCGGGACGTTCGACACGGCGGAGGAGGCTGCGCGTGCGTACGACGCGGCGGCGAGGCGGCTGAGGGGGTCCAAGGCGAGAACCAACTTCCAGATTCCCCCCGTCGTGCCCGTGTTTCCGGCCGAAACTTCTTCGACCTCTTCTTCTTCTTCGACGTCGGAGGCGGAGAAGAAGAAGAAAAAGAGGAGGAGTGGAAATGCGGTGGCGGCGAAGCGGAATGGCGTGAAATGCGCGGTGGTGACATCCGTTGCTCAGCTTTTCAGTCCAACAAGCATTAGTAGTCCTAGTAATATGGGTAAGGTGAATGTGGAGCTGGAGATGAAGGTTGGGGAAAGTAGTAATTTGGGTGGTGGAGTTAGTGATGCATCATCTATGGCTCCTTTATTTGGGTTTTGCTAGGTAGGGTTTTAGTATCTCTCTAGTCATTATATATATATATATATATATATATATATATATATATATATATATATATATATATATATATATATATGTATGTATGTATGTATTTGTGGTTATAAGTTCATATATTTGAATGATGTTATTAGCACTGTTTAATTATGGGCTTTATGTGTGTACTTTTGTTTCTGCTGATGCATAAACATGCATGGGGAGGAAGGAAGGAGTAGTTTTTGTGTACTTGCAAGTTAAATTCCTGGCAGATGATCGAAAGTGACAGTGTACTGTGATGGAGTACTATACGGTGTCTATCTTTTTATGTTGATTTTCTCTTTTCCTTTTTTTTTTTTTTTATTCTTTCCCTTGAACCATTTTTATGGATCCCAACAATGCTATGGCTACTGTTATGGATAAATCTAACTTGCACCATATATTCATACTAAGGTGACGTGACAGATAAAGAAAAGTCAATCATTTTAAGTGGATTACACATTAGGCTTTTTTTTTTTATCTGTTTTATTACCTTAATGTGCATAAATAGTACAAGTTAGGTATATTCATATCATTTTTGTTATGGATCCCATCTTTTAAAAACACTTTTTTACACTTTTTTTCATGGATTAACTAGTTGGTTTATTGAAAACTTGAAATGGGGGCTCTTTCTTTGTGTCCGTGGGGGATACAGGGCGGGGGCCATACCATGAGACGGCCGAGCTACTGGGTTACGAAAACTTTTGTTCGGTTTGAGTTTTGAATGAGAGTTTTAGGAGTAATGAGTAGAGAGAGATAGAGAAAAAAAACTATTGGGGGCTTTGCAAAGCGAGTCTTGAGATCTATACCGAACAAGGTGTACATCCATGGCAACATAGAAATAATGTTTAAGAGCAATGTCATGGTTGACCATATGATGTGTCATCATTGTCAGGGACGGAGGCACCCTTGGGTTATTAGGGGCCAAGGCCCCTGCCCAATCAAAAATTGCCACTGCAATTTTTTTTTTTTTTTTGATAGTGTAAAACCTTGATTGGCCCCCCAGCCAAATTTGAGTTGGCCCCCAGCCAAAATTGACCACATTTGAGGAGAAGCAGAATCAGAATCAGCTTACGAGGTAATGACCACATTTGAGTTTGTCTTTATGTTGCATTTGATGAAAGAGATTATGTTGATCACAGATGCACTCTGCCAAGCTTTACAGCGTAAAACTCAAGACATTTTAAATGCCATGAATCTTGTTTCATCTACCAAAAAACTTCTTCAAAATTTTAGAGATAATGGATGGGATGCTTTACATGCAAATGTGAGGGTATTTTGTGAGGCACGAAATATTGATGTGCCTGACATGAATGCTCGCTATATTGAGAGAGGTGGTCGAGCTCGCCATCAACAAGATGATTTTGCTATTGAACATCATTATCGAGTGGATTTTTTTTGTCTTCCGCGATAGATTCTCAATTGCAAGAGTTAAATCGACGATTTAGTGAGCATGCCATGGATTTGCTTAGTCTTGCCTCAGCTTTGGATCCTCGAGATGCTCATGCATTTTTTAGGATTGATGATATTTGTCGTTTGGTGGAGAATTATTATCCAAAAGACTTCACTAATCATGAAAAAATATTGTTGAGGATGGAGCTTAATCATTTTGAGCATAATGTCGTTCGACATCCGGATTTCAAGAAATTGGAAAACATTTCCAAGCTATGTCGATGGTTGGTGGAGACTAGAAGATCAATAACCTATTTACTAGTTTACAGAGTGCTGGTACTTGTGCTTACTCTTCCTGTTTCTACTGCAACTACAGAAAGGGCATTTTCAGCTATGAATATCGTCAAGACTAGGCTTCGCAACAAAATGGAGGATGAGTTTCTCACAGATGCTTTGGTTTTGTTTATTGAGAAGGAGATTTCCTCAAAAATCAGTTCTGACTCAATCATGGATGACTTTCGAGATCTGAAGGATCGTCGCATTTTATTATGATTCATAGTTGAGGTAACGCATTGAGATAATTTTATTTATTTTACTTTCTCGTTGCTTTTGATTTGTTAAGAGCACTTAAATATTGTGTTTTGCATTGGGTACTATCAAGACATTTGTTAAGAGCAATTAGATATTGTGTTTCTAAAATTTTGTTGTCTATGTTGTGGCCCCCTCGGATAAGAAATCCTCGCTCCGTCCCTGATCATTGTATTAGTATAATGTGTTGCGTGCGAAACATGACAAATGGAACATTTTCTACCCGCATATTGGAGTAATATATTAGTGATATATAATATGATATTCAAACCTAAGTATTAGTGAATGTTGAGGGATCTATGCATTAAAATGTGATCAAAATGGATATCATGAAAAAGGACTTTAGTCTATGCTTTGTTTGGTATAGTTTATTTCATTTCACTTTTCATCAATTAAAATTAAAAGTATGTCAATGGACCAAGAGGAAGATGGATGGGGAAAATACCTTTTTCTTATAAAGTGTTGGGTGTCTCTAACCAATTTGTTTGCGCTTCAACTAATTTCTTTGGCTCCTCTAATAACTCTTTCTGGACAGGAGAATCAAATAAATTCTAAGTCAGTCTCATGCCAACCTTTTGGTTACAGGGAAAATAATTCCTTCCAATATTGTAGTGAATTTAGATCAAAATACTTCAAATTGTGTTGTTTCCCTTCCTCAAAACACAGATTTTTTTTTTTCTCTAGATCTCACTAAAATACAATTTTTTTTGATTTTTTGTGAATATGAACCATATTTTGTATGCATTCCACTATCGTCCGAGAAGGGTTGCCTAGTGTGATGGTTTGGATCATTCATCGTAAATAAAATGTACGTGAGGTTCCCTTCATACAGCTTGAATCATTCTCAGATGCCCCGAGATGCATCATTTCCTTGTTTGTTGGGTTGGTTCCCGTGCGTGAAAAACAAGCACTGGCCACAACAGCAGAAACTATGATCATTAGAGTCGGACACTTAGGTCACTCACAGTGAGCTCTTAAAATGATTTCTGTGTGAGACTTCTAAAATTTAGCAAGCTATTTGGTCAATAGTAGTCTTTAATGGGCTTCCAATTCAAGCTTTCAATGATAGCTCCTAAACATGACTCCTAACTCATTAGCTAAATTTAACTAACATTATAGTTAACTCCAAGTGGGATCCAAGCACTTTTAATCATTTTAAACTCATCAATTGATGGGCCCACACTTTTTATTAAATTTTTTTCACAAAGTAGAGAATACTCTTGTTAGCCCATTGAGTGTACACATTCTCTCTAAATTTAGAAAGTTTTAGGAGTGAAAAATGAGACTCTATTAGACTTGTGTGTATACCTTAGGAGTTATTTTTAAAGAGTTCACTGTGATGCCCTTAGCTACATCTGCACACAAAAGGAATGTGATTTTGGCTAAGGCTTTCTTTCCCTTATAAGTAAAAGGCCAGGGGCGCAGGACGTTTGCGGAGTCCGTGCCTTTCCTACCACCCCAAGAATGGTCGTTTTTACCGATTTTTATTCCCATAGCAGATGGCTTGAACTGGCCTTACTCAACTACCAATTAGTTAAAGAAGTTTCATACTAAAACCAAGAAAAAAGATTCATCATATACTTCTTACGGCCCGTTTGGATGACGTATTAGTTTGTGATGGATTAAATAGTAAGGATAAAATAATCGTGGTGATTAAATAGGAATTGTGGGCTCACATTGATGTGATAGTTAAGAAGGGAAGACTAAATAGTACATGATTTGAATGAAAGATAAAAAAAAAGAGGAATGAGAAGGTAGATAATGTAAAAATCGTTAAATGACATATTTGCCCTTTCATGAGCCCACATTAGATAATTAATTAAATCAATTATATAATTTCAAAAATACTTAATTTGTTATACTTAACAAAAATTAAGCTATGAAAAATCTTTCTAATATTTTTTTATATAAATTGAAATTTTTAATATTTCAAAATTCTAAATCCAAAAATTGTGTAATCCATGAGATTAGTAGTAAAATTTTTATAAAAAAAAACCAAATAAAAGACAAGTGGCAATTGGTTTGGACAAGTGGCTGGGCCACTTGTTTACCCATTACACCCATCTTCTCCTCTCTCTCTCTCTCTCTCTCTCTCTCTGCAACAAAAAATACCCAACGAAGCACTTGTGTGAGTGATGAAATTGGTCCAACGATGATGACGAAAATGGTCCGACGAAGCACTCCGGTCATGTCTACCACACGAAGCACTCCAGCGATCAGAGCTTTGACGAACAAGATTTCTGAGGTTTTATGGGTCTACAAAGGTAAAAAAAAAAAAAAAAAACTCAAATTTCCTGGGTTTTTCTTTTGTTAATCCGAAATTGGAGTGGTAAAAACCTATTTTTTGGTAAGATTTGGGTAAAAACTTGTGAGATCAATGGTGGTTTGTGCTTGTGTGACTGTGTTCGAAGAAGGGTACGTTGATAATCCGGCCCTGGATGAGAAGCCGGACTAAACATAAGCACCCCCCTCCCCCCCTAAGTTTAGTCCGGAGGAAGGGGGATGAGGGGAGGCTGAATGATTTAGTCGGGGTGGGTTTTGGAGCTCCCAAAGCATGGATATAGCGTGGGTCCAGGATGAGGGAGGGGAGGATGATTTAGCCAGGGGAAAATCCCCCCACCAAAGATATGGCGTGGGTCCAGGATGAGGGAGGGGAGGATGATTTAGCCAGGGACAAATCCCCCATCCAAATGGGCTCTTAGGGGCCAAAAAGAGTTCCATTCGCTTAGTTACAGGACAAAAATACAAATAGCTATCAAAAGATTAAAGATGTAAGCACAATAGGCCGAACTTCCTTTGGTTTGGCAAATTCTTACCTAAAATATATACATTGTCGTATATCGTATTTTTATGACACTGTAATCTTCAGTATTTATTTTTAGAGTGTCTATTTTAGGTTTGGAAAATGAATCATTTCAATATGTATTTTTATTTGAGTGCAGTAGCTTTTAGTCTAAACGGATTGCTCATGTTGAAAAAAATTTGGATGCTACAAGTTTTGCTCAAGCATTTCAAAGCTCCCTATTAGCAAAACATTCTAATTGATTTTTGCTGGATATTTGGCTCAAGCAAAAAAGCCATAAAAAATGCCTGATTCAGCAACTATAAAATACATTACCATTAGGTCAAAAAACTAGAGAGTTGCAGTGATAAGAACCATAACACTAATATTTTCATCTCTTATCACTTTCGGTGGCTAGGGTTTATGCATCTTGAAGACTTGCAAGAATCAAATGATTATTCGGGCTAAATAATCATCTTCGAGAGGTTCTTTGTTTTGGATCTTAGAGTACAAATACAAATATATGTATCACAGAAAGGAAAATACTTCTCCAAGAGGTTTTAAGAGTTATTTCATCATCAACAAGAAGTTTGAGAAAAGTCCTTTTGGTGGATTTGAGGGGCAAACGAAAGGCTTGTGGATTCAAGGCGGCGGCAGTCAAAAGCACTAGGTGTGGTGAACATAGATTTGGCAAGTAGATCTTAGGCTCAATTGTGAGGATTATAATCGTGGGTAAGATTATTTGTAACTACACATTGAGTATATTGTTTTTTATTCCTTTCCGTGTGTTTTTTTATCCATTTAGGGTTTTTCACGTATACCTTGATATTTTTCGATTGTTTGCTTTCTGTTGTGTGATTGATTGACTTTTTTATTAATGGGTTAATTTTTACAAAAGATTAAAATATAGCAAATCTATAAATCTAGGCAAACTATGGTTTTTTGAAAAGAGAAACTACAACTGAGAATCCCATATATGAATTGACGATGGTAGGGCTTCTTGGCAGTTTACTTGCCTCCACCTTTTTTCCTAGCTATAGCCCTCTGCTCAGTCATCTATATACAAAATATCCCAACAAGAACTAAAAGCTCAAAGCAGAAAGGCCACATCGGGGATTTGGTTCTAAGAGGAACTTCTAATTGATCCATCTAATATTTTTTTGTCCAATTCAGGGTTGTTCATTACACACCCTTAGGCTTGGGTCCTATGATAATAGTCTGTCAGTTGAAACTTTTTGTCGTTCAAAAAACGTTGTCCTACTTCAAAATTGAATAGGTAATTGTTAAGGAATTTTCTCTTTTACCCTTATATTTTAAAATTAAAAATAATACTCCCTTCGTTCAAATTTGCTAGTCCATTTTTGGAGTTCGTATCACTTTTCCAGATGATTATATATTATATATTATAATTTATAATTTATAATATTTTATGTAATTTTAAAAACATTTTTCCTATAGAACGAATCAAAATCTATCAAACAAAATTAATATAAGACACATAATTACTTATCAATTTAAAGATATTATTAATTTTTTATTCGGTTGCAATAGAACAAGGGATAAATAAATTCAGATGAAGAGAGTATAATGATAGAAGGGTAAAATGAGAAAAATGTGTTTTAAAAAGTTCAATAATTATGTCCCCTTATTAACTTCGAGTACCCCAAAACGACTATACAATGGAGACAGATGGAGTATTTATTTTAGTTTTGCTAAGGGTACAACACTTCAATGGATACAACATTGTACAACACTTGTGTGAGACTATTTCGATGTCCCGCACAAATTATCAGCGTCCTTTAATTTGTTCAAAATATTGTTTGAAGGTCCCTCCAAAAAATCAGTCCAACTGGATATAGGTAAATGTTTGATCTATACATTCTTTTTTATGTTTGTAATCTTCTGGACCAAAAAAAGAATGTATAGATCGAGCACTTACCAATATTCGGTTAGACTGATTTTTTGCAAATTTACTTTCAAAAACATTACTCCCTCCGTCCCACAAAGTTTGACACTTTCACTATTCCAGCCCTATGAAAAAATTGATTATTTCTTTTAATCTGTAATGTTTTATATAAGCAATATGGATCTCGTTTGATAGATTTAAATTAGTTCTTTTGAACAATGTTTTGAAAATCACATAAAACACTATGAATTGAAAGACATAGGCAATTTAAAAATGGCACGCATTCCTGAAAGCGTCAAACTTTACGGGACGGAGGAAGTATTAAAAAATTGACAAGTTCCAAATATTTGTGTGGGACCTAAATGAGTTCCCCGTAAATGTACAATTATTGAACACAAAAGTGTTGTACCCATGAAAATTTGCCACTATTGCTTTACCCACAATTGAAGCCTCAAAATCGTACAAGATGCATATCTAAAGTACAAAGAAATCTAAACAGAAGTAATGCCTACGTCAACCAGTTCTTTCAAGGGTATTAAGGTTGTGTTTGGTTTGATTTTGAGTTTTGATTTTTGTAATGATTAGAGGGGAGAAATAGGGGTAATAATTAAAAAATAGGTATTAATGATTAGAGAGAAATAGAGAGAAAAATAAAAATAATATTTTAAAATAAAAATAATAATTGAATAATAATTTAGAAAACTAATTTTTAAAAACCCAAACCAAACAAGGGCTAAATATCCGCCCATAAAAGGCGGGGTGGCTTCAAAAGCAGTATGAAGTTGGAGATCTATGGGGGGAGAGAGAGAGAGAGAGAAGATGCTCTCTTTCACTTAATGGTACTTTGACTATAAATGGGAGAGAGGTTTCTCAGAGCTGATCAGTCTGTAGATACAGAGAGGCATATCAACTGCGATGTGATTGATGCACGAACTGATAGTTGAGTGGTAGTATTACTCCATTAATTATCATGGAAATTTTTTGGTGCAAATAGAATATCATGGGGTGTAATTCGGCACATTTGGGACATCTAAAAATATATTTCTCCCGTCTCAATTTTTTAGTCTTTCTTTTTATTTTGAGATGTCTCAAAATATTTGTTCTATTTTTAAAAATATTCATCAAAATTGGGTCACTTTTCAATTTTACCCTTAAAAAGTCTTTTTCCCATCTTAATTGGCTAGTCTATTATCTTTTATTTTATAATGATTTTTATGATTTTGAAAATTTTGTATAATGAAACTAATTGATATCTATTAAACAAGATTCATATTGAATATATTTTGACTTTCATATAATAAATTAGCCTCACAAATTTGGTCAGAGTAATATTGACTGGATTTAGAGGTAAAATAGAAAAGTCAATACAAAGTTTTCACACCCTTTAAAAATCCGCTTCCACAAAAAGGAACAAGAAATTGGGACGAGGGAGTATTAGACGTCGGTTTGAATTTGGAGAGAGAAACAAGAGAGGAATAAGAGAGAGAGTGGGTGGAGGAAATGAGAGAGATTTTTAATTTGGACTATCAAATATATTTTTAGATGGTCTAGATGTGCCGAAGAGACACCTCATCGGATGTTACTCTCTCGGCATCCAAAATTTTATCCTAAAACCAACCCTGTAGTATCCTTGAGGATCAAAAAGTGTACTAATGTGTGGAAAATGCATTAAAATATTTCATCCATACCAAATTTCTTGTTTGCTTTCACTATTTATGATATCTCAAAATCATATTTATATTTTCAAAGGTATAATGATGTATATATTCAATATGAATCTCGTTTGATGGATTTCAATGAATTCAATAAAAAAAATATTACTCGTAAAATTTTATAGTACTAGATTAAATAAAGTTTTAAAATTGTATAAAATATTACAGTAAATTAAAAGATATAAACAATTAAAAAATTGACACGCATGCACGTAAATAGAAAAAAAAATTCGGACGGAGAGGGTATGAAATTGTATTGAAAATGGACAAACATGGATTATTGACAGTCGATTAGTAGAATTCTGCCTCTACTGTTTGGGATTACTATTATGTCTTTTTAGATCCCTTGTTCACTTCCCTTCTTACATGTTTTTTTAAAAAAAATTTAAAAGATTCTTTCTTTTCAAAAAATTTCTCTCCCTATTCATTACCTTATTATTTCATTTCTCTTTTTATCTCTCTCAAATTATTACTTCATTATTCTTATTTTTAAAAACTCAACTAAACACTATCTTAAAAAAATTTCTCAAAAATTTATGTTCGAAACTCATCCAAAGACAGCCCAAATCTTCCAACTTGCAAGATACTCTGTTCGTAAATGCTAGTACAAGTAAAACAGCAATTCATTTCACCCTTGTTACTGCAGCCTCTGCCGCTGCAATAGTCCTCATCACACTGTGATGCTACTTCTCAGCCCTTCATCCATGGCAGATTTTAGGGAAATTACTGTAATTTTGGTCACCCACTATATGTGTGTGTATCTCGTCCCAATTTCTTGATTCTTTTTTTTATTTTTGGATGTCCCAAAATATTTGTCCTACTTCTAAAAACATCCATCAAAATTGGGTCACTTTCCAATTTTACCCTTAAAAATTATTTTTCCCATCATAATTGGCTAGTCTATTATCTTTTATTTTATAACGATTTTTATGATTTTGAAAATTTTGTATAATAAAACTAATTGATATTTATTAAACAAGATCTATATTGAATATGTTTTGACTTTCATATAATAAATTAGCCTAAAAAATTTGGTCACAATAATATTGACTGGATTAAGGGACAAAATAGAAAAGTCAATACAAAGTTTTCATACCCCTTAAAAATCTACTTCCCCAAAAGGCGCCAAGAAATTGAGACGGAGGGAGTATATTCCAATGCAACGGTTGTAACGTCTTCTTACAAGGTGTGGGTTTCATGTATGTGTAGATCTTATCCTATTAGAGAGAAGTGCTACAAATAACCGTTGCATTAAAAAATTTCTCTATCTTTGCAGTGAGATCTACAGATCTTGGGGGTCTTGTAGGGTGTTTCCTTTAGGGCACATTTGGACCGTTCATCAATTCATATTCGTAACCAATGATTCATATTCCCAATTGATTATGAAGATAGACAATCAGGTGTGCACTACATGAAAGGGCTCTACTGAATCCCCATAAAGGAAATACACCAATTTTCTAATTGCCACAGGGGTGTTCTGCTAAGGTTTTTAAATTTTTTATTTGTATTGCTTTTTTTGGTTTTTTTGGTTAATGGATTATGAGAGAATGATCTGTTTTGAGAATTGAAATAAGTTGGTTTTCGGAGTTAGTGGAATGGGGCCTCGCTAAGAACATTTGCTTCAACTTTTCTAAATTTTACAACGTTGCTATTGGTGTTGAGGGGTGTACATACCATATACCAACTTAGAGGATCCACTTTTAGTCCCACTCAAAGGATCTAAACCATTCATTCATCTTAGAATGATTTTTTGGAGGGTTCCGCGAGAAATCAGCTCTGTCGGATGTGCGTAAGTAGTTGATTCAAAATCCCTCATTTCATTCAAACGGCGAATTTTGAATGAAACTAACGTGCATAATTTTTCAACGGTTTTTTAAATTCTTAATTACATCAGATTCTCAATTCTTTTTTATTACTCTAGCATATTAAATGCCTTTTTTTTAAGTAAAGAAGAGGGCGAATAATTCAACCTCATTTTTAGGAGATGTACCTTAAATTATTGAGACATTGAGAAGCCTAATAAAGGGTAGATTTTGAAAATTTCCTCTCTAACAGGGTTTTGGATTATGTTTGAAAAGCCTAGTGTTGATGCTATAAGGGTATCCACAGTAAACTCTTTATATTTGGCTCCTAAAATTGATACATAAGCAAAAGTAGAGTCCAATTTTGTTTGCTAAGGACTTGCTAATTTAGGAGGGTCAGAGATCTCCAATGGACTCTTTAAAATTAGCTCTTAAACTATGTCCTAAGATTATTTATGAAAACAAAAATGTAAGCGGGCCCCCCCATTCCTCCCTCCCTGTTCTCCTTCTCTTTTTCTTTCTCTTCTCCTCACTCCCTACTCCCTCCCTAAATTTAACTAATGTTGTAGGAGCCATGTTGAGAAGCCATCCTAAAGAGCTTCTATGGATAGTTCATTGAAGACAATAATTGAGCAAATAAATTGTTCAACATTAGGAGTCTCACCCAGGAGCTTTTTTAAGAGCCCACTATAAATGCCCTAAGAGCAAATCCAATTCAATTGTCAAAATGACTATAGCCATTGATATATTTTGACTCCAAAAAGTGATTTTTGGTGCTAAAATAGAACTTAAGACTCTAGTGCTAGGTCCTATTTTAGAACCAAACAATTTCAAATTTAACTAACTTTTTCACCATGTCACTTTTAACAACGTTTTCAACCCCAATTCAACTATGTACCTTATTTTCAACCCTGTTGTAATCTAATTTTTTAACCACCATTCCGAATTATTTTGTAATTACGTTTTTTTTATACATATTTTGTCCTATACAGTTTCAACCACCATTCTACTAAGATATTTTCACATCTAACTTTCTCACCCAACTTTCTCATCTAAAATTCTACCCAAATTTTTCTATAAATGCACAATTTTTCTATAAATACCTCACCATTCTCATCTGCCAGATAGATTTTCCTTTCCAAACTAATATCATGAGCAACTTAACTAAAATGGTACTACAGGGAGATTTCGACAGAGATTCCACCGATGAAAATGAAGTTGCAATGCTGCTGATGATAATGGCTAACAGCTATCAACAAATGCAAATGCGTAATAACCAACAAAGGGGTTATGTTGGTTCTATCAAGGTCCGGGCTTTCATCCTCTGTGATAGGGCTACCGCCAACGAAAGAACCCATTCGGATTACTTTTCTAAAGATCCCCTTTTCAATGAAAAAAATTTTCGCCAACGTTTTCGGATGGCTAAACCCTTGTTAGAGAGGATCTTGACTCAATTCCGGCAACACGATGATTATTTCATCCAAAATTTTGATGCTCTTGGTGTTGCTAGCTTATCTCGTATCCAAAAGATGACTGCAACATTGAGGATGCTTGCGTACGGGACCCCAGCTAATAGTGTTGATGAGTATGTCAAAATCAGAAAAGTAGTGCTATAGAATCGCTCAAGAGATTCTATAGAGGAGTTGTGGAGATCTTCAAGCTAGAGTACCTGAGGGCTCCAAATGAAGCCGATATTTTTAAGGCTCCTATGTGTGACCAACGATTGTGGATTCCCTAGGATGCTAGGCAGCTTGGACTATATGCACTGGCAATGGAGAAATGTCCAATTACTTACCATGGTATGTACACTAGACATGTTGAAAAGCTCACCATCATACTTAAAACAATTGCCTCACATGATTTGCAGATTTGGCATGCTTTCATTGAGATGCCTGGTTCATTTTACGATGTCAGCGTGCTTGATTAGTCTCCTCTCTTTGATCAACTTCGTTTCGGTCATGCCCTTACTGCCCAATTTGTCATCAATGGCAGGCAATACGACCTGGGGTACTACCTTGCTGATGGTATCTACCCAAAATGGGTGACTATTGTCCAAACCATTAGAGAGCCCAGTGACAGAAAGAAGACTCACTTTGCGAGAATGCAAGAGGCACATCGCAAAGATGTTGAAAAGGCATTTGGCGTGCTACAAGCACACTTTGCAATTGTGAAAGGCTCAGCCCATTTTTTAGACGAGGTAGACCTATAATACATCATGAAAACATGTTTATCTTACATAACATGATAATTGAGTACCAACGTGGTGAAGAAGATGTTGAAGCTGCTAAACTACTTCGGTAGAGGCCACTTCAAGTCTCGCAAGAGTGAACACCCACATTCATTGAGTTCCTCACATGTAACAAAAAGATACGATCTACTGAGACATATTACCAATTTCGCAATGATCTTATTGAACACATCCAGGCCCGTAAAAGAGAGGAAGCATGAACTTAGATTAATTGTACTTAATGTAGTAATATGTTTCCCGTGTTGTGGAAATTAGCTAAATAATTTTAATTTGAGTGTTGTAATATGTTTCCTGTATTGTGGAAATTAGCTAAATAAACGCATTTCATTAACTAATTTCAAAGCATTACATTAATAGATTAAAAAAACCATTACATTAATAGATTTTTTTTTATAAAAAAAAAACTACAAGAAAGGGTACATTTAAAAAAAAAACAACAACTTCAATAATCAATATTCGAGTAAATCAGTATAATAAGTTGTGGAAGTTGAGTTGGTCCATTTTCCAAGATTGTAGCCTTGCGATACTCATAATAAGCCTTCATTTACGGGTCTTGCATGACAGACAAGTCCATCTGCATAATCATTTCCTCCATCTTTCCGTCTTTCTCTTTCTCTTTCTCTTTCTCTTTCTCTCTCTCTCTCTCTCCCCTTCCTCGTCGTCACCCTCTCCTCACATACTGTCTACCTTTCTAGAGATGCAATTATCATTTCTTCCAATTCAATCCTCCTATCTTTGTTATCCAATACAGTTTTGTTGAGTGTCTCCAACAAATTAATATGTTTTGCATTCTCAACTTCTTGAACCTTGCTCTTTGCTTTCTTTTCCTTTGCAAACTTCTTTCCACCAGGCCTCTTCCTTCGCGAGGTCACACTACCAATACCTTTACTTGAAGGAGTGATTTTTACATCTAGAAACTCATAAGTGCTTGGAATTTGAGTTTCTTCAGAGGAAAAAGGGAATGACATCCTGTCTGGAATTTGAGGTGTTTCAGGAGTTTTTGTTTTCCTTCCACTAGAAGTGATATCCGGCCACTTATTAGCATGTTCTGAGATGGCCCAACAACCATCCATACCTCTAAAATATTTTCCAGCATCTTCATAGGACGCTTGCTTTGCCATATAATACTGTATATTGGATAAAAAGATTTTATTATTAAACAAAAAATTATTACATCATATTAAAAGAAAAAAGAAAAATTTATTACCTCATTTTGATGGGTCATTCCACTTTGATTTAGAGCTTCAACACATCTTAAACACCCACGGAATTTGTTGCAACACCTTTGGATTATTTCCCAATGAGATTTGATATCTGCTTCAGATCGTTGATTGTCATTTGTTTTTTCGCAATACTCTTGTAGCACTTGGACCCAAAATTGGGTACGTGGCTAGGAGTTACCGATAATCGGGTCTTAAGTAATGCACAGATACGCATTACAAATTGCTTCATCCTGCTCTGCAATGAATGATTTTCCTCTTGCAATATGACTTGAATCACCCATAATTTGTAGACTTTTTTTTTTTTTTTTGGGTGTGTGTGTGTGTGTTGGGGGGAGTTGTTAGGCTACAAAAAGAAGAAAATTGGTGTCAAATTGGGTGAACACTTGCATTATTTATAGGAGAGCCAACAAAATTACCGTTGCAATGAAAAGAAAAAATGAAAAAAGAGCCACTTGGTTAGAAATAGCCGTTGGGCACACCAATTGATGTGCATCTTGCTACACCAAATAATTCTCTAACGTCTCTCTATTTTCTCCCAACGTCTGTTGCTCAAAAGGAAAAAACACATCTCATCTTAGATCTAAAATTGGGGAAAGGGGAAAATTCCCCATTTAACTCTCTCTCTCTCTCTCTCTCTCTCTCTCACACACACACACACACACACCCATCTCTCTCTATTTTATGTATTCAGCCACCATTGAGGGTTTTTCAGTGGTTCCCGATGATTCCAGTGATGGCAACAACCGTTGAGATTCTGGTTGTCTTTGTTCTGGTGATGGTGTTGAGATTCAGGTCGTCTTTGTTCAGCCACTTTCTGGTGATATTTTATTTTCCGGCCATTTGCCGGCCACTTTCAGGTATGTTTGATGTCTCATTTTCTGGTATTTTGCAGCTCGGATTGTGAGTTGCCAAGGATTACTATATTCATCTTTGATTCTAAATAAAGAACCAAATATAGCTTTGCGCCATTTAAGAACCAAATAAAGCACTGCATTGGATTCCAAATTTTTGAGTTTGGTGTCAAATTTTGAGTGTAGAACCAAGTATAGCTCTTGCATTGGATTTGCTCTAAATGATTGGAATTTTGCTAAGGCTATTCTGGGTGTCGGTTAATTGCAAAATGGATCAATAATTCTCTAGGAAAATGCATTTCAAATGTTTTAATCTATAATGTCAAAATAACATCCTCAAATCATTATCATTCATCATAAAATAGAAAGATGGTGATGATGCCAAAATTATTTTTGTTAGTGCCAAAAACTCTAGTACACAAAAGACTAATACTCTGCAAATAAGTACAAGTTGGAGTTCTGTCACTAATAAAAACAGTTTTGTCATTATCATTATCTAAATAGAGGCCTATTTTCTGTTAGGTGAACATTCCAAACATTAACACCATAAAATCATTCATTCTCCACAAAATCTGCCCAAAGTTCTACATCTTATTTTTTCCATTTCACCATCCAAAACCTAACTGATACATCTTATATTAGTTTGGGCCTCCAAAGCGTAAGCAAAACTAATCGAACTCATTTTGCTTTGGGCTTGGCCAGACCCAGCCCACTAAAAATAGAGATGCGATGCCCAACATGAGTAAGTACTATACCAACATTCACAGCTGTTTCAGCAACAATTTGATGCCAGATTTTGAACATACAAGAAATTATCAAACCAAACAATCGACGAACAAAAAAACGTACGACTCACATTCTCTAGTTCAACAGAATGTAGTCAACATCTCATTATCTATGAATAGTATACAACTAACTTGTAAAAAAACATGACTCATCTAACCAGTTAGGTTCTCCCATGCCACCTGGGGCACCTTCGCGAATTGCAAATATACTTCTACATTCGGTTTGTAAAGTGGTGAAGGTAATGTTGTTCTGTAACTTTGGTTACAACATCACCCTCCTGCAATGTTAGACTTAATCTAAATTATGAATTCCCGTGATATATTTATCCAGAAAGCAGATTACCAATATTTGCTTCGTCCGTCTCAGCTAACTCTATCTATGACATCCGAGTTGGAATTATCGACGGGTGCATTTAGATCAGGTAGCAGAAACTTCTCATCATTTATGGCATCCTGCGGTGGGTTGGAAGAACCATCTGGTGAGGGGGCTGGTTGTGTGTTGCTGTGATAGTCGATTCTGACATCTGGTAGCGGGACTGAACAAATGGGTTCACATGATGCTATGGGTTCACAACGTGCTAACTTTTGATCAGGGATGTCCTTCAAAGATGCAATTTCTGTAATCCTTTCTTCTGTTTGCTGTGATTCAAAATCAAGCTGTAACAGTAGAGTTCCATACGTAAATCAGCAAATGGAAATAATTTTAGCTGAATGGGAAGAAAAAATAAGGATTCTGTGAAATGTTGTCAATGTTTTGCAAAAGAAAAAAGCTCAAACCGATCCTTTTCTCGATATCCTAAGGTGCAGTCATGTCAGAGTGCTCACTAAGAAGATATGTCGGTGGTTATAATCTAACCTTATTGGCTTCCACTGATACAAAAAGATTCACATATTTACTATTAGATCCTTACCAACTAATGCGACATTAGAAAGCAGTCCATATACACTCTGGTCTAAGGATACAGAACCCTATAATCTTTCCTTAGTACTGCCAGTTTGAAATTGTTCTACCCTGATCTTTTAATCTTTCAGTAAGATGACTCGATGCAAATTCCATAACAAAAAAATAATCAAGCAAAGGATGCGGAACTTCACCGAACATGCACTTCATCCAAGTATGTGAAAATAAAACAGATGAAGAACGTGGAAGATCACAACAAAAATAAAAGGCAAAGATTAAAAACCAAGAAACTGGCTGTCGAACTCACTCTGGTTAGAAAGTTTTGCCCATCACTTGCATTGTAAAACAGATAACTTGGTCATAAAATAATTTGACTTAGGCCATTGATTGTGCGCCTTCTTCAGATAAACAATTTCGATTTGAGGAAATCCGTTTGACAGGTCAGAGATCAGAATGTCAAAATGATACTTTCGCATTTACCAGACGAAGCTAACGCTGGAGAGTTAATAAAACAAACTATAGCCAAAGTATTTCGTAAGATCTCCTTCGGTCATAAAGTGTTGTGTAATAAGATTTTGCAATTTATCCCCAGAAAAAGGAAGGAGAAAACAGAAGAAGACTTGCTTTATGTGATACCTATGGAAAACAGTTAGTGATACGTTTTTAATAGAAATACACAGAATTTATATAACGGAACACTATGCAATGCTTTAAGTAGTCCGGAAACCAATTCCACCGACAGTAGAGAACAACAGGATAGAAGAAAAGAGCCTCAAGTTATCTCACCCTCAATCTCTTCAACCTTTCGTTTGTGGCTCTTTGTTTCTCTAGAGTGTCACGTAACGTGTCCAATTCCTGCTTAGACAGGGAATGCAAATTCAATGTTCATGTATTGCCAGTTAGTAAAAAATTCAAGGTGACTTGATAAATAAGCTTAAAACAACATACCCTCTTTAAATGTCTTCTTTCCTTTAAAAGCAAGATCTCCTCCTCTTTGAGTTCAGGTAATGTCTGCTCAAAACCAAACGAATGACCACATACAATTGATCAAGCCAAGAAAAGAAAAGAAGAAACAAAAAAAGAGCCATAATGAAAATAACACAAATGTAAGACGACACAAAATTTACAAGACTACATTATTTATCTAGATGCTTCTTGCCTCGGTAATTATGCTGTAGAGTTCAGAATTACATGATAACTTCACCAAACTCGTAGCTCAAATTTACCTTTTTCTTTCTTGACTTCTTATTGGAAGCAGTTCCATCTGTAGCAATAACCTGGACATACAAATTATCAGATATCCTCAAATAATAATAAGGTTCCCGTCTACAGATCACTTGTCAAGTAGTGACGTCACAAATAAAGAGAAGTTATAATCAAGGTAATTGATTTTCGCACCCCCCAAATTGATATACACACTCCCTTTTATGTGAAAAGTACACACAAAAGTTTCACTAAAAGACAAAAAAGGTGTGTGGATATCAATTTGGGGGTGTGGAAGTTACTCCCTAGTCCCCATAATCAATGAAGAATTTAAATTTACAGCTATTCATGGCATCAGAACTGAGATTGGGTTAACACACATCATAATTATACAAGGGGGATTGTTGGTGAGAAGGAAGGAAAGTCAAAAAAATAGCATGGTTCTAAAATCTTGAACCTCAATGGTTGTCTTTGGTTACTTATTTCTCGTTTTTATCTCCTTAATATGTTGTCAGGCTCAGGGCCAGTCCTAAACAATGGGGGCCTAATCAATAGAGGCCATCCTCATTTCATTTTTTAACAAGTAGAGCTATTTTTCAGTTTGCATTATTATTGTATTCTATTTTTAACCTATCTATTTCTTTAAAAAAAGTCTTAAAAAGTCTTTTTAGGCAAAATTTGCTGACAATTCAAATAAAGATGCCATTCAGCTATGTGGCTATAGAAATAGGTCTAAAAATCCACAAGGGAATGTCCTAGAAACAAAAAACCAACTGGATTATTTCCCCATTGGATTTCTACAACTCGGTATCTAGGCTTAAGGGGCAGAATAATTCATGGTACTAACCTCACTGTCAATCGGACACCGGCAATCAGCGGGAGCCCAGTTAAAGCCTGGGTATGGATTATTCTAACACATTAACAAATAATACGCAAGTGAAAGTCAAACCTCCGTCCCTGATGTCATGGTTGCCTGGTGAGTGGCGACTATTATTGCCACAACAGCTTAGAGTCTTAGATTTTACTATTTAGAATGGGGCCTCAATGTGGACATCAAAAACCAAAGGGTTTAGGCCACATGTCCAAGAAAGGCCCCCAGACCAAATCCACCCATGTTGGTGGAAAAAATAGTAGTTACTCCTGGAGCACGTCATGTGTTGCCACAGGGCCTTCCCCGACCACAGATTGGTGTGCTAGCACAACTATTTATTCTTGTGTGCTCATTCGTGGATACATGAAATACCTACCCTTTTTCCATTATGAACCACTTTGATTCCTACTTCTCGTCTTCGCGTGAATGCATTAATTAAATATTGCTTCTTTGTGCTTACTGCACACTTAATTTGGTAAAGTTTATTAGGTAAGACATATCAGCTTACAACCATAAAGTTTGGTGGCAAAATGGTCCTAAAGATCCAAATCCAAGTACTCTTTCATCAAAACAAAAAACAATCTGCATACACGTTAGAATTTTGTGCATTTATTGTCAAAGATTAGGTCTGTCTCCTATCCATCCCCGCCCATACCCCCAATTATTGGGGACTAAATGGGTTATGTTATTGTTGTTGTATACACGGTAGAATTTTCCACCCCCTATAGTTCCCATTATATTCCATGTAGGTAAACATACTTGCGTACAGGTTGTCAATTGAATGTCTAATTATTCAGTGCTCGGTCACGTGGTTCTACAGTATTCTCCAACAGTACATAGTCTCGTGGAGACTCCTCCACGACTAAGTGTATAAACCCACGTAGATGTCTAGTACTGGAATGATTTGAAGCACTGGCCGCGCTCTCCAACTATTGAATGCGGAAAGAAACCCAATGTAAAGTGAAAACCTCTAATCCTTTTTTGCAGTAAACTCCCCAACTTTTGACTATGTCAGAGGATCAAACCCAACTTTTGTATTTTTCTACACAAAGTATCCAAACACAAATGTTCATGTCTTGCTTTGTCATATACCCACATGATAGTAAAATTTATGACCGTGCCTCGGGGGCACGGACTATTCACGCGCCCGGTATACAGGCTACAAGGCCCTGGCTGGATTAGACAACCATCAAATGGAGAAGTTTTTCAGCCCGAGTGGGTATCTTAGCAATTTTAGCCATCCATAAAGCAATCCAACGGTCCGGATTTTAGTGAAAGAAAAAGAAGAGACAGGGTGTTTAGGTGAGAGGAGAGAGAGGGAATCAATTTAGACTATCCAAAACACATTTGGACGGCTCGGATCATGTTTGGGTACCAATTGACAATACCAAAAAAAAATTCCATCAAATGACAGCGACCACATGGGATCATTTTCCCTTCACTAACTTAAAAGTGAACATCAACAACCACTAACAACTTCACACCAAACTTAACGCAAACCTATATGCCACCAAAAACTACCCTCGGACCAAATTGCCCCGTAGTGTATCTGAAGGTTAAACTCACAGGGTCAAAGGAAGGACCTTTTCGTCAATTGACTAACGTGGGCCGTCCGCTTACTCTTTAATGGGCCGTGACTAAGGGATTAGCGACAATGGAGAAGTCATCCGGTATTCCGCGGGTCAACATGTGAGAAAGAAGAATGATTTTCGTTGACGGAATTACCCATTAGGAAAAAGGGTATTTGAGTCTTTCCACAACAGGCACGCCACGAAAACACAGAGAGAGAGAGAGAGAGAGAGAGAAAAGTGGTGAGAGGAAAACGTGATTGTGCATTCAATGGTCTGACCATTTTGCGTAGCGAAGACACCAAATTATAATAATCCCATTAAAGCTGAGATGGTGGGTGGTATTTCATATTTTTTATTTATCCGATGAAAGAGGAGGAAAAGCTAATAACTAACCGAAAACGGATCCCAAAATACGACGGTCCACCACCGACGACGATTAACCCCGCCGGTTAACTCAGTGAAATGACACTTATAGCCCTGGAGCGGTTAAGCCGACGACCATCGACTAAATCGTTGACAGACATTCTATTCGTAATTTTCATTTTAAGACCAAATCGAAGGACGGAAAGTTTTCATCTTGCTTCTCGAAGACGCATCCCGGTCAATTTTGTAACTTTCGGGGGCATCTAAGCTCGAGCGTCACACATCTTCGTTTTTATTATATTTATTTATCTTGAAAAAAAAAAAAAGAGAGAAGAAGATGTGTGACACAGTGACACTTCTTTTTTTTATATTATTATTATTCATAAATTGTTTTTTATGCATGACATCGCAATATCCGATTGACTTGTCACCGGCAACCGGAAAAGTGACAGCCGCGTGCAATCCGACACCGGAAAAGAGAGAAAGAAACGTGGGGGCAGAAAAACACGGAAACAAACCTTAGATCTAGAGGATTCCGGCCTCTTTGGAGGTGATCTGCTTGACTCTTCAAAACCGTCAGCGGCAGCTGCGGAGGATGCGCCGCCGCCACCGCTGACAGAGGTTGCGCCGCTCCAGGAGAGCGGCGTGGTGGGGCTAGCCGTCGGCGTCGGCTTCTTCTTCGGATGGGGCATCGGCTTGGACCGGCGCTGCCTGACGCGCCACTCGAGCGGCAAAGGCGGAGACTTTGTCTCTCTCTTGGGCGGCGTGGAGTGGTGGAGACACATCAGCATGTCAACGACGACTAGGTCGTCATTCATGGCGAGCCTGACCCAATCCTTGTCACTCATCTGGTTTTCCTTGAATCGATGGACAGAGAGAGAGAGAGAGAGAGAGAGAGAGAGAGAGATGGAAGAAAAACTGGATTGAAAAGAGTGGGAGTTCTGTGCAGTTGGAGGGGTTATATATTTCTGTGGTTTTTAGATGTGAATTGAAAAGGGTTCACGTCGTGTATTTTTTTTGAGTGATCCTCAAACCTATGGGCCCCCACCAACAAAGCCGTGGCACTAACCGCATGCCAACCTTCCTTTTTCCTTTTCGGTTTGAAAATTAGAATGTCCGGGTCAGTGTACACATATTTGTACGGTTAAATTTCTATCCGATTTGATCGAAGGCATATCCATCCATGCCAGGATAATGTAATTCACAAAAAAATTTACTCTTTTAAGGTGTAAACTTGACCAACTATATAAAAAGCAAATTCGCAAATCAACCGAACTAACCCTCCGGTTCACATGCCAACCTCCATTGGGAAGTGGCTTTTGGGTGTGCTTTTTATCTTTTTGTTCATAGTACTATTATAGTAGTTGTTGACGAATGTTGGGTTTGCACGCGCCTCTGCGGCGAGTAGGATGGATCTGGGAGAAGAAAAACTCCCACAACTATTTCCGCATGAAAATGGTTTATGCTGTCTGTTTCGGTTTGAGAGTCGAGGGGGTTAACGTGTGTGTCCCTCCGGGAGTGGTTATCCAGTGCTGGATCAGGTGTCTTTCCAATCGTTTTCTACAAAGTCTCAAGACACCCATAATTGGAAAAACCAACGGGTACAAACAATAGCCACAGAAAATGTACGGAGCATATTTGGAAATCCACTTTTAGGTCTTACATAAGTGATTCGAACTGTTAATTATTTTAAAAATATTTTTCTGAGGGGTTTCACAAAAAATCAACTAAATCGGACGATTAGAAGTAGTTGAACCAAAGTCCCACCGTTTCAATTAAAAGATCGGTTCGAATTACTTGTGTAGAACCCAAAAGTAAATTCCCGAACATGCTCTATACATTTTTTGTGCACATAAAGTCTGTAGGGGTAGCAGTTCCCATAATTCCCATTTTCCACATGCTTTCACTCGTATAAAACGATGGCTCCAACCCAAATTGTGTTGAGGCTCTCAATTTACATGTCTTTGTTGCTGTGTGTCAACTGTATGTTATAGTACTAGTATTATTACTCCCTGTGTTCCAATTTTATAGTCTCTCGTTCTATTTTTTAATCGGATAAAAAAACAATTATATATTTTTCAATCGGTAATATATTTTATATGCAATATGGATCTTGTTTGATAGATCTTGATTTAATCTAATAAACAAATTGTTCAAAATCACCTAAAACATTATAAATTATAAGATATAACACTTTAAAAAGTGGAACGAACTTCCAAAAGAGACTATAAAATTGAGACGGATGGAGTATTACAGTGGAATAGTCCAAGTTTAAGTCAAATAATGTGTTTATGTGCGTGCACGCGTGGAGTACGAACATATTACACTCTCCAAATGGGTTGGTCATTCCCTCCAACTAGTTTGAATCCAATCCGATCTCCGATTTGAACGTATCGGCAATATGGAGATCTATTTGGAGATTGGATATGATATAAGAATTTTTTTAAAAAATGTTTGGGGATCAGGTAGGGGCGGAGATAAGCATGTCCCCGCCTTGAATCCGTTCCCCAATCCATCCCCGCCCCACTCCACCCCGTCCCTGGATCCCTAAATGTAGGAGTCTATTCATGAGTTATGAAATTTTTGGGTTCTACTAAATTTTCTCCAAACACATGGGGTCACACTAAATTTTCTTCGAACATTTTATTATAATTGAACTTTGTAATACAATAAATGTGATTAAATAAGAAATGCATCAATATAATTTGAATACATCCCAACTAGATTTACATCTACTCAACTATCAATCATATACATTCTTAAAATAAACAAAAGAAAAAAAGAAAAAAAAAACAGTATTTTTCCAATCGAGCTATTGTTTTTTTGTTCATATTGATGAAATCAATTGTGTAAACTTTCTTCTCGATCGAGTTTAGAAAGCTTGTCGATCGGAACCCAATTTGCATTTTTTTAATGATATTCTTCATTCAATTAAATGTCTATTGATACATGATCTACTTAATTTTTTCCAGTTCATACTTGATACAGCTTGAATTGAATCTGACAAACAATTATACATTCACACATGGATACCATTCCAATGATAAACGTACCGTGCCCGTGCTGGCCCGACCCATTCGACATCTCTACTTGTAACATGATTTTAACATTTTATTTGTAACTGGAATTCTTGATTTGTAGTAATCTGTTTTTTTTAAAAAAAGATGATTGGATTCCCAAATCTCCATGGGGATCCCCGTTCTCTATTTGGAGTAGGGATGGGGGATGAAAATATGGCCCCATTGGGGATCCGGTAAGGGGTGGATATGGAGAAGGGGTTTGAGGATTGAGGGTGGAGATAGTACTCTTCGACCCCGATCCGTTCTCATGCCCATCCCTACTCTCCATTCTAAAATGATACTACTTTTAGTAATTTCTAAGAAAAGACGTTTAATTTTTGAATCTAAAATAAAGTAAGAGTACTTTTGTAAATAATTTATTGAATTTCTTATCATCAAATTAACATTAGTCCTTAAATTTGTTGTAAAAAACTCAGAAATTGAATTACTGCTATTTTTTTATCCATAAATTGCATGATTTTTTACGGGAACTGTCATTTTGTGACGGATGGAGTGCAGAAATGTGAGAACTTATCTCTCGTCCCACATCGGTGGGCTAGCTGTGATACAAGGGAAATATAAGGAACACCCACTTGCTACTGTTAACTCAACATTAATCTTTTGAGCCACGTGGTAAGGCTAAGTGTTTGTAGGTCAGATAGCGTGAGTAGTACTCCCTCCGTCCCTTTTTAAATGATATCTTTAGGATTTTGAAATTGCACATATTCCGAAAAGAGGTTCAAGTTGGGTTGCATGGGTTGGTTCATTAGTTGGGTTGCAATTTGCAGGAATTGAGAGCGGGCAGACATGGGCAAATTCATTAGTTGGGTTACAATTTGCAACCTCTGGTGTGAACAAAGAGCAATGCTAGGTACCCCGAAAGGTATCCCAAAAATGAAATCAGTAGTTCAGATGCACTTTGATACTTATTCTGAACCATTAATTTCACTTTTGAGATACTTTTCGAAATACATAACATTTTCCATGAATAAATGATGAGAATTGAGAGCACAAACTAATGGTTCTTTTAAAAGACCGAATGACTCATAAGGTCCGAATGCAGGATTGGGGTGGGGCAATCGGGTGATTGTGCCACCATGGTTGGGCTGCTTGTTTTACCAAATCATCCAATTGGATTGTGCTCTAAATATTAACGGAAAAAAAAATTAAATTCGGGAGCCAACGGAAAATAAATTAACTACTACTAATGAATCGACTAATCCACCCCAAGAAAGCTTTGATCTCAATAATACATTTGACAAAATTGACTTTATAGCATACCTTTCAATCATTATAAATTGACTATTAAATAATTTTTACAGTTATTGATCCATCAAAAAAACCAATTTTGAATTTGTATTTAGAGCCAACAACGGTATAAAAATATGTTCAAACATTTCAGCCATGAAAAACCATTGCTCCTTGCAGAAGAAGATCAAAGTTTTATAGGGTTAAGAAGGTCATGTAAAGCTAAATATAAATGTATACTTATCTGAGAAAGGCATATAGCCCCGGAACCAGAGGGCCTATATTGAGCAAATTCACTACACCCATGTAGTGAGCAACTACAATCGTTGGATCGGCAATCAACGGTCCTAATTAAATGTGTTTAATTTGAACCAATTTATGTGTAAAATAATCTCATTTAATCCAGACCGTTGATTGCCGAACCAACGGCCATAATTGCTCACTACACGGGTATAGTGAGTTTGGTCACTACATACACATTCCTATTTTGGTGTATCAAAAGTTTTATAGGGTTAATAAAGTCATGTAAACATATACATAAGTGTATACATATCTAAATAGGCTACAATGGAAACAGGGGGCGCTGCATAGCCCCGTGCTGTGCGGGCCCATTTCGGCGTCGTACCGGCCCATTTCTGAGACGTCCACCGCTAGAGCTCGTCGAGTACTATAGATGTACTAAAAATCAACTTGATCGGATATCGTTAAGTGCCTCATCGGAACACAAATAAATTGAAAAAAATTGTTTCAATGGTTTTCATCCCATGTTTCAAGACATACGTGTTCCAATGTTTTTCAACTTATTTTTGTTCTGATGAGTCACTTAATGATATCCGATCGAGTTGATTTTTGGTATGTTTGTAGTACTCAATGAGCTCTAAACAATGGACGACTCGGATAGTCGAAACGGTGCCGGCGAGGCGCCGAAATGGCCCGCACAGCACGCTACGCAACACCTCCCCGGTTATGGCTAGAATACACACCCATATCACACACCCCCTTAAAAATGTTACAAATCGATTATCTTGTCAATAAAAAATTATGATTTTTTTTTTAAAAAAAGGGACACACCAAAATGTTAGTATGAGTCATAGAGAAAATGTTAAGAATCATATTTATGAAATGTTAATAATTTTAAAATAAAAGTTACAAGGCACTAAAGAATGTTACGATTATTATGAGGTGACACAATATAGACCATAATAATAGGTGCATATAGTACATACCATTAATGAGTGTGTATTATCTATTTGGTTAATAACCAAAATAACATAAATAAATAAAAAAAATCGAAAAGTCAGAGCCAATGGAGAGAGCACGTTTGAAAATTGGAGTACATATCTCATCATTTGGAGACATTTGGAGGGGCGTAACTTGTGGACCACGAACTTCTTTAGCCTTCCGTCGATTGAGAAATGAGAAGTGAGAAAATAGCAATTGCTTTAATTTAAACATTCATGTTTGAAACGCCTCCGGTGTTATAAACTATTTTGATGCCAATTCATATGAAAATTTGCTTTGCCTTTAATTGGGATCTCTAAAAGTAGGTAATGAAATTGGACCCTCAGCCCCTAAGATTAATCAAGGAATGCATAACTTGACTTGGAGGTCAACTAAAATTTGGTTTAAATTAGGGTCCGTGGACTTCCGGGCAGTGAAAATGGACCCTCAGCCCCTAAGATTAATCGAGAAATGCATAACTTGGCTCGGAGGTTAACTAAAATTTGGTTTAAATTAGGGTTCATGAACTTCCGGACAAAGCCCAAACCATTTTTTTTTTTTTGATCAATAGCCCAAACCATGTTTATTCGGACTTTTTCACCGCTTTCCTCTCTTACCTGAAGCACATGTTCAGCAACACGCTGTTAAGTTGAGTAATTTTTTGGGTAAATTACCGAAATCACCCAAAGGATTTTGGAAATTACATATTGCCCCTAACTTTGGGAAATTGCAAACTATCCCCTATTGCACAACAAGTTAATCCATTGTCATGATGTAGTTGTTAGGAAAATCAATGGAATCTATCTGACATCATTAAATTCTAATTATAATGAACCACATTGTTGCTATGCAATATGGGATAAGCAAGTGATTTTTTAAATCCTACCGACTACATCACGATAAGGTAGGGTTGGCAATGGGGATGGGGCGGGGCCGGAGACTACTATCCCTGTCCCCGATCCCCGAATACCTCCTCGATCCCCGTCCCTGCCCCGATCCCCAATGGGGATAATTTTTTCCCCTCCATCCCCACCCCAAACAGGGAACAGAGATCCAAACCGAGGATTCGGGGAATTCCAAAAGTTAGCATTTCATCTAGTTTACTTAAAATAAAATAAAAATCAAGATATGTACATTACAAACATAAATGCTACAATATGAGCCTTCCACCTCCATTTGTTTGTAAATTCATATAACATGAATTGCATCTTACATAAAAATATCCAAAAGGGCAACATATAAATACTGTACTTTTTGTTAATAGAAGCTTGTGCATACATTAAAAACATAGAAGACAAAAGAACATACAAGGCATGTTCTATTCTTCATTTTCTTTGATGTTTAAGATCTTCTCTTCACTGTTCAAAAAAGGGTGCGATAGACGGGTTGCAAATTAAGCTCGATGAATAATTTCATTCCGACATTACTCAATTTGTAAATCGCAATATTTACTCCCAAACCTTCTATACAAACACAAATCTGGGTTCACGAGTGATGGGTTTTCTGAGATTTTGAGGGTGGGGAAGAAAAATACCTTTCTCTTTGTTTGTGTTTTGCGGTGGGAAAAATGGGGGATCCAGAGAAGTGTAAGATTCATTAAATTTATGTAGTTATTTCTGTTTCAACCTAAGATTCGGAGACATAGAGATCAAATCCCCTAAAAGATGAAGCTCTGTCCGTCGGTACGGCTGCGATGGAGCCTTCGGAATCGGGAAACGACATTGACGGTATTCAATTTGTGTGTGTGTGTGTGTGTGTGTGTGTGTGTGAGAGAGAGAGAGAGAGAGAGAGAGAGAGAGAGAGAGAGAGAGAGAGAGAGAGAGAGAGAGAAGAACTGGGTGAGCAAACAAATGAAAGTGAATCCGTGGGCGGTGGTGGTGGACCGGGACTGCGGCCATTGTGAGTGTGAGATCTGAGACAGGAGACTTGAGAGATTGAGAGCCAAAAGACTGAAAGGAGGCTGAGTGAGAGTGAGGACACGGGCCACACGGCTGTGTTTTGTTAATTACTCAAACCCTAAATAAATATATTATATATTTAATAAAATATAAAAACGGGGATTCGGGGATGGATCAGATCGGATTCGGGGCGGGGATACACTGTTACCCATCCCCGATCCGATCCCCGAATTTTTTTAAAAAAAATTTCCAAATCCTACCCAGTCTCCAAACAAATCTCCAAGACGCCGATCCATTTGGATCGGAGAACGGATCAGATTCGATCGGATCAGGGGAAATTGCCATCCCTAGGAGTAATGTTATGCAATAGGGGATATTATTTAATTTCCTTAAAGTGAGGGGCAAGTTGAAATTTTAGGAAGCCTTGGAAGTGGTAATTTACCCTAGGTTTTTGCCGTTCTTTTTCACTCGGAAGTGTGTGTTTACTACGTGGCGTAAAGTCGTAAACACATGCTCTGCGTCTATGGTAAGTTAAAGGCTTTCGGTGAGGGGCTGCTGTACTTGAAATGACCACAGCCCCACAGCTCATTGGAGTACTAGACAATTTTTCAACGATTGGAGACGTTCACCGCAAAAATTTTCTAACACACTTAACAAAAAATTGTAAGAAAATGGATTGCAAAAATAGAAAATGTAGAAAAATCTTCACCAGATATCTCAGAAGTACAATAATTAATTCAAAACATTAAGGGGGTGTTCCAATAAAAAAAAACTAGTTTTAGTTTAAATGAAAAACTACTTCATTCCACTAAACAAAACCCCACAAAAAATCAACAAAAAAATCACTTCATTCCACTAACTTAAAAAAAACCAAATCATTGCACAATCAAGTACATGTACTTTAATCATGTAAAATTACGAATCTGCACTCCCTTCAAAAAAATGAGAGCAATAGTTGTTTGGGTAGAAGGGTAGATTTGTAATTTCATAACACAAATAAAAAAACCAAAAAACCAAAAACTTGTTAGTGGAACAAGTGAGTTTTTTTAAAAAACTAAAGATCACAAAAAACCAAAAAACTAAAAAACTACTTATTGGAACACCCCCTGAAGGTGAATTTCTGTCACGGGTGTCCTCAAATTATTCAACTAACACACACACACATATATATTGCTTAATGACTTAACCTATAATTCCTAGGGAAAAAAAAACTATATGTAAATACATATTCACGGATTTTGACTTTTTGTGTCTTCAAATAAGGTTCATAAGCGTTTCTCAGATACTTCACCTTATCATAAATTTAATCACATCTAGAACCCATGTTCCAGTTGATTAAAAAAAAAGAAGGTGAATAGAAGGAAGACAGAGATTATATTTATAATTGTAGACAAGTTGGGTAAATAAGAAAAAAATATGTATACCTTTTTGAGGCAAAGGTAATAGACTTCGAATTTTGTAATAATAAGGTCTACACGGTGAACGTCTCCGATCGTCGAAAAAATGCCAGCGCGGTGGCGCCACAGGGCTGCACAACATGATGTCGTACATGGGGATGCACAACACCCCTAGGTTCCGGAGTGTGGGACACTAGAAAGTGTTTGGCATGTTTAGGAATTTCACTTTGGTTAGTTACTATTAAAAATGGAAAAAGGATTATGTATGTTGCATAAGTTCGAAAGTGTTGTGACCCCTCAGTCATCCGATCGTATTTTGAATGATCCGGATGTATTCGGTAATTTTAATTTAATTTTATTGGTAAAAATTCAAAACACACCTGGGCCATCTAAAAAACAATCGGACGACCAATGGGTGCACAACACTACCCCTTGTTGCATCTTGTTTATAATTAGGATCTGATTGGACGCGGAATAAGAAAGTAATAATATTATTACTCCCTCCGTTATAATTTCTTTGCCCATTTTGGGGAATCCAACTTATTAAAAGTGTGAAAACTTTGTACTATTTTTTATGTTTTGTCCTTAAGTTCAATCGATATTAACGAGACCAATTTTTTGGAGATAAAGACTTTATATGAAACTCAAAACATATGCAATATGGATCTTGTTTGATAAATATAAATTACTTTTATTATACAAAATTTTTAAAATCATGGAAACGTTATAAAATAAAAGATAATTGACAAACCAATTGAGATGAAAAAAAAACTTTTTAAGGGTAAAACTGGAAAGTGAACTTGTTTTGATCAATATTTTTAGAAATGAGACACGTATTTTGGAACATCTTGAAATGAAAAGACGGACCTAGAATTTTGGAACAGAGGGAGCATTAGTAAGAGTAGACAAGATAGCAATACGTATATTAGTAAGGGTAGACACGCATTGACATGACATTTATGGAGGAGAGACTAAATAGTACAGTACTTGATTTGAATGAATTTATAATAAAGCAGGATAAAGTTGGGTGGATAATATAAAAGTTTGACAAATGACTTATTTGCTCTTGTGGGTCATATTAGATTTTATGATAAAGTAAATATATAAATATAAGACTAATTAAATTAACTATATTTGTCAATAAATATGATACAAAATTACTTATATCTAAAATTAAAAGATTCAATTATTTTCTTATATTAATTAGGTTAGCTTATAGGCGCACCTCTTAAAATCAAAGGCCAGGGAAAAATGGACGTGTCCAAATGAGTTGTTACAGCTCCTTGGTTGATCGTGTTCCATTTTTGAGCTCGAGATGATAAAGGCCTCTTTTGATTGGATTTTTTCGTGACTTTTTTCCATGAATTTTTTCGGTCATTTTTTTTATATTAGATTTAGGTATAATTTTAATATCAAATCGTTAAGCTCGACAAAAGAATCGAAAGTGTAAGAAATACGTATACACTAAAGTAGGAAAAAAGTGCAAGTAAGACGACCAAAAAGATACAACTCTCATCGGGTCAAACGATTTGATCTAAAAATTATATACAAATCTAGAAAAATTAAAAATATTAAATATTAATCATGACATAATTATTTTAAAAAATTATTCCCTCTATCCCAATGTATTTTTCTTATTTAAATTTCAACTAAGGAGACAAATGATACGTTTGAAAAGCTTAAAATTCTGCAGAAATACCCCCTTAACTGTTTGTTAATGTATGAGAGTGCATTCTTTCCAGTGCAAAAGAGAGACGGCATTGGGAGTATTTCAAGATCAATTTAAGTCTGGATAAACATTTTGAGGCATAAAAAAGTGAAAAAGGTGAAAAAAAAAAAAGGGACGGAGGACTATTTCGGAGAGGTTCTCTGTTTGCTACCATTCTCGATCTCCCTTGAATCAAATTTGCTATGAGGCGACAGAAGGAGGGACCGAATGCTCTGGACTCCCATGGAACCCACCAACTTTTCGCCCAACTCAAAAATTCTGGACAAGCTGCCCAAGTGAAAAAGTACTCTTTAATTTCAAAAAAATTGGGGTAAAAATATAACTCCCTCCCCTTTTACCTCTATCACCTCCTCCCCAGATTGTATGAAACGCCTTGTTTGGTTTGATTCTTGAGAACCGGTCTTGAGAACTCACCCTTGTTTGGTTTTCAAATTGGTTTTCTGCTTTTTTTTTTTTTTTTTTGTGACCTCCGGACAGAACCAGACAATGGTTATTAATCTGGTTTTAACAATAGTGCAGGTTTTACGTGTAGTGTTTGCTATACGGAGCGAGGGACACACTTTTTGGATTCCACCGCGAATGATCCGAACCGTTCATTGCTCTTAAAACACTATTCAGAGGGAGCCCACAAAAAATCAGCTCAATCGGATGGTTAGAAGTGCTTGAACAATATTCTCACCGTTTCAAAGCAAAAGTTTTGTTGAAACGGTGAGAATTTGGTTCAAGCACTTTTAACCGTCCGATTGAGCAGATTTTTCGTGGGCCCTCTCGGAATAGTGTTTTAAGAACAACGAAGCAGTAACGGTCGTCGTATAGGACAAAAGTGGTCCCCGGCTCGTGAAGAAACACTACACGTGGAAGCAAACACTATACATAAACCTTTGGAAACCAAGCAGAGAACCAGTTTTTGAAAACTGGGTTCTAAGAACCCAACCAAACAAGGTGTAAGTGCTCCCCGTGATCCCCTCTCTCCCAAACCACCACCACTCCACCACTAGCGCCACCACCAACGCCATATGACGACCACCACTAACACCGTACAACCACCACCACCGGCGCCGCTCTCCTCTCTCTCTTTACCACTCATCGCAAACCACCGATCTGATCCTCCGCCATCGAAGCCGCCGCCACCAACTCCTCGGGTCCACGGTCAATGTCAATGGAGGTGCGGGTGGGGGATGTAGGAGAGAGAGAGAGAGAGAGAGAGAGAGAGAGAGAGAGAGAGAGAGAGATTTGCTTCACACTTGGAGTGTGCCAAGAAGATTCTTGCCGGTGGTGGTAGTCGCCGGTGACGAAGTGGAAGACCCTCGAGACTTGGAATATTCTGCATTTGTTAATAATGCTTATTGAAAGAAAAAAAAAAAAAAAAAGAGTGCATGATGATCAGTTAACAACCCAAGTTGGGTTTAACTTTTTATGTTCTCTCTATGGATTCGTGCTACTATGCTGGGGATGTTAATTGCTGAGAGAAGAAATTTGATGTATAATCAAAGCAGTTCATGGAATGCTAGTTAAACTTTGTTTGCTTCTGCTGAAATAAGAATCAGTTTTTTCATTGAGCAATCAAAATACTTATTGATCTAATTTCACTTTTTTTTTCTTTTTTTTGTACCTTCAAGTAAGGTTTTGCCAATGGGAGTGGATTTTAGTTCTTTCATCAATAATAATTGTTGGAGACTTGACTGTAAGTGCACAAGATTCATGCATAACTAAGATTGATCCTAATTTAGCTCATTACAATACCGAAACTGTTTTCATAAAAAAATCTTCCTTCCATTCATTCATAAACAAGTACAAAAATTGTTCATTAACCATGAGCATTTTTGCGACAAAACTAAAAGCTGTGCACAAGACTGATACAAACCCATCTTATATAACACTTAACACTATCTGGAATTTGCCAAATCCTAACACAAATTCAAGAAATACATAAGCAACAAACAGAGATGGTTATTCAAATCCGAGTCGTTGTGGACACCACTGGCAATAGGGCATCACCAATTTGAAACGTTCCGATCGAATATGTACATGTTAAGATGGTTATTTAAGGCTTCAGAGGGGGAAAGCTTGTCGAAGAAGAACAGAGGCCTCAACGTAGGGATAAATCCGGGAAATCCAACTCCACCACCGCCGAGGTACGCCAGGTTGAGATGGAGCAATGGGAATGGCCGTAAATGTCTGCGGCGGCAGCGAAGCATAGTTGGATGACTCCACCGTGCTACTCTGGGTAGGGCTCCGGTGGCAGAGTGGGGGTAGTGCCGATGGTCATGTTCGTAAGCCATTGGTGGCTCTGGTAATGGAGTGTCGGTGGTTTGGGAGTGTTAGACAGACAGACGGACACAGAGGGGGTAGAGAGAGAAAGAGGAATGATTAAAAGGAGCTGAGTAAAATTTCCCGTGTTGGTGGTGGCGCTGGTGGTGGTTTGGGGGAGAGAGGGGAGCACATACAATCTGGGGAGGGAGGTAAAAGGGGAAGGAGTTACTATATATTTTTACCCTAAATTTTTGAAATTACAGAGTACTTTTTCATTTGGGCGGACTAGTCCCAGAATTTTTGAGTTGGGCAAAAAGTTGGTGGGTCCCATGGGAGTCCAGGTCATTCGGTCCATCCTTCAGTCCTAGTTTCGTGCCTCATAGCAAATTTGGCCTCGAATGGCCTTGATCATGTTGATGTTGTGTGGTTTTCGATGAGTGGTTTAACTGCCTTGTCTTTAGGCTTTCAATTTACAATATTCTCCATATTGTCTTTGTAAAACTCGTCGAGAAAATATCCACACCAAAAATCAGTTTGATTTGACATCGTTTGAATTATGAACAAATCGTATTTGTGCAAGAGAAGAAAGGAAAACAAAAATATGGTTGCAAAACTTCTAAGTGTCGTATTTAAAAAAAATGACGAAAAGCTAAACAAATAATTATGAAAAAAAGAAGAAGTCACTAGACAAGAAGTTTAGGAGAATGGAGGCTTTGGAGTTAGGATGTAATCCTTCAAAATGTTTTGCGCAGCTCTCGCCCGCTCTCAAACCTTACACTCAGTGGTGGAACTTGGATTTGAAAGTGGGGGTGACACCCAAAAAAATTAGCATTTTCAATGTAAAAAAGAAGTACACATGTCCTAAGATTAACTATACATAATACAAACAACAAAACACTTATCTTCATAGGTTAATCATCTATAACGCAAAAATTTGTCAAAATAGAACTTGACATGTTTTTAAATCTTGAAAATCGTATGAGATTAATTCTTAACAAAATTTCTGACAATAAATTAATCCAAGTAAAGATATATCTAAGGTAGACAACTTCTCGCAACATTTTATGTGGAGGGGGGTGCATGCATGCAAGTTTGTTGTACAGAAGATAATCGCGTGCATCAAAACGAAGTCGTTCTGATGCACTTACAGGTCACAAAATGCTGCCAAGAAGGGCTCCGATTGGGATCTTGAAAACCCATTATTCTTTCGTCCTTGTTTTCTATTTTTTGGTCACAATATCTCCAACAGAAATGCTATGGGATAAATGAGCACGAATGGGGTCTAGAGCCTCACAGAAGAAGATTAAAACCTTAAAAGAAACAAATCTCTGAAGTTGTAGACTTTAACCATGCAACCAATCCTTTATTTTTCTAGTACTTACATTACCCTATCAACACACGAACATCTACAATTCAAACACACCACACATACATTTTGTTTGTTCTGTTGGGACCCTGCTATGATCTCCATCTTTTTTTGTATTATCCCAAATTGACACTCTATCGAGTTGATTTCGGAAATTCTTTACCGCAAATCCTAAAATATATCAACATGTATGATAAAGCTTACTTAATATGCATGTGACATCATTGGATAGAATCTGTATCAAAAGGGATTTCAGATAACTACTGAATATGAGTAACAGTTGTCAGTATACGGTTTCTTTCTCTCCGGCAGTATCAACCACGCTACTTCTCAAATTCTGGATCATTCATTTTAACGAAAAAAATTGGAGTAGAAGAGGGAGAGAAGAAGAAAAGTCATACCTTTTTAAGAAGTAGCAGCAGTAGATGATGGCGTTTTGCCTTCAGTGATGGTGGATCTAAAGCAGCAGAAATCGTTGACGGAGAAGTAGTTGATGAGGGAGAAAAAAAAATTGGGGGGAAAAATGGGGGAGAAGTAAATGCTGCTTAGGGTTTTTGACATTTTTGGCGCGAGAAAGAATAATGGGTTTTCAAGGCCCCGAACAGAGCCCTTCTCGGTGGCATTTTGTGACCCATAAGGGCATCAAAACGATGTCGTTTTGATGCACAACAGCTTACGTGTAGCACGCCCCCACATCTATATCGTTCTCGTAAAAAAAGAATAAAGAAAATTCAAATGCAGGGGAAAAACTTCGGAGAATGATTATTACCATTATAAGTATAGAATATATAAGAGCATCCACAATGGCATAACCAAAACCAAAAAGTTGCTAAAGTTAGCAATGTTTGTTTAAAAAAGTGCTCACATTGGAATAACCAAACTTAGCAATCTCTTAGCAACTAACCAAATTTTGTCACTTGGATAACCAAAACTAGCAACCTTTTGCCAATAACCAAATTTAATGGACCCCCACATCTACCCAATCAAGACACCCACCATTACACAAAATGACAAAAAACCTTCTCTCCCTCTCTTAACAATGTTTTCAAAAAGTTTAATTTTAATTTTTTTTTTTTTTTTTTCAAAAGTTTAATTTTAAAAAGCTGTTTTTTCAAAAGTTTATTTTAAAAAACTGTTTTTTTTTTCAAAAGTTCATTTTAAAACTGTTTTTTTTTTTCAAAAATTCCTATTAAAAACTTTTTTTTCAAAAGTTCTTTTAAAAAAAACTGTTTTTTTTTCAAAAGTTCATTTTAAAAATTTTTTTTTTTGAAGTTTATTTTTTAAAAATGTTTTTTTAAAATTTATTTTAAAACCTTTTTTTTTTAAACCGCTTTTGTACTTAAAGAAAATTCAAAATATTTTTTTAAAAAAATTTCAAAACTATTTTTTGTAGTTTGAAAAAGTAATGTGGCAAGTTTTGTTTATCATTTGAATAAGTGATGGAGGGTGTCCATTATTTTTGGTTATGGACAAAAAACACCAATGGGACTTGGCATTCTTAACTTTAAGAATTTAAATGGATAACCAAAAAAGCATGTGCAGAACTTTTGGTTATCCATTTTAATTGACAAATTTATTGTGGATCTTTCTAATAGTTTTAGTGATTTACTTTGTAATTAGTATTGTTGGTCCTGTAGCAAGAGGACGTTTTAAAATAGGGACAACCATACCAAAAGCTCTCGCCTCTCTCTTTTTTCTCTCTCTAGATACCTCTAGTAGGGTTTGCTCGGGGTGGGTGGGGCTGCCGTAGCCACCACCCCCACCTCTCTCTCTGGCTCCCCTTAGCCATTAGATCCTCCTTCCCTCCCTCCTTAGCCACTAGATCTACTCTCTACCCCACCTCCATAACTTTCTTCCATCGCCGTTCCGATCCTTTTCCACGGCTCCTTGTCATCGTCTTCTTCTTGGTTAGGGTGGTGACTATTTCTATGGTGTTGATGGAGTTGCAGGGATGGGGCTCTGGTTCGTTTTTCCAAAGAAGGGTTCTGGATCTAGCTCCCAGCTACAGCCTCTACCCACCAACGCAAACATTTTCATCTTAGTCAGCGTTTGGTCCAGGTGTAAGGGCGAAGTTTGGGGGCTAGTTTCAGACTCCAGGCCGAATAAAGTAGCCATTTCTAGTGCGGCGGATTCCGGCGGTCTCTCCAATGACAATTTTTTATTTAGCTTTAATTTTCTGTTTTGTTGTACTCCTATGTTGGAGTCTTTCTATTCCCTAATGTTTGTGGAATCTTTGCAACCCAGTGCGGATATTCCCATCCAAACCACATGGATAACCCGATTATCAAAGGTTTTTATCCTTCAATGGGCTCCGGTTTCTGATTTGTAGCCCTCGGGCAATTTTTGAGTAATCAAGAATTCTGAGTTCGATAAAAAAGAAAAGAAAAGCAAGAGGGTTCCAATCCCAATAGTCCGAACTCCTAATTAATAGGTAGCTTTTGTGGCGTAAAAAAAAAAAAGGGACAAGAGAGGACATTTTTAGGAATGAGTTCAAGGATTCCAATCCCAATAGTCCTGACTCCTAATTGAGCTTTAGCTTTTGTGGCATAAAAAAAATTGATGGACGAGAATTGAACACTCAAACCTCTGGCATAAAGGGCACGAACCTTTCAACTAGACTACAAACTGTTTATATACAATTTCCTGACATATATAATATATTTATATATTTTCCAAAATTAATTTTTAATTGTTTTTTTTTAAGAACCTGGGTGGC
Organism: Vaccinium macrocarpon; assembly: GCA_022606695.1. Taxonomy (NCBI): domain Eukaryota; kingdom Viridiplantae; phylum Streptophyta; class Magnoliopsida; order Ericales; family Ericaceae; genus Vaccinium; species Vaccinium macrocarpon. The sequence continues at coordinate 31,034,163 of CM040174.1, read as the reverse complement.
ACATGCCCCCCTTCCGTCTCTGCATACACTGTCCTCGCACTTTTAACCTCAACTCGTAGAATTTACTAGTTTGATATATATTCAAAGACACTTTCACGCTCTCGCATGCGCACCCAAATTATGTCACTTAAGTTGCATGTCTTTTGTGTCCAAGTTAGTTTATGCATAATTCTATTAATTTTGAAAATTAAAAACTTAAAAACTAGATAAACGTTCCATGACCATAAGTGGTGTTAGTGGCTGCGAGTCTCATCTCCGAACTTGGGATGATAGGACCCTGCCTTGTTTAGTTGTCAGGTTTTAGATAGAAAAAAAAAAAAAAGACGTACATGGTTGCGTATTCTTTTGTCTTAGTAATTTTTTTTTTTTACATTTTACCAAACTTTTTAATTTTTTTAATCGAGCAATATATATATATATATATATATATATAAATATAAATATAAATATAAATATAAATATAAATTGCTAAAAATTTACTATAGACAAAAAAACAAGAATGATGAAGCAATCAAAAATTTTGGAGATAAATTTTCTTAGTTGGGAGAAGATTGAAGAACAAAGTAGAACTTTTTCGTTATCTCGCTTGATCAAGCCATAACAAGTTATTCTCCTTCCGCCCCCAGCCCCGCCATCCCCTTCCCCCTTGCTCCAGCCCCTCTCCTCTCCTCTCCTTTATCACTTCCTCCCCTTGATTTGCCGGTAACTCCCCATGCATGGCTAGATCAACTATCCGGTCAGTGTGGCCGGAATCTTGATTTTTGGAACAAGGGGAGGCTGATCCAGGCCTTTGACACCGATGGCGAGCGGCGGCGTGACAACGATGGCGATGGCACCGGAGGTTTCTTTTTAGCTCTTTTTGTTGTTTGTTTTGGCCAGTGTTTTTTTTTTGGCCGGTAGTTTTGTGTTTTGGTGATTTTGTATCCCGGTTTTGGGCTAGTAATTTAATTTAATATACTTTTATCTCTTTACCGGGGGAAAAAAAAAAAACCCCCTAACAAGTTGATGCTATTTGGTTATGAACGAGTGGTTCAGCTGCCTTGTTCCCGGTATTTCAATTAACAATGTCGTCCACAATCCACATTGACCTTGCAATTGGTGCTTTGGATGTACAAACTTATTTGGCAAGTGGGCGTCTCGGTTTTGTGGCATACTCAAATAAATGTCAATCTATGTTTTTAGTTTTTGCACTAATACTTGACGCCATTCAGGTTTAGAGTCTTTAAACATAGTTGAGTTGTCTCTTTTAAAATTTTGTGTTTTGTAATCTGCGATTCTTAACAAATACTCCATTGAACTCCCAAGCTTAGAGGTTTTTTCTCGAAAAAATTATTTTGTAAAAGTGCTAATATCTTTTTCGTCATTTTATTTTTTTAATTCCATCTGATTCGCCATAATATTATTAATTAAAGCAAAAAGTAAAAAAATGTTGACCAAATAGTCCCCTAAAAACCAAAAGCATGCAAAAAGTCCCCTAAAACCCAAAAGCATGACTTCCCATGAAATCAAATCAAGTGGATGATTTTAGTAAATGAGAAAATCATGTGTTAACATCAATACATTTTATGATTTTAGCGCTTGGTTTCTTCATTTGCAAAAATCACCCATTTTATTTTATGAAATTCCCATTTTAGCAAATGAGATTCCACTTGAAGATAATTTACGTTGCCTTAGTGTTTTTATGGACCATCTTATGGGAATATTTTTTTTTTAAAACTTCGAACTATAGTTTCATATCTTTTCCACTTCTTTGACGAGGGAACTTTTATACCCGTATTGATAATCACACTCCAATTTTTTTTACTAATGTTCAAAATACACGTAACATAAAACTAAAAAGACAAATATTAGATTGTTGTGGTGCAAAGACGCAACGTCGGATCCGTTCCAAACCCGTGTCACTTACCCGAACGGAAATTCTTTCCCGTACGTGAAGCGAGTGAACTTCACTCATCTTTCTGAAATTTCTAGGGTTTCCATAAACCTCACTCAGGCCTCGCCAATGGCGGCCACAGTCATATCTCTCCATTTCAGAACCAGACACAGAAGAAGACCAATCTCAAACCCACCCACCATTCATTTCTCCTCCTCCTCCTCCACCCCCTCAGACTCCACCAATGCAGAAGATCGAAACACCCCCTCTTCACCACCACCACCACCACCACCACCACAATCTCAGTCTCAATCTCAATGGTCTTCATACTTCAACGACGTCAAAGCCCGTCTTAAACAGAACCCTTCACATCAACAACAACAAATTCGCAATCCACTTCCTCCTTTCTCCTTCGCACAAACCCCCTCCAAAGCCGCCTCTCACGAAGAAATACGCGAAAACCTCGCCGAGTTCAGGCTCGGCCACGCTGCACCTCATCCAGCTGATAATTCCTCTCCGCAGCAGCAGCAGCCACTCTCGATTCAGGAGCTTTACAAGCGAAGGAGCGAGAATTCCGCGATCGAAGCGAGTAACAAAGGCCGCGGCGGTGGTAATCGCTCGTTTGACTCCATTCGCGAGAGGTTACGTCAGATGAAGCCAAAGCAAGCTGCCAGTAATACTAACCAAGCCACTGATAACAATGATCCGTTGTCACTTATGAGATTTAAGGACATCTTGAAGATGAAGCCGGTCGATCCAAATGGTGGTACCGATAATCAGTTACCGGATAAGGTGTTTGGGAAGGAGATGAGGGAGAAGACGGTGAATGAGTGGTCTGCGAGGACGGAGTTTTTGAGGAATTATACTTTCGATGAGTTGGGGCAGAAGTTGAAGAAGTTGAGGCCGGAGGGTAAGAAAGGGGAGTGGTTTTCATTTGGGGAGTTGAATGAGAGATTGATGAAGTTGAGGGAGCTGGAGGAGAAGGAGGCGAAGGAGAGGCTCCCTGGATTCAATTTCACGGATGTGAGGCAGAGTCTTATCTTTATAAATGAAGAGAAGACCAAGAAGCAAAATCGTAAGTGCATTTATTCAGGGGATTGTTGAATTGTTATCGAGTTGTGAAATTCTTATATTGGGTTAGTTGAAGAATTCAATTAACAGGGAAGAAGTGAGTTAAAAAACGGATTTTTTTGATTGTATTGTAATTGCACCTGTTGATTGCCTGCTGTAGTTGTTACGATACGAGCAAGTTCACTTATTGATGCCATTTCTTCGTTGCCGAAGCTATTTCTTTGCTTGCTACAATATCAAAAGATTAAAAATAGCAATGTTGTTCCATTGGTTCGGTGCCATTTTGGTCTAATCTCAAGAAAACCATAGTTGATGACTTTGATTCTGGTTTATCTCTCTCACCTTCCCTTTTCTCTTCTGGAATTCTTCTCCCTCTACTGCTTCTCTGCCGCTGCTCCATCTCCACTCTCCACTTCTCTTTGCTGTGAACTGGTCAGGTATATCTCGTCTTCTTCCTTTGTTGCTGCTACAGCTTCTTCTTCTTCCTTTTGTCCTTCTCTTCTTCCCCCTTACTTCTATCATCTCCCGTCTACCTCTCCCGTTTTTGTTCTGAATCTCCTCCTCTCTTTACAGCCCTTTTTCTTGATTTACTACTCCCTAGTCTTTGCTAGCTTTGATCTTTTGTTTTGGAGTTGGACACCTTTCTTTTTTGTAAGACTTAATGGTTTGTATTTCAATGTTGGAATTCAGTTTCATTGGTGGTTTATGCTGTTAACATCTTTGCTATTACGTGGTTGCATGATCTGTTAGCTTTGCTATTTATTTGGTGATTGTATACCTGCTAGATCGTTTTGAAGTTTGGCTAAGGGGCTGTTTCGCAATGACTGACTTAAGCTGAAATGGCTTTAGCACTTTAAGTCAGTAAGCTATAGACAGGTTGTTCCACTTTGAAAAAATTGCTTGGAACGACCCGACTCAAGAATGTCATTTCAGGTTCCCACCCAATCTGAGTTTGGAAAAATTGCTTTGGGACGACCTGACTTGAGAATGTGTGCTCCCATTGTGGAATAATTTGTCTTTGTGCGTCTTTGCAAATCGTAAGTCAGGTGTTGCGGAATGGGGACCTGTGAAGTTCTCAAGTACAAATCATCCCAATTATGTTCATTAGACCTAGGGCTGCATTAATGTATCTGTGACATTGAATTTGGGCTGATGTTGTCTCCTCATTTCTCTACTTACACTGGCACTAGGGCACAAGTAGTGTATGTTACATGGACTCCAGTACGTTTATCAATTGTGCAGTGAGTTAAAAGTGTTGTACCATCCTAAACTGTAATCTTAGGATCATGTTCGGAAAACTTGTGGTATAGACATAGAATATAATATGCCTAGACGATATCTTGTGATTCATGATGAACGAACTTGAAGTCTAATTGGATGAAGTTAAGTTTCAAATTATACTTAAATCCTGCACCATATCTTTGATCCAACACTGGTTAATGATGCAATGGCCAATGGGTGAAGTTTTTCTTTTTTCATTTTTTTTTTTATTGCAGAAGGCTCGAAATTACTTTTCTAGCTATTAAAGACTTAATTTTTACAACGATATCCCCAAATTTGGAGGATATAAGTATCTAAATTGGGTACAACTGTACAAGTGTCGGGCACAAGTCCAATATCCTTAGCATAGTACTCTTATGTGGCAGATGTGGGTTTTGTGGGGGGAAAATAAAGGAGTCCTTGTTACGCTGCAAGTAGTTTCTAAGTTACGTCTATAATCTGTACTTTTCAATTTATTTAGAAGATTTCATTGTAGCAGTTCAGAGACTCGATGTCTTGGGACAGCTTGGCGGAACTCCAAATTTTATGCTGTCACCGCCAAAGGAGCACTTAGTTGAAAAGGCAAGTGCTACTTTTGTCCTTATATACAGGTTCTATTATCCTTTTATTCACTGTAATCAATAAAATCATTAAGCCTCCATTTCAATACGTGCATTGGTCTCCAGTTTTTTATTGCTACGAAGTATGAAATTCTCCTTAAGTACCATTCTTATTGTATGTCTCAATCTTTCAGTCCCATCCTTTTTGAAAACATGAGATACATCATTATATGTTACAATAAATCTTGTCCATCCCTATGCTGCTGTAACTTTCAAGACCGATCCTGAAGAGAAGAGAATGTTTTAATGGTTTGAGCAGTTGTTTTCATTCTTTGTACTTTCTTTGTTACTGTCTGTGCAGGACTTTTTCTTTGATTCGACTTGTTTCTGATTTATCAAATTGAATGTTCTCTAAAGGGTTAGCAAGTTTTGTATGGCCAAAATTTTGCTTAGATAGGCATGTGTATGAAGCACACTGGTTTTGCATAAAAAACGGTGTATCTGTAATTGACAGTGACATACAGCACTTCGGACTGTGTTCATCTATTTTTTCCATAACCTGATAACAGAGGTCCACTAGTGGCTCGTTATAAAACATGTTTGGGTTTCCGAAAAAGCAAAACAACTTTCTATTTTTCAGCTCTAGACTAGATCTGAAACATTACACGAAGCACTTGAGTTCACTACCTCTCAACTGCTGTGTCTTTCTTGCCATGGTAATTTATCCTGCAATTGATAATTCCAGGGCTGCAAACTTGGCGACCAGTCCTCTGTTCAGTGCATGCTCTGAGCACATTCATTTTAATGGTTTCCTTGTATGATAAAAAAGACAGAATCAGTCTCAGAGACTTGATCAGCATGAAAAGTTTTTTGTTTACATGGACAGTTTCAAAGTTCTATTGGGTCAGGTTCGGGTTTGTCTTTAAGTATATTGCAGGTTTCGGGTTGGTTCACAGGTTAAAACTTAGTGAACCCGTGTAAACCGACCCGACCCCGAGTATATAATATGTGAGAATACCAAACCCTACTCCACCCACCCCCAACGCCGCATCTCTCTCCTCTCCCTCTTCTCACCACTGATGTGCTCCGGCAACTCCACCATGCTTAGTCGCCGACCAACATCCACCGCTCCTCTCTCTCCTCTGACACTCTGGTACACCAGCCGACAGCTGTCCACCTCGCGACCTCAGGCCACCATCAAATGCTACGCGATCTCTCTCTCTCTTAGAAAGTTTCTGTCTCAATCCGTCCCTCTCTCACCCCTTCTGATGAAGACACAAAACCCTATGCTGTCTACAAGTTGATTTTGGTCTTCAAGAAACAAATCCTTGCAAGTTCAGAGTGAGGCTGATATATTTGTAAATCTTATAAGGTTTTCTAAGGTTTTGGGGTTGAAGATCCTTGTTTATGATTGTGAAATTTGGGGTTTTGGGCTGATATATATATATATATATATATATATATATATATATATATATATATATATATATATATATATATATATATATAAATCCTTGTTTATGATTGGGAAACGCCAATGCTCTGGATGCTGAATGAAAGAAACATGGTAATGTGCACATAAATCAAAATGATTCTTGGGTCTACCGTCTCCGATGCCTTTTGGCTTTGATTTGAGGGCATGATTCCGCAGCAAACTCGACGGTATAGGGGGACCATTGTTTCAGTGGTATTCTGTGAGCATCCACTTTGTGCATTTATTGCCAAAGGTTAGGTTTGTCTCAAATCCATCTGTTTCAGTGGTATTTTGGGAGCAACTACTTTGTGTATTTATTGCCAAAGGTTAGGTCTGTCTCCTATCCATTCCCCGCCCATACCCCAAATTATTGGGGACTAAATGGGTTATGTTATTGTTGTTATTGTTGTGATGTGTATATGGTTTTCTTGCAATTTCACTCACCCCTTGCAATCTATTTCTTCTCCCAACCCATTGGGCTTGACTCGACTCGACTGAAAGCCTGAAGCACTTTCACGGGTGGTTTTGCACATTTGTTTGGTCGGGCTCAGGCTCAGAAAATCACAACCCAACTAGTTCGGGTCGGATAGCGTAGCGGGTAAGGGCCCGACCCGACCCCACCCGTGCGCACCCCTAATTTGAGTGTTGTATGTTGTTTAGTTTTAAAAGGAGTTGTTTGACCATTGCTAAGTTTAATTTGACATTGTTTTGTGCAGTACTTCCATCCAGATAACATGTCGTCTTCAGAGAAAATGAAACTGGAGCTTCAAAAAGTTAGAGATGAATTCAAAATGTCTGAGTCGGATTGTGGATCTGCTCGTGTTCAAGGTACTCCATATTTGATTTTTCTTTAGGTTTTACATCTGTTGAAGATTTCAGGTAAATTGGTGCACGGTGCTGTCTTTAACCCCACCCCACTTGCGAACAATCACTGCCTCGATCCCTTCTCTTTCTAGTTTACTTACTTGCACATGGAAAAACGTCAATGGTTTTGTTCGTTTCTCAGTTTAGTTTTAGTTTTAGTTTTAGTTTTGATGACATTGGCCCTGTTCGTTTGGGGTTTTCCCCCAGTTTGGCACTATTCCAGTTTTGATTACATCTTCACTTTTTTCACTTTTTCTCTCTATCTCTCTCCACTTATTACACCTGCTTACATCATCAAAACAAAACAAGACAAAACAAAACAAAACTACTCAACCGAACACAGCCATTATCATTTCCCTCATTTCTCTCTTTGTCTCTCTCCACTTATTACACCTGCTGACATCATCAAAACTAAACTAAACTATCTAACCAAACACATCCAATATAATTTGGTGCACGGTGCCTTTAACCCCACCCCACCTCACCACATTCGAAAACAACCCCTGCCTCAATCCCTTCTCTTTCGAATTACATAGTTGCACATGGAAATAATTTCGAAAGTGGAATTGTAGTTTGCTCCTCTGTGTGTGTGTGTTTGTTTTGCTGAACAACCATAATCTCTTAATTCGTATTGTGAACTCCGGGTGAAGAATTTCTTTTACATGATATTCTTTAATGAAATAACTTAAAAGAGGGGACTGAAATGCGGACATGTTTTCCCTGGTTACAAGATATTCTGTTGGAAACAATGTTTCGATGTTGGTCAAGTATATCTTGTTGCCACTTCTTTTCTTTCTAGGGAACTTGTGATTTTCTCATACTTGTAAATGTTTGGCAGAAAACTACTGCAATGGAGTGACATTTAGTGTCGCTTTGATTCTTCTTTGTCAATAGCTTGTTTGTCATGGTATCAACTATAAACAGTAACTCCCCTAACTTTTTAATCTTTTTTTGCAGTGGCCCAACTGACAACTAAGATCAAACACCTGTCCACGGCTTTACACAAGAAGGTGATACGTGGAACAAATTTTTGTATTTCAGACAATTTTTCATGTTCTTTTTGGATTGACTGGGTGGATCTTGTATGGAATTGTCCACTACATTCCTTGCCAAGGCACTGCTTACAAATCTATCCGTCTATCTATCAAACACTATATACAAATGTATCGAGCCTCCACAAGTCTCGAATTCTAATTTCCTATAATTTTGTGAAACTGTCAGAAAAGGAGAATTCTGATTCCATTTGCTGTTATTTTCTTCGTATATCGTGGAGTAATTCAGTGGCACTATATCATTTTCATCCCTTAGTGAATTCCTTACCTTATCGCCACGTTCCTAGATTACCATGGATTTTGATATTTCATCGAGTACTGAATTAATCCTAAATGATCAGTTCCTGTAATTTTGAGACAGTTGAACTCTAGCCTATGCTACACATCTCTACCCTCCTTTCTGCTGCTTATTTGATGACGAGGTTCTAATTCTGATTAATGTTTTATAGGACAAACACTCTCGGAAGGGTCTTCAAGCAATGGTCCAAAGGAGGAAGAAGTTATTGAAGTATCTTAGAAGAACTGACTGGGATTCCTATTGCCTCGTTCTTTCTAAACTTGGTCTCAGGGACAACCCTGATTTTAAAATTTTAACTTACCCCAGAAAAAGCACTTAATTTGTAAGAACTAGATAATCATCCGTTTTTTCTTTAGCAATCGAGCTTTCGTTGAGTAGAATTACTATCTCTCTTCCATCTCACCTACAAGGTTTATTTGCCTTGCTGTCGTCTTCTTTCTTACTGGAGAATTGGTTGTAGCGATTTTGTGCCCTAACTTTCATTTTGAGTGCTTACAATAAGAAAGTGCAGAAATTGCTCGAGCAGCTTCATCTTCTGACCCAAGTAATGTTATTGTGATATCCACAACTGAATCAGTACATTACATCTTGTAATTTTCCTGATAACAGTTTACAGATGGATAATTTGGACCGTCAATTGTTTATGCCTAGGAGCGTTGTTTTTCGAGAATGACCCCAAAGAGAACGATTTTGCAATTCGAAAAACATTTGGGTTTATAGGAAGTTGACAAATGCGAGCAACATGTTGATATAGGCATTCATTTGTGCATGGGTAGTTATGGTAGCAAATTGAACAAAAAAAAAAAAACAGTCGTCTAAAATGACTTGGATAATGTTTATGTCTTATAAAAAATTACTTGGATGATGTCCTTCTAGGTCTTTCTTTCTTTTTTTTTTTTATGATTCCTCATTGGATTTTTAAGGACACGTTTTAAACATATTGAAAGGTTCGGATATTCAATCGAGAAATGTTAGTCCCTTACTTTAGCAAAGCAATGGATCCCCTAGGTTCAGCTCTTTTTGCTACCCGTCAGCTCTTTTTGTTACCCCTGTCAAACAACCTAGCACTAGTGTCATGCCTTGCCTAGCTGGGTGACAAGCACACTACGTGCCATGCCTTGTCTAGCCTGGTGACAAGCATGTGCCATTTTACAAACGCGTCGGTCGTATTATAGACAATTATCCAAAGGATGTGCAAGCACAATGCATTGAAACCTAGCATGTGCGGTGTCATGCCTTACCTAGCCCACTGATAAGCACACACGTGCCATGCCTTGCCTGCACTGGTGACATGCCCAAGTTTTCCAAGTTGCCGCAAGTGAACTATACTAACTGTATTATCATTCATATTCTAGGTTTGGGAGGCGTATCTCTCCACCTCAAGATTGTGAAGGGTGCTTTTCGATTTTGTCTTTTTAAATCTATAAGGTGAGTGTGCCGTTTCATTGATGTGGCAAGCCAATATTACACTTGAATTTTGTCACAAATGTTGGAACGTTTTCTTTTAAGAGATTGTAAACATGAATCAAGTTGTTAGAAAAGTATGCTAAACGTGTTGTAATATCAAGAGCATGCCATAACTTTGGTGCTTGTTGGATTCGATTCTTCGTAATGTACACAAGTACTATGGGATTGTAATTATATCTTCCACTGGATGCGTTACTTGACCGTTAGATGGTGGTTCTATAGGCTATAGTCTTAAAGTATATATTATTTTTTTCCCCACTATAGGAGAATGATTTTGGCACTTCACTTTCTTATAATTGCATTCGTGAATTTGTTTTTGTAATGCGTATTTTGTGCACTGAAAGATGAATTTTGGAGTGCAATTATAAGAAAGTGGAGTGTCAAAATTGTTATCCAATATATTTCTATAATAAATTCAACAATTAATGATGAAGGAGATAGAGGGGGTCACCAAAGTCGAGAAATTAAATGTAAGAAATGGCTTCTAAACTTGTATTCATCAATTATCGAGCCACCAAAATAATATTGTCCTATGGAAGCTGCTACACGTAAGAAGGAAAAGAAACAAAAACGAACAAATCAGCTTGGACCCACTTTTGGGCCCCACACGAACGATCCAAACCGTTCATTCATCATAAAATGATTTTTCGAGGGCTCCTATCTGTAATCTTCTCGATCGGACGTGCATAAGTACTCGATCTAGAATGTTTCATTCAAATTGAATGAATGACTTAAATCATTTCACGTGGGACCCAAAAAATGGTCCCCGAGCTGATGTGTACGTTTTCTGTTCCTTTTCCTTCTGTCCCCTTGGAAGTATCGATTGCGCTATTGTCAATAAAACACAGAAAAACTGCAAGTCACCTTGAAATTATTAGAACACACCTAACAAAGTCTAATATTTCACCAATACATAAGTCATTGCCGAATCAAAGATATGAGTAATATCCCACAAAATACGGCGTCTCCCAGAACAACTGCGATTCGAACCCACAAAGAAGAGATAAATGCCCTGAGCACAATCGCATCCCATGACAATAACCACAAAATGGAGAAAGCTGATCCTATAGCAGCACCCACCACCACCTGGCTGACCGTATGGAGCTGTTGCGAAACTCGTAACCATGACTGCAAAAACAGGAGCAGAGAAGTCAGCAACTCTCTTTCTCTCTCTCTCTCTCTCTCTCTCTCTCTTTTTCTTTCTTTCTAAGTTTTCGGAACTTGGAAGTTTCAAGGAAATTCTGAATTACACTTTATCTAAGAAGCTGGGACACAGATGCGGGACAAGGACACGATGCGAGACAGAAGTGGATACGTCGTTTCTCCAAAAGTCAGGACTTTTCGCAAAACGGAATTACAAAGTACACGAACATCATTTTAGTGGATCTCAATTTTTTGTTGATTAAAAGTGTCACCTTCGTAGTTCTACTGCTGCTCGTCCAATCTAATGATTAGGTAGTTTGAAAATTAAATAAAGGTTTCGCATTGAATCATATTAGTACTAACTCAGGATTTAAATATCAGTTGCTATGTAGCGGATTTTTGGTGCTACCCAAAATTCACAGCCATATTGGCCGATTCCAGTGACGTATAAGTCTTTATCCATTTTTCGCCTGCTGCATGGTTGCTACATGACCGCTACAGCAGTTTCAAGTGCTATGGCGCCAAATTTTAATTTTTTAAAAAATTCATGGCCATGACACCCGGTTTCTGCTACGTATCATTAGATACTCCTGTTATCGCTACACTATATCCGCCACCGCCTATGAAGCACGGATACTCTATTTTGACCTCTGTATCGCGTATCGGACACGTATCGGATACGGATACGCTCGGATACACTCCCGATACGTATCGGATACGTTTTTTAGAGTATCCGTAATTTAAATTAAATTTTTATTATTCGGATACGTTTTGGATACGCTCCGATACGCTCGGATACGTTACCGATACGCTCGGATACGCTCCCGATACGTATCGGATACGTTTTTAGAGTATTCCGATACGTTTTTTAGGGGTTTTTTTTTTCTTTCTGTGCTGTAATGGTGAACCTGTCTAATGAAATTTTAGGAACTAAAAATTATTATATTTATAATATATTTATTTTTATATTTTTATATTCAACGTATCCCCCAACGTATCGTATCCGACTTTTTGGAAAAATCACGTATTTGCGTATCCGTATCGTATCGTATCCGTATCTCGTATCCGTATCCATGCTTCATAGGCCACCGCCATTTAAAACCTCGTTACCAACATATTTTGCCATACTTACAAGATATGAACCAAATGCCAAAGCAAGGCCACTAAGCGTTATTGTAAGTCCATTCATCCCTAGCAACTGAAACACTGAGACAACAATCAGAGAAAACAGGTATTACAAATCAAAAGCGCAAAGTTTAACCAGTAATTAAATAGGCCTTGAAAATAATTGCAGCAGCAATAAGTAAACAAATACTAACATTTTTTTTTTGGGCAAGGAAAAAAAAAACTAAACCAAGGAACTGAGTTATTTCAAATGAACAGATGTATTAACAAATTAACAGACAAGACAAGCACTTGTGAGGCAGAAGAAATGGAATGCACAAAGTCGGAACTATGGGGTGCATTAGGGAATGTACGAGGATCATACATGGCATCCTGTCATTCCCTTTCACTTTTTTTTTTGGTATACCGGGATGTCCGGGTCAGCTTGTGCATACAATTCTAAAGCTTTGAAGGTGACGATTGGGTATAACCCCAGTGGCCTCAAGAATTTTGCTGGTAAGGAAAATCGAACACGATACATTGGGGTTTTCATTTCTTTTCACTTCACATACCATTGAATTTGAAGAGGCATAATCTTACATTAATGGGGTTACCAATATCCAGCTCATGGAAACAAAATACAAAATTAAAGAGAATGAGTTCTTTAATTCACAATTTAGAAGTGGAGGACTCATTTAAAATTGCTCCGTTAATTTGACGTAATTCCTCAACCGACAGTAATGGTGATATTTGTACCGAATCTCCATCAGTAGTCTAATAATTAAATTCATATTAACCTAGGAAAATCTCATTTGGATAGTCTGGAATACAGGAGGGTTTATAAGTAATTTCTACTTGTCGAATTCCTCCAGAAAAGTTTGTATTTAGCGAATTCGTGATGGTTATAAAGACAATGCAGCCTTTACGATATTGAATGTTCTCGAGTGAGATGTCATATCAGCCTGCCTAGTTTGTATTAGCGAAATGTCAAAACACAAATCTTGTTAAATTTGTTAAACTAAAAAGTTATGCAAGAAAATTTATGCACCATTATGACTATCCCCGAAACTGTTCATCTTAAAATAAAATTCTAATGGGTACAGTTTTACGCTAAACGACAAGTTTTTTCTTCACGAAAGTAGAACTAAAAGAAATTCGCAAAATTATTTTTATGCCAGAAAGATTAATTAAATGCTTTTTCAAAAGAAAAATATACTCCAATTATGGTAGAAAAACATTAAACAAGCAAAGCCTTGCTTGACAGTACAACAAATATGATGATAAAGAAGATGGATTGTGCATGCGATGATGGCATTCCCGGGTCGGATCTCAAGTTAGAAACAGGTCGCTGATGGTTTAGAACCCCCTTCAGTACGGTTGAGAGTCCAGAATTTATAATTGAACCAATTGCAGCCCATGATGCTTTAGCATCATGCCTCCAAAGAAGAACAGCAACAAAAAGAGCAACCACAAGCCACTTGCTCTGCAATCAACAGCAGCAAAGCCTTAGAAATCACAAGGAAATATAATGCATACATGTTTCTAAGAAGGGAAAATTGCATGCAGACCTATCTTCTATGCAAAGAATTCCGAACATCACCAAATAAAAACTTTAAGAAAAAATACAGGGAGCTCCCCTGAGGTGCCAGAAATTACGGTGACCTCCCTTATTTTATAAACTAGTGTCTAGATTTTCCCATTCCATCAATTCACACTAACGTCGTTAGTTTCTACTGCTAAATGACTAAAATGCACTTGAATATCATATGAACTTAACAACTAAGTCTTCTTTTTTTTTTTTTTTCTTGTAATTGGAGCTAGTTAACTTATTATATTTGTTCAAATTTCTGCAATCATTATTACTCTTAAATTTCAATACTTATTCCTGTTATGAAGTTAATGTTTTTCTTCATGTATCCCTTTTTTTTTTTGTCTCCGATATGTATTTTTTTCATGCAAAATGCACTTGAAATCAATGTAACTTATCTATTCAATTATTTTTGGTACTTTTGTGCTTGATTTTTACTTAGATTTTACAAAATAAAGTAAACATCGTATATCATTTAATCTTTCTTTAATTTTTTCTACTTATTTTCCTCTATTATTGCATTAGAGTTGAAACATAGTTAAATTTGGAAATAAAAAATAATGTTTAAAATTTGTTCCTTAACTACTGCATTAGTTTAAAAAAGAACTGAATGGGTAAATTATAGTACTTACGTTATTTTGCAAAAGAATTGTTGTAGAGAAATCACAATTTTATCGTAACATAATGGATTAGGTACCTATAATTCATTTCTTTTTTTAATAATATGCTAGCTAGAGGACCCAAAACAAGAAAGAAAGAAAGGAAGATAGCTTAAGTGATTACTATGATTTATATACAATATAATGAGTATGAATATATAAAATGTTCTAGTTATTGTATAAATTCTATCATCTATAGTAATTGGTTTAACTTTATTTCAATATTTAAATCCAATAAAAAAGGAAAAAAACTTGATTTTTTTTACTTCATCTAATAAAGGCCTTTAAGTCATTTAACAAGAAAAACCAACAGTGTTAGTCTCAACTTGATGGAAGGGGGAACCTGTACAATCATTTAGAAAGTAGGGGAGGTTAGTGTAACTTTTAAACTCTCAGGGGAGGTTCCTGCGTTTGTCAAAAACCTCAGGGGAGGTTAGTGAAATTTAGCCAAAAATACAGGTTTCAAAAGGTTAAAAAATTGTAGGAATTAGTACCTCAATATGCATATGGGCATGCAAATACACATTTAAACAAATAAAACAAAGTTTCGCTATTGGTCGTGGATATTGTCTTTGGCTGGGAGTTTGGTGGTAATCATGGGTGGGCAACAAATCTTGGCTGGACAAAATCTTACCTAAAAGGATATGACTTGTGGAATTTGGGAAGGCGCTGTGCGGTAGATATTGTGCGCCATGTTGCGCGGCAAAACTACGTCATTTTGCTCACTTTCTTAGTATATCCAAGGACCCTATTTGAGGTTTAATTTTGGGGTTCAATTTTAGAGGATTTAGGCTCTTTGGGGTAGGGTATAGTGGGTTTAGGCACTTGAATTTTAGGCAACTTGGGTTTAGACACTTCAGGTTTGGGGTTTAGGCACTTTGGGTTTAGGTTCTTTGTAATGATTTTTTCTTCTTCCAAACAATACCCTTGAAAGCTTTGGAAGTGTGCACAAAAATCAAGCAAAATGACGTAATTTTGCTGCACAACACGGCACATAACACCTATCGCATAGCACCCACCCCAGATCCTGATTTGTGTGTTTGTTTCAATCGTAGATAAATAAAATCAATAGGAAATCTTAGATACGCATTTAATTGAAACAAATCATTACCCAAAATGATATCATTTGTCCATCCTTTTTGGAGAAATACGTTGGAAGATTGAGACTTGAAGCTTTGGTTTTTTTTGGTTTTTTTTTTTCTTTTTGTGCCAAAAAGGATGGACGATTTCATTGCCAAAAAGGATGGACGATTTCATTGATAAATAGGAATCAAAGCCAATAAATCAACTAGTGTATCCATCCTTAGATAAATGATTAATTGAATAGCCAAACAGATGGAAAGACTTTCTACGTAGAAATGCCTAAACCTCCAAACCCTCTACTTGCCAAACAATGAGCAACACTCTTAGCGCTACGTCAATCCTATCGAAATCACATGGATGATTGAGACTTGAAACTTTGTTTTATTTTATTTTTTTATTTTTTGCCACAAAGGATGGACTATTTCATTGATAAACAGGAATCAAAGCCAAGAAAATCAACTAGTGTAGCCATCCTTTTAGATAAAAGGATGGAATGGTCAAACTGGTGGAAAGGCTTCCTACGTGGAAATATCTAAACCTCCAAACCCTCTACTTGCCAAACAACGGGCTACACTATTAGCTCTACCTCTAACAAACCCAAACTCACACCTATCGAAATCACATGCCAGTCTTCTAGTAATATCTTTGGTATTATACAACAACTTTCATAGGAAACAAATATTCGATTCAACTAGAAGAACTACAGATACATTAAAGTTACATTTTATTTTTCCTGGTTTAAGCTTGGTTTTTTTTTTTTGGCGGTAAAGAGAGAGAAATATATATTAAATTAAAATCACCTACCCAAAACCGGCAACCAATACAAGAAATGAAGCAACACAAAACAACCGGCCCAAAACCAAGCTAAGAAATTGCAGAAATTGCTTGAGCAGCTGTCTAAAATGTATCATCATCGAAGGCTCTGGTTTTGTTTGTTGGATACTAATAATTTTATTGTGATATGCAGAAGTAGTAAATCCTGTAATTCACCTCATGACAGTTTAGGGATGGATAATTAGGACCATCAATTCTTTATGCCAAGTTTTCAAGGACGATTACCTTCAATCTTTGCTACTTTAGCCAATGCTTTTTCTACAACCCCTCAAAAGAATACAATTTTCAAATTCAAGAACATTGTGGTTAATGATTTATCCAATTCCAGAACATTTGAGTTTTTTTAGTAACTGCTAGAACTAAAGATTTGATGGCTGTGTTTGGTTAGATAATTTAATTTTGTTTTGATAATGTCATAAGGTGTAATGAGTGAAGAGAGATAGAGAGAGAAATGAGGGAAATGATGATATCATCAAAACTAAAATTAAAACTAAAACTAAATTAGGAACAAGGCTGATAGGTTTTTCCATATCCTAAAGGGTTATTTACCAAGACAGTTCACGTTTTTTACCATACACCTGTACAAGAAATAAACCTACCACGAAACCCTTTATCTTCCAAAATTTTGCCCCAGGAACTCTTCTGTCACCCTTCCGTCTCGAATATCAAAGTTTCGGGTCATGTTTTGATGATCCAAGCTGTTCAAGTTGTTTAAAACATGGTTTTAAGGGTAGTCGCGAGAAATCAGCTCAAAATATGGCTGGGAAGTGTTTGATCCAAACAATTTTTCATGATTGTTTGGATGTAGCAGTTCCCGGTCATATTTTGAGCCGATTTCTCTGCCGGTACACCTAAAACCATGTTTTAAACAAGTTGAATGGTTTGAATCATAAAAGAAACTGACAGTTCTAGACGGAATGGTGACAAAAGGGGTCTTGGGGTATGTTTTGGAAGATAGAGAGGGTTCATGGTAGGTTTATTTCTTGTCGGGGGTATATGGTGAAGAACATGAACTTACAGGGGGTGTCTTGGTAAATAACCCTATCTTTAATCAAGGGATAACCTTTATTTTCTTCCTTAGTTGTAGAATATTTGCCTGTATTTTTATTCTTTCCTTGTAAATGTTTGTATTATACATTGTAGAATTAGAATGAATGCTTGACCTTTACAAATACAAACGTAACCTATTCTGGTCCAGTCCTCGGTTCTAGCATGTTGGGATTAAGTTTTAGCTTTGTTGTGATTTTTTGAAGTACTTTTTCATTACGGCTATAAGTACCTTTTGGGTGAAGGTCAGCTTCATTGAAAAGTTTTTAAATTTCATGAATCCAACATTTCATGGACAGGGAAGAAAAGCTCACCGCAAGGAAAAATCTTTTTTTTTTTGGGGGGGGGGGTGAAGGGTACTCTTCATCTAGGCAAATTGAACTCACGTGACACATAATAAATACTAACAAAGGTTAACAACAAAAAAAATGCTGTCCATTGCTAATTTGCTATTGCTAGTGTTCAAAATCAAATTTAATACCTTCATATGTCATACTACTGCAGAATTTGAAAAAATGTTTCTATGCCTTGGGGGAAAATTACGAAAAACTCGAAAGGGAATATCAATCTTGGTGGTCTTTGTACGAAATTGAACTTCCTCAAAGTGGCCATAGGGTGCAAATCAGTTCTTAAATTAAGTACTTGAGATATCTCAACCTGTCATGCCGTCATCTTGATCATTCTCTGTTGGTTGCTTCGAATCCGATCACCCATATTCGATCTTGATTTGGCTGAGTTTCAAAATTTTTAGCAAGCATCCCCGCATACCCTCTTTTGTCAGTGGAGCACGTCCTCCTAACTTGAGTGTATGTAAATTGGGGCAAACAACTACTATATCATCTAGATGCGAACATTGTAGGAGAGATTAGTTTTCTCGGCAACTTGTTCAAAAGTCTTAGGCAAAGAATTTGTAACCCCATTAATCCACCAAACAAGTTTATAACCTATCCAGATCTAATAGAAGCATCATTTTTTTTTCCAAAAAAAGTTTGTACTTCTAGGAAACTGCTAAAAAAGTTTGTACCCTATGAAAATGCCTAAAATTCTAGGGTACCCTATGAAAGTGCCTAAAATTCTAGGGTACCCAATGAAAGTGCCTAAACCACTAAAACCCTATAATAAAAAAGTGCACTATAAAACCTAAACCCTAGAATACCTTATGAAAGTGCTAAAAAAGTTTGTACTCTATGAAAGTGCCTAAACCACTAAAACTCTATAATAGGAAAGTGCACCCTAAAACCTAAATCCTAGGGTACCTTATGAAAGTGCCAAAAAAGTTTGTACCCTATGAAAGTACCTAAAATCCTAGAGTACCCTATTAAAGTGCCTAAACCACTAAAACCATATAATAAGAAAGTGCACCATAAAACTTAAACTCTATGGTACCCTTTAAAAGTACCTAAATTTATAAATTAAAAAAAAAATGGACCTTAGACCTTGTAAAACTTTAACATGGACTAAATGACCTAATAAGTCTCCACTTCTAGATCCTAGAACAATTACCCCTAGTTTTCTAAAGATGTTCATAGGAGCTGATTTGAACTTGGGTGTCTGAATGTTTGAGACACTCTCTCTTTCAAGGGACAAAGCTAGAACAACAAATCACTCCTATGTCGCACTCTTTTGTGAACATCCCCTCTTGTGGCATGCCATGGGAATGAGGAGATGGAATGAAAGTACAGATATCATAACAAAGAACTGAAAATAGAGGAAATACTGTGACATAAATTTTCTCATCGATGGTCTCCGAAAGGGAACTCACCACGCGATTTTGCAGTTCTTCCTCCTCCCTGTTAAGGAAACACAATTGCTAAAAATTATCCATCAGGTTCTAGTGAAAGGGAATTCGAAAATTACTTCACCGAAAAATCAATGACCTGCAAGAATAGAATTTACCAATTAGAAAGGTCATCACTTGAACTTTAGCTAATCTTCACTTGAATTTCGCATGGACAGGAATGAATGATAAAGAATACCTGTTTATGCAGATCTCCTACCTCTAGATTTTTTCCCCATTTCTTTTTGCGTTCATTCTTTCTTACGCACCTAATTTTGCTTTTATCTCTGGTTCGCATTTTATGTTTTTTCTCTTTTGCTGATATGTAATAAAGTCGGGCTTTTTCTCTTCTACTAAACTTTTCCTGGTCTTCTTCTTTTTTCCAGCAGCCTTTGGACACGGAATCCTCCTCTTGCTCTTGCTCTTCCTCTTCCTCACTGGATCTGTCCACTTCCTTGAGAGAGCTGTCCTCTTTGGTAGAATTTAAGATCTCCCTGTCAACATAATCAACATGATAATCGTCACTCCAATACCCACTAATATCATGCAGCAATTTCAGTGCATCTGGCGCTTCCACTATCCAATCTTCCTCGTGACCATAGGCAGCTGGTGAAGCTAAACTCTCCTCGTATGAAGCCACGTAAAAAATATCACGACGGGGTTCCATTTTAATATGCCTTTTTGACATCTTATCGAGACAATAGACCAATAAGTGGTTTCCATCCACCGATAAAAGAACTTCACCATCCTTTGTAAAGGGTAATGGCATCAAGATCCTATATACACTATATCGACTCCAATAAGATGATTGCATCCAATCTGACATGATGAAAACCCTACTCCATGACTCTACCACACCGTGTTCCTTCATCACCAAATCTTCAATGAAACCATCTTTACCTTCATGGACGAAACTGGGATGAAAGTCAAAATTAAATTCGAGTCCAACTTCATCACCCCTTCCCCCGAGTGTCTTAAAAAGAGGCTGTGTCATACAAAGACATCCCTCCAAAACACCCAACCCGAGTATAATACTATTGTAATTCCCATTGTTAGGTACTACAGGCAAAGGCAATTCTAAAAATTCATCGGTGAGGGGATCGAAATAAGCAACCTTGTTAAGCCTTGGAGAGCGGATCACCCAGTGTAGCTTTCCATTCACCACGAGCCCGGAACCGTACATTTTAGCAAAGCCACAAATCTTGCTGTTCCAGATTCTTCTTCTAAAACTAACGATAGTGGCCGACCCGTTATCCACGAATACTGCCTTGTAATCATCTGAGTAAGAGTCATAACAGAGTCCTGAGGGATTAACAAAAAGATAGTGGTCGAGCAGCCTATCGGTCCGAAGCGACAACACTTTCGTGCATTGCCTCGTTGTAGGGTTCCACAAATACAAATTGGTCCGACGGCTTGCGAGCAACAAGCCATTGCATGAACCTAGGATCTGCATATTTCCGATCCAGCCCTCTATGTTCTCATTGTCGTCCTTCTTGTTGTTAAAGATCATTGGTTCTGGCAGAAGAGGAGGACCCCTCGACAAAGCCTCTTCGGCATCGATTGAGTCATAAGGCGCAGATCTAATGGCCGCTCGGTGTTTCCATTCGATTGAGTTACAAGGCGCAGCTCGAATGGCGATTCGGTATTTCCTCCGGGACGAAGAAAGAGTAAATGTTGGATTGGAGATCAGAGATTGCCATAGCTTGGAAACGCACTTGAATCGCAGCAGGGATTTGACGGGTAGACGCGAGAGGATTTCGACCACGATTTCTTCTGGAATGTCTCGATGCTGTTCAATATTGTTGGGAGATGCCAATGCCGGCGATTCCATCAAACGATGCAGACGCAACGCCAGTATTTTATCTTTGGCTTTTCTATGGCTTCCATGTGAACTTCCCAACAACCGTCTCATTGAAAGATATCTCGAGGTTGACAGTTGACGCCACCAGTTTTCTACTCAATTAAGGGCCCAAAAAATATATCCATCGAATCACAGTACCTACAATCAAAGCTGCAGAATCAGGTCATGGTCTAAGAGTGAATTTAGGGTGGGAGATCGAAGATCGTTTTAACTTAGAAACTCACCACTTATCAATAATAACAATAACATAACCCATCTAGTCTCCCATAATTGGAGGTATGAACAGGGATGATTGGAGACATATCTAACCTATCTCCTCTCAAAAAATCGATAATGGCCCCTAAACCTCTAACAACCGAGTTGTTACCGAACCATGCCCCAAAATCAAAGCTGAAAGACTAGTGAGAGGGCAGAATAGAGACCCAAATCAATTTATGTCCTCATTATCATGCTTTGCTTCATTAGTAGTCCAAAACATCTCACTAAGGCACCACTTGTTGAGGGGGAAAAAAAATATGAAAAACGCACCTGAATCGGAGCAGGGATTGGACTGTCAGACGCATGAGGATTTCGAGAGGAATGTTGGGAAGAGATTTGGACCAACTGCGGTTGGATCACACCTTTTGCCAGCCGCCTTCGTCGTTTTTGTTGGAATTGAGAGATGGCATAAGTGGGTTTAGAATTGGAGTAAGAAAGCTGGAGAGGGGCAAAAAGGGAGAGATATATAAAGGGGGTTAAAAAACGAATGGGAGCCGCCGGACTTAGCGGGAAACTCGAACCGCCCTAAAGAATATGGGCAAATCCGATTTTGCACCCTTTCTATAGCATGATTTACATCTAATAGACCTCATAATAGAGAGTAATAATTTGGGATTCGGTAATGCTGGAGATCACCCTCCTCAAGAGTATTCTGGAGATCATATCCGGATTGAGGTATGTAATTAGGCATTAATATTTCTTTATTTTCTTTTATTTTTTACTTTTTACTTAGTTCTTCGATTGTGTTGTTTGAAAGCTGCCATTGATTTTTCTTTTTTGAACGGCAAAGCCGCTATTAATTTTAATATAGATAAGATCCCACCTCTCAATTATATTGTGCTGGTACGGGCACGGGCACAATTAAGAAATAACATGGCATGACGCGACACGATTAAGCAAACGGGTTGACACGACAGGACTTAGTAAATGAGCCGGCACGGCACGATATGAAGCACGATTGGCACGAAGCTAACCGGGCTATGCCAGTCCGGCCTGTTTGGCTCCTCTATGTTTGAGCGGGGAAAGAGATGATAATTATCAGATCCCTCGGCCACGACTGACGTACGGATTTACAATTGACCTCTTCTTAATAACATCACTAAGAACCCAATATATGCCACGTAATTGGGAACTGTTTTACCCGCAATTGCCGTATCAAGAATCTGTCAATTGACTGGGGAGTAGGTGTTATTTGATTTACTAACTTGCACACACGACTTCTTATATGCACCCAAGGAGGCCATGGAGGACATTTGCGGATAGATAAAGATTAAGTTCTTGGCACCCAAGGAGGCCATGGAAGTGTTGCAAGCTATCTGCACTTTCTTATTTGCCGTACCCTTGTCTTTGGTTGATCGGGCACTGTTACCTTTTCTTTCTCCATATATGTCTCTCAAAAATAATGATTTGTTTCTATTAGATTGAACGATTATTATGAGTAAAATTGAAATGCCAATGTATGAAGCGTGCTATGAAAATAATATATGTTCGCGAACCTATAACATGGATAGGGTAACACCAAAAAAAACCTAAAATACGTAAGGATACAGTATCTTTAAGTTTGTTAAAAAATATTGTTTCGTACAATCTAGCATTGCATCAAAGGAAAGTCATTTGGGTTATATCGATTGATACGTTCATTGATTCGAAAACAATAAGGCCTGCAATTATGGATCTGATTGGGGGATTGATGCTATGGTATACACCCCTTGCAAATTACTCCATATGAGATTTTATGGCTCCAAATATTAGATTTTGTGGCTAAAGGTATGAAAAGGCATACGGTATGCACTCCATACGGATGAACAGCTGAGATTGCGCCACATATGTGTTGGGATCCACCCCGTGTGGGCTTAGGCTTAAGTTGTGCTAGGGTTTCCTTAGAATTACCCCTAGGGTTATATATACTCTCGTTGTCTCCTTTATTTTGTGAGGGTGGTAGCACAATGTGAGTGGGACAAATTGAGAGTGTGAGAATCGGAGCTAGTTGTGGCCTCCTCAGAGAGATTTTTCAACTTGTATATTGTGTGAATATTTTCAAGGGAGTTTACCTCAAATTTCTTGTGTGTGTTTGAGTGCATGCGTGACCCGGAATGCGCAACAATATGTGTGTGAGATTTTGTGCCACCTTTGACCATTGAACATATGAGATAGTATGTATATTGATATGAGACTTTGTGGACTCCAACATTTATTGTTGTGAATTGTGATTACCGACATGAGAGTTTATGGACTAAATATGAGATTTGGTGTTCCAATATAAAATTTTGTGACGGATCCAATATTTATTGTTGTGATTACCGATATGAGAGTTTGTGGGACTAGATATGAGATTTGGTGTTCCAATATGAGATTTTGTGATTATCCGTATGAGTGTACGTACCATACGCCCTTTCATACCTCTAGCCACAAAATCTTGTATTTGAAGTCACGAAGTCTCATTTTTAGAGCTACAAAATCTCATATGGAGTAATTTGTATGGGGTGTGTACCATAGCATTTCCCTGATTGGGGTTATGGGGGTATTGTTGTCCCTTGAGTTATGGATTGTATATCTAAACTCAAATTACAGCCTATGTTGGCCTTTGGGTACTCAAAATTTAGAGCTTTCAAACCAACAAGTCTAGCTCAATTGACCAAAATCCTTGCACCTAAGCAGGAGGTTCGATTCTTTCTTCATGCTTGAAGTTTTCAGGGTTGCATTTATAATAGTTGGACATTTTATGGTACTCAGGAAAGATATTGTTGGATTTTCTAAACTTCCAAATCAAGATGATTAAAACTTGCAGGTGGTTAAATGGCTATAACGACGATATACTGATTGAAACCTTTGTGTTGAACAGGTGCTGGAGGAGAATCCAGACTTGAAAGAAGCTTTGGTTCCATTTGGTTGCATCCTGACTGCTACTATGGTAGCTTGGGTGGTTATTCCCCTCCTTTTGAAATATTACTATAACGAATCGATTTTATTCACTGAGGTTACGCCATGCCCATTCCCGTATGAAGCCTCCTACTGGGGTGCTCTTGAAGATCCCCCTGGTTTTTGATTGGTTACTTCGCATTGTCCCTTGCATAAGTCTACAACTTTTTTTTATATGCATCATGATTTTAATCTTTGAATTCCAGCACTTACATAAATCTTTCTACATGCAACGGCTATTTGATTTCTGCTCTTACTGTAGAGAACTACGTTCTCCCAGTTTGGAAGGGCGTGGCGATGGCTTCCTTTGTATTGTTTCTCCACAATTGTAAACGGAGTGCAATCGCCCAAGTTCTTGCGGTCATGGAGAAAACTGAATCAGACCGAAACAGTTTGAATACAGTCGACGTGTTGTCGAGTGCTATATTTGGACTCAGACTGCTGGCATTAGCCGCGGCCTTTAAAGTGCCCATGGACTACATCATTTTGATTATCGTTGTTGGAGGTCAGTTTTAGAGCATTTTATGTGTTCTGATAAAAAAAAAGGAGTTTAATTTCCAGATTTTGGAAAGAAAAGGTAGATTAAATTATCAACATTAATATTTGAAGTTTTGAGTTCTTTTGAATATTTGTTTTCAGAGTGGGTCGTTTATCGGTTTGGGGGAACCTAATCTGGAATGTTTACGCTGGGTACGTATTGCTAACTTCAAAGTCTCTGGGAGTTGGAGATATCGTGAAGGTATACTGAATTTGTTTCTGGTCTTTAGTGAAAATCAAGAGTTAGTGTCTTTAAGAGCATCCCCAACAGATTGAGTAAATTTTTGGCCAAAAAAACTGGTGTACAGTGCATATAGCTAGCCTGTCACTCTCAATACTCCAACAATACTATTCATTTTACCTTATCTCTTATTAAAATATTGTTTTTCCATTTCTAAAATAACAAAATATATACACACAATACATATGCGTACACACACAGTACACAGTCGCTACCTCCTTGCTGTCGTTTCTTGCCTCCTCCGCTGTCGCTATTGTCGCCGTCGCTACCTCCTTGCCGTCGTCATCGCTACACACAGAGTACATAGTCGCCGTCAATCTACACACACAGTACGCGATCTTAATCGTCCGCGATCTTCATCGTCGTCGTCGGCCTCCATCGTCGCCGTCGTCGTTCCTTCGTCCCGCCTGCAACGAGAGAGAGAGAGAGAGAGAGAGAGAGAGAGAGAGAGAGAGAAGGAAAACAATAAAAAAAAAGGCTGCTGATGAACAGTGCTTGGGTAAATTTGCCCAAGTACTGTAGCTAAGGGATGGATGGCTAAGGGTTTAGCCAATCTGCTGCAGTGCGTATTTTGCTCATTTGGTTAGCCAAAATGGCTCAAATGCATATATACACAAGCTGCTGCACTTGCTCTAAGGTCTTTTCCTTTTAGGATAATGCTATTATGGTAGACACCCCTTTTTGGGTTACAATATACACCGGCATAACAAAACCACTAAGAGGCATAACTAGTTACACTTAAGAACCACTAAGAAGCATAACCAGTTATGCCCCTACAGCGTTGACCTATAAAGGGTATGTAACATATACACCCTTAGCCCTTAAACTACATAACCTTGAACCACTAAGAGCCATAACCGAACCAATCGAAAGTGGCGTAACCTGAATCACTAAGAGGCATAATTGTTATGCCGGGTGTACAGTAGCATTTTCCTTTTCAAATTGGCACAAAATCATAATGTATACTTTAAGCAAGAAAACATGCTATTGTCCAAAGCATGCAATTGCATTTGATTAGTGTTCATAGTTTAAATTGATGCTGTTACAAAACAAGGATCAGGGGCTACACTAAAAAAAGGCCATAGGTAATTGAATAAAAAATTTAGTGTCCACGAACGAAACGCATTAGTGTGATGTGCATGTACATGTTGGGGTTATTTTGTGATGCAGAACAAGTAGCGGCCCAATTCTATGATCAGTTGGACCGGTTGAAGCCTAAGAGGTCCAAACAACTCTTAATTGAAAATTGCCAAATTTGTGACTGATGGTGGATTTCGGTCAAATTCATTTGTTTAGGCCTTCAATTTAGTAATTTTGCTATTTTATGTAATAATTAGATTACGAATTACTCTTAGCGTGTAATTCCGTTTACGTTGTTTCCAATTGGGACTATCTTATTTTTCTTTCTAGTTTTCAATTTTGGAAGTTTCCCCAATTTTCGGGATACTTTAATTTTTAGGTAAGTTTTGCTAAGGTTTGCTAGTTTTCCCTATAAAAGGGCATGTAACCTCTATTATTGAGCAGCTTTTAATCAAATATAATTCGAGTTATTATCTCTTTCTTCTTGTGGATTCAAGAACCTCTTGGATTCGAGACCTATTCTCGTTTAAACTAGTACGCAACTAGTTTCTCGTGGATTCCGCTGCGTTATTTTGATTCATATAAAAGTGAAATACTCAAAGTATTCGGCAGGGAAGGAAGCTGACTAAAAAATGGGCATTGGTAGAAGAGGGGATCATGAGAACAAAACCCTAGCTCTCAGAGCACTAACATTATAGCAATTAACCTAATTAGAATTTGTTTAGGTAAGTAACATACTCCAAAAGAGCAATAATGCCAAGTGTACCTCTAATACATGGCAAAATAATTAAATAAATAGAATCCGCCACAAATTCAAACTTAATTATTCGGATTGAGGCATAAAGTTAGGGTGTAATAGGTTTTATTAGAGTACACGGTTATTTAACTCATGCTCTTGTTTTCTTTCCCTAGTTGAAAGTTGTGAACAACTGCTAATTGTGCAGACTAAATCCGGAATAGAAGGTCATGTTCTTTTAGAACTTTTTAAATCATATCAAGAAGAACTCCTCCTGTTGATTTCGTATTTTGTCAAAGATTGCTTTGACCTAAAATTTGGATTGCAGCTTGGAGTATAAGTGCTAAATTATCCTCCATCTTTTTGTAACTTCTAAAATTGTTTCTTATTTCCTATAAGGAACAGGATGATATGCATATTGTTCAACGTATATCACATGTTTGTGGTTGTCGTTTGAATCCACCGTATTGCTCTTGTATTCAACTTCTATCAGTTGCCTACTGAAAAGTTACGAGTTTGTAGTATAAAAGTTATGAAACGCACCAAAATGTTATGAATCTTAATGAGTTGGTACAATTTGGACCATACATTGGTGCATATAGTACACACCTTTAAGATGTGTGTATTGTAAACTTTTTTCCATTCTCCCCTATTTATTTCATGTTATTGAAAACTGTTTTGTTTTTTTTGGTGGGAGAGTGAGGAGGAATTGGTCTCCATGGAAAAAGATATCATTCATGAGTCAGGGACGATAATAAAGCTTGACAATGCTACCAACCCAAAACATATGACCATTCGGTTCTTCAGGATGGGTCGATATTGAACAGATATTCAGAACTGAGAGGCCGGACGAGATTAGTAATAATTATATGGTATTTGATCGGATTTTATGAAATTTATTTCAACACCATTTCTTTTCTTTTCGATGGATATAATTTGCAATTATTTCTACGGTGATTTTATTCTTTGAATTTCTTTGCATGAAACCTACTTGTTTCATGTGCTATGCAATTTGTGCAACAACATTCTAAGAGTCGCATCCGCGTAACCCCTGTGCAACAGCGTAGCAATAAAAAAAGCTTCACAATGTTTTCTCAAGAAGTTCTCTAGAATAGCTCCATAACTTATGATTCGATTTTTCGTTTTTGCAATCCCTGGCAATAATGATTGAATGGTCTCGTTTTCTCTCATGGCGAAGACCATAGGGGTACAAGTTTAATGGAGATAATTTTTTCATGACCTTAAACCTCAATTAAATTCAACCAAAGAGGACAGCTTCATCGAGGAAGATGACAATTGCGTGTCAAAAGGCTTTTGGGAAAAAAAAAAAGAAAAAGAAAAAATAATTTGTTAAAAAAACAAAAGCCCGAAAAGGTGAAAATATTTCTTAGCCGCAACAAAGAAAAAACAAAAAGCGCAACAGAGGGGCAGAGCTAAAGGCAAATTAACACAAGGAAGAACCAACGCAAGAAGAAACAGAGAAAAAAATATGGAGATCGAAGATTTGCATAAACAGGTATTCCTTCCCAGCCCTTTTTTGTAGAAAATAGTATCCTAATCTTCGTGGAAGATTCCTTGCGTAAAAACTGTTGCTTCCATACTTCTTCTCCTCCATTTTGCTGACAAGACCGTCAGAGTGCCTTCCCGGACTCTCCCCGGTCTGGCGTAGGCACTAACGAGGGGTGCTAAGTGTGCAAGGTCTCCTTCTCCGTTCAGCCAGCTAAGGTTCAGACGAAGTTCATCTCTCCCACCACTGTCGGTACAAGAACCAGAGAGGTTAATCCGGCGCAAAAAGGTCTCCTTCTTCTTTGCAATCATCTCCTGCCAGAAATTGAATGACAGTACAAACAACAATTTGCATATCTTCCAAATTTTATTTTCTAAACTCCACACCGATTAAAAAATTTTTATAACTCTATTGATCATTACTAAACACCAAACCTCTTGTCTCGAAAAAAAATAAAATAAAAAAAATTCTATGAACTATCCATTCCCATTCAGGTTCGCTTGGGATGACAAAAGAAGATGCTCCTAAGGTATTGACTTTTGATTGAACTGGGACGCATCAGAATACAAAAAGTGCAAAAGCACTAAGAAAATATGCTAAACATATCGTAGAACGTGCGGAACTTGGAAGTCATCCCTTTCATATTGCTGAAACATAAAATAAAGCCTCAAGCTTTGTCCATTCACTTGGCAGAATGAATCCAGAAAAGAGATGGCCTAGCCTACTTCACAGAAAAATCAAGCACCTGCAATAATAGGATTTAGAAGTAAAAATGGGCATCTAATTTCATTAGTGAATGACAATTAAGCAAGTATTTCTGAAGGTAAATAGCCGGTACTGTTTATGCCGACATTCCAAAAATTATCGTATTAAAAACACATTTTGACATGGAGTACCAGTTTATGAAGATCGTCCAGCTCCAGATTTTTGCCATGTTTCCTGTCCTTTTTGTTCTTTCTTGGGGGTGTTTTTTCGCTTTCAGTTCCAATTCTACTCTGGCGTTTTTGTTTTTTCTCTTTTGCTGCTAGGAAATAAAGGCGGGCTTTATATCTTCTTGTGAACTTCTCCTGGTTCTCTTCTTTTTTCCAGAATTCTTCCCACACCCAATTGTCATCTTCCTCGTCAGTGCCCTCAATCAAAGTGAGATTTAACAACTCCAAATCTCGGTCATGACTGTCCCAACTAAACAGTCATAGTACCACAAATACTCGACCAATTCGAGGGCATCTTCCCCTGTCTCTATCCAATCTTCCTCGTGACCATAGTCATCTGTGAAGCCAAACTCTCCATGTATGAAGCTACATGTAATTTGTAACGATGATTTGGGATAGAAATTTCCCTTCGTGATATCTCATTGGGATTGTACACAAATAATTTTTTCCTATTTACCAAAATAAAAACTTCACCATTCTTTGTAAAGCACAATGGTACCAAGTTACCATACTCATACGGCCCGGACAATTCCACATTAGACATGATGAAAATACTTCTCCATGACTCTCCCAAGCCATATTCCCTCATGACAAACACCTCAATAAAACTAGGTTCAAATTCAGCACCACTTTCACAACCACCCTGCGCCATACAAAGACATCCATCTAAAACCCCCAACCCCAGTATCACAGTTTTCCTTTGTGTTGGTGCAGGTAACTCTACAAATTCATCGGTTATCGGATCAAAATAAGCAATCCCAGTTTGATTGATCACCCAGTGCAACTTCCCATCTACCACAGGCCCAGAATTCATCAACTTCTATCCCCCATCTGCGAAGCAACAAGCGGTGGTGGCCCAGATTCTTCTTCTAAAACTTGCTACGCTGACCTTGCCATCATAGACCATTACAGCCTTGTAATCATCAGCAGTTGAGTCAGAACATAGTCCAGGGCTAGCAGAAATTTCTTGCCTAATAACATAGTCATTATAAGGAAGCGAAAACATTTTTGTGCATTGTCTAGTCGCAGGGTTCCACAAGTACAAATTCGAGTAATGGCTCACAAGAAACAGCCCATTGCATGAACCTAGTAACTGAAACCACTTTTTATTCTTCTCGTTAATGTTGGGATGAAACCTGTTCTAAAAACCAAGAGAGAGATTTCTGAAGTTTTGGTCCGGACGGGTCCCGGGCGGTCCGGACGGGTCCCGGGCGGTCCGGACGGAAAATGCAGAAAGCTGTCTGCAGGTTTTTGGTGCAATTCTGAAGTTGCTGAAATTCTAGTCCGGACGGGGGTCAAGTCGGTCCGGACGGGATTGGCTTTTGGTCCGGACGGTGGTCAAGTCCGTCCGGACGGTCTGCACAGGAAAATGTGAGATTTTGCATTTTTTAGGGTTTCTGATGTATTGTGTCGCCTTACACTATAAAAGGGACACTTAGGGTAGCCCCCATTGTAATGTGAATTATTGTTCATCAGCACCCCATGGAGTACGCTTAAGCAATCAACTTAAGTCAGAACCACGTAAAATCTCTGTGTCTTGTTCTTTCTTGTTTCTCATTGTTTTCTGTTCTTGGTTTGTTCTTCGATTGTGTGTGTTTGTTTGTGGGTTTAAAGCGCGCGAATCCATAACAGTTAATAAGCAGTTCTACGCATGAAGAAGAATACACAGCATTACAACAATCAACGGAGTAAACTTCACCATCTAATAACCCAGGACCAGGCCTAACGGCAATTTTTCCAAGGCGGTGCGTTCGGGAGGAATAATCAAGAGTGAATTTAGGGTGGGAGATCGAAGATCGCCATAACTTAGAAACGCACCTGAATCGGAGCAGGGATTTGACTGGTAGACGCAAGAGGATTTCGATAGTGATTTCGGTAGGGATGTTTGGAAGAGATTTGGACAATCTCTTCCTATTGCGGTTGGACAACCTCTTCCTATTGCTCTTGGAGTACACCTTTTGCCTGCCGCCTTCTTCGTTGTTGGAGTTGAGTGATGCCATGGGTGGGTAAGAAAGCTGGAGAGAAGCAGAACATATATAGAGGGAGAAAAACGAAGGGGAACCGCCCTATTAGCGGGAAATTCCTACCGCCTCGATTTGGCACCCTTCTATAGCATTATTGTGAACTAGAGCAATACTTATTTACGGAGCCTAACGAGTTTGCGCCGAGCAAATTCGGGTCATATATTCCGGGATTCAACGGCTCGAATTTTGTTTTTATTTTTAAATTTGACATGCTTTTAAGGAGGGGAAAGAGAGAGCATTAATCTGGACCGTTGGATTCTGGAATGCATTGTCCGGATTTGCTTGGCGCAAACTCCTTCTTTACGGAGGCCCTGTAATTTAGTCATATTGTAAACAATTATTAATTAAATATTGATGAATTTCAATAGAGTGTTAGGTGACTTTTAGTAACTTTTAGTTGGTCATAATGACTAAAAGTTGGGGTGTAAATTTTTACTCCCTCGGTCCCAATTTGTTGTGCATGTTTCCTTTTGGGGATTTATCAAAAAAAATTCCATGTTTCATAATGGATAATGTTTTTTATGAATTCGAAATCTTTGGTTAACAAAATTAATTGAGATCTTCAAACAAGATCCATATTGAATATAAAAAATATTATAAAGTAAAGGGGTTTTGTTAATGTGTGCCCCTAAGGCACATGATAAAGGCCATTAAATATACCTAATTAAAACAACTTTTGTTAAAAATAGTAAACGTAATTTATGACTTGTATTTCAAACTTAGATTTCTCATGCAAACAAAGGAGTTAATGTAAAGTACTTTTACTACTTTTAGCAAAAGTAAATTTAATTAGACTTATTTAATAAACATTATCATGTGCCTTGGGGGCACACATTAACAAAATCCTAAAGTAAAAGATATAAACAATTTTTTGCCACGTCCAAAAAAATAAAACAGACACAACAAATTGGGACGGAGGGAGTAGTTACTTTCAACCGACTTTTTTTTCCTATTTTTTGTACTTTTTTTCTTTTGGTTATTTGTGCCAATTTTATATAGTAAATTATTAATTCATTTCGACGAGCCAAATAAAAAAAATATGAACCAAAGGCAAGGAGGAGTGTAAATGCCAAAAGTGTTGTTGGTCAAGGAGTGTATATCTTTTGCTCGTCATATGTTGTCAATTCTCTTTGAGAAGAATCAAGAATCCATTTGAACTTATGAGTTTTGTGCAGTTTTGATCATTGGATAATACCCATTTTTATAGTTCCTTACGAAATACGTGCAATATTTGGATAACAAAATAAAGTACTCGATGAGAAACTTGATGATAAGAAACTTTTTGTTAAGCTGGCTTCTTTTTAGGCTATAGGAACTAGACCCGTCCCGTCTAATTCTAATAGAGAAGGAGTAATCTATCAAACTGGATTGGGGCTCACTAAGGAACTAATGTGGTGGTTCAGAACCACACCTTTTCTGCAAAATTCAAATGGGGTTTCTGCAAAACCCTCTATGTCGTATTCGGAGGCCCTGAGAGGGGGTACTAATGTGAATGGGTATTCAAAGATTATAAGGCATAGTTTTCTAAAAGATTTTAGCAATTCAGTTGCTAAAATCATGGTGATTTTAGCAAATGAGTTTAGTAGGTGCTAAAATCATGGTATTTAAAATAAAAAAAATTAAGTGTTTTCGTGTATCATTTTTAAAATTTTTTACACCGAATTAAAGTACACAAGGAATACTTTAATTTGGTGTGAAAAAAATTGAAAAATGATACACAAAACCACTTCATTTTTTTATTTCAAAACCATGATTTTAGCAGCTGCTGAAGTCATTTGCTAAAATCATGGTGATTTTAGCAACCGGGTTGCTAAAATCTTTTAGAAAACTATGCCTAAGTCTGTTATTGTGGCTAAAGTGACTCATTCTTAGCTTCAAAGAAGTGCTATAGCCAAACTTAAATCTTTTCAATCCATTAAAGTTGTCCATAAGCTATTCTTTGATAAGGGTTTGAACCTTGTTATTACCTTTCATTCCAAAGAGGAGTTGTACTTATTGCTTGCTAAGATTTTTTTTTTTTTTTTTCTCCAATTGGTTTGTTACCTTCCAAAAATGGAACGGTCAGGCTTGTCCTTCACATAGGAATGTGTGGCTCTCTTGTTTTGGTTTGACAATACTTTCCTCTCCATTGGAGTTTATGGGGAGATGTCGTGGCTCTAGAAGAAAAGATTCAAAAGTCTTTGGCTTTTGATAGAGGAAAGGTGCTAGTTGCGACGGACATTATGGATCGAATTGATGAAGTTATCAGTCTAAGTATCAGTGGAGCATTGGTGAAAATCAGAGTCATTGAAGATATGCCATCTTATTTCACTTCAACTGATAATTACAGTTTTTGGGATGAGATAGGGGATCGAAAGATTACGCACTCGGAGACTATTGATGAAGAAGATGATATGGCTCCGGAATTGTACTAGCTAACCCACTCACACCCCGTTTGGCAACCGGAGATGACTTTGGGTGGATTTGTAATGAGGGTGGATTTGAAGGTGGATTTGTAATGAGGGTGGATTTGTAATGAGGGTGGCCCCACCTCATAAGAAGGGTGGATTTTTTAGTGAGGTGTTTGGATAGTATTTTGAGAAGGTGGATTTGGAAGGTGGATTTGATAGGATAAGTGAGCAAATGACCCTTTTACCCCTGGACCGAATATTTTGTTAAACTAATTGCATTAATTCAATTATAATATAAATAAATACATAATAAATATGAAAAAACACATTAAATGAAATAGAAATATTAAAACCATATTTTAGAGAAAAAAATTCGGGGAAAAAATAATAATTAGGAAGTGAAAATTTGAAAAATTAATAAAAGACATTTTTTTTTTGTTTATTTGAATGGTTAATGGCCGGTGAATTAATATTCGTTTTTTTCTTTATTTGAATGGTGAGTTTAAATTATTTGACATTTAACTCTCGTACTTAATTTAGTTGTCATATCATATTATATCTTGGTGTTTTTTTATAGGTCCATCCATTTGGTAAAGATGAAGAATGGATTGATTGGGAAGATAAAGAATCAACTTCAAACCGGGTGTTTGAATAACATATCTTTTTTGTAGGCTTTTTTAAAATAATAGAAAAACACTGTATAAAGTGTATGTTTATTTGAGAGTGTTGTAAGAAATCTTCAAATTTATTTTGATAGTGTAATTATGTAATTATGTCTTTATTTCTAGAAATAGAACCATTTTGATAAATGTTCAAAACATATAAATACATTTCATAATCCTTACATTGGAAATACAAAAATACAAAATAAATACATAAAGGACAATAACCCAAAAAATAACCTACGTCACTTGATTACATTAAGTCATTACTTAATTAACATGCGTACAAGTTCATTCGGAATCGAAAATAAGTGGCAACAAAACACAAGGTACGAAACCGAAGAAGAAAATTACAAACAAGGAGATGTTGTCGCGTCAACTTTGCGAATGTCAAGCACCGCCGCTTGCTTTATATTTGATTTGTGCGATTGAATGTCTTTTGTTGTAGATCCGGATGATATCAACAAACACCACCTGTGCGACTCTTTGTATTGACCTACCATTCGAAAATCTTAAACAAAAAGAAGACATGTAAAACGTTGGTGTATAGAAGGGAACACTTTTTCATAGGCTCAGATTTGAATCACGACACACATTGCACATGGCAGTCTACAAATTATTTTGCCAAACGGTTGTTAAAAACCATTGGCCCTCACAATTTGTTTTTGAACACTAGTGCTTAGCCGTTTTGTACAAATACCATCATAGCCATTAGAAATTATTGTAGTTAGTAATGCTAACTACTTCAAATCATACTACCAGCATTACGAGCAATTACCCGATGCGTTAGGAATCAGCAACTACTACCATAATGCATGTCTCATGAGTGGCTGTTTTTGCTGCAGTTTTGTGGCCAATTGTTTATGCAATTTCACACACACACACACACACTTCATGAGGCTCAGAATTCTATTAAGTCACTGGTCGTGAATGTATGCCTTGGCTGATCCTTATGTTGCC
This sequence comes from Vaccinium macrocarpon, assembly GCA_022606695.1. Taxonomy (NCBI): domain Eukaryota; kingdom Viridiplantae; phylum Streptophyta; class Magnoliopsida; order Ericales; family Ericaceae; genus Vaccinium; species Vaccinium macrocarpon. The sequence continues at coordinate 30,998,902 of CM040174.1, read as the reverse complement.
AAATGGTTTTCAAGCCATTGGCCTTCATAAGTACCCCCGCCAAGTTGTATGCCTCGCGTTACTTACTTTACCCTAATTCATCATAGCCCACAACAATTACACAGAATAGTGCAGAAACTTAGGCCACAAAAGTGCAGCAAATAGGCCACAAAACTGCAGCAACCAAGGCCACAAAAGTGCATCAACTTAGGCCACAAAACTGCAGCAACAAAGGCCACAAAACTGCAGACAAATAGGCCACAAAAGTGCAGCAAAAATGCCACAAAAGTGCAGCATAAAGGCCACAAAAGTGCAACAACAAGAGGCCACAAAAGTGCAGCAACTAGAGGCCACAAAAGTGTAGCAAAGAGGCCACAAAACTGCAGCAACAAGGCCACAAAAGTGCAGCAACAAGAGGCCACAAAAGTGCAGCAAAGAGGCCACAAAAGTGCAGCAAAGAGGCCACAAAACTGCAGCAACAAGAGGCCACAAAAGTGCACCAAAGAGGCCACAAAAGTGCAGCAAATAGGCCACAAAACTGCAGCAACAAGAGGCCACAAAACTGCAGCAACAAGAGGCCACAAAAGTGTAGCAAAAAGGCCACAAAACTGCAGCAACAACAGGCCACAAAACTACAGCTACACAGGCCACAAAATGTAAACAAAACAGACCACAAGAGTGCAGCAACAACAGACCACAATATGGCAGCAAAACTGCAGCTAAAACACACACACCCACACACTCACACACACAAAACTGCAGAATCACAGCCCACAAAACTGCAGATCCACAAAATGGCACCAAAACTGCAGCTACACAGGCCACAAAACTGCAGCTACACAGGCCACAAAAGTGGCACAAAACAGACCACAAGAGTGCAGCAAAACAGACCATAATATGGCAGCAAAACTGCAGCAACAACACACCCACACACACACACACAGCAAAACACTTACACACACACACACACAGCAAAACACTCACACACACACACTCACACACAGCAAAACACACACACACACACACACATTCACACACACACAACAAAACACTCACACACACTCACTCACACACACACACACACACACAAAGAAAAACACTCACACATACACACTCACACACAGCAAAACACTCACACACACACAACAAAACACTCACACACACACAATCACACACTCTCTCACACACACACACACACACACACAAAAAGCAAGAGAACCACGGCCCACAAAGCTGAGATCCACAAAATGGCACCAAAATTGCAATTTACACAGGGCCTACAAAATCGGCAGCAAAAAGTGGACCACAAAAGTGCTACAAAAACAGCCCACAAAACTCGCGGCAAAGAAAAGACCACAATATGGCAAAGAAACACCGCGAAAAAAACACACACACACTCTCACACACTGCACTTAAAAATGTTAGAATCATGCCTAATACCCCACATCGCTGCAGAATCACAAAGACTGGTCACAAAGAAAACACACACACACACACTCAAAACACACACACACACACACACACACACACACACACACACAGAGAATCACACTCACACACACTCTCTCACACACACACACATACATATCATTGCCCACACACACACACAATCACAGCACAAGAGTATACTGCTTGGCTCAGAAAACAGTGTTGCTCACAATGCACCACTTGGCTACATCCTTATGTTGCCAAATGGTTGGTAAACCATTGGCCCTCATAAGAAAGGAAAGCCACAGTAATTCACTCGCGTCAATACGTTTGCCCTAATTTCATCATAGCCAATTCACCTGAAAACGTTAAACATTACATCATAAACTAACTTGGCAATGTATGGAAGAAGTATAGTTATTACAGTCATCCATAATTTAGGTACAAAAAGCATGACAGAAGTATAGTTAACACATTCATCATAGTCAAAAGTTAGTCCAACATCATCAAATCATAATCCTACGTGGTTTTTGGGTTTAGCTTCCCTTGCAACAACATCCCCACCCAGTGTTGCCTGTATCTTTCCGGTACGGTATGAAACTCCTCCACCTTTTGATCCGTCGCCAATATCATCGCATTTGCGGTTAACATATCCTCAATCTCTAGGTTAAGGTTCTCTAACATTCCAAATACCAAATTCCTTTTCTCAGATAGTCGTTGGTCTGTCCCTACGGCAGTGACAAGCTTCTCCATCACCTCTTTGCTCTCTTGCATGTAGATCGCAATTTGCTCACTTAGTGCCACTTGTTTTGCCTCGGCCCTTGTCAACTTCTTAGCTTTTTTCGGAGGAGGAATCGTTGTTGAAACATTGGGATTGGCAGTGGCGTGGCTTGTGGGAGTGCTAGGGTTGGCATTGGTCATAGGAGTGGAGGGATATGCGGGTTGAGAACAACCTCCAGAGAAATTAAGATCTCCAAACACAAACCCACCATCTTCAAACCTTGGTGTATAGCAATCATTGGTGTCAACAAAGGATTCTTGGTGTCCTTGGTCGATTTCTTCATCCGACCCATCGCGAATTTCAGCAGGATCCTCCGCCATATCACCTGTTTCCCTATCCTTCCCAAATAGAATTTGCCAACTAGGATACATGGGGAATGACCTCCCATTCATCCCATTTGCTTTGGGATTGAACTGCACATGTTGAAAGAAATACATTTACTTCAAAACGACCATAAAATGGACGGGATTTATAGGTGAATGGAGGAGATTTTACCTTCACATAATCCTCCCACACGTCACCCGAATCCATGACCACTGAATGAGTGTCATGGTTCCAACCAAAACCACTCAGCCTTTGCATATCGGCTAACAAACCATACTTCTCCTTCCAATTCTTGACCTTCGACTTTATGTTCGGATTAGCTCTAATAGTTGTCCCAGGAAACATCTTGTGGAATAAGACCTCCACTGCCCCAAAGAAACCTGACTTAAAGCCATTTCCAGCTTTCCATTTTACACCATCTTTAAACTCTTCGAGCATGCACAGAAGGAGGCCTTCCTCCTCCTTCTAAGTCCATATCCTCCTACTTTGTTTCTCCTTTTCCTTATCCTTACCCTTCCCTTTGGCCTTTGATGCCTTGGATTGCGAAGTTTGTTGACAATCCATTGGGTGAGGGGTAGGCGATGTAAACAACAGTTATTACATTTGACATAAGACGTGTATTTCAATACCACATACGCATAAATCCTTCAATATATGGAAAAGCACATAAATTCATTCAATGTATTAAAAAAAGTATGAAATTAGACAACAAGTGTAGCGAATTAGATTACAACAATGCCAACAAATGTTCAAAATTGTTACTACTCCGCGGCCGGACCATTAGCTAACCAATGATTATACATTTGCGTTGCCAAGTTATCTCTCATTTCGGTCCATTCCGTGGTTGGCTCGATCGTGTCAATGTAGTCATCTGGTGGGACTATATGCACGGTCGCCTGTTCCCAAGCTGTGTATTCTTGTTCAACCGGATCAACTTCCATTTCTGTCTTTATAAGGTTGTGGAGAAGACAACATGCGATCCACTATCGACATTGAGTTCTAATGGGATAATAAGAACAAGATCGCAATATTGCAAATCTCATTTTAACACCCCAAAGACTCTCTCAACCACATTTCGAGCACTTGAGGTGCTTCATGTTGAAATACTCCTCGGCTCATGGGGGTTGGTGTCCTTGCCTCCAAGCGTTAATGTGGTATCTTTGACCCCTATACGGAGCTAACAATCTAGGCCCATTCGTATAACCGGCATCAACGAGGTAGTACCTACCTACAAAACGCATTGACTTATATGTCATTATGTTGTAACAGGTCCGGAGGTATGTAGTGTACTTAAAGGTTATTTAAGTGACATACCGTGGAATTCATAACCCATGAGGCCTCACCAGCGTTTGCGAGAAGCACTCTAGAGTCAGGTGGCGGACCCTCCCGGCCAGGGCGATTGCATATATGAATCGTAAGTTTTGACTACAAACTCCTAAGACATTTGTTGCGTAGTCACCCTTCCTTGACCTATAGCGTGCCCTATCTTGGTTTGGGGAATGGGCCAGTACAAAGGTACCGTCTAAAAGCCCCTAGACAATTACATTAGCACACATTTTAGTACTAAGTTGAAAATGAATGAAGAAAGTGAAGGGAAACAAAAAAGATTAGGATGGTGATTATACCTCAAACCACTTCCACCTAGTGGTCAGGCTAGTTAGCGGGAATAGGTTGGGGACGATGCCACAATTCATTGTAAAGTAAATAATACGCCAACAATACTTTGTTGAAATGCCTACTAAGCTGTTTCACGGACCTCACAAATTGGAACTTGGTTGACCTATTCTTGTTATGATGGCCGAGGACCCACAAAAAATGGCAACTTTTTAGGACACGTGTCACGCCCCTAGAGTCTTGTAAGCCTCCTTTGCCGAGTAAATGGCACAACCTCATGAATGTATGCCTATTTACCCTCAATTGGTCGTGGCAATTTTTGTCATCACCACGCTTAACCTATTAAGTGCATCAACTTGATTTTTGGTAAACATTAGGGTTGACAGGATCACGGGGCCTTTAATGCGATACCTCGGTAAGTCCATAATCAACATATATAGCATGAGAGTAGTATTCACTACTCTCATTACATATCTTGCTACCAAAGCCTTACGGGATGCCTTCTTCCGTTGTTCACGTGTGGTTAATCTTGTCATCTGTTTATCAATTTAACAAGCATATCAATTAATACCAAAATATTCTCAGAAATCAGTATCAGAGGTCACTGATTTCTTGAAAATTAGGGCTAACTCATGAAAGTACAGCAAAACAATGGATAAATTGTAGTACAAAATTACGGCTGATTTTGGTTACGAATTAGGGTTAAATCAGGTAACAGATGTGGCTACGAAATTAGGGCAAACTCAAGAAAAAATAGTGACAAATTACAGATAAATGGGACAGATTGAGGTAACCAAAACACAGACCAGGGATCGAGTTAATGGAACCTCAAAAATCGCATACCTCAGGTTGAAGCCGAGTCAAGACGAGTGAAGAGGAGCAACAATGGCGACTGGACCTGCTGCTACAAAACCCTCCTCTCTCTTTTCTCTTCTTCTTTTCCTCTGATCGAAACCCAAGATCGCGTATCAGCAGAAACCCTCCAAATCACCCGGATTTGGAGGGGTAGAATAGGGAGAAAAACTAGCAAATCAGGCCGGATTTGCTAACGATCGGGTGGAGGCCGTCGTTGGCCAACGAAGGAGAGGGGTGAGTAGTCGTACCAATAGTGAATCAACTCCGGGTGCCAAAATCGCATCCCAAACGGCGGTTTGGGGTGGCCCCTTGACTGGAAATCCAGGTGAAAGGTTAATCCGGCCCATAACGAAGTCGCCAAACAGGGTGTCAGAGGGTTGCAAGATTAATTCTCAAGCTGCAGTGAATGCTCATAAGGACGGTACAGATATCAGCTACTCAAAAATCAGCCATTAGGGAAGATGCACAAGCGATCAAACGATAAACCGAATGCTTTTGTGCATACTTTTTGTCCAAGTTCAACTTGCACACGCATCACGTGTGCCGCAGCCTCTACTTATGGTAATGCCAATTCCCACAATTTAAATTGCAAATTTCACGAGCACAAGCGCGGACGACTCAAATTAAATTGTCATCAAAATCCTCTTGCGTCTGCTAGTTGATTCACCGCTTTGATTCAGCCATTTAACTTTTTTAACTTTCTAAAATTGATAGTGGCAGATATAAATTGACAATTTCTTTAAAATAGAGACCCATATTAGATTATATATATGTTTTCTAAAAGTTGAAAAAACAGTTATGTTTTCTAAAAGTTAAAAATAGAGACCCATATTAAAATTTTTTTTTGAATGAATGATTGGTATTCAATTGTTAGTAACCAATTTTTTTTAAAAAAATTAGTACCCAAATTTATTCCATCTTTTTTTGAAATTAGATGTAACCAAATTAAATTTTATTTTTAGTATTCTTAAATTTTTAGTACTAATAAACAGATGAAATTAGATGTAAATTCTTAGTACCCAAACTAGTTAATGCAAACTCCTTTCTTCTGCTCAAAAAAACTGGTTAATGCAAACTAATTGTATGAAACGGTCTAAATTAATTGTAAAGTCCCCAGGCCACTTTCTCGAATACTCTACTTCTTCTTCTTTGTTCTTTCATCTCTCACCCAGGCCTACCCCTGCCGACCAAATTCTCTCTCTCTCTCTCTCTCTCTCTCTCTCTCTCTCTCTCTCTCTCTCTCTCTCTCACACACACACACACACACACACACACACCAAGGCCTACCCCAATCTATGGCAGTGAGAGAGATTACACAAACATAAATGAGAAAAACGTGTTGGGTCAGATCTGGATTTTCCAAAAAAGAGAAAACCCAGTTTGTGGTGGCGATTTTCTAGCCAGTGTGAGATCAAGCCCATCTCAAATCAAGATTCCGACCTCTTTTCCGGCGAATATCAAGTAACAGTTCGACTGTTTTATGTTGAAAATCAGTTGAGGGAGGGGGATAAGGAGGGATGTAGTGGTAAAAAAAACTAGCCTTCCACTCCCATATAATTTTTGGGGAGGTTTAAGGGTGCCCAAAAATTATCCGGGAGAAAGCTTCAAACAGGGGAAAAGGAAGAGGGGAAGGAAAAATGGTTGCCAAACCATGCCAAACTTGTGGGCCCCACTCTTTTAACCCGGTATAATTTTTGGAGGGTCTTTTTAGCCCCAGCCAAGCGACCCCTTAGGGATATTCGTGGAGATGAGGGTGTATTTGTGAAATTTTACCAAAATTAAACTCACGAGGTACCCAAAAAAAAAAAACCAAAGGTTAAAAGAAAATAATTGATGTCCATTGCTATTGCTAGTGTTCACAACCAAATTTAATGCCATCATATGTTATACTACTGCAGAAGTTAGAAAACTCCAAGAATTTGATAAAATGTTTTTATGCCTTGGGGGCAAAAAAAAACACTCAAAAGGGAATATCGATCCTGGTGGTCTTTGTACGAAATTGTACTTCCTCAAAATGGCCATAGGGTGCAAATCAGTCCTTAAATTAAGGACCTGAGATACCTCAGCCTGTCATGTCATCCTCTTGATCATTTTTTATTGGTTGCTTCGAATCCGATCACTCATATTCGATCTTGATTTGGCCAGTTTCAATTTTTTCAGAAAGAATCCCCGCGTACCCTCTTTTGGTCTGTTCTACTGGTAGCTTGAGTGTATGTAAATTGGGGCAAACTTCCACCATATCTTCCAGCAAGATAACACCTAGATCCGAACTATCACTCAAATCTAGATATCTAACTCCGTAATTCCTTTCCAGATTCATGACAAAATCATCTTGAATGGGTCCCAAAGATCCGAATCTCATTGTAATTTTTGAAAGCGCAGGACATTCTTTTGCAAAGACGAAGAAAATGGCTGCTGTTAATCCGGTAAAATAACTCAGCTCTATGGAAACAATATTGGGAAGACGTCGGCATATCTCACTCATTTGATTGTCATTGATCCGATCTCCGACCTTTAACGTAAAGTGGTTCAAAGAAGGACATGCACATAAAACAGTCGTAACTTCAGTAACGTTGAGACCATAGGGACCGCCACCAAATAGTTTGAGTTTCTCCAATAGGACGCCCGCTTTTGCAAGGGAGCGAACAAGCCATTCTAGATCAACCATAGAACCCCGAATGGTAAGTTCTCTTAAACCTAGTGCATATATCTTCAAATCATCAAAGGTGAAGGATGACTTTGTTGATGAACCATAGAATTCTGTGTGGAGAGAGGTTAAGGTTGTGCTATGGCAAAGTAGCCAACAAATGCCTCGTCTAGTTATACCGGAACGACGACATTTGATTTCATTCAGATTCCTACAATTGGATGAAAGAACAATGAGAGAAAGATCCGAACAACCTTCAATCCCGGATATATTAATTTTACGCAACCTCTCAAGCTTAAGCGAGATTGCCTCTATCCCTGCATCAGTTACCATGTGATTTGACAATTCGGTATACCGAAATTCCGAAGGTTCAAACTTTTGCTGGGGATATCGGATGTCTAGCTCTTCAAGTCGTGGTAAAGCATCAGCTATGTAAACAAGGTCCGGATCCCGGAGCAAGACGAATCGAGTGCATCTTAAAACCTTCAAATTACTCATGGTGCGACCCAATTTAGTAAAGCTAGCCGAAGATGGAGAAATTGGAAAACAAGAGAAACAGATGGATTGAAGATCCAAACCTGAATAAGGCGATTTTCAATATTGGGAGTCGATGTCCGATAAGTGCCACAAGGGAGAGAGCCTAATCTCTTTGAGGTTTCTGAATCTTTCAAGGGCTCTGCTTAAGGCATCGCACCAATTGATGCCTAACACAAATTCATCGGCAACAAACTTCCATCGCAAGCGATTGGTGATTGAGAGGAATTGCTTACAGACCAACGAAGGCGATTTTAAATAGCCATAGTTGCCGTTGAGTACTAGCCAATGCAGTATTGATTCCCACAATTCTTCAGGCAGTTCCTTGCATCTGTCTACTTCGATCCTTTTCATTTTTTTGCTTTTCATTTTTCTCTTCATAGAAAAATAAAACAGATGACCTGTGTTTCAAACCTTTACCTTTATAGTAGTACACCTCAGATGGCTTTAGGTTCTTCAGATGGCTTTAGGATTTCTATGGTAAAACGTTTCCTAATATTGGTAAAGGAAATTTCCAATTCCCATTAAGATTTTATTTTGTCAATTACGTCCAAATATCCGATTGACCTGATTTTCTTGAAGAGCATTCAAATTATTATTTTACATTTATTTAACAGTTCAAATCATTTATGCGGGACTTTGATGTGGATCCCACATAACCACATTTGAAAAAAGCACTAGACGTTTTGGGGCACTGGGTGCATTACAGGCTCTTCTCTGCCATACTTCAGATGGCCTTAGGATTTCTATGAAGCAAATATCAATAGGTCATTGGTTATTGGGTAGATTGAGGTTAGCCTCATGCAAACCGGAAACCTGTTTGGCAATAGCAGTGGCCGGGGAGTAATGGCAATACGTTTCCTAATTGAACTCTCTACTGGTAAAGGAAATTGCCTATTCCCATTAGGATTTTATTTTCTCAGTAATTCTACATCGAGTTGAATTAAAAGCCCTAGATTGACAAAAACCAAAGTCTTACAATTCTGAGAACTAAACTCAAAAAACCTCTGATGTTTTAAAAAACCCGTCAGAGTCTCAGACTAATCCACAAAACATCCCATGTTCGGATGAGGTCTCCAGACCTTGGTTTTCAAACCATAGCACGATGTGATGGGTTGAAAATGAGGGAGAGGGAGAGATAGAATATAAGGAGTTAAAACTAGATTATGCATAAAAGTTTTTTGGGACCCACTTAAGAGTTTCACAAAATGATCTAAGTCGTTCATTAATTTTAAAATATTGTTTCAAGTGAAATTGAAAAAAATCAGCTCAATTGGATAATGATAAGTGCTTCATTCGATCTTCTAAATTTTCATAGAATATAAAATCTTGAATTTTGATTAAAAAGTTAGATAATCTGATCAAACACTTACAATTATCAAATTTAGTTGATTTTTTTTAAAGCCACTCAAAATTACTATATTTTTCGGTTATTGAACGGCTTTGATAATTTGTGTGGAACTCTTAAGTATGTCCTAAAAAACTTCTACGCACAATCTAGTTTTGACTCCTTATATTCTATCTCTCCCTCTTCCTCATTTTCAACCCATCGCATCGTGTTACAGTATGAAAACCAAGGTCTAGAGACCTCATCTGAACACAGCCATTTCCATAGTTTTGTTGAGCAAAATTCTCATATTACAAAGCCAAAATTAATCCATGCAGTAGTCAGTCCTTTTTTTTTTTTTTTTTTGGAGAAATAGATAGAAATATCATTGGATAAACCAAGCATACAAAGTCTCAAGAGAAATAGTACTCCAAAGCTAATCATAAGTAACAAGAGGGCTAATGCTTGGTTTTCCATTTACTAAAATGGACATTTGCTAAAATCAAGTAGGTGATTTTAGCAAATGAAGTTGGAAGGTGATTTTATCTCTAATGAATCTGGACACATATGTGTTTGGTTCTTTTTACTTCTTTGCAATGGAAAATGATTGTGTGCGAGCGTGCCAGAGAGAATTTCAATCTCCTCCCTCAGATTAAGTTTGGAAAAACCAAACCTAATCAGGCGATTGTGTTTTGTTGGTTCAATTACCTCAATTAAGAGGATTTTTCTTAATAAGTGAAGAAATGCAAACCAATAAACTTAGGAAATCAAAGAACAATAAAGAAACAAGACACTTCGATTGATGAATCAAAGATAAACTTACTTCGAAATTGTCTCCAACTTCAAATATAGAGTAACAGAACTTCGAACAGGGGATTGTTACAAGAACAATCGAGATAAGTCCTAATCTAATTCCTAATCTACTGAACCGAAGTTCGAAATCTTAAAAACTACTTGGCTGGGTTGAAATCCTAAACTACTTTGCCAATGAACAAACCAAAGTAGGTTTTTTTGATAATTTGTTTTGTTGAAGATTTGTCCGGGCTTTTCACTTTTCAATTTCTTCTATTTATAGATGTTGCTTGTAGTTTGAACTTCCCGCTCCATGAATTTGAATTTGGCTTGCTTTGAACTCTAACTTCCACTCTAAGAGTTGGCAGTTATTCTTTCTCCACGTCTGAATTTGAATCATTTCTTCTTCCAGAAGCTTTAAATCTGTATGTTTGCTAAACATGTTAAGGAAAAGTATTCCACGTGTTCTAACTGCCAATTGCCTTGTTTCACAAGTTTACACGTGGAGCTTGTGTGTTTAGCAGTTAATATTATGGCTTCGAAGCCAATCTTTATTTTTGTAATGGCTCGTAACTGCCAATAACTGCCTTTCTAAATTGAGAAGTAATACGACATCATATTTAATCAACTTCATCTTACTAATCCAGTGTATCTTCACTGACGAGTAATTGCCAATGTTTGGCACTTTTGATTACGTGTCAATTAATTATTGGACTGGTTAATTTTATATGTAAACAATCCATTTTAGTAAATGGAAAACTAAGTGTTATAGGGCTGGTAGAGTTAGGCGAAGGGCGTTTGTTTGTCGGAGCTATGCTGGTTTGGTCGGCGGTACTAAACAAGTCCTTCAGTTCTTGTCTCAATTAAATCGTCTACCAAAATGTTGAACTTACTTAAACAATAAAATATAGATACCAAACATCTACCCGGGTATTTATATTGTGTTTGCATTGTAATTATGGTTAGAGTGTTTTGGTGTAAACACGAGAGGAAGCGAGAGAAATTTTTTTTGAGACAGAAGAGAGAAGACTTGTACTCCATAATCCATATCTATATTAGTATTGCAGGATGACTTTTAGTGAATGGAGCTTCCTGAGCTTGCCACGTGTCCCCCAATCCTTTGCAATTTTTAAGCAATTGGCAAAGTTATAAATGGTATTATTTAATTCTTTACCTAGTTAAACTTTGCTGCCATAATGATTCTTCTCCAATACAATAACTGAAATGATTCTTTACTTATACATACATATTTTTTGACGACAAAAGGAATGATTTTATTAGTTGAGAAAGAAAACAAGTACTTCTACTTTCCTAATAAAACATGTCATTGACAAAGGAAAAAACTTCTTAATTTCCTAAGAAAATATAATTTCGTAAGGAAAAATAGTCTTATGGTAACATCCGAAAGTCTTGACGATATCTACAGAGCGGTATTACATTTTATCCCTCTCACAACTGTCCTACGTGGCAGATTGGAGGGCTGTGATTGAATTCTAAAATTCAACTCCAATTGATTTAAGGGACTAAATTACTTTAGTTTAAAATTCAAACCCATATGGTGAGGATTTCTCTTAGGAATCTAATTGGACGGCTTGGATATAAACTCATTTAATACAAGGGCTTAGATCGATGATACTTAAGTTTTTTTTACCAAATCAAGGATACCTCAATTCACGTTGTAAACTTTCCATCCCTAGACTTTCCTATAAATCCTACAACTGAGAATTATTCAAGACTTATCTTAAAAGTAATTATTTAAGACTTATCGAAAAAGGAATTATTTCCCAATCGATTCTATTCGAGTGCTAACATTAATATTCTCTCTTAATTTTTTCCCTAAAATAAAAAATCTTCCTTCTTCTTCTTTTTTTTTTTTTTTTATCTTCAAAGGAATTATTTAAGACTTATCGAAAAAGGAATTATTTCACTACCGATTCTATTCGAGTGCTAACATTAATATTCCATTTTAATTTTCCTCCTAAAATAAAATTCTTACCTTCTTCTTCTTTTTTATCTGTCATGCTCTCAATCATTCTCCCCATCTCCCCCAAGCTGTAAAAGTCCTCCATTCTCAATTGTGTCATGACCTTATAGCCTCATTTATGTCTTTTATTTGTTTGTTAACGAAATCGTGTAAGGAAAGACCAAAAAAAAATTTCAATTTCAAGGTATACCTCTTTTCTCATAAAACAGAGCCGCATAATAAGCAAAATAAAAAATAAAAAAAAGAAAGGTTAACCAAAAAAACAAAAGAAAAAAAATGCTGTCCATTGCTATTTCTAGTGTTCACAACCAAATTTAATGCCGTCATATGTTATGTAACGCCCCGAAAATTGGGTGCGTTAATAAATAAATTGTAAAATTATTTAAATAAAATTCCAACTTCAAAAAAAAAATCCAAAGAATACTTAATAAACTTTTTTTTTTACGAAAATTAAGAATAACTAGCTTATTACAACTGAAATAAATTGAATCAGAACATTGTCTGAGAAACTTAAACATTTATTCAAAGAAAACCCAATGGAAATAAAATAACAGAGCCACCTAGCTAATTCTACTGATAAAGCCATGGGTTACGCCACTTGATTAATATCTAGTCGCTTCATCAGCCTCATAATCGTGAGGCTCCTCATCTCCTTCTGTACCTGGCGTTGGGGATGCTAGAGCCATAAAAAGTAGCACAGTGAGTGGTAAAATTACACTCAATAGGGTACCCTAAACCACCCCTTTACTAAAGATATTCATGCAACAAATACCCACATAACTGAAATTTTATTTGAATGAAATACTCAAATTTTTATCATCATTACTCAGCACATCAATTCTCAAAATTCCACTATTCTCATTCTCATTTCCGACAAATACTTTACATCAACGGCCTCCGTTCACAATATACCTCAGGTGCTCGATCACACAGCAAAGCCACCTCGGGGTATACTGTGCAAGGCTCACGATTTATCACCCATTGATCAATCTCTGTCCGGTATCGATTCCCACCCACAATATACTTCCGGCGCCCGATCACACAGCAAATCTACCTAAAAGTATAGACTGCACATGGCTCAAGACCCATACCGGACACGTCCCAACCCCAATATTGCGATTAAATCCAATCATTCTTAAACTTTAACATTTCGATCAATAAGTACTTAACAATTGGTTTCATGCATCACGTGGGTCATTGTTCACATAAGTCTCACATAACAATAAAATAATCACAAGGTTAAAGAAAAACTTAATACGGCATGTAAAACGGGCAACTTCCTCGCTTTGTTAAAAATAGTAAGTTAACTCTAAAAATCACGAATTTTTACAGGGATATTATGCTTCCCAATACGAACAGATAATGTGTTTTACTCAAGTTCCAATTCCTTCATTAAGATGTTGAAAATGGGGTTTTAAAAGTAAATCGTGTTCTGTCTCGTTTTTCCACTACAGTAGAAACTTCGAAAAATCACACTAAATTCTACGTAACTTGGATTAAGACGAGTTCTACATGGACTCCAATTAATTTTTCGAGATCTACAATCTTAATGTTTTGAGTTTTCTCTGAAACTGAACAAAAATAATCAAAAAATAGTAGAAACGAAACTGTGCGCAAAATCTCTATTTTCCGACATCATCACTTGTTTACTTCTACTACCCATACGATAATGATCCAACTTCCAACAATTTAAATTATTTTTTTCCACGTACACACAACTATACAAAAATAATATACTAAAGTAAAAGTTAGATTAAAGATGTCCTACCTCTCCTCCGACAAACTTAGCACGCTAGCGAAACGGTAGGTTCGAAAAATCACAACTTTGTGGAGAAATCTGTACAAAGGCAATTAAATATCCGCGTGAATAAAATAAAATATACTCCGAGAGAAAAAGAGAGGAATTTACCAATGGTGGAGGAGATATAATCCAAAGGATTTTTTTTCCCTTTGTGAGAGAAAATGAAAGAGAGCCAAAGGAAAAAGAATGAAGAAAGAAGAAAGAGAAGAAGTATGGATTACCTGTGGAAGAGGGAATTTCCGAGAGAGTGAGGGAGGGATTTAGGAGTTCTACTTAGTTTAAAACTAAGAAGATTAGTGATATGGAAGAGTTCAAGAAGAAATAGGAGACTATAATGATAAGAGAAAAAAAATATATATAAGATAAGGGATAGGGTAGGTTGGGATAATTAGGATGAGTTTTAAAATATATATATATATATATATATATATATATATATATATATATATATATAAATGCAACTAATATATATGCATGTAAATACATATCCATAGTTATCATATTGTTAGGATAATAAACCCTATAACTATTTATATTTCTATTTATAAATATAAACCTATTATAAATAGATAAATAAATAAAAACGATCCGTTACATGTTATATACTGTTCATGTGAGCTCCAACCCAATAATCTTCATTCCTTCTTTTCTCAAACAAATTGACTTTATTATTGGAGGGTGAGGACAAAAGAGGGCATAAGAGGAATTTGGAAAGGATAAATAGTGAAATGGAGGTGACCCTCCATAATTTTTTGATCCTTCATATTTGGAGGGTGAAAAACAATCCTCCAAAATGGAGGGAGAAATGGAGGATGGGTTGGGGAGAGGTCTTCCTCTAAAATGGAGGAATGGAGGTAAAAATGGAGTTATGGAGGTAAAAATGGAGTTATGGAGAGTGGGTTAAAGATGCCCTAATAGAACTCTCTACTAGTAAAGGAAATTGCCTATTCCCATTTTAAAAGAATTTGTTTTTATAAGTACTCTTTGTGTTTCAATACCTATCGATGTGTGATCAACATAATTTTTTAATAAATGCTTTTCTCTTAACAAGCCTTGCAATATCAAATGGCTTAGGCCATCCACAACGAGCTCTTATGGCATCCACAATGGACTCTCAAAAAATAGCTCCTAAGTTGACTTCTAACGTATACACATTAGCTTATTGGGATCCATTTTTCACTCTTAGAGCTTGCTGAATTTAGAGAACATATGTAGGGGAGCTCACGGTCCAGATTAGCATGAATCCAATCCTAATCCGCGAGTCAAAGTTTTTAAAAAATAAAATCCGTGTCCGATTTAAAAGTCTCACGGTTCGGTTTCAATTCAATCCATTAGTCACGGATCGGTTCCACATTTGTCCACGAATTTTCAACTTTTTTATAATAATAAAAAAAATCATCAACTCCTTCAAAGACCCAAACTCAACATTGAAATAAAACACTGCAATAGTATAATTAGTAGATGAGAATATAAAGCATCAAAGCGGCGTCGTTTTGGGCGCCAAAAGGGACTACAAAAAAATCTTCAAAACTAAATCGTTTTGAGTCCTAGGAGACCAACTCATTCTTGGATGAAGTGACGTTTCTTGAAATCTTAAATTATCTGGAATATAAGAAACAAAATTGAAATGTAATGGGAATTTTGGGTGATGGTAATTTTTTGTGTTTGTAGACTTTGGTGGATTAAGCTTTGCATAATGGTAGTAATTTGTTGGAGTTATATAGCCTTAGCTAGCTTCATTTTTTGAATATGAACTACTGCTATGGTGGGATGTCCTCGCATGCATTTGGAGGTATAATGCATTTGGATTTCATAGACTGGCTGACTGTTGTATAGCCTGCCAAGTGCTTTGCACTTCTTCGATGGATTTTTCTCTGCACTTAGTAGAATCGATTGATCTATGTGTTTGCAAGTCCAAACATTTATGGCCGAAGCATTTTTCTTTATTTTATGAGACAAGGGAGATTGAGGAATAAGTCAATCAATCTCAAAAAGGAGTAAAAGCATTTCAGTTAATTTCAATTTGGTCATTAACTACTGTTATTTTGGGCATGCATTACTATCGTTAAAATCCCTGTTTTTCCTGGAATTCCGACAAAAGAAAAGGGGCTCTTAAGTAAAAAAAGACACAGTTTTGAGGATTTTTTTGTTGTTTTTCCTTAACTGACCTCAAACGAACTAGGGCATCCTGTAGTAGTGTGGGACCGCACTACAGTGTTGTCGTGCAAACATCATCAAGAATGGAATGGAAGTATATAAAGTCACCAATCATAGATTAACAGAGCATAATTAGACAGTATGTAGCTTATAGGACCCCTTTTATCATCTTATTACTCTGTTTTATGAAGAGAACAGGGAAAAAAATTCAATGCAACTGCAATGGTTATTTGTAACGTAGTCTCTCACGTAATGTGGGTCTCGTGTAATACGTGTGTAGGTATCATTCCATTGTTAGAGAATGGTTGTAAATAACGGTCACATTGAAAATTTTCTCAGAAAACAGAGCCAAAGCAAAAAAAAACAAAATAAAAATATATATTTCTTTTACGGCGGTGAATCAAATTGACGTGGAAGCTGAAACGGTGGTAAGAAAGGAAGCGGCGGGGATAGTTCCGGCTCCCACGGCTGATTAAACCCAACTTCCGGTGCCGGTGGGGCCATCGTAAACGGAAGCGGCAGAATGGGATTCTCTACCACCGGAGGCGGCAGAAACAAGTCCGGCGTCTGTGGGAATGGGAACGGAAACGAACCGGTTTCGGGTGGAGGGGAAGAAAAGATTGATGGTGGAAAATTAAAGGGTGGGGATTCGGGTGGGAGTAGTGGAATTACTGGGGTTTCTTGAATTGGTGGGGAAAACATTGGGACAAGTGGTGGAGCCGGAGTGACTGGATCGGAGGGTGGCAGAAGGAAGGAGTCCGGCGGAGGAGAAAACAGAGGGAGTGTTTGGGAGTCGGGAGGTGAGAGGAATGGGAGAATAGGTGGTTGTATGTCGTCAGGCGGTGGTGGGGAGGCGACTAGTGGTGGTGGAAATATGATGGGTGGTGGTAAGTCAGGTGGAGGTGGAGAGGCAAAGATCACTGGGGGTGGAGGGGAGGAATCAGGGGGTGGTGGAGATGGGACTAAGGGTGGTGGTGGTGAAGGCGGCGGAGGGGATGGTGGGGGTGGGGGAGAGGGTACGGGTGGAGGTGGTGGAGAGAGTACGGGTGGCGGGGGAGAAGGCACTGGAGGCGGTGATGCCGGTGGAGGGGAGGTGACTACCGGTGGTGGAGATGCTGGTGGGGTGAGTACTGGTGGTGGTGAAGGGAGGACTGCTGGTGGCGGCGAGGGTGGAGGGAGGACTCCTGGGGGTGGTGATGAAGGTACTAAAGGAGGTGGCTGTGTTACTATTGGTGGAGGTGAAGAGACTAGAGGAGGAGAAGGTAGAAGGGGTGGCGACAACGACGGAGTCGGGGTGGTTGGTTCAAAGGGGTTGTTAGGGGAGGAGCGTTGGAAAGGCCATTGGGAACAGACGCCAAAGAGGTATTGGTACAGTGGGTCGCATGAGCTTGATGATGATGATCCACCTGATCTTCTTGATCTTGATCTTGATCCTGTTCCACCGCTTGATCTTGATCCTGATCCTGTTCCACCACTTGATCTTGATCTTGATCCTGATCCACTGTTTGATCTTGATCTTGATGTAGTTCTTCTTGTTGTAGCTTCTGCTATGGTTAAAGTGATGATCAGGAGCAATGCTACCAAAATGACCACTACCACTCTATTGGTTTTCATCTCTTCTTAGATCATTATTCTCCTCCTCTTCTGTACTTGTAAATGGTGCTTCAATTTCTATCAGCATGCAACAACTAGCTAGGGAACATATATAGTGGTGTGAGAGGTAGTTATTAGGTGTGTGTTAGGACTATGATTGTTTCAAGGTACCTAGAAAGAGATTAAATTGTTTTCACCGCTAGTGTAGTGTAAACAAAAGTTTCCTCCAAATTGCATTGCGTCATGTGTCTAAATAATGGTCTCAAATAGTAGAACATGAACATTTAGCGCAATGTAATCGATTTAGAGAAAACTCTTGTTTCTACCGACGTGGAAATAATTTAAACTCTGTCATCCAGAAAAGGAGAATGAATGGCTCAAATACATTATTTTAAGACACTTTCTGAGATGTTTTTCATGTATCCTACTCCCTCCGTCCCAATTTCTTGATCCTTCATTCTTTCTATTTTGGGATGTCCCAAAATATTTGTTTCACTTCTAAAGATATCCATCAAAATAGGGTCACTTTCCAGTTTTACTCTTAAAAAGTATTTTTCTCATCTTAATTGTGGCTAGTCTATTATTTTTTATTTTATAATGATTTTTATGATTTTGAAAATTTTGTATAATAAAACTAATTGATATCAATCAAACAAGATCCATATTAAATATGTTTTGATTTTCATATAATAAATAAGTCTCACAAATTTGGTCACAGTAATATTAACTGGATTTAGGGGCAAAATAGAAAAGTTAATACAAAATTTTTACATCCCTTAAAAATCTATTTCCCCAAAAAGGGCAAACAAATTGGGACGGGGGGAGTAGTATTTATGCTTGTGAAGGCGTGCATGAGGTGTTAAAGGGAAAAATTCAAAAAAAACCCTGACCTTTGGACCGGGTATTATAGAGACACTTGACCTTCAATTAACATTAACTAAACCCCTGACCTTTGCATTCCGTTATCATTTTACCCCTTCCTCCCATTTTCCGTCCAAATGCTAACGGAGAATCTTACGTGGCACTTGCCTGGCATAAAACTGATAACCTCTCTCTCTCTCTCTCCTCCCCTCATCTCTCTCTCCCCCAAAACCAATCCCCTCCCCTACCCTCCCTTTCGCCTCCATGGATTCCATGGCCTTGTTTAATTGCATCCCCAAAGAAAAGTATCAACGATTCAATTGTTAATTGATTTCTTGTCTCCAAGGGGAAAAAGAAAAAAATAATGAGTATAAACGGAGGAGCAGCAACAGTCGATGGACAAATCTTCGTCCTCACATTCATCGGATACGGTCACCTCTTCCCCAGTATCGAACTCTCTCACCACCTTTCCTCTCGATATTACACAACCACCATCATCCTTCCCTCCAATTTACTCCCCTCCCTCCCTCCCTCCACCGCAACCCTCTCCTCTGCGCCGCCTCAATTTCCCCCTTTCGCTTCGGCCCACCGTCTCCCCAATGGGACCATGCCAACCACCAAGCCGGTTTGGACCTTTCCACCCACCTCGAAGCCCGTCGCCCTCTCTGCGCCATCGTCGAATTCCATTTGGACTGGGCCAAGCCCATCCTAAACAAATTCAACGTTCCCGTCATCTCCTTCTTCACATTTGGCGCCTACGCAGCCGCCATGGAGAGAGTGGATAGGTGACGGTAGTTGTGGAGGACAGGGGAGGAGATTGGGTTTCGGGGAGAGAGAGAGAGACAAGGGGAGGAGAGAGTGGATTTCAGTGGTGACTATGGCGGGCAGGGGAGGAGATTGGGTTTGGGGGAGAGAGAGACAAAGGGAGGAGAGAGAATTTTAGTTTTTTAATTTTTTTAGTCAGTTTTAGGAAGAGAGAGAGAGTACTGGGGGCCCAGTGCTGAGTTGGCATGCCGAATATTACCCTCAAACTCAAGTTTTATGCCAGGCAAGTGCCACGTAGGATTCTCCGTTAGCATTTGGACGGAAAATGGGAGGAGGGGGTAAAATGATAACGGAATGCAAAGGTCAGGGGTTTAGTTAACGTTTATTGAAGGTCAAGTGTTTATATAATACTCGGTTCAAAAGTCAAGGGTTTTTTTGAATTTTTCCCTGAGGTGAAATAAGCTCTATATCCTTGTGAAGTAAATGATGTCAAGTGAGAGAACTTGCTGTGGACAGCTAACAGTTGCGAATTTCAATATGGAGGGATTTGGATGAGCATCTTCATATCTCTCTCTGTGTGTGTATAGTCGATATCATGGTAGTGTGTGTGTATGCACCGTGTGTAAAAACCTTGTACAGTTTGCAGATGGAGGGATGGAATGGGTGGGTAGATGGATACATATTAATTGAATGGGGAGGGGGATGAATTCTGCCTAGTTTTACGTGCCAAAATGTATCGAAACAACCTTGAATGTTTACTTGCACAAGACTGCAGACCACTGCTACTTGCTTGGGTACTTGATCCTTTGACAATACTAGTAATAATGTCACCGCTGCAAATTACTACTCCTATTACTAATGTTATTGAACACTTTGCAATGTGGTGTAAGTGTGTAACAGAGGATTTGGGCCTCCGCTAGTGGACGGTAAGATTAGTCTCCCAAGATTAATCGAGATGCAAGCTAACTGGACACCTGGTTATTAAAGAAAAAAAACAAAGGATTTGAAACACTTTCAGCAAATATAATTAGATGATGAAGAAAGGATCTACTAACTGTGCTTTGGTTCCTACAGTTGTCCTGTTCATTCATCCATCATCAAATTAGCTATGTTTTTGTAGTAGTCCAGCTGCTTAGGAACTAGGAAGCCGTTTGTGGTTCCAGCTCGAAACTTAGGGGAGAAAATAAGTGTTTTTCTTTTCATAGGCAAAAATTTATTAATGAAAACTTAGAGAAAAGAAACATCAAGTTGGGTAAGAATGGAGCGTACCCAATCAAAGTTGGAGAAATTAAAAGACACTTGTTGGGTCAAAACTCAATTAACACCGAATGAGACAAGCTCAAAAATTCTAAAAGTCTAGTCCAAATAGGACATACCCCAAAAAATAATGAAGCCCAACCGGAAGTCACCACCAAACAAACTGCCGCCGCCTCATAGCCCTAAACCGCTGACCAGCATCCAGCCACCACCAGCGTCACCCTCAACCACCCCTCAGCAAACACAACCACCCATTACCGTTAGCCCAAATAAGTGTACGTTTCTCTTACTGTCTAAATTATGTAAACCGTCTACATTGTCTAAAGTCCATATTTTTGCCCATTTCGAGGCAAGTCATTCTCGACAAACATCAACTTAAAAGCTCAAGTTGCATAAACAATTTAGTAGCTTTTATCTTCTTCCTTTTTGTGTAAATAACTTGGCTTTTGTCTTAAAACGGAATCTGGCAAGGGGTTGTGACTTGTGAGACATCCCAGCCGAGACATCCATACAAACTTTTGACGGGCTCAAAGCCCAGTCTGCCCAAACCCGAAGCCCAGTCTAAATAAATCGTAACACAAGTCTAAGTTTGCATTTGCGCCTAAATATTACTCCTATATCAGCACAACAAATTTTCAAAAATTTTAATTTAAGGATCTCATTGAAAAGAAAAACTAAAGTAACTAAACAAATTATTTTTTGCAAGCAAAATGTATGATTACTAATAAAAGGTTGAGCAAAAACCTTTTTTTGAACTTCAAAATGCCCAAATTCCATAGCCTTCAGAAATATATCCTTAAATTCCGAGTTATCCATGTGGATTGAACAGGATCTCACAAAGTACAGTAGAGCAATACCGAGAGACGGTAGAGAAAGTTCCACATAGGGAACAAAAATCTCCATAAACGGAGATAAACAAGTAAAAAGTTGAAACATATCTCTTATTCGCCGCAGGAAATGCCACACTACCTTAAAAATTCACAATCTTAACAGGTCTGACCATCCTGATGCTTGGATCGGAGCAGGGGAGATGGATCTAATCCTCCATTGTATTTAGTGATAGAGGTTGGACTATGGAGGCCACCGAGGGTTTTGAAGAGACAAGATCGCGATAAAATTTTGAAGACAATAAAATCTTCTCTTCCATTTTATTCACACTTTTCTTCTTTAACTATTTTCTCTTCTTTTTTCATCCTCTCCACAAACAGAGTACAAATCCAATGCAATTCCTAAGGTTCTGTTTGGAATCTGTGGAAGAAATAGAAAAGAAGATAAAATTTTAAAAAATTCCCTCCCCTAATTTGGTTCTTAAAGAAGAGAAGGGGAAATTTCACAAGTCGAATTCAACTTTTCTTCCATTTTTTGCTCAAATTTGCTCTCAATTTCTTCTAAACTTTTCGTCCAATTTCCTTTTTAATTATATTCATTTCTTTTTGTTTTTCTTCACCTTAATAACTTCCAAATACGCAAGGATATCAAAAGGTTGATTCCCAAATTGAAGGGGATGTTAGGGCTACATGGCTTCTTGGAGTGGTGTAGCGGCCAAATAAACTGGGGCCCAAAGGGGCCGCCCCTCCGTACGGTAGACCACGTGCACTATTTTCCGAGGAGCTCGGTCTGGATGGCTCGGCAAGGACCATCGTCCTTAGTCCAAACCTTAAGTCTTGTCGGAGTCTCGGTAGGCTGGAGCCTAGGTGTTTCTACTGATCCAAAAAGGCGCCAGGGGGGAGTCCTGGGGCGCTTCGGTGGGAAGTCCTGCGCCTTCCGGCCCGGACCTTTTGCCCCTTGGTTACGGAGGGGACGGTCGCTGTCCCGGTGTGGGGCTCGACAGAAACCGCCCGACGGCGGCGGCTCATTAATGGTTCGACCATCCCCGCGTGCTCACCCACTCGCTTCAAGGCAGAGCTGGCGGGAAGCCACCAACTCCAGGCCTACGCCCCGCGGGGAGGACTAGCGCTGCGAGGACTATCGAAGTAGGTTACTACTTCTGAATGGAATGTGCTGTCACGGAGCACCACTAGTCTCGGGCGGATATCTATGCACTCGAGTACGCTGGATAGCGACGGGCGTGGAGTCCTCTAGGGGCGTGGGACCATAAGGCACGCACCCCTTACCTATAACGCCTCTCCTCACCTGCAGCAGTAAAGTGGGCGCCAAGTAAACTCTAAACCCCATCTCTCTCTCTCTCTTTAAAAAATTTTAAGCCGCATTCCCTCTCTCTCTAGATTTCCATCTTCAGAACACTTCCCGCCGCTTCTCACTTAGCCATCGAGTGCCTCCCCACCCTGCACCGTCCGGCTACAGGCACTAACGCGGTTGTTCCCCTGTGTAGGTCTAACCTCCTGCACCTCGAGAGTGCCGACCAACTTCTCAGGCGAGGCCCCTGTTCTACAACAAGGTCAACGGGGGCTCCTCCTCACTGATCTTTTAGGCGTCGAGAAGGGTCATTAGGTGAAGAATCCCCCACAATTGGCGACTACTGGGGACCGCGTCGAAGTGCTGACTTGGCTTCCCTCTCCTCATTTAAGTGGTGGTTCTTCACTCTTGTTCAACGCCTCCTTCGGCGCCTCCCCGGCTACCTTAAAGATGGCAGATCTCACACTGAGGGTGGACATGTTCGGCCGCCGAGGGCTCATCGGACCCGCCGCGGTGGGTACCACCGCGGTGAGTGGTTTGGGACTTTACGCCACCCCCCGGCCTCAACAGTGGGCCAGGACGGTTCACATTTGGCATCCCACGCTGCTCGGCTGCAAAGAACGCCAGGCCGTAACGTCCTTTTCAAAGATGAACGGGACGTCCACTCTTGGCCAACATCGTTACCCCGCTCAAAGGAGAATTTGCCTCCTCTCCCCGGCCACCGCCGAGCCAATTGGCGTTTTACCAAGGAAAGAAGTGTTAATTTTGAAGCAAGCGGGGAGCAGTCGCAGCCCTCGGGTCCGGAGGGTGGGCGAAGAGCGGCGAGACCTCCTCCGAGCACGTGCGGGTGAAGGAGAGTAGGCTCGGGTGTTCTCGCCGCCCTCGGCCCGATCATCCGAGATTAACCCAACAGGGAACACCTTCATAGTCCTCACAAACAGAGAAGGCCGGATGCATTCCAACCTCAGGGGCGTGGTTCCTCTCTAAACCAACAAACCGAAACGGGAAGAACCGAGAGTACACCGGAGGATAGCGCTACAACCTCACTCGCGAAGGACTCCTTCGGCGGCCCTCATAGGGCCACGGGACGTAAGAATGCGAGGGACCTAAACAAGTGGTAAGGGTCCGGCACCGCCAGACGTGAATCTCGCCGAAATGGACCGCTAACTACGTGGATGATCGCCGCCGCAGCAGGTCCGTAGATCTGCCATGGTCTCACACCCCAGCGCTTGGCGCATGCAGCATGGTGCTCGGAAATCGCCTAAAACAAATCCGTAGCAACAGAATAAGGTTGATGCACCGGGCCAGCATCATCAGAAACAAACGCCATTAACCGGGACCTGTGCCCTGGGCCTGGGGAAGTATGAAGCCTTCGCCATCGTATGAAGCATAATGCTCGGTCAATACTGGCGAGCGGGGACACGCGAAAGTGTACCCCCGAAGATGGGGAGGGACAGCAGCGCCCTGGAGATGATGCGCACACAGAGCGGGAGAACCGTACCAAGAGGCATTCGTCCGAACGAAGCAACTTGCAGGTTGGCGATCATGAGGCACGGCACCCACGAGGGCTCCCTTCCAAAAGACCTTGCGGGGTGTACCCGACCGCCGAGATCAGCCGACCCACCCTCGCCATTAGATTCACCTGGCTGGAAAGAGTCGCGATGGCCTTCGTGAGTGATTAAATTATGGGCAAAATTCCCAGGGGTTTTAAAATCCAAGTTTGACAAATATGATCCCACCACTTGATGCTACCACGCCATTACTGTAAAGAGCACCGTCTAGTCTCCGAGCTCTATGGGCATAGTGACGCTCTCATGTGCAAGACGTTCTCCATGAGCCTCGGCACAACGGCCCTCATGTGGTACAGCCACCGGCCCTGTGATCTGGGTGGCTGGGTTTTGACGAAATAGAGCGCCGCTGCTCACGCCTCGGCTCAGGACAAGCAAAGACGCGAAATCAAGACGCCGACGCCGCTTTAAAAAACATGAAGAGAGGAATAGACGAGACTCTCATGAGTACATTGCCCGCCATCGGGAGGTGTATGTACCGTAGAAAATTGTGACTAAAAGGTGGCAAACACTTCTTTCAAAATGGCTCGAGGACATTCCTGACCTTCTTTTCAAAGACCCTGCATGGTACACCCCCCAAGGATATGACTGAAGCCACGCGCACTGCGGATGTGTATCGAGTCGGAAGAATTCTTTTGTCAACAAAGCTTCCAAGGGAATGGTACCAGCAAATGGGCCCCGGGCGAAGCGGAAAAGGCATGTCAACGTATGTCAAGAAAGGAGGAAAGCGGCGAACCTACCGGGGCGTGAATGGGCTACCGAGACAACTCACGACAATGACCGGAGGGGCAATGGTAACGCAGTGGCGGCCAGGTGCCCGAATGACAACGACTACGCAGCCGACCACTATATTCACCCTTCCACCCGCTGTGCCGCTAAACCTGAGATTGGCGCTTAAAGGTGGTTCGCCTCGCCTGAGGGAAAGATGGGCCTCGGACCCACCCAGAGAGCGCATGTTCCCTACCACAGCGAGGCGGGCACTACTCACGACCCGATTGTAGACCGTTCAAAGCCCATTTGGAACGGCCTGGCCGCCGGAGGCGGTTGGGCGAGTGGATCGATCACGCCAGGGGCGCCCACCCCTCGAGCCGCCCCCTGCCCCCCCCCTCCCCCACGGGGAAGCGCCCTTGGCAACGTGGCAAAGTGAAGCGAGGAGGGGTATTCGCACAATCCACGCCCGCCGCCAGGACTTGGCCGCAGGCGATGCACCGAGAGTTGGTGTAGACGGCTGGGTCGCGGGTGCTGTTGGCAAAATCCCAGAAGCGGAAGTTCCAGGAGCCAGGGTGCCCCCACACGATCTCCTTCACCGAGGCCGACTTGGAAGGACTGCAACTCCCCCATGAAGACGCGCCCTGCATTTATCGGGGCGTGTGATCGCACCACATGGGCGTTGAGAATGCGGTGCATCGGGGAAGCTCATGAGGACATCCTCTTCTTCGGCCTTCAAAGCCATAGGGCGGGGCCGTGGCAGTCGACCCCCTCGGATACACCCCGGTGGGATTCTCGGGAGCCCGTGTATCCCCGGGGGCATCACCCTCCCGTGAAGGCGGGGTGGAAGGCGTCTGGAAGTGGACTTCACGTGGACTCCCAGGAGAGCCCCTTATAATGCCATACTTGGGCGGGGATGGCTCCCACTCCATGAAGGCAATGCGCCTCCTCTCTCCATCGGTCGTCCGGCTTCATTAACGATTTGGACGAGGAGACCATCCGAGGCAACCGGATGGCCTCGGGGAAGTGTTTAAAACGCAGCGCCATAAAGCGATAAGGATAGGAAGGAGTCTGGTCCACGCCGAGGCAAGTCCAAAGGGGTTGAGATGCCGACTCAACCCCCGCCCCGATGACGTAGGCCTCTACCAAGAAAAACCGCGGAGGACCTTCTCAAAATACCCATCAACGAAGATGGAAGCAAGTACTTTATGGTCGGCTCGAGCCTCAATCAAATGCCGGAAGAACTAATTTGCTTTCTCAAAGACAATATCGAGGTATTTGCATGGTCCCCCCATTTAAATGCCGGGTGTAAGCCCCGATTTTATAACGCGATAAACTCAACGCCGACCGGTAGGAAGCGGGTGAATAGAGGGGCAGGCGTCCTCGTAGTTCCGCTTCACTCCTGACGCCGTGGTAGAAGAGGTCCGAAGTCATGGAGGCCGAGGCAAGTGAAGTCGCAACTCCCACCCGGCCGCCAATACCGTGGTGGTCAAGAAAAGACAGCAAATGGCGGGTATGCGGACTACACCAACTGAACGATGCTTGCCCAAAGGATCGCTTCCTCTCCCTGGGATTGACTGCCAGCTTGGTGGACGCCGCACCGCCCCACGCCCGGAAGCTTTATGGACGCGTACCGAGGGTACCACCAGATAGCCATGGCCGACGCGGACGTAGAAAAGACCGCTTTCATCACGCCGAGGGGTATTTATTGCTACCGGTAATGCCGCCCGGTTTAAAAATGCTGGGGCCACCCTGCTCAAAGGATGGTCTCCAAGATGTTCGTGGGGAGCTAGGGGGGACATCATGGAGGCGTAC
The DNA here is from genome assembly GCA_022606695.1 of Vaccinium macrocarpon. NCBI lineage: Eukaryota > Viridiplantae > Streptophyta > Magnoliopsida > Ericales > Ericaceae > Vaccinium > Vaccinium macrocarpon. The sequence goes on along the minus strand of CM040174.1, from coordinate 30,971,976 downwards.
ATTGACGACATGGTGGTAAAAAGCAAATTCAGCGAGGAGGACCACCTCGGCCACCTCGGCAAAGGTTTTTGCCATATTAAAAAACGCACAAATTACGGTTGAGCGCCGAATGCGCGCCGGGGTAGGCTTCGGGAAGTTCTGGGGCACCTTGTCACTTTCGGCGGGGTCGAAGCGGACCTAACCGGTGACCGCCATCCGGCAACCCGGGCCCCAACCACCATGAGGGGAGGTATGCCGACTCACGGGATGGCGGCCCCCTCAACCCGACTTTGACAAGAAGTCCCCTGATGCCCGGCCGGGTCCGCTCTTCGAGTCCATCAAGACAAAGAAACCAGCCGCCCGCGGAGCCCCTCGAAAGGGATCGGGTTTTGCCGAAGCTCAAACGATACATGGCAAGTGGCCCCTCCCCGTCACCCCCGGGCGGAGGACCTGCACTGCCACTGCAAGTAGCCTCGTGAGCATGCGCCGCAGATCACCAAGACCGTACCTGGTGGTCCAACCAAAGAACCCATCTACTATTCCAAAGAAGACCATGCTTCCGCCGAGACAAGATATTTGCCACTAGAGAGTTAGCATTAGCCTTGTCACGCAAAGCTTAAGTTTGTCCCATACTTCCAATGTCACACAATTATCGCCATCACCAGTACCCCTCAAAGCCGTGATTCTGGTATGCATCTCTTTACGTATCCGCAGTGGTCGATGGAATTGGCGAACTTTGACATCCGCTATGAGCCAATGGACGCGCATCAAGGCAGGCTTTGGTTGACTTTGTTGCCGAAACTCACAAGATCGACCTTGAGGCAAATAGGAGAAGAGGCAGACGTGTCCGCATGATCCGGGGCCATGAAGCGAGCCCGCCCTCAAGATCTCCGGGCCGAGGACGGCAGGAAAGAATCTATACCGCTGACTGCGTGGCGTATGCATGTCGGCATTGCCTCTAACTTCCGGGAGCAGGCCGGTATAGTACTCGTGGTTCCCGGTGGCACCTCCACGCACGCGCATGAAAGACGGCTTCCCGCCAACAATAACGGCGGGCCTAAATAATGGAAAGGCCTGGCCAGGCCCCTTTGTATCTCTGCAGATAAGAGCCGCAAGTTTTGCTGCCATTCGATGTTGCAGAGTCAACTAACCGGTCAAATGACTATGGTTCCTGGGTGTGATGCCTAATGCCGAAATATTCCAGCTTACTGGCCGCCTTTAAAGATTCACAAAGGGGTGGACTTTTTACATTACTGGTTTGTTAATGTGGAACGCTGTAAGACGCCGACGCCCGCGCCTACCAAAGATGTTCTGAGCACGCGGGCTCTTGACAAGTGACCTTCATGCATATCCCCGCCCCTGGCCAGCCCGCGCGAGGATGTCAAGTGAGTATCGCCGTTCTTGGTTCCTAGTCGATGAACTCGCTGCCACGTGATTCGCGATGCCGGGCCATTTCCAAAGACAAAGAGCGCTCCACTCCACAGCGGTACAGCGCCTCAGATTTCCGCGACCGGGTCAATCCCCATGTGGGGACGACTTACATTGGCCTGCACTCGCCAGTATTCGCAGAGAGAGGTCCCGCGTACTGGCAATGGAAGCTTCACGCGAGGGGAGAGCAAAGTGGGTGCCACGGGCGACGGTTCCTAGCCGAAGGCCGACCGTGGGGTACTCTGGGTGTGGCCCAAAATGCAGCCTCAAGATTACGTGAAAGAATCGCATGTGGGCCCTCAAGAGGCACTCTCCCCTACTGCTATCAACCCCACCTCCTCCCGAACCCACCACGCTCGCCCCGCGGCCCCCGGCCTTCGATGGGGGCTTGACATCGTCGGTGTGCTCCCCCGCCTCCCGGGAGGATTTAAGCACCTTATTACGACAGCGGACTACTTCACCAAGTGGGTTGAAGCGACCCCACGATCCACATCACTGCGGCGGAAGTGGAGCACTTCATTTGGAAAAACATCATTTCGGATTCGGTGTCCCTATGCTATTGTCTCGCACAAAGCGGGACCCAATTAATTGGCGCAGGCCATCAAGACATTGTGTAAAAAGAAGAACATCCGAGTCTATAACTTCGGCGGTGGCCTATCCCGGGAACGGCCGGCCGTAGAGGCCTCCAACAAATCCATCTCGCGGCCTCAAGAGGCGGCCGACCAATAGCGAGGAAAGTGGGTGAAGAGCTTCCCAAGGTCCTTTTGGGGTTATCGCACTACCACCGCTGGCCTTGAAGCCCCGGCCAACGCCTTTTCAATGGCTTAAAGGAATGGAATGGAAGGTAGCCCTCCCTCACGCCGCCACGCTCAGTGGAGCGACCGAGGTATTCCACCCTGCTAACCAACGACGAACACATCGCCCGAAGCTGAACCACGCCGAGGATCTCCGAGGCGACGCGAATCTTAGGTATCTTTGCTTACCGGAAGTGGCCCGAGGTTACAACAAAGAGCGTCCGGATCGCCGCTTTCAACGTTGATGACCCTCGTCCTTCGAGGTCGTCGTAAGAAAAACAAGAAAAAATTCATGCCTAGCCGGGAGGCCCCATTCGTAATCACGGCCAAGCCGGTTATGGGGCTTATAAACTTGCCGAGATGGGCCCGGCACGGCCGCTGGTAACCCCTCGAACGCTTCGAAACTCAAAGTATTATGCGCGTAGCCGGTTCCCCCATTTCATCGCCCGCCGGTGAATTTTTGTATACGGTCGGGATGCGTTTTATATGAATTAACTTTTGCTCACACATCTCTCAACATATTTCTCGTTCTCACGAATCCCCCCGGCCCGCGGTGCCCCGTTTTCTCTCGAGGACCTCTCCTGATTGAATCCAGCGCCCGTCACCGATTGAAGCGAGCGGAAGACCATTGTCTGGTACCATTCATTGGGCCTGCGGCTAGAGGTCGAGTCGAGGCTATTTGGTAGGTCCCCACCTTGAAGCGAGCCACTACTGCTCCGAGCGCCCAGATCACCGATCGAGCGGAAGCGGAAGACCTATTGGTAGAGCCTACTTGCAGCGATGCTTGTCGAGAAGACTTGATCAAGATCATCCTCCCGGCCAGGTATGGGCTTTCGGGATGCCGCGCCCGAAAACGACGCATAAGGCATGTGAGGCAACAGCCTTTAAAGACTCTTTCTCCTGCGGTGCACCGGTTTTGCAGTCACCGATGGGCGCCGCGGGTGCCGCAGTCCTTTTCTATTCTTGGCGGGAAAGCAGGCGTGCTTTACTCCCTCGAAGGGGGCTATTATTCACTATAAACTTTCGTCTTTGCGGGTGCACAAAAATGATTATGTTAGAACTGCAAGTAATGTTCTCGGTACAAACTATCATCTACTCAGAGTTGGAAAAAATTCAATTGCATAGAAAGAAGTAGCCAATTCATTCATCCGGGAAAATAGAACAAACAGGGGGCTCATTTTGTGGTGCATGGATTCGATTGCCGACCCGTATGGGTTGTGTTAATTACAAAATAGAGATCGGCCCTGCCTACAAGCGATTCGGCGCCGATCTCGACAAAAAATAGCAAAAAAAAATCTTAAAAAAAAAAAACCTACACTGCTTCGAGCATGTGGCCTCGGGATGAGGTGCTTCGACATCGACCTCCGGGCTCGTCCGGCTCCTCCGGCCTGCGTCGAAGGCGTCAATTGGCATTTTGGAACTTTGGGCTGGGGGCCCGGGGAGCGGTCGCGTGCCTGTCCCAGGAGGTGCGTTTGGCGTCCTCCTCGGAGGTGGCTCGGGAAGAGATCCCTGCTGGCAAGGAGGTACCCCTTTTTGAAGGCGGCAACCTCCATTTCAGAAGACTCTTGGAGATACTGCCTCCCGGCTTCCTCCTCGCCCCTTTTGCAGATTCAGTGCGGCCGGCCAAACATGATGGCAGGAAGCTTCAGCTTCGGCAAGCTTTGCCCTGCATGCCTTGGGTTTGATCCGTCGCATCCTTAGCCTTTATCCTCACCACCGGGCGTGCTCTCGGCTTATCTAATGCAGCCTCGCAGCCCCCTGACCGAGACGGTCCTCGGCCACCTTGATCGCTTTCCATCGTGACTCCATACCGGTGGTCTTCGACTTCTTGCCGGGACCTCGATCTCAGCCTCATCGCTTTCGGCTGACCTTACGCTCCTCCACCTTCTCCCTAGCGTTCTAGAGGTATTAGCCCAGGGGCCACGACCTTTTGTGTACAAATAATTAAGGCTGGGTTTGCCTAAAACACAAAGAACAATCGTAGTATTAGGGCCTGGGAAGATCAATGAATTTTGAAAAATAAATGAGTGCAGTCTTGCCCCTCCACGGCATTTGTGGCTCTTCGAAGTTGTTGTCATCGGGGGCTGGCGTTGGCGTTGAACATGTCCACGAGGAGGGCCCCTCCGGCAAGGCGTTGGCCACCTGCGGGTCAGCCCGAGCGCTATCTTCCCTTGTAGTAGCGGCTCGCCTGCGGCCCGAGGAAGAAGGCGGGGGGCGAGGCCTGGCGGGAAGCGGTTTCAAACCCTCCGGCCACCTGCTGGCGGGGAAGTGCGGGGTGGCGGTAGCCCCGAGGCGGATTCGGCCCCGGGGAAGTGATGATGATTGGGGCGGCGGGGTTGGCGGGCTAAGCCTCTCTCCGTAGTCCGGGGGGAAGGGGCGGAGGGCTCCTCCCTTTCGAGACCTCTTCTCGGCTTTGGTGGGTGGGGGCTTTGGGCTCCTCCCACAGCCCCTCGCTTTAGCTTCCCGCTCTTGGGGCCTCTGCGGCAGCTCGGCCGGGCCCTTTCTTCTTCTTTGCCTTAGTTGGGCCAGGTGGGCCTCCCACTTACTCCGTCCATCTCGGGCCTCGGTTGTCTCTCCCCCTTCCCACAGTTCTTTCGAAGCTCTGCGTCGGGGAGAAGCGGCCTTGTTCCCCGTTGAGCGATTCTGCGACCCTCGGAGAATTTACTTCGGCTGGGGTAGCCGTGGTAGGTAACCCGCGTAGCGAGAGAACATGAGCTTAGTCTTTGGCCGTGGGCAAAGGCGCTGTATAGCTCCGTCGTCCGAAAACTCAAGCCCTACGGTTACAGCCATTGCGATGCGCAAAAGCGAAAAATTGGTCGGTCCCCGGTAAGAAACAATGGATTCAAAATAAAGGAAAATGAGCGACAAGCGAAAGGGAAGTTGTTAAAACGCATGGGGTCCCCTACGCTGATTGTTGAGAGGCCGGTGTGGGGCTCTCGAGGGCCCGGTATAATTCCCCTCACCACCACATAATTGTATTGGTGTTCTCCCTTTGTCATAGAGGTCGGTGATAAGGTGGTGATACTGGATTCGGGGCCGGATGTCTTACCGTCGGACACGGGGCTAAGACCCGCGGTAAATCCTTGAGCACATCGTGATATGGTGTGAGGGGATATGGTCTTTGCTTTCGGCGACGGGGAATGGGGAGAGAAACGCAGCGGTAGCGTTGACTCTTTGACTGGTGAGGACGAATTAAAGTAATGAGTGAAGAATTTGCGTACCATCTTGAGGAAAGGGGAAGGCGGAGCCCCCCTCGGTGATTGCCATCGAGGGGGACGTGAACATGGTCATCCCAGGTACTGATCCGGTCGAAGAAGCTGGAATCTCCGTCTTGGGGATCCCATCACGGAGTGCGGGCGCATGGGACGGCTTCGGGGAAGTGCAGGTCGAATTCTTTGGCGTAGGGGCACTCCTGCTACTCACGCCCTTGGGAGGCACTTCCCTCCCAATCGCCGCCCGTGGGAAGCGTGGAGAGCTTGACACGGTGAGCCCTCGAATTATCAGCAGGTTTGCCTCGCCACTTCCCGCTCCCCTCCCGGATGGGGCGACGGCAGATCTACCGGCGAAATGCGCTTCCGGCCAGGTTCGATCCTCGTGATCCCTTGGCGCTTCGGCGACTCGGGCGTGGAGGCTACCTCGGTCTCGTTCTGTCCCCCTCCATTCTTTCTCGTAGTCCTCTGGGGAAGACTGTTTTGGAGGGAAGGTATGCTTGAGTGGTGTCGGGCTGATGCGGTATTTATTCTGGAAGCTCTCGATATAAACTTTACCTCTTACTGCGCGTTGAGCTCTTAAAATTACGTCGAGGAAATAGCGAAGCGGCTTCGTTGCTCATCGGTAGAGAACCTAACAAAAGTGCGAAAAGAAACCCATGTTATGTGCATAGGGGTAAAAGTTGAATGAACGAGGACACAAGGCCAGCCAGGGGACCTACCCCAGACGACTCTACCGAACCTAGGGTGCGTGTGTGCTCGGGGAAAACCAGTGAGGCTTCGGCCGCATCGCACAAGCTGGGAAGAACACGCCAAGAAGACTTAATTTGTGCTCCTAAGAACACGCTGGAGTATTCAACGTTTCCGAATCCTGACGGCCGCGACAAGAAGTCTTTGCCGAAAAAACCCCAGCCCAAAACAGGGGGGCAGAGTTTGAAGCATAAAAAAAGCGGGCCAAAATACCCCAAAATGCTGCGAAAAAGGCATCAAATAGCCGGAAATTGATAAAGGGGGAGTGATTTACCTCGAGTTTGGGTGGAAAAGAGGCCGAGATGAGATCCCCAACTTGAAAAAATCGGTTGATATTCGACGACAAGAAAGAACTTCGGCGAGGAGCAAATCCAAATAGGTATCGATTGATTTTCCCCTCGCCTCGGTGTTTATTTATAGTGGGAAGAGGGGATGTCGGCCGTCGCGTTAAATAGGGATACGGCGCTTGTCGCCCCTCGAAAAGCGCACGTCTCTTGATGCTTGTGCGCGCTCGGGCTTCGGTTGACCAATCAGAGGCCGACACCTGTCCACGTCATTCGAAACGTTTTGGCGGGAATCCCAGGCGACGTTCTGTGGACCTGTGCCGAGACGACACGTGGCATGTGACGTCATGCCGCGTCAGGGAATCTCTGACGTCGGACAGACCAAGCGTCACGTCCGAAGTTGTCACGTCATGTGTCCTTTTCGGTCACCAGTGATGACGCGTCGAGCCAAGCGTGCTGGACGGCCTCACTTGTACAAACTTGGAGCGCTCGGCATACCCTTGCCACGACGTGTGATATCCTCATTAAGCCGTTCGGCTAGGTCTACTCCCCCAATTGTTGAAGCACAAATTGGCGAAGTAGAGGGCTATTATATGCCAAAATAAAGCTGGGGCCCCAAAGGGGCCGCCCCGCTCTGATTGGACCACGCGGCCTTATTTTTAGAGGGCTTCGGTGCGGATGGCTCGGCTGAGGACCATCGCCCTTAGTCCAACCGTGTCTCGTCGAAAGGTCTCGGTAGGCGGCCTGTGTGCTCTACCGATCCAAAAGGCATGCATCGGGGGAGTCTTCGTGGGGCTTCGGTGGGGAGTTCAGCCTCCCAGACAGCACACTTTTGCCTTTAAGCATTTGAGGTGATCTGGCCACGGGTGTCGTCGTGGGGGCTCGATTGAGACATCTCCGACACAAACAAGGCGCTCATTAATGGTCTTGACCATCCCACGGCTCACCCCACTGCTCACAAGCTGGGCGTGCCACCAACTCCACAAAGCACGCCCCACAGTGTGGGAGTGACCAGCGATCAAGCAGGACTAATGTGGGCGAGGTTACCACTTCCTGAATGGAACAAAGGTACCTGAGCACCAATTAGTCCGGCAGATGTGATATCTATGCACTCGAAAGTACATGGATAGCTTACTCGGAGTCCTTCCCGGTGGACGCAAGTGAGCACGCGCCTCTTACCTATAAATACGCCTCTCCTCACCTCTGTAAAAGGAGAGCGCCAAGTAAACTCTAAACCCTCTCTCTCTCTCTCTACATTTGGCTTTTAAGCTGCACTTCCTCTCTCTAGATTTCCATCTTCGTAACACTTCCCGGCCACTTAGCCATCTGAAAGCAGTGCCTCCAGGACCACCACCACCGGGCCAGGCAGACTAACGTGGTTGTTCCTCTTGGCAGATCTAACCTCCTGCGGTGCACCCTCGAGAGTACCAACCAACTTCTCCGGACGAGCCCCCGTGTTCTACAACAAGGTCAACCAGTGTGGCTCCTCCCTCACGGTCTTCGTTTCTAGCAAATCGAAGAGGTCATTAGGTGAAGAATCCCCCCACAAGTGGCATCAAAAAGAATGATTCTAATGGTTTGCTTGCTATTAGAGGAGAGTGTCTCCCATAATTTTTTTCCTTAGGCCGGTAGTTTTCATGCATTTTCTAGCTTTGTGCAGATAGGTTATGATCCTTTATTTTTCTGGCTTAGGCCTCTTATATTATTTATTTGAGCTTTATAAAATTTACAGATTACCAAAAAAAATAAAAATGCTAAGGCTTTGCTTGAAACTTGTGGAAGAGAAATGGAAATAAAAAAGGAGAAATGAAAAAGAAATGGAAAAGAAATTTTTTTTGTTTCAAGGCCGGCCCATGGGTTTGGAGTACCCTAAGTGGCTAAGTCTAGTAACAAAAAATGTGTCTTAAAGACAACTGCCCGCGCCCTTTGGGTGGCGTGCCGGGAGAGGCGCAAAAACACGATTTTGCAAAATTTCTTACCGTAAAATTTTATATATATATATGAAGGCCAATTAAGAATAGGCGCGGGGCCGCCATAAACACAAAGTACTTTTAAGATAACACTTGAAATAATTTTTCCAAAAAAAATCACAATACGAATAAGAACAAAAATATAATCCCGTTTCATTAGCACTAAGATTAATGTTTCAAGATTTGGTGCTAAGCGTGTGTGTATATATATTTATGAATTTGGTTTATGTTTTAGAATTTAGGATCACCTTTTACTAGAAAACTCAAGGATGGAGTAGCCATCCCACATACAACACGAAGAGAAACTTTGATAACGAAAGATGACTAAAGAATCGATAGACCTCAAATTTTTATTTTATTTTTTTGAGAACCAAAATCTAGTAATAACGCATACAGATTAGACAATAAAAAAAATGCAAAATCTTATAGGACGGAACTACGGTTTACCTCAACTCCAGTGACATGAACTCTGGTGATAAGTATGCAGCTATGGTGGTGGTAATTTACAGAAATGGAAAAGAAAATGGGAAAAATATGCAAACTCTATATGAGGAGGTTTAGGATAAGGGTCTATTTTAGATTAGGACGATGGTTTAGATTCTATTGTAAATAATATTGGGCCTTCTTTATTTGGGTCATAAAGAATCCTAGTCAAGCCCATTTTAAAAAAATATTAAAGTGCCCCCAAAATTAGGCTTTTTTGGAGTGCCCTAGGCCCAGACTTCGGCCCCTTTTTGTTTCTTTTGTTTGATTTTGTGGAAGAGAAAGAAAAATATGCACACATGAGGAAGAGAAGAAGAAGAGAAAGAGTCGCTGATTTTCACTTATTCTCCTTCCTCCTCATTTTATTTTCTCCTTCTACCTGGAAATCAAACAAAAGAAAGAAAAAATTTTAATTTTTTAATTTTCTTTTCTTTTCTACTTCTGTCCCCAACTTCCAAAAAGAACCTAAGGCTTCAATATTTTTAGTTGACACTTCGTAATCAAGAAACACCAAAAGCATCTAAAATTTCTAGTGGAAACGCAGCCTGAAAAATCTCTATAAATCCTGTAGATTATCAAGGTTTTATACATACAGATGGAGAGTGTATAGATATTACCGACATGTTAAAGGATCCACTTTTGAATCTCACACGAATTCATTCATTCGAATTAAAATAATTTTTTGAGTAGCTTCCCAAGAAATTAGATCAATCCGACGTCTAATTAAGATGAATACTAGCGAAGCCAATCAAAAAGTTAAGATGAATACTAGCGAAGCCAATCAAAAATCTCTCCATTTCATTCAATCACCTAAAAACGTCAGATTAAGATGAATACTAGCGAAGCCAATCAAAAAGTTATTTTAAAATAAATAAACAATTAAGATTTTTTGTTTGAGACTCATTTGTGAGTCTTAGAGCCCGTCGGTATCATTTGTATTGTCTCGCCATCTTTACCTTCTTTTTTTTTTTTTGGGAAGGTTATTCACTTATTCCTCGGTTATTTCGCTTCTCTTGCTCTTGATCTTCTAGAATCAAGCTTGCACACGTTATCGCGCAAGGCGTTTGGTCGAGAAGAAACGGACCCATTCATGAATTTCAATCAAACAAACTACAGCAACCAGCCAGAGGTTACAATATCACCCATTTAAAGGTTCTTCTTCTTCTTCTTTATTCTGGGCACATTTCTATTTCCGTATTTCGTTTATTCTCAATCTTTTGTCTTCTCATTTGACTTATATTTTTTGCAGTCCCTTCTGTTTGGTTGAATATTGCCCTATCATTATCTTCTCGATTATTCCAAGATTGTGTACCTTTACAAGGGTAACGCACCAACCACAGAAAGCACTTCCCGAAACCCCTTCTTCCTCACCATATTCTTGTGTGAATTTGATGCAATTTAGAGAAATTGAAGAGACAATTATGCTCAAGGTAAGTAATATCCTCCATAACTTGGCTTGTCCTTTGGTTTCCATTTTCTTGAATTCACCATTTTTTCTCAATTCTGAGTAAAAGTAGATGTCGCTGACATTAATGTTGGAACATGTAGTAATACTTAATTTTCCTAGAAGTTGGGGAATGCATATATGTATGTATATATATGTATAGTAAGATACATGGTACTAGTAAATTTTTATTGCATTGGACTGTGTGAAGTCCTCTAGGGGACTTGTGCTTCATTAATCATATGTTAGGGTTTAAATCAATCAATTAATCATAATTACCTTCAATTCATATCATACTAACAAGGTTCTCTGGTAAAGTTCTTTGTGTGCAGGAGCTCTGTAGGGCTTTGCGGTTGTGCCCTACATCTCCAAAAAACATCTTTGTTTTTTTATTATTTTTATTCTGCTTCCGCTGCCCTAAAAAAAACCAACAATTAAATTTGAAAAGATAAGAGGTTTTCAATTTTGTTGTGTGGGGGTAGTATTTTTCTGTGTTCTTCTACTTGGTAGACAAAAAGAGTAAATTTTGATATATTTAGTACATGGACTCATGGAGCCTATCCCTGTTGTGAAAGTGAGAAATTCCATTTTTTAAATCAGGGTAATTATAATTTTCCTGATATGTTAAATTTGAGAGGGTTTTTCTTTCTTTCTTTATATTGGATTCAACAATTTTGTTAGTAGATTTTGTTTCCTTTTATTCCCACTTCAGCTGTATAAATTTTGAGTTCTTACCCTTCTCATAAAATTTAGGTTTTGCATATATGGCTTCATCGAAATCTCGTTTATACGAAATTTGTGCTGCAAACCGTTGGAAGCCACCCTCATTTGAATGTTGTGAGGAAGGCCCTGGTCACAAAAGGCTGTAAGTCTAACTACCCTCCTTGAAAACAAGTCTTTTCCTTGTTTTTTTGGCTGAATGAATACTGCAGGTAGATCACCCTAAACAAAATTCTTAAGTCAATTGTTTAGGATTCCACAATCATATCGTGATCTTTCATGGTTATGGCTATGTAGATTTTAGACAATTTATTTAGATGATCTTGCAGTTATGCAATTCAGTGCATAGACTCGCTGGACAAGATTTAACATTGTTCCCGTGCCCTAGATTCAAGTGAGCAGATGCAACGTCTTATGGTATAACGCAATATGATATTTAGATGTAAGAAACCATACCCAATCGGTGGCAACGTATATATCTTTCCTTGTTAAGTTTAGATTATGCGACGTCTTATGATATAATGCAATACAATATTTAAATGTAAGAAACCACACCCAATCAGTGGCAATGTATATATCTTTCCTTGGTAAGTTTAGATTATCTTTTGTTTAAGTTCCTATCAGTCCTTTTTGCTAGGTATTCCATGAAACTGAATTTGCTTGAACTTTTGGTACACCATACATGCTCGGTGATCTTTTTTTACAGATTTCCTTTTCCATTTCATTCTTCAACTGATATTATGTGACAAATGAAGAATCCATGATTTACTCAGGTTCACTTTCAAGGTAACAGTTGAGGTTCAATTACAAGACTCCACTACGGATTTGGAATGCTGGGGTTCTCCTTGTCTTAAGAAGAAGACAGCAGCACAAGAGGCAGCCGAAGGGGCTCTATGGTACTTGAAGTATTTAGGTTATCATTAACAGCACAAATGAAGGAAGAAATCTACAATGGCCTAATTTAGGTCAGTTCATTCAGTTAGGCCGTCTTGTTGTCTGTTAGTTGTTTTTGCTCTGATGATGGAAGCTCCAATTGTGGTGATGGGATTATTTTTTTTATTTATGTTTTGAACCAGACTGTGGTGATGGTTGTTTTGATGTTTATACAGCCCGCAAAACCTGTGGCAAAAGAAAAACACAGTTCTAGTACTAGTCTGAAAGAAATAGTAGGTGTGTACCTAGCGTTTTTCTTTACTGTGAGGAGGTCTATTCGGATGACTAGAGTAAGCTTTGCTGGGCAATTTGACACAAAACAAGGTCTTGGGATGAACCCAAGGGGCCCTGCTGTCCCCATGGATCAGCAGGGCCTGCCAAAACCCGTCTAGCACTGTCCACTTTGACATTCAATGGTATGGATTAAAAATAAGATTCTTAACCATCTAAAACACTTTTGGACGGTGTGGATTGGGGTTGGCAGGGCTTGCCGACTCCAAGGGGACAGTAAAGCCCCACCTTTCTCTTGGGATATGTCTTGTATGGATGGGAGACACAATTCTGAGGTAACACATTTCCAAATTCTGAGTCACATTGTGTTGGGGGCTTGATCAGGAAGTGCCCTGTGTCGAGAAAAACTCTCTGAAGTTTAGTAACCCCTCTTCTCTTGCAATAGAAGAACAAAGTGTCCTAGGGGTATTGCTCCCAGTCTCCTCTGCCCAAGTTTTCGTTTCGAAGCTGGTTGGATATGTATTTGAGACTCACACAGAGGTGGAGCTCACTATCTTTTGTGAGAGAAAGGTGTAATGCCCCAGAGCACATACTATTGTCCCCTTGTACTCGACTTATTACGAAGACAGTAACACAAGCAGCCAAAGTGGGACTCTGGTACTTGAAGCATTTAGGTTATCATGATTCATGATCAGCAGCACAAACGAAGAAAGAAAATATAACTGGTCTAAATTTAGGTCATTTTCAGTAAGCTACGAATCTCTACTTCTGGAGTAGTTGTGGCTAGTGATAGTAATCGGGAGTGTTGCCTGCTAAAGATATCTTGTCGTCTGTTAATGGTTTTTTGCTCAGTCGATTGAAGTTCCAGCTCAGGTGGTAGCAATTTACGTTAGATGGGTTGAAATTTTGGTGATCTTTTGAGGTTGATGTTTTGAGTTTGGACTTAGTACTATTATTTGCTGAAGCTTCCTCATTGCATCTCTCTGTTTGAGTTTTCTTTTTTGAAGCACTGTGGAAATAGGGTGGCTCATAGTTTACCTAGGCAGGGCCTATCTTCTGTTTTCCATGATGAACAAGATTAAATTTTTTCCACCCTAAATTTCGCCACCAAAATAATAAAAAGACCCAAAATTTCGACACCAAAATATTAAAAAGAATCCAGTGACAAAAAGAAAAGCTGGTTTTTTGTATACTGTTTTTGTTTTATTTCAGAGACGTCGATTGAAACAACTCGGGTTTTATCTTGAATGGATGGATGGAAGACTCAAAAGTATGACGCATTCACTCACTTGAAGATGAGTCCACAATGTATTGCGAGCGAGGATTAGTGCCCCGGAGCGCTTACAATGGTCGTGTGATACAATTTTTTCATTTTTCTAACAGTGCTGACAATATGTAGTGCGATACTGCGATCATTCTGCAAGAGGAGTAATCATTGGTGGAGGTAAATAATGTTGAATAGTAAGCTGGTTTTTCTCACATGGAAATTTGAGAGTCGAAGATATGAGATGCAATTGGGAATATTTTAGATAGCTATCAAAGTATAGAGATAAGGAATGGTGCAAGGAAGTCAAAAATTGAGACCGCACGTTTTTGTATGGTTGTTCTAGTTTGCCATATAAAGATATTGTATGAGTGCATTCAAAGAGTGGGAAAATGGAAGAGAAAAGAGAAGAGAAAGAGAGAGTGAGACGGACGTGGGAATCTCCTTTTGGGGGATTTCCCCCACCAGTAAAATATGTGTGTGACCGGCCACTCCCAAAATTCAAAATAAAAACAATCTTACATGCGATATGATTTTGTTTATATAATTAGTATTGAAATCACTGAAAATCTAAATGTTTTGATTTGATCTACTAAAAAATTAAATTTGTAAAATTTTATTAGTTGTGAAGAAATATCACACATGGATGTTGCAATTGTCAACAAAAAATAAAATACTAATATCGTTACTAATGTGGTATAAAAGCTACACGATACTCCCTCCGTCCTTTTTTAAGTGAGTACTTTGGGAAACGTGTATTTTTGTGGACATTAAAAAATGTACTTTGGTATAATATTTTTAAATTTTTTTGCACCAAATTAAAGTACTCAATGAGCACTTTAATTTGGTATAAAGAAAATTTAAAAATTATATAGGAAAATATGTTTTTTAAGGATTTGAAATTGCACGTATTCCCAAGGTACGCACTTAAAAAGGAAAGGACAGTTTTTTGAAAAATTTAATTTTTCACAGTTTTTTATGTAATGTGTTGTAAAAAAATGACATATCTCGGTGTTTGAAAAAAACAGTTTTTTTTGTAAGTGAAGCACCCCCTACTGTGGTCAAATTTTAGCACCGCACCGCTGCCAATGGGGCTCAGTATTTTTCCTGGTACTGGGCTTGAGACTTTCTTTTGCTCTGGGCCTGAGCCTTAAGGTGACATACGAAGGCAGGTCCGAAAGATATGGCCAACGGAGACTGCTGCTTGATCAATTGGGCCTATCTAGGTCATTTTTTGAAAATATCCCGGGTTTTATTAAACGAAGCCGCCCGCACACTCACGCTATATAGTATATTGGAATGGTAGCGCGGGTTTTGCTTGAATCCGACCCGAAAATCTAGCCCTGCCCCCGCCCCTGCCTCGAACCCCAACATGGTGATGTATGGGTACCTCCACCCACCCCTATCGGGTAAGGGGCCGGTTTACCCGCACCGCTCTTCTTCTTTTTTAACACGTTAAGAAAAATTGTTTTAGACTTTATAAGTAAGCACAAAAAATAAAAGTTTACGATTACAAAATCTACTTTCTAGAAGGATAATTATATAATGTGGTAGTTTAGTTGGAAGGGTAAAAATATAAGAATAAAAATAAAATCTCATGCACAAAAATTTGGGGCGCGGTGAATGATGTCTACCCGAACCCGATCAGATTTCTTCAATTCACCCCCGACATCGACTCTGTACCCGACAATTTTAACAAAACCCATCCCGATCGGAGCAGGACAAGTTGAATTGCCATCCTAGCTCGTCGTTCTAATACTAAATGTCCTGTGCGAAAATTCCAGCACTCGCAAAGCAAATGAGAGAGAGACCATCCTTGTCTGTTTTCTTGTTTTTTTGGCAATTCACTAGAAAACACTCCAACATAACCATGTGCAAGCACGCGCACATGTGGGCTTACAAATTGGATGAAACTTCCCTCCGCATCATAAGTAACGATCGAGGGTATCTAAAACCATGTGCACCCTAACATGCATGCATGTATTGGGGCTATTTGGATAACATGGTTGCCCATGTCAAGGGATGGGAATGGAGAGAAGTAGAAAACCAAACCACCCCCCGCCTTCCCTATGAGAGAGAGCAATTTTTAGAGTTTTGATTGTGTCCAAGCTAATTTTTTTCAATGGTCAGGGGTGTATGGATCAGTTTACTTGCAGCTCGACTAATTCTCATCCCCTTTAGAGCCAGCTCTGAGCTAAGGCATGTAAGGTGGTTGACTTAATTAGGCCCCTGAATAGGTACATCTAGGTATAGAATATATATTTAATTTACGACCTATATAATTAATGAGCTAGATAGCCTAGTGAAAAACTTAGTTTTTCTATCCAATAGGTACATGGTTCAATTCTTGAGTCTCTCTTTTTCTTCCCCATAGCAATATTTTTCCCCTCTCACAAACTCAAATTTTCAAAGGGATGTTTTTTTTAGTGGTGCAAAAAACAATATGATAAAAAACCAGTTTTATTTGAAACAACAAAATGAATCATGGGGAAAAAGAAAGAAAAAAAAAACAAAATATAGTATCAAGTAACTTAGCACTGGTGGTTTTACCAAAAAAAAAAAACTTAGCACTAGCGGCTCCACACTAGAGCCTAGGTGGTCATTTGACCACTCAAAAAAAAAATTGTTTCCTAGAATATATGTAATATTTTTAGCTTAATTGTTTATCAGTCCTTCCTTGAACACCCAAGTATAAAATATTTGAACACCTTATACAAAAAATCAATCAAATGCAATAAAGAACAATCTACGTAATCGAATGAGATATCAATGGATGAATGATTGTTTGGGTACTTATACCGAGAATGATATATTTGATACAGTTGATAATGAGGCTAATATATGAAACCTCGTCGAGGGCCAATTTAGTCTCCTACTCCCTCCGTCCCAAAGAGATAGTCCACTACATAATATGCAATTTTCAAGTACTTCCATTAATAATTTTTAAATTTATTCGCATCAAATTAACGATCTAAATTAGTTCTTTAATTTGGTGTGAAAAATTCAAAATGACTCGTCTCTTCGTAGTGAACTAACTTCTTGGGATGGAGGGAGTATAACATTTGTTATTTTCGGGTTCTTTTAATTTTTGTTTATATACAATTAAGGTTTTTAAAGATAATTAAGATTTTTGAACACCCTTATTTAAAATCCTAGAGCCGCCGGTGAGTAACTATCATTTTGAGGTTAGTTTTATTTTTATTTTTTTAAAAGAAAATATAGGGCCCAAAATTAAAAGTTTGTCTTAGGCCCCAAAAATCTCGGGGCCGGCCCTGATCCCAATCCGGTTAAAGACAAACCATACACATTGCGACTAGAGAATTCACAAGAAATTGATTTCTTGTGACCTAACCTAAGCTCAACAATCAAACACACACTCTAGTCCATAGTAACAACCCTCTCACAAAAATTGTGTGATCTCCATCTCAAATTGAACACTATTGTTGGAGCGATGCTCCAAGAACACTCAATTGACATTTACAAAACTCAATTATTCAGATGTAGCTAATTAAGTTGTAATTGTTAAATTTTTTAAAAGCGAAAGCGAAGTAGATAATAATTAAGTTAGACGTCAATTTTTACCGTTTTTAAAATTACTTTTTTTATAAGAAGGAAATATAGGTTCTAAACAGGTCAGCATAACTTGTACAATAAAAAAACAGGTCATAATTTGCAGCGAAACACTACTTAATCATCCTTAAGTTGGCCTGAACTCTCTAACGTAAAAAATTTAAAAAAAAAAAAAAAGAAGAAGAGGAGAACATTCTTTACACCGGTGTTGTAAACCAAAGTTTCCTTCAAATCTGTTAAATTGCGAAACGTGTCCAATTAGTGGTCCCAAAAAAAAGAACACGAACACATGGCACAATGCAATTGTTTTGGAGGAAACTTTGATTTACACCGGTGGTGTAAATAATGTTTTCTAAAAAAAATATTTAAAAGAAACCCTTTTAGTGGTATTGGTTGATTCACTCATTCCCAAGTATCTTAACCCAATGATAGAGAGATCCAAACATAATAATAAGGTTGGAAATAGGTCGTATAAATTTGGATCTATCAGGCAAAAAGGAGGATGATTGTTCCACCAACAAGATAAGGACATGAGATTCCTTGAACCACCATTATTAAATTTGACTGCTTTTTTGGCATAATTGTAAGTAACTAGCCAGATATGGACATATAATGGACTGTTCTTTTTTCTTCTATCCTTGTGCAAATTGAATGCCTTGTGAACAGTGACGGAAGCAGAATTTCTATGATAAAAGATTTTTTATAAAAGATTATTAAGAGTCTTAATGGTTTTAAGAGGCGACGCATAGTAATTTTTTTTCAGAAACTTGCATGGGAGGCATGGCTGCTGTGCGTCTTTCTCCTTTCTCATGAAGCCCATGAAATCAATTTATTGAAGAATGCAGATGATACAATTTACCGGAATAAACGAGTAACAATATACAATATCTAATTATCTAACACAAGATAGTGATATATGAAAAAGCAGAAAAATATTGTGCATTATTATTAAGGTTGGTAAAGAAATCTCATGATTAGCACACTGCCATTGCCAGGTGAACATGTAATCGACTTTGCCAAGTTAAAAGGTGTAAACAAAATCATGAAACTTCTTATCACAAACAGAATAATGAGGCATGAAAAACTTTACCTGGGTGGTTTTGGGGGACAAAATCAATCTCCAAATACCCAGTAAATCATTAGAATAGATTAAAAAAGGGAGGGCTCCACCCATTTTATTCCAGAAACATAATAGACATAATTAGGATAGAAGTAAAGAAAGCAAAACCAAGAGTAAACTTCATCTTCTTTATGGTAGTTCCTAAAATGAGAAATACTTAAATACTAAAAGCATCCACACTGTGAGCCATTTTTTTGGAGAATTTCTTGTCATTTTTCAAAAAATGGCAAATTGGAGTGCCACACCCATAAACAAAATATTTTCTCAAATTTGGCGAATGCCAATTCTTTCGTCATAAATGGCAAAATTTACTTTAAAGATGCCATTTGAGATTAAGAGAGAAAAATGAGTGAAAAATTAAGGCAAACTGACATACATAAGTGTAGCATTTTTGCCTTCTTTTTTTTTTCTTTTCAAAATGGCACTATTCGTTGGCTAAAAATAAAAATAGCACTAGCAAAATGGCATTCATGGGTGTGGATGTCCTCGTCCGGACATCAAAAAAATTCATGGGTGTGGATGCTCTAAGAAAGAAAGAGGAAATAGTGCTCCTCTCACAGCTTGGACTGGTCTAATGAGAATTAAAGTGTTCACTTCTCATAGACAAAAACCTCTCCGTACCATTGGAAACAAAAAATATATTTAAAAAATGCAAAATATGCAAGTACGACTTTAGTCCAATATATACGACAGCAATTACAATAGTTTGATTTTATGTAAAGTTTGTAGAAGGATAAAAATATCGGAGTATGGCACGATTCTCAATGTGACACGTGAAACGAAAAAATATGTAACGAGGACAAAAGATCTTTGATTTGAGGCCGTTGACCATGGACAAAAGACCTTTGATTTGAGGCTGTTGACCATGAAATGTTGGCACGAAAACGAACCCGTAAAGATATTAACCTAGCAGCCCTCGTGCCTGGATCCCCCCATGCCCAGATTGGGCTGCGCACAGATGCCTTCCCGTCAGGATCGAGTCATGCTCAGATTAGGGTCGTGTCTAGATGCGCCCTCATGCCACGATTAGGGTCGACCTCAAATGCCATCATGCCCGGAAGCACCATGCCTGGATGCCCTTGCGCCCGAATTAGGCCATGCTTGGATTGGGCCGTGCCCGGATGCCTCATGCTCGGTTGGGCCATACCCGGGTGGACCATGCCCGGATCCTCCATTTCTGCCGGACCTCCAGCCGCTGGCCCCCTGGCCACGTGACCCCTATGCCGCTGAATCCTTTGGCACTTATTTTTAAGATATTTTTAGTTCCTTTACTTAAATTTATGTAATGAAAAAATAAGGAAGTACGCCCCTCTCGGAACAAAAAATTGAAATTCTAATCATATCAAAATCTCCATGCTTGGCCAGTTTTTTTGAGTG
Organism: Vaccinium macrocarpon; assembly: GCA_022606695.1. Lineage (NCBI taxonomy): Eukaryota > Viridiplantae > Streptophyta > Magnoliopsida > Ericales > Ericaceae > Vaccinium > Vaccinium macrocarpon. The sequence continues at coordinate 30,952,420 of CM040174.1, read as the reverse complement.
GTAAACAAGGGTGAATCAGTCAAGATGTGACCCAATGGTGCTATGACATATGCCATCCAAGTCTCGGACAAGAGATGATAGTGAGGGGATCGATTAAGATTCCCCGAACGAGAACACAAAGAGAGACATCAATTTAGGGGCGACTCTACATTTGTACCAGCAAGCTGGGTTCAAAAAATGCACTGAAAAAAATTAAAATTTAGATGAAAAAAATTAAAATTTAGATATAAATAAAATTTTCTTTAGTTTTGTCAGCGCTGAGTTACTCGTGCATGGTTAACATAAATATTTCTAACTAAATTTGAACCAACTTGTTATAACCCTAAGAAAACAAAACAAGCCTAGAGCCTAATATATAATACCCATTTAAAAGGAAAGTGGAGTATTATACATTTAAAAATAGTCTATTGAATCTTGGTTACAACTTATGTTGGGAAGGAAAATAAGAAATGCATGCATTTGGTTAAACTTTAAGAGGTGTTTGGAAGCCTATTTTTTATTTTTCATTTTCTCCTTTTGAAGTTGTGTCTTCAAAACAGATTTTGCGAGAATGAGTTTTCCATTGACATTTAAAGAGAAGAAACCAAAAAGAGTCATGAGGTCTTTTCTGCATTCTCCAAAATATGAAAACTCAGGGATGTTATAATATGTTGGAGTCTTTTTCTCAAATGATATACTGTGTATGTATATATCTCTTTTGGCTAGGGCTGCACAAAAAAATCAGTGAACCGTGAGTCCGGTCCAGACCGATCTGATCCGCGTGTTTTGGATTTTAACCGTGGATTAATGGTCCGGACACGGATTGAAAAATTAGTAAACCTTGACTCGCGGTCCGAACACGGATTTTGATTTCGAAACCGTGGATTAACCGATCCGGACCGTGAGATTTTTATTATATATAAATTTTTAAAATATATATATATATATATATATATATATATACACACACACACACACACACATAATTTTACACAAACTTCTACTACACAAACTAGGGGGTAAACCATGATATCTTTCAAAACTTAGGGGTTTAACTATTACACTAACTTCTACTATATGTACTTGTTATCTATTTCTGGGGTAAACTGTGATATCTTTCAAAACTAGGTTGATAACCGTGTTTGGATGTGTATTTTTATTGATGACCCATGGAAGCAGTCTAATATTGCCCATCTGGAATAAATAAATTCAAGATTTGTGACAACATATAGTATATTCAATTAGTAGTTGTGTATTTGTGTTTACACTATTAGTGTGAGATTCCAACGAATGCCTCTTCTCTAATTAGTTGTGTTTACACCATTAGGTAAAATTTCAATTATATAACTTCGTTACTTGTTTATATATAACATGTAATCCGTGGATAAAATCGGAACCGATCCGTGACTCGCGGATCGGATTGGAACCGAACTGTGAGACTTTTGGTCCGGACACGGATTGTATTTTCTAAAAACCGTGACTAGTGGATTAGGATTGGATTCATGCTAATCCGATCCGATCCTCCGATCCGATCCGGACCGTGTACACCTCTACTTTTGGCTAGTCAGAAGTTTTTTTTTTTTCTTTCATATTGCTTTTCATTCATATACTTTTCATCATAGATATGCTATATATTTTTGTCAGCGTTAGATGACATTTCTAGAGTTGCCCCTGCGTCAACTCCCTAAAGATTGACAGGGACTATGTGTTCCGCCCCAACTGACTTGACAAGGCCCAAGGGGAAGCCATTTAGAAACTTGGTCGCCATATTGGCACGACTGAGGAGGTCATGACCTTGCCGCTCACACAATGATGGCAAGGCAGAGCCTGATCGTGCCTTATATCGGCAACGACAAGGCCGAGGTAGACCTTGACCACTGGGATTAGTAGAGATATTGTGGCTTGGTGGCAAAAGAATGAAGGATCGCCACAGAAAGGCACGAGGGCCTTGGCTTGACAATATAGAAGGAATGTTCCCGCACGATTATGTGACACGTGTCTAAAATTTATTAGTCGACTCGGCCCAGAAAGAGAAGTCAAGTCGCCTATAAATAAGACATCGTCCTATGTTTGGGGGACCTTCTTCCCAGATCTCAAGAATTCTTCTTAGAGAATAGTCACTCTATCCCTTGTTCATTGAGGAGAAATTCTCCCTTCCTGTTTTGCATTGTTCTTCACTAGTCCATAGATCAACATCTAGTCTCTTCACTAATCGTTCATTATTCTAATTCCTACTTGATTAACACTCTATTTACATACCCTAGATTTCTTCCTTCTTACACAGTTTACGCAAGCAAGTGAACAAAATTGACTTTTCTTGATTGGTTAAATTCTGAGGTCTACTATTTTTGAAGGGCCCATCATACTTCTTTAACAAAGATTGTTTCCATTTAACACAGGGTTAGAAGCAACAAAAACTCAGGAGTCAGGGGCCCGTTTGTTAGTTAAGGGAGAAGGAAGAGAAAATGAGAAGGAAAATTGTTGTTTGGTAGTGGTACAAGGAACGGAGAGAACTAAAGGGCTCTTAGCTAACACCACCACCCTCTAGGATTAGCTGAAACGAGTGAGGAAAAAATACTGCATTTTCCCCTCAAATCATTTTTATATTATCAATACAATAATTTAATGAAGACGACTAAATAATTTCTCACATCAAATTCTGATATAATTTCCATAGAGTTTCTTGTCGGACCACTTTTCCACCAATTCTCCTAAAACCAATTGGTGTTAGAAATGGCTTCAATTAAGTATTTTATGGCATTCGACATCGCACCCGCAAATCTGTTTTTAGAGCGGTCGCAGGGAGTGACATTGTGTAACCAAATCCATGGGGGCACTCTGGGCCCAACAGAGTTGAACCTAATATCCCCTAGCAAAACAAGGCCTCAACTTCAAGTGAGGGCAAATAAATGGCAAATGCAGCAATTTGGGATGTCCCAGGAAAAACAAAGATGTGGATTTAAAGTGATCGTGTAAGTCAAAAGCTATGCTTTTTGAAGGAATAAAAAGGGCCAATGGAGCTGTGTATATTTTTATCAGGAAAAGAGCCAGTGAGAACACTTAGGGCTTGTCTACATTATAAGCTCCAAATTCCCAAATCTTCAACCCCGTTCATACTTGCAGCACATTTCCCCACTCATTTTCTTTATTGACAATTGAAATAAACCTCTCCTACACCCCATCCGTATTTGTAGCCAAATAAACTTTACAACCTCTTAGGCCAAACTGCATGAAAGAGTTTTATGAATATCTTTGATTCCGGCGTGAATGGTTTGTCTTTCACCGGAACAGAGAAGGAAATAGTTGACCTGCGCTTAAATTGCTCAGACACCGCTGACCGTCAAACTATATTAGACAATTCTTAGCGTATTCCCACATCTACCGACTACTGAATCTAAATGAACCAGATAAGGAAATCCCTCGCTGAGATTGGGTCCAAAAGCATCAAAATAGTTTCATATGCAAAAGCCTAACAGAGCCAAAAGATGCTGGACCCACCACAAAGTGTAAAGGAGTATTGAACCTTCTAAGCTCTTGTCCTTCACTTTACACACTTGGCTTAATAGGTTGAGATCCTGGAAAGAATTGCATAATCTGGGGAACAAACTCTACAAATCTGGAGAACAACTGTATAGATCTTAGCCAATGGAAATTAATGTACTTTTAAAATTAGTACTACGTAATTACCTACTGGGATATCTGACATTGATACATAGTGAGCTGAAACAAGATTGAAAACCAAGTGGGAGCATAACAACAAGTGAGACGAGACTTATTCTCAAGTTTACAGGTTCGACTCTCACCGTCAACTGAAAAACTCTCAAGGCCATTGGAGGTTTATCCATCCGTAAGGTGACTTCATGACCCAGCCATTTAATAATAGTCGAGGTGCGCAAAAGCTAACTCAGACACCCAATTATCGGGAAAAAAAAAAGAAGAAGGGAAATAAGAAAAGCTGCATTAGCAGATAGAAAATGCCACATTATGTCTCCTAATTTGGCATAACAGAGCTGAGCTCAACAGACCCATAACCAAGCAACTCCTCAATCATCTGCTCTATGTGATCATCTTCAAGAGGCTTGAACACTTGTTGTTCACTCTCCACCCTACATTCATTACCAACCTTTTTGTTACTAAGAGGAGATTGAGCTTCACGAGGAACTGAACTTCTTGTATTTTTCTTGTCCATTTGTAGGGATGTCATGTGGCATCTTTGCAGCTTAGCCTTCAAAGTAGCCGAGAGAATCTTGTCATTGGCGTTGGAATGGAAATTTGTCCGAGCCATCGGACCGCACATGAGCCGGGCCGCTTCATCGTACGCTCGGGCCGCGTCCTCCGCCGTCTCAAACGTGCCTAGCCATACTCTTGTCTTCCTGTAATTCCCCCACACACAAAAAAAAAAAAAAAAATCAAACACACTCTTTTCAGTACCAAAAACAAAGTATCAAACAGTTTTGACAACATGGGTATGAGAAAGCGAAATTTTACAGTATCGGGTGGCGAATTTCGGAGACCCAAGAGCCCCAATGCCTTTGGCGGACACCGCGGTACTTTTGTTGTGGTCTAGCCATGGTGTTATTAGCTTGAGGGTGGAATGTTTGGAATGATGAAATTGATATGAAGATGTTTGTAATATGTCTCAGAGGAGTGGAGTGTGGAAGCAGAGGAGGAAAAGAGGTTAAGGAGTGGAATGAGTGGGCAGAGTTATGGGGGGGGGGTTTTGTAAGTGTTCTCTTCGGTCAGTCTTGTGGCCCTTAAGGGCATTACAGTGGAAGTGGGCCACAATGGCAAATGTTTTTTTCCCAGATTTCTTTCTTTCTTTGTCTTTCCAAAGGACAATGCCACGGACATAACAGAAGGAGTGCACGTCCGAACACGGATGACTTCACAGCTGTCCGATATATGTGAATTCTACACATGAAATACGGGATTCATACACATCGAACGTTCTGGACACATCTATTATTAAGATCTATGCTCTTCCGGCTATTCTCTATAGCCAGTTTTGAGAAATCTCAATAACCTTACGATTGTTAAATTTAATACTACCTTCGTTTGTCCGTATTTGTTGGTTAATTTTCAGAGTTTGTCAGTTTTCAAACATTTATATCTTTCAATCTATAATGTTTTTCATGATTTTGAAAACATTGAATAATAGAGTTAATTGAGATTTATCAAACTAGATCTATATTGCATATTTTTTAGATCCGTATTAAAAGATATAATTAATTGAAAGAAGCGCACTCTCCCAAAAGGGATCAACAAACACGGACGGAGGGACCGAGGGAGTACCATAATCTTTTCGGATTATGGAGAATCAATAGCCAGCCAACCCATATGTAAACCACTAAGTATATGGAAATTGCTAAACACAAAAGGCATCAACTTATAGATTAGTCGAGGTGCACATAAATTCACCGAATGTGTTTGTAAAAAGTGATGTTTTCAAATTTTGATCTTTTCATTTCTTGATTTCCGTTACTCTAGTAACCCAAAAGAATTGATGACAAAATACTTGTGGTTTTGATGATTCTCAAAGGAACAGGTGGGATGTATCTTTCTCAAAATTGAATTCTCTTATCAGGTGGAATGAATTCCCATTTCTGTAGTAGTACTGTATTACTATACTACTATTTCTATTGCGAAACGGAAGAGCTGCCAGTATTTATTGTGGTAGTATTTGTTGAAAAAAAATTGGGTTCCAGGCAGACACCACGTATCAGTGCCCGAGCATCCAGTCCGACCGTCCAAAACACTTTTGAATGGTCCAGATTTATTCCACCTCTCCTCTCTTTTTTGCCTTTAAATTCGGACTGTTCAAAAATATTTTGGACGACCGAAATGGGTGTGTCCGTGCCCGCCCGTCACCCAAAAATTGCTCGTATTTATCATTGTAGTAGTTGGGGGGCATGAATACATTGCTCACATCACTTTTTTCTAAACTTAGAAAACCTACCCATATGCCATCCCGTGTGAAGCCAACAGTAAAGATTCAATGTGTGTAATTTTCTGTGCATCTCTCTCTCTCTCTCTCTCTCTCTCTCTCTCTCTCTCTCTCTCTCTCTCTCTCTCTCTCTCTCTCTCGGGCTTGTAGGTTTCTAGCTGCAACTTTTGACCATTCCTTGTTTGTATTTTGCAACCCAAGTAACAGCTTGACATCAAAACATGCATTTGCTTCCTTCATCCACTTCCGTAGATAGGTCATTCTCACATGCCCTGTTTGTAAATATCCATTTTTTTTATACCAAAGTAGTCGGGCTAACTTTTGAGCCACTCGACTAATCTCAATCGAGAGATCAATCCCACTGTCCACTAATGAGGACTCCATTTAAAATAAGAATAAAGTTTTGCATGAACTAACCTCTGCTTGTAAATATCATATCATGCAGCTGAAAGCAAAGAGGCAAATGCCATCATGAATTGAGCTCAATGAACATGTGTCTCCATGGTTAGTCTGGAAACAAACAAACAGTACACTACCCTAAAACCTTAGAAAAAAAGCAAATAAAGAATCTTAGACAACCTTATTTAGATTGAAAATTCTAAAATCAGCCCATTGAGCTAATATTAAAGCTTAAAAATTGTATTGAAATATGTAAAAAGTATATAGGAAAGTTAAAAAAGTACATTGAAACTTGTGTTTTTTTTGTTGCCTTATTGTCAGCCCACAATAGAAAAATCCTATTTAGATTTGAAGGGGCACAAATATGAACTCTTTTTTTTACATGTCATGCAAATATATGTACGCATCTCCATGAAGCTAACGAGAATTTATTGAAGTTTCAAAGATCTAGGTGATAGCCATTGCCCGCCACTACGATATGTGCATATGATATGAATTTGTTGCTTCAGTGATTCAAATCCATGACTTGCTGTGGTGCAACATTACCAACGCACAAAAACCTATGGACTTGTTCGTTTCACTGTTTAGTTTTAGTTTGGATAACATTTTCATTTCTCACTCCACTCATTACACATGACGACATCATCAAAACTAAACTAAACTATCTAACCAAACACAACCATGATAACTTAAGGTATATATGAGTAGGAAGCGGGGAAGGAATAATCAGCACAATTTCTCGCTGTCTGAAAAGGGGTGATTTTCAAAATCTCTCTCTGAAACTCTTTTTCCTCCTTACAATTTACGTTGTGTGAAATTGACTAGGAACACTGACTTTTCGATTAATGGACCCATTTTTTGTTTGGGTCCAGAACCTCCAGATCAAAAGCCCATTCAGTTGGGATTTGATTAAATCTACCAAAGCATGCGAACCATGTAGCCTATTATCCTATGGCTCGATTATTTTGTTCCCAAACGAAATAAAGGATTAGTAAAATGGGGGAAAAAATAGTACTAAATGATGTTCTGATCGGGAAGGATGGTTGATGTGGTTTTTTTCCCGGTAATATAGAGTGTCCTAGGACAATTTACGCACATATCAAACGAATCCCCACAGCCCCCAAAACCATTTCAAGCACTTATTCAGGGGTCGAGACCTTAGGACAGTGCAAATTCCTAATTCCCAAGAATGACGGTTGGGTCTCTAAAGATATCAAGTTTAAAATCTCTCAAGTGTTATCAATTCATTTGAGACCAGTTCATTAAAGCTTTTTTCTACCTTGAATGGGACCCTCTAGCTAGTTGACAGTTAGAGTGGTCTCTCAAATTAGTCGAGATGCGCATAAATTGACTCGGACATTTAGTTATAAAAAAAATATAAAAAGATTACATGTGATTTTTCTTGAAGATAGTGTGGGGCCATATAATTGTGTTCATCTGGGGAATATTGAGGCAATGCTCTAATCATAGCAACCAGGGATGGAAATAGAGGAGGGCACTAAGGTGATCGCCTCTGCAAGGGAAAAAAAACTCTAGTATTATATAGGAAACAAAAATTCTTATAAATTATATAGGCTTGCAAAGCCCCTGCAAAGTATTTTAGAAAAAAAAATTCGTTCATGCATAGCGAAATTCTTGATTCTGTCTCTAATAGCAACAGAGAGTTTTTTTTATATCATTGTGGAATTCTTAGTTTAATTTTGTATGTAGTAGTGTTAGAAAATATGTAGATACACACTTTGGCATGAAAGTCTTTGATCCTTTTACATTTTTTGACGAGGGTATAGACGTCCAAAGGAATAATTTTGATACAGAAAGAAGTCAAGATTACGCGTGCTTTGAATCAAGAAGATAAAAAGATATACAGTAGTAGATAGGTTTCTCAAAAATACTTTTTGTATTCTTTTCGTGGCATTTACTCAATGACTTGTACCAACCACTATTCAGATTTCAGATCCACAGCTTCATCCATGTTGCCTATCAAAAAAAAAGTCCAATTCACTAAGTCAGTTTTTTGAATAAATTGGTTTTTTACAATTTTTTATGTGATGTATTGTGAGAGAACGACTTGTCTCGGTTTAAAAAAAATAGTTTTTTTGTTAGTGGAACACCCATTAATTCTCCAAAAATGATCAATTGAAAGCCTATAAATAGTTTCCATTAGACCGACAAATTTCATTCTCAAAACCGGCAAATACTTCTGCTACAACAAAAGGTTGTGATAAAAAAAACGCTCAATCAACATATGTACTCTAATAGCCAATGAATTGACGGAAGAGCATCTTTGGATTATAAATTTGTGGGAAATTAGCAAGAGAACTGATATTGGCACTTTTTGTTTTGATATTGGCACTCCTTTTTTTTTTGTTTCTATTAGTTAAAGTTACTAAACCACCCTTGTACTCTATAATTACATTTTTCTCTTGCTAGGAGCATCCAATCGGCAACCTTTTTGGCTTGACCAAGAAGTGTTATATGTCCTCCGACTTGCTTTCTTTTGCTTTCATAATTACAAAGGTAGTTAAGTAATTTCACCTAATGGAGAAAAAAAAAAGGGAGTGACATTATTAAAATGGGGAGTGTCAATACCAATTCCCATTGACAACGACGAGAAAATGAATACATCGGTCTTGTTTGTTTCCCAGTTTAGTTTTAGTTTTGATGACATTATCATTTTTCTCATTTCTCTCTCTATCTCTTTGCACTCATTACACCTGATGACATCATCAAAACTAAATTAAAACTACTAAACGAACACAGCCATCGATTCTTGAAAGCCTCGCTGAATTTTCTTCCATTTTTTTTTAGCTTTTGAGTTTCAATAATTAAAGGAAATTGATATTAACACTCATTTTTTCTTTATTGACACTTTTTTTTGTCCCTGTTAAGTAAAATTACTCATAACTTTATATATAAAGACAAAAAAAAGAGTATCAATAGAGAAAAAACGGAAGTACCAATATCAATTCCCTAATTAAATTTTACCAGTATACGTTAAGCTGCAACAATGTTGTACTGGTACGTCTATTACTGGTCTACCCTTTTCTTTAATGGGACGGGTACATACTTGAACCAATGTATATTTTGCTACCGTTTTGGGTTAGCTAGCCACAATGAACATACTACTTCAAAATGAGTATATATGTTTTACCTCCTTGCGTGGAGTGTTTTTCAGATTGCATCTGTGTTTTTTGCTTAGGATTGAATTGGGTTTTCTGTTGGAATTCTCTACAATTAAATCTTGACAAGATTCTATGCTTGCACATAGTGTCGGTCTGCCTCGACAGGTGTGTCTCGAGTCGGTCAGCCTGTAGTCCTTTATAGCCGTGCTAATGTCTTATGCTAGTTGTTTTGGTTCATTCCTATATTAGGTGATATAATCTTTCTGCTTTCAAACTTTGAATGAGAACTTGAAATTTTCAAAAAAAAAAAAAAAAACTCGTGAATTTAATAATTCCATATCACAAATGCCTTCACGCTCACGCTCCAATACATGCACCCAAATTATGTAACTAGGATCACCCCTCCAGGCAGAATCAAGTGTAGAGTGTGGAGGTATTCCGATGGGCCCAATTTGGGACTCTTATTTCAGTATAAATTGTTTTTTATTAACTTGTTGAGTTTCTTGTTTCAAAAAAATAAAATTGATGGAACATCGCATGAACCTTTGCTCAAGAACTTTTTTTTTTTTTTGGTTATAATAAAAATGATGGTTGTGTTTTCAAGAATAAATTTCAAGAAAAAGTATGTCATTCATATGTGTTACAATGTTGATCTCAAGAAAATGATGGTTGTGTTTTCAAGAATAAATTACAAGATAGTATGTCGTTCATATGTGTTTCAAGAATAAATTACAAGATAGTATGTCGTTCATATGTGTTACAATGTTGATCTCCCCAAGTGAATTGTGGATTAACCTCCAAAATATTTTAAATGTGCGTAAGTTAATTTGGATACTTAGGTGATTAAAGAAAATATGTATTTGAATATTAAATGCTATTTTTAATGCGAACAACATACTTGATGGGATGAATATACTTGACGGGGATGTAGGAAGCCAAGAATTATTTTTCAAGGTTTTTATTTTTATTTTTAAGACAATAGAGTGTTACTACTGTGTGTTAAATTACTATGAGGATAAGCCTCTTATCTTCAGTAATTGGATCCTAGATCTCACACTCCAAGAGCGCTACACAATTATTGGACATAGCAAAGACTCTAGTGTGTGCTCTCTATAGTGCGTCATCCGAGTCGTCAGATGTGTTTTCAATTGTCTTGATTTTATCTAGGCACTTTGCAGATCCGAGCCGTCAATTGCTGAGGTGAAATCCAAATTGTTAATTTCCGAGATCAATATCTTGGATGTGCACACTAGGACTACACACCAAAAACAAATATGGCACCCCCTGAAACTTTTGGGGAGGACACAAATAGAGAGAATTGCCAAAAAGTGCAGTAGGGGGTAAAAAAATGCTGTGTAATGGTGTACTTTTCGGAATAAGATATCAATGATAAGAAGTACAACAATTGCAAAGACATGGCATGACAAATACCATTTGACGCAACTACCCTCCATTTAAATTAGTTCCCCAAGAAAAAACCCAAACCCTTTGATAACCCAAAATCATGTTAAGAAGGAAGAAGGGAGGAAGAAAGGCCGATCACGTTAGTGCCCCACCATTCAAAGAAATTCGAAACCCTTCTCTATCGTTTCTATCTCTCCCTCTCGATCTTTTTCTCTCTGTATCTCCCTCGTTGGTCCCTCTATCTCTCTCTGTATCTCCCTATCCATCTCTCTCCACGTCTCTCTATCTATATCTCCCTTCTACTTGTAGAGCTGTGTAGACTACTTGTAAATATACAAACATTTTATATATTTTGCAAGCAAGGGTTTTGACACAAAGCCAAGCCTTGACCATCAATTTGTCCATTTTAATATAGGGTTTCTAAAATTGAAACCCACAAATGTATATTAAAAAAGGAGGCCTCCATTGTGTGTGTGTGTGTGAGAGAGAGAGAGAGAGACTGTGCGTGTGTGTGTTTTGTCCTATTCGATTGCCGTGGGTGTGAGCGAGAGCATTCAGTGATGGTGGTTCAAAGGGGGCATTCACAAAGAGCCTGTTTGTTTCTATCTCGCCGATGGTGGTGGTCGATGATGGTGCTTGATAGAGAGAAGAATCGAAGGATAAGAGAGGTAGAAGAAGATGATTAAGATTGAAGGAGGAGCCAGTGAGAACGATCTAAGTTTCCTTCCCCTCTCAAATCATCATTCTCTTTGTTCTCTCTTCTTTTTTTTTTTTTTTTGTATTTTTACGTTAATTGGGGAGGGGATAGAAAGTGAGGAGTTGTTTTACAGGAAATTTTCAATACGAGGGTATTTCGGTCAATGTAGATTTGGGTACCATGCATATGCAATGAAAATTTTCCTTTTCGTGCTGAGAGCAATTCAGAAAAAGTGTGCTAACAAAACGCAATATTTTACCCCCTAGTGCCATTTTACAGCAATTTTCCCTGATGCAGACGGAAATGCACCGACCATGTACCGATGGCATTTTTTGAAAGAAATGGGGTGATTTTGGATCAAGTTCATACCGCCGTCCGATTGCCTCGATTCCCGCGAGAGCCCACTCGGAATTCAATTTTTAGAAGGATGAATGGCTCGGACCGATTGTTTGGGACCTACAAAGGTGTCCCGACGCCGTTGGTACACGGTCAGACTGTCAGCGCATTTCCGTCTATGCGCATAGAAGGGTTCAATTTTCCCATACAAATAGCACGTGTGGAAGAATAATACGATGTCGTTTCGTTTTCAAAAGAAAAGCAAAAGCCCTAGGTAGTTCTTCATCTCCCTCCCTGCACTGCATTGCTCTCTCTCTCTCTCTCTCTCTCTCTCTCTCTCTTCCCTAAGTCGCATTTTGCAGCACCTTCCTAACTGGAATCCCCCGAAGTTCACTGCGAGCAGCACCACCAGTTCCGCCGGCCTTCGACCTCCGCAACCCAGGTACGTCTCTCTCTCTCTCTCTCTCTCTCTCTCTGAGATTTTCCCTCTGAGGTTACAATTTGATTTCTGAGATGTTACTGTACGCTGGGTTACTATTATTTTTCTAAGTTCTGCTCTTAAGACCATAAAAACTGATCTTTTCAAGACACAGAGATATTGAGTCTGTTTCCGTGGGTTTATTCGGGCTCCGACTGCGAGCCTGTTGGTAAAGGGAATCCGACGAGAATTTCCCGAATTGACTAATTTGATAGGTGTTTTTATCTCACATTGTTGATAGCTATTGTCCCTTGAGTATATGATGTAGAGACAAGCATTTTCTGTGCAATCCCCAATCGATGATGGGATGGGCGGGGAGGACCGGACACATACCTTAACCTTTGGCAGTAATCTATATGCTCAAAATGGCTGCGACTTTTAGAATACTGGGCAGTATATGCACAAAGTGGCTGCTTTAGAAAGTTTTACTTTAGAAATTGCACCCCCTCTAAAAACCAAGGAACTTAAGGAGTTATACTGAGGAACCATGCGCCCAAATCAAAACCGGAAGGCATTAGAGAGGACATGCCTAGAGACCCACTGTAAAAACAGACATTGGTGGATGAAATAGTTTGGTATTTAATAAACTTGATATACTGTTGTGCATAGATATGATAAGATATCTGTTTTTTAAAAACTTGATAATGGATGAAATGGAGCTTTATAACCTAGTATGTCGTAACAATTTGAGGATACGTACATGCTAGTGCTGGAGGAGCTCCCATTCTTAAGGTACTTTAATAAAAGATGCTATATTCTCCGGTCACTCTTCTTTGTACCCCAATCTTGGTGGTATGCCCACATCTAGATGGAGCCTGGAGGTTTAAGGCTTGATGCTTTTTACATCTCAAAGAAAGAAAGAATCTTGCTGTCTTTCATTTCTTCCCACTATTTCCTTAATTTATTGTTCTATGGGGTTATGTTTGTGGAATTTTGGTTTGGGATTTCTGTTCTTTTGGATTCTTCATGAAATGACATTTTTATTTTTTCTCAAGTTGACAGGAGACTTCTGCAAACTCGTCGTGGCTTGAGAGCCGACATCCAACTTGGTAATGGAATTGGTTGTGGGAACTTCTGACTCTCAACTCCTTTGTGAAACACAAAAGAAGAAAAGAAGGATTTCTTTGAATTGTATAGATTCTTCTTCATCATGCGAGGTTTTGAGCAAAATCAATGCTTCATTGCCCACTTTGCAGTCTTCTGATTATTTCATAGAGCCTTCCTTAAGTGAATTGGCCACTAGGGAGCTCCTTGATCCAGGATATTGCAGTCGGGTTAAAGATCTAAAAGTTGGAAGACATGGATATGGATATGTGAAGTTTACTGGGGAGACTGATGTTAGGTTGTTGGATTTGAATCAAATTATCAAGTTCAGTCGGCACGAGCTAGTTGTATATGAGGATGAAAGCACCAAGCCTGTGGTTGGTCAAGGCCTCAACAAGGCAGCTGAAGTAACTTTGACATTGCAGATAAGATTGTCATCAGATTACGGGGAGGACCGATCTAGAGAAGTAGCTAGGAAATTGAGGCTCAGCACAGAGAGACAGGGTGCATGCTTTATTTCATTTGAACCATCAATAGGAGAATGGAAATTCTTGGTTCACCATTTTAGCAGATTTGGTTTGTCTGGGGACGAAGAAGAAGATATGATAATGGATGATGCGACTCCAGAAGGACAAGGTCCTGAGGAGATGCGTGGTGCTGAGGTTTCTGATATTGATGAAGAACCTGCAACATCAGATTCAACCCCTCTGTCACATTCTCTTCCTTCTCATCTTGGGCTTGATCCTGTCAGGATGAAACAAATGCGAATGCTGATGTTTCCTTCAGAGGAAGAGGAGGTTGAGGATTCACATGGGAGGTTTTCAAATCAGAAAGTGGCATTTGGTAAGGACAACATAAGGTCTCCGTTACAGGATTCTGCTTCAAAGATGATCCATAGGTCTAGTCCCATGGTGGTACGAAAAACCCCTCTCGCTTTGCTTGAGTACAACCCTGGTAATTATGAGTCAAGTTCTCCTGGAACCATTTTAATGGCCCAACAAAAGAAAGGTCCGCCTCTGAAGACTACAAAAGTCGAAGGTTTTAGGCTGGACCTAGAACACGAAACACCAGTTACTGGAAGCCATTCTTGTAACATTGTTGATGCAGCATTGTTCATGGGGAGGTCGTTTCGGGTGGGTTGGGGTCCAAATGGTATGTTAGTTCACACTGGTGCACCAGTAGGTAGCAGTGATCCTCAGAGGGTATTATCATCCGTTATCAATGTGGAAAAGGTTGCAATTGACAAAGTGGTCAGAGATGAAAATAACAAAGTAGTAAAGGAACTTACTGCCTTCTGTTTTGATTCACCGTTGAATCTTCACAAGGAGATAAATCACGAATCAAAAGAAGTTGAAGTTGGCTCCTTCAAAATAAAGCTTCTGAAATGTGTTTCTAACCGATTGATGCTTCCTGATATTTGCCGGAGCTATATAGAAATTATTGAAAAGCAGCTGGAAGTTCCTGGATTATCCTTGTCAGCTCGTGTGGTTTTGATGCACCAAGTAATGGTTTGGGAATTAATAAAGGTACTTTTTTCAGATAAGGAAATGAATGGGCAGCTGAATTGGGTGGGAGATGATAACGAGGAAGACTTGATGAATGATAGGAAGGAAGGGTCTTCAGAAGTCGACCCTGAGGCACTTCCCTTAATTCGTAGGGCAGAGTTCAGTTATTGGTTGCAGGAGTGTGTTTGCCACCGTGTGCAAGAAGAAGTAAGCTCTTTGAATGAGTCAAATGATTTGGAACACATGTTCCTACTCCTAACTGGGCGTCAGCTAGATGCTGCTGTGGAACTAGCTGCTTCGAGGGGTGATGTGAGACTGGCTTGTCTGTTGAGCCAGGCTGGCGGGTCCACAGTAAATCGTCGTGACATGGTTCGGCAACTCGAGCTTTGGAAAATCAATGGTCTTGATTTCAATTTTATTGAAAAGGACCGGATAAGGCTTTATGAGTTGCTTGCTGGTAATATTCATGGGGCTTTGCAAGACATGCAAGTTGACTGGAAAAGGTTCCTGGGTTTGCTGATGTGGCATCAGCTCCAACCTGACACTGCATTGCCCATTGTTTTTCATACTTATCAGCAACTCCTTGAAGATGGAAGGGCTCCATATCCAGTACCAGTTTACATTGATGAAGGACCACTGGAAGAGGCTGTGAATCTTGATGCAGGTGAACACCTTGACCTCGCATATTACCTTATGCTGCTTCATGCAAGTGAAAAGGGCAAATTTGGTGCTCTGAAGACAATGTTCAGTCCTTATGCTTCGACTTACGATCCATTTGACTATCATATGATCTGGCATCAGCGTGCAGTTTTAGAAGCAGTTGGTGTTTTCAGTTCTAATGATCTTCATGTTCTTGACATGGGGCTTGTTTCCCAGCTTCTCTGTCTGGGGAAATGTCACTGGGCTATCTATGTGGTGCTTCATATTCACCATCGTGATGATTTTCCATATCTCCATGCAACTATAATTAGAGAAATCTTGTTCCAATACTGCGAGGCTTGGTGTACGCAAGAAGAACAGCACAAGTTTATTGAGGACTTGGGTGTTCCTGCAGCATGGTTGCATGAAGCCATGGTAAGTAATTGGTCTTGTTATTGGCTACAGATTTTACTGTCCTACCTGGTTGTACTGTGTGCTTTCAAAATACTAGTGGGGTCCGTGTTACCAAAAAAAAGTTAGGAGTGCTCTACTGTTTTTTTTGTTTGGAACGCACATTCTAGAACATGATACAACCTCAAGCCAAAATGTTGAATGCATCAACCAAAAGTGGTTTTTGAAAATTTTCTTATTTATTTGCTTAAAATTTTGATAAGGAGAAAAAAAATCAAATGTATAGTGCTAAACATCTTGAAAGCGTGGCATTGCAAAGACCAAATACGACAACAACAATAACATAACCCATTTAGTCCCCAATAATTGGGGGTATGGGCGGGGATTGGATAGGAGATAGACCTAACCTTTGGCAATAAATGCACAAAGTGGCTGCTCCCAGAATACCACTGAAACAAATGGATTGGAGATAGACCTAACCTTTGGCAATAAATGCACAAAGTGGCTGCTCACAGAATACCACTGAAACAGTGGTCCCCCTAAACCGTCGCGTTTGCTGCAGAATCATGCCCTCAAATCAAAGCCAAAAGGCATCAGAGACGTGCAGACTCAAGAATCATTTTGATTTATGTGCACATTACCATGCTTCTTTCATTCAGCATCTAGAGCATTGACGTTGCACAATGCAAAGACCAAATACAATACTAAAATTTATAATGCTTATATGAAAGTAATTTTTACAGCGCTTCTAGAAATTTGTTTTACGTATGTACTTCACTGGCTGTTATTACTTTTGAGAAGTATGGTCTATTTCACTAATCCATAAAAGCCTTTTGTCATCACGTTCCGCAATTTAGGGCATGTGATGCACATTTTCCTTTTTCTCCTACTGGAATGATCCATGTCCTGGTTAACATTCAGTGGGGACTACCATTAAGTTGTGAACTTCACATGACAAGTTGCTTTTGTGATAGATGTCTCAATGGATTGCTTTTGTGCTTGGCTTTAGTGTGTAAATGTGATTTTTGTGTGGAAATAAAATCCTGACAATCTATTTGTGCTGGCTTGTTTTATTCGAAACAAATGTAGGCAGTGTTTTTCAATTACCATGGCGAACTTTCAAAGGCCCTTGAACACTTCCTTGCATGTGAAAATTGGCAAAAGGCGCACTCAATTTTCGTAACTTCAGTTGCTCATTCTTTGTTCTTGTCAGGTAAAACTTCTAACTTATCACTTAAGGAAACAATATTCACATCCATATCCCCAATTGGACCTACAGTTTGTTGGCATCTCACTATGTGTCATTTATTTGCATGATACAATAGACTTGGCTATGGATTTGCATTCTCATAGTTGAAAGATGGTAATGTCAGAGAGGTGGAAAAGGGGTTAATTTAGTCAACATTGTTGGGGATCTCTGTAAATGTTGATGGGTCCTCATGATGCTTCATGGGGACTACATTCCCAAAAATACTGATGATACTGGTGAAGATATCTGTGATTCAAATGTATTGTTGTTTTGTTTACTTTTTTTATTTGTTGGAATTCTGAGTTTGATATTGAGTTATGGGACATGGCTTTGTTCTATATCATTATAGAGAGAGAGGGGACGGGGAGGGTGAGCAGGAGAGGGAGATTAGATATGGTGTGTTTGCACTCTCATGCAAGCATTTGCCATCTCAGCCTACGAGGTCCATGTCAGCTATTTCTGTCTTCAATTCACCAGAATCTGACGGAAGGGGTCTAGTTGAGGAATCCCATACAAGTTCATGTGTTTAAGTGAAAACTTGAGTTGGGGTGTTTATGAGACATAAGTATGGAAGTTCAGGGCCTATTTTCAAGTTCTCCTGACAAAAGAAGATAGATGATATCGATAATATAAGTTCTACTTTTTATTGTATAGGGTGTTGTTTGCTCCCCGAACTTATGACGATTGCGGTCATCAAAATTGATGTTGTTTTGCAGCTAAACACTCAGAGATATGGAGGCTTTCAACTTCCATGGAGGACCACAAGTCAGAAATTGAAGATTGGGACTTGGGAGCTGGAATTTATATTTCATTCTATGAGTTAAAAAGTTCCTTACAAGAAGATAATGATACCATGAGTGAAATGGTATGAAAATCCCATCTCAATATGTCATTTTGCCCGTTTTTCAGATACTGAGATTAGTTGTTTGGGACCTTTGGCATGTATCTGCTGCCTTTTAAATTTGGAGGCCCTCGTAGCTTTGTTAGTCAACTCTTTCGCCCTTTGTTTGGATCTTAAATCTATGGAGTGAAACAGAAACAAAAAGTTTGAGGAAACAGGAAGTGAAAAGAATGTTAAATTTTTTCTTTGGTTTGTTGGTTAGGAAATTGAGAGGAACAGAATAATTATTACGACCAAAAAACCTTCTTTTTTTTTTTTTTTTTTTTTGTTCAAAAACCAGTAAAAGAATATGCATCTTTATTTTCCTTTCCCTTTCCCTTTCATTTTCTTTCCCTTCATGAATCCAAGATCCAGTGAGAGTAATGGTGTGTAATAATGCTATGAGAAGTTAAGGAAAGTGGAAGCTCAGAGGAATGAGTCGAATGACCTGCTTTCATGAATTTGTTTCGAAATTATATAGGTGCAAATCATACATATAATTCTCCCCTCTTATTGAGAATCATTTTCATCCTTTTCCAACTTCCTAGGTATGTCTGATAAACAGTGCATTTTTCTTGCAGGATACTCTTGAGAGCAAAAATGATGCTTGTAGAGACTTATTTGGTCGGCTAAATGAGTCTTTGGCCGTTTGGGGTAGCAGATTACCTGTCGATGCAAGGTGTTAATCTATCCCCTTAATTTCATGTGAACTGAGAACACAAACAGATAAATATTCAGACTTGCTGTATGCCTAAATCTTCAGCTCGGATGATTGCTGGATTTGCTTCCATGACCTGTTATTTACTCTTTTATTCGGTGTTTATTACCATCAAACTGCCACTTGCTGTTTTTATAACTCCCTGTTGTCTTGGAAAAACAGTAGACATCTCAAGCATAATCAATGGGACTGGGGCTCCCTTTTGTGCATGATGTGTACAAAATACCGATCCTCACTATTCATATACTCTAAAACTTGCACATGTTCTAAAGTTTTCAATGTGATCCTCAATTTGGTTCCAATTACTGGAAATGAAAGTGATTTTTGAGACAATTTCTGATAGTTGTAGGTTGTAACAATCCCGAGATCTCTCTATTTCTATTTTGGATAATGGCATTGCTCCTTAGGTTGGTCCACTTTTTCCAGTTTCAACTTACTAGTTGCTTAATTCTGTGTCTCAGAGTGGCATACTCGAAGATGGCTGAGGAGATCAGCAACTTGCTTCTATCGGACAGTGGCGAGGGTTCTACACGTGAGGTCCAGCTAAGCTGTTTCGATAGCGTCTTTAGTGCACCCATCCCTGAAGACCTTCGATCGTGCCATTTACAAGATGCAGTATCGTTATTTACGTGTTATCTTTCTGAGGCAGCCTCTTAGTGTTTCAGTTTCCTCTTAACTTAAGATCACCTCTGTTGTTCTTTGGTGTCTCATAGCAAAAGCTCGTGTCACTTAGCGTTGGACGTGTACATTAATGATGAGTGTTCTGTATGTTCTGTACCGGCATTTTCCCATTCATTTTTCAAGTTAACTTTATTACGAGTATGGGTTCATTTATCCCACATTGGCACTATTTTACAGGCCGTTGCTTATTTTCTCCATCTTTCCAATCTTTTTTCTGAACATACATGCAAATTTTGGCCGAATTTTCATGATTCAGGGCCTTTTCGGCTTAAATCCATTGAAAAATCTTGAACAGTTGAAGTCTCTTGATTGTTTAAGTGCTTTAATTGGCTTATAAACAGAAACCTTTGGAATTAATTTTAAACTCACAGTGGTTCGAATTCCCGAAATTGAAACATCTGATTATTTGAATTAATCCGATTTTTTAAATATCATGAATTTATGTACTGCTTTTAGCATCTGATAGTTTGCATCACCACATCGGTGCTATGTTGTGTCATGTCGTTTCAGTGAACTGATCGGAAAAAAAAAAAAAAAAAAACTCATTTGTATATCAGTTAGGGCTTGATTTTAACACAATGATTAGATATTTTAATTTATTTAAAACATGTTCTTAACAATCCCTTTAAAAAAACAACTCATTTGCATATTGGTTTAGGGCTTGATTGATTTTCGTCCCTAAACTTTTTGAAAATCCAAATGAGCTAACCTTTTTGGGGGACCCACAAGAATAATATTTTAACTAAATTGAATAACTCCTAATTGTATGATAGGCGTCGTACTAATTTTCTTCACCTTCATTAAATAGAGTGAGGTAATGCTGAGACTCATTTATTCTAATATAGAAATGGAGAACACCAATTGGTGGGAACAATTTTTTGAAGCCCTGTTACAAAAATGATTTTCAATATTGTCCTTATAGAAAACTATATTTCACAACTTTTCTCAACATAGCATTAATTACTTGTAAGGACAAAATAGTAAAATTACTTGAAGTAAACCACTCATAAAAAATAAACTATCAACCCATAAAAAAAATTACCCACTTCCTCTCTCCCTCTCCACAATTTACACTTGCACACAGAGAGCGTGCGTCTTCGCTTTATTTAATGAATGTGAACAAAATCGATAGCAATGTTACATGCTCACAAAAAATTCTAAAAATATACCTAAAAAGTTGCAATGACTAGCTCAAATTCACTCAGCAGTGAATCTGAATCATTGGTTACAGTTTTCTGGGTATTTTCTCGACAACTTTTGTGAATATTTTGCAATACTTGTTAATTGTTTATCTTAATATCAACAATTCCCACCCCTAGGCCCCCGAGTCCCTCAATTGCAAGCAAAGACTATAAAAAAGCCACCTCTCCCTTCTCTATCTCCTCTCTCTAAAACGAATTGGCTCTGCGTAAAAGCTCTCGAGCGACATTTATACCTTCGTTCGCTCGAGGGTTTCTCTCTCTCTAAAAATCTCTCTCGCCAAGATGGGACGCTCTTCGTCCAGGAAAGGGCAAGCCAACCTTCCAGAGTCGACCAATTCATCTGGTATGGATCTTTTGTTTCTCTTCGTAATCCATATTTATGTGGGATGTATGGTACTTCGATTGTCTTCAAAACTCAGTTTTAGGGTTGTTCGTGTTGATCTTTCTTTAACGGATGAAACTTTTGTTCTTTTGCGTGATTGGAAGATTGGCCTGTTTTTGCCAATTCGAACTTCAAGTTGGGATTTTTCTTGATTTATGGGGGAGACTTTTGAGTTGTACTCACGCAGTGATGATGGATTTGATCATTTCTATTTCGTCTTTGATATTTATTTACAGGTGTAAATAAAGATGGTAAACAGACCAAGAACAATAGTTAAGAACTCAAAATATGTTTATCTACAAATAATTAACAAGCAAAGCCTGGAACGCAACTTTTAAACACAACATAGGTCACAACTGTGTCCAGAACCGGTCTCAGTGTGTGGGCTCATATACATGGAACGGCTCGTGACAAAGTTGTGTCCGGAGTTGTTTTCCTCGACTTTTTGATAACTAAATTCTGTTTTCCGGGATTTATCAAATATCAAACTTGCTAGGAAGATGGACAAGATTATTGCTTTAAGTATGCACAATGGGTGTTCCACGCTTCACCATAAGCTCGCACAGTGGCGACTCCAGAAATTATTGTCAATGGGGTCATCTTAATCACCTATCAAAAGCAAATTTAGGGTATCAAATTCGGACATATGCATATGTGCATGGACATAGGTAATTATGTGTGTAAATTACTACAATTTACTGCATTCTTCTGAATCCAGTTGCAAATCCTAGCTTTTAGTTAAATTCAATCCCAAATAAAAAACCTGTTTGAAAGAATAATGCTATTTCCTGGTCTGAGATAGAGAGAGAGAAGAGACAAGCTAGAACACAGTCAGTAGTGGAGAGTTGTTTTGAAGGTAAAATCATTCGGTGCTTTATCTCATGAGTTGGGGTCAGACAAATTCTTATGGTGTCAAATACTGACCAATTACAAGACTATAGTACAGTAACAGGTGTCTTTCATTTTTCCATGGGGTCAGCCAACCCCACAGTTTCTATACTGCCATCACCAGTGAGCTCGAACCCCAAATCTCCCGCAAAACCATGAGGGCAACCACTTGAACTTTGCTCTTAGTTTGGTTATTATTAGGGTCATCGATTAGATATATACTTAACGCTTTTGTTTACATTTAATTAACTTACATTCCCATAGGCTCGTTAGCGGAACAATGGATTTGAGATGCCTGTTGAGTGTTGATGATGTGCCACAACTGATACATTCCAGCTTCTCTGGTCTTGAACAAGGATTTCGGACCCTGCCTCTTGGTTTTAGGTTAACAAGTGCTTCAGCGGTGAACAATCAATCAATCGTGTATCTTTAATGGCATTTGCTTTAAAGTGCTTTAGGTGGAGCTAGTTAGTTTCAGTATCTAGTGCAAGAGAGATTATATTTACTGTCACTTCTGTGAATTAACTGCATTCACCATCTAAATACCAGTGTGGTGGCTTTATGTCTACTAACTGGTTGCTACATATAAATCTACTCTGTTCAGCTTCAGGTATAGTGGCTACCAAGGAGACGGAACGAATCGATAGCCTATTCAATTCATATGCAAATAGTTCATCTGGTATGATAGAGTAAGTATTCTCCATTAGCAATTGGGATTGTGTTGAGTGATTGGTGCCTCCATATATGAATTGTAGTTAGTTTTAGTTATACTCTCAGTTTAATTTAATGCTCGACTTACTTGGATCTCACTTATATGTCATATGGTCCTATGGATGAGCTGTCTTCTTGTTTTCTTTATAGCTAAGGTTATCAATTTCCAATTTGCGATTCAGAATTGGTCCGCAGATCGGCACATCAGTTATGGGTTGGAACTCATTTAACTTGAGGGAATTGAGAAGTTGAAAAAGAAGTTTTACAACACTTCGTTTGAATTTTGGTTTATGTGAACTCCATCGTTATTTCTAAGTTGGCAGTTGAAACAGAATAAACCTTAGTTGGGTGACTGAGATCTGCGTATCCATCTCTAAAGACCCAAAGTGGAAAGTTGTTCTCAGGTTCTATGGAAGTTTTGTTGGTAGAGGATATGCAAATTCTTCATTGTAGTCCAGTGTGGCTTTATGTGTTTAATCTCTCTCTCTCTCTCTCTCTCTCTCTCTCCTTAGATGGCGTTTTCTAATGGAGTCATTGTTGAATGTTTGGTACTTGCAGTGTTCGAAAAATCGGTCAAGTCGGCTGACTAGTCGGCCACAAGTCGCTAGTCAGAGGTCCCCCGACTAGTCGGCCAAAAGTCGGCGATTAGTTAGTCAAGTACTAAAGTCGGCGATTAGTCAGCCAAAAGTCACTAGTCGGCAGCCAACTAACTAGCGTCTTTTAGAACCTTGGGTACTTGGAGATCCACTGCCGCAAAGATTAGTGTGTGGAATTTATACATAGGTGATGTAGGACGCTCGAGTGTTGCCACCTACAAGAGGAATCGTGGTGGTTTTTGATGAGAAATAAGAATAATACTTCAGAGAAAATGTGCAAAAAAGGAGAAAGGAAAGAATGAGAAGAAGAAGAGAGAGGAATAGATATAGAGGTGTTTCACCCTCGCAAGGGTTAGGCAGTTTCTGCAAGGACGGACTGCAGCCCTAACCCCAATCACAATGGCCTTCGCCTTTTATACCCAATTCATTAATCAACTCTGATCTAAAATGAAAGATTACATCCCAATTTATAATACATGGAAAAGATTTTTCTAATCCCTAGAAGTCTAAATGACATGAACCTAATTAATGAACACATTAAATAAGATATTGAATGGAGCTAGATATAAATGCATACATTGAATCTAACAAAGACTACATGCAATAAATTTACATTGTGTGTTTAATGTATCTAGATGAATGTTAATGCAAGTACTGAATTCATGATGACCCTTGACCTTCCAACTAACATGGATGGCCCTTGAACTACTAACTACCATAGATGACCCTTGAATTACTAACTATCATGGATGACTCTTGAATGATCAGTCCTTGAACGACCCATGCTGCCCTTTGATTAGGATCATTGCAATTACCAAAATTGCCTCATCGAGGACTTTACTAGTTGTTGCTGTCCTCATCAATAGGTGTATCGTTTACCATCCTTTTGGCAATGTAAATGACCATCCTTATTATCATTTTTTCGTTTTGCTAATTTCACATCAAGAATCATTTTTTTTATTTATAATTTCCATAATTTTTTTGAAAGCAACTAAAATAGCATATTTCTTCCATATGAGAGTAATTTGTTTTTGGGATGCTGGTAAATTAGGAATTGCGATAATTAGACATGAAATGAGCTCATGTGTGTTAGATTTAGTCTGAGCTACTTTGAAACTTATAGCATTGTAATGAAATTAGCTTGTTTGTTCATTCCCTTGGTTTTACTGGTACAACTCTTGCCACATTATCTATCAGGTCAAGGAAAACGAAAGTCATTACCAGTAGGTTTAGCTCCGAATGTGAGTTGAGACATTTAACATCTTGTTTTGTCTTTTAGTGTCCCTGTTTTTTGAGATTTTGTCCCTTTATAAGATGTTGATTATATTATGAAATGATAGGTTTCTTACATTTTCTTGAACAGGCCTGAAGGAATAGAGTCTCTTTGTTCAGATCTTGGAGTGGACCATACTGATGTCAGGATATTGATGCTTGCCTGGTAAGGTCTATTCTAATTGGAATTGTTATTAATTTTGGTTTGTAAGTCTGATCAAGACTATGCATTTCAGGAAGATGAGAGCTGAAAAGCAAGCATATTTCACTTGGGTAAGTAGAGCAAAGCTGATATACCCCTTCAAGATGATTATCTCTGTTTTTCTACTTTATAGTGCTTTGGAGATCTGCCAAAGCTTTGTATGAACTGCAGCTCCTGCCCTCCATCCTCATTTGAATCTAAAGTGCTGTTCATACCATCCAATGTTTAGTTTTCTGGGTATTGGTTTTAACTGTTGCATACAAGCATTACCTGGAGATGTCAGTTGCTCTTGGATTGGGTTGCTTGACCTGGAAACTGGATATAAAGTTATATTATACAAACTTTTTGCACTGTTAAAAGGGATAGGGGGAAGGTTTCCTTAATTTTCCCCTTCTTTCGTATAGGCAATCTGAAATACCGATACACAGGAGCAGCTTTAATAATATTTTTTTTAAGATATATAAAGGGTTGTGAGGTGATAAAACTTTGTTGGAGAGCTTGATGTACATTGTTTGGGACCTAATCAGTTTGGGTAATTGGTGACTTAACATGGTATGAGAACCTTGGTTCTCAAGTCTCTTTGTCTAGATTTGTTCACGATTGCACTCTCTTCTGTTTGCATTCTGGCCCTCTCTGTATGGAATTATGGTACTTGCGTCACCTTGTGCAAGATGGAGTTGCATGTGAGACAAGTCATCAGAGAGCTGGGTAGTAGAGTTGGGCTCCTTTGCACTAACAAGTTCAGCTTTTAGGATAATTTGTGACTTAGTAGGGTGAATAATGCCAATCCTCTTTAGCAATAAAGGATCTCGGGGGGGAAAGTTTTGCATTCACCTCCTTAAATGCACCGTCAAGACTTGGTAAGCCTAAAGATACTCCCGTTGCAATCCCAGGCAGCTTTCTCAATCTTAACATATCTCACACCATATTCTCTTGTGGGTGAGAATTGAGATCAATTTTTTTATTTTTTGGAAAGAGAGGGGGAGTTTACCATGTGCAATAAGGAACCTGATATTTCTAGGTTATGTGAAGAATATCAATACAAAACTCACAGCATATTTGATTGTTGCTTCAACTGGTTTATCGCTTAACAAGTTTGGTTTCTAACTTATTGTCCAATGAGCTTGTAATACAAGAAAGCTTGGTTTGTTATTTCTCATAAACTTTAGTTTAGTTTAGTTTTGATGATGTCAGCCAATGTAATGAGTAAAGAGTGATAGAGAGAGAAATGATGATGTCATCAAAACTAAAACTAAAACTAAACAGGGAAACGAACAAGGCCACTGTAATCTCGTAACTTTTCATGAGAAAATGACATTACTGTGACAAAAGGTATGGGGCAGGTCATGTTATTCCTTGTGTCAATATCAGTTCCAACTTCCAATTTAACTTCTTTCTCATCTAGTTTGGTGATCAAACAAGACAAATTATTTACCCTTGCTCCTCAAAGAGATATACTAGGACAAGGTTTATATGTTCTGAAGTTTAATTTAGATTGGCAAGGTAGAAATTTTGGCTGAGGTTAGTTTTGGTTTGCAGATTGGCTTCATAACTCCCAAGTCCCTTTCTTCCTTTCTCTTTTTTGATTTCTCATTATCCTCGTGCTTTTTGAATCTTATAGTCAGCCATTCATCGCACAGTATCTCCCAGACATTTATAACTTGATATTGTTATGTTTTTTGTTTCTGATCTCATAATTTTTTGAAATGAGTTGAAGATTTTTGTGACTGATATAGGAAGAGTGGCGCAGAGGCCTCAAAGCACTTCGGGCTGACACAATAACCAAATTGAAGAAGGCATTGCCAGGGTTGGAGAAAGAAGTAGTGTATTTTAGTTTCTTATGTTTCTGCACCTTCCTGGAATTGACATTCTTTGATGATGGAATAGTTTATTGGTAATCCTGTTTCTAACTTTTCTGTCCCTTCCACTTAAGGTCAAAAGCCCGTCAAATTTTCCTGATTTCTACTCATATGCATTTCGATACTGCCTAACAGGTATGGTGAATCTATGGTGTTTGTCTTAGAACCTTAATATTTGATCCATTTGAGCATCTAATCAGATTATTTTCTAACATCTTCCACCAGAGGAAAAACAGAAGAGTATCGACATTGAGAGCATCTGCCAATTACTTGATCTTGTCATAGGAACCCAGTTCCGTGCCCAAGTCGACTACTTCATTGAGTATTTGAGGGTGAGTAGCTGTAGTTTCAGCATGCTCCCCCTAATGCAGCAGGGTTCTATATATTCTTATTATTTGTCTACTGCCTTATCTTTATGCTTCATTCTTTGAGTATTCATGCGAATTCTCTAGTAGTTATGGTAGGATTTGTTAATTTTCCGTCTTTCAGTTAGGATTGAAAATCTTGGCCCCTCAACTGTTTTGCTTAGCAGTTTCACATACCAATGATACAGCAAGATGGGAGCGGTGAATGGCATTGCTAACCAACCCACCCACCCAAAAAAAAAAAAAAGAGTAACTGAAGAAACCACAAAAGGTTGATAGGAGAAAAGGAGAACAGTGGTACTGAAAAATAATTCTCATTTGAGTGATTTGGGTTGAATGCAGGTACAAAGTGATTACAAGGTCATAAACATGGATCAGTGGATGGGTTTCTACCGGTTTTGTGATGAGGTAATCTAACAGTTAGTAGTTACTAATACGCAAGTTATGTACTATCTATTATTTTTAGTTGATCCACTGTCTTAAACTTGTTGGTTCATGTGTGATAAATTTAGTCATGCAAAAGATGATGTCTATTCTTATAAAACCTTTGCTTGTTTAAGCCCAGCAGACAAATGCACGTTATTTCATGAACTGCAATGCATTGTGTTCGGTAGCTTCATTCAAATTTAAAATTTCCTTAACGTTTGTCCTTGTCTGTGGGGATGTTAACCATATGTATAGGGCCAAATCTCGCTTCACCCTGCTTTGGCCTCAATCCTACTTTGCCAGTTTCACTCCAAAAGGTGGCAGTAAAAAAGTCAAGTTTCAGTTACCCCTTCCATTTAGATTCAGTCCAAAAGGCTGTTGGAGGCAAGGACATCGTTGTCCTTTCATACCCATATTCATGCTTGGCTAACATCGTGTGATAGTTGCAGTGTCCTGTCCATGCCTATGCAAAATGGTTCATAATTATTCTTTAACACCCTTAAGATGATGCCCGCCGAGCTACTGTCGAAGAGAAGTTTTACGCGGTGAAAGTTGGAGTGATTCATTGATCACGCTTTAGAGATTTGTTCTCCTAATTGTTTTTATGCATATTATTTCCTTTTTAAGACACCGTTTGAATTTTCATTTTGGTTTCCAAGCTTTTGAGTAGTTGGCAAGTTGAGATTATTAGAGTTGAACTAATTTTCATTACATTTACTCTACAGATAAGTTTTCCGGACTTCAGTAATTATGATGATCAACTTGCATGGCCATTGATTCTTGACAACTTTGTTGAATGGATGAGGGCAAAGCAGAAGTAAACATGGAATTTGTTGGTGGATTGTTTTTGTTTGAGTAAGTTATATTCCCCAGTTAATATCATGCTTGCAAAATATTGCTTGAGAGTGTGGTCATTATTCTTCAACTTATCTGATCATGGTTACCAACTTGTTTGCAGGACTGTATCAGACAATTGACAAAAAAAAAAAAAAATAGAGTGAAGCAAAAAGTTCTCTTTCTGTTCAATTTGTTGCCCTTCATTTTTCATTGGAGGCATGGGTTTTTCTTTTCCTCGTCCAAAAACCTTACTATTGCTAGAACCCTCTCAGTACCCCCTCAGTATAAGAATTTGCTTCTCTGTTCTGGATCTGTGTTGTTAAAGGCTCAGTACCCCCTCAGTATAAGAATTTGCTTCTCTGTTCTGGATCTGTGTTGTTAAAGGCTCAATACATTTTAGTGCCATTATTTCATGAAGCACTTTATTGTTACAGTGGTTATCCTGTCTCCTTTGCTTTATTCAAGGAATCTCTGGTGACTGGTAATCAAGTATTGCTTTTTGAATTATGCTAGGATTGTATGATTAGAATGTGGTGGGACCATCAGCAAGAAAAAGCAAAAGACATCCAAATCACTAGTGGTTGGTGACAGAGGAAAATGTACCATGTGGAGAAAACATTTGGGAGTATATTATGGAGTAGTTTCAAAAGGCAGATATTCTTTGTAGATATGAAATAAGGAGTCATATAATCTGCAGCTTTTTGGTCTGTTTTCCTAAAACTACATTGTGGCTCAGGTTTTCAGGTAGGACTATTTATGGGAACAAATAAGGTTGTGTCCTAGGGTTTGATTTTTGTGTCAGCTCGCAAGAAAGTAATTTCTCGTAAATCTCTTAGTCCCGGTGTGGATTGCAGCCTACCTCTGACCAGATTGGAGAGGGAATTGGTCGAGCTGTGCCTAAACTAGCTTGGATACTCTTTGACTGTCAAAACCAAAAAAGTAAAAAAAAAAGAAGACTCAGCTGATAGCGGGCATGAAGTATGAACTTAATAGCAACTATTTTCTGGAAATAATGTAGAATATCGAGTTAGAACACAATTAAACTGGATGTATTTTCCCTATGAGAGAGACCAGTCCAAGTTCTCTGCCCAAACCATGAAGTGTACCTGAAAAAGTTTTGCTAGTAGGAACTATTGTCACTCTCAAAAATAAGAATGCTGCGGTTCACTGCTCCCTCCCCCGTTTTCATATTCATCACAAATAAACTAAAAACAAAAGAAAGAAAATGAAGAAATTACTTCAACGATTCTCGCCTCTACTATTTCAACAATTCTCGCGAGGCACCTTTAATCCAGCACCATATCCTCGAATCTTCCAACGGGCCTTTGGTCCAACGGTATCTCCTCAACCCTTCCTAATGGGAGGTTGAGGGTTCAACTTTCGCTAGAGGCGAATGTGGTGTGGTGGCTTTGATGCCCCTGTGATGGGTTTGTCCCCACAAGCTACAGATTTGAAGTGATGAAACAATTGTTGAAAGATTACAGTTTTGAAGAGCAACCCTAAATGCATAAAAGTCTAGGATGAAGGAGCACCAACAATCAAAGGCGAAGATGGAAGAACAGAATGCCTGTTTCTACTACTTCTGGAGGCCCCGGAGGGAGAAGATGAGGAAGAAGATGAAGAATTGGAAGACGATGTGAACCGACTTGAGCAGCTTGTTGGTTTCTTCTTGTCTCCGTCGCAGAGTTTATCTTCGATTCTATGGTGACCAACTTTGGTCGTATTTAACCTCGCAGGTATAATACAATTGCAGAACATACCTGCATCACATCACAAATTTGAAACCAATCACTAAAGACGAGATGGACATGATCAACATTTTCGTTTTCTTGTTTCTCTTAATTGAATCGAGGAGATATCAAACGAACTTCAATAGAGATATCAAAAGAACTCGATGTCACGATCCATCTAGGCTGGGTTTCCACTATCGTCTTTAACGGTATTTGCAGTGTTTTTGTCGGTTGTCTACAAACTACAAAGTGAAGACAAGCCTTTCCCTCACATACATCACAAAAACACAACTTAGTGGAAACCACACTCACTTTTGATTGCGGTGGGAAGACGATATTTTTAGTGGAAACACACTCTTAGTAGTTTTATATACGCGAGGAATTTCCGCGAATGGTATGTTGTGCAATACAGAGAATGAAAATTATGTTTGTTTGATCTTCCCTCACTAATGTCACTGTCATCAAGTAACCAACAACAATAATGACCCAAATCACAACAAAACTTCACGTGCAATAATCAACCAAAAGAGAAGAAAAAGCCCCAAACAAAGCCTTACCGATTCGGGCGAGTCGGTTAACCCAACTCGGAATAGCATTCCCAGTGAGTCTAACACAGGCATCATTGCAGAAATGGTTGCAGTTTTTTGTAATCAGATTATAAGCACACCCTTTGTAAACTTGTGCCAACTCCTCCATCACTCCCCTCACCTCCAGTGGGCCCATCTCCGTCCATCCGATCAAAATTGCTTTCCTGAATGTAAACCCATCACATTGCTTTGGCTCCCCTTCGAAAATCCCAGTCGTTGGATACTCATGGGCTCCAAATGCGTACTCTATTCCATGTACTGCCACCACACATAATAAAAACACCAAACCCATGTCAAATTCAGCACTAATTTTTGTTCTGGTACTTGAATTTACAAGCCATAGTGGGTGAATTCTGCTCAACCCTTCCAACAAATCTATTCCAATCATGGGAGAATCAAAATTTGCATCATAGTGAAAATGATTCTTAAAAAATGGGTCTTTCTATTCGGCTTACAATAAGCACCTAAGAAAAGACGAAAAATTACACATTCCAATGTACTTTTTATTTTATATTTTATAGAAGACTACTTTTTTAATATATCTCTAAACACTTTTTACACATTTTAAATTTTCCATATACTTTTTAAACCTTAAAAAAAGCTAGCTGGGCTGATTTTCGAATTTTCCGAAAATAATAAAATAAAATAAAAGTTCTTGTGTGTATTTGATTAGCATTTACCAATAATAAAAGTGCTAAAAAAAAAAAGTTTTTTGCACAAACATATGATAGAAAGCTTTCAGTTTCTCAATAAAAATGTGAAAAAGTATGCATGCATTCACTGGTGAAAAATTGCAAACTCTGGTGAAATTTTTGAAAGGTAAAGGAATTGGGCTTCAATTTCAACTGAAGCTTTTAAGTTTTAACCAAAATTCTTAGGAAAATCTGAGGAAAGCAAAGCTAAAGGGATTCGAATGGCCTCAAGAGTCAGTTTTCTTTCAACTTCTTCAAGGTGTTAACTTGGGCTGAAGAAATGGACAAAATTTCTGAGACAAAAAAAAGTACGTAAAATAGTAGCAAAACACCCATTATGAGAGAAATTGAACTGGGTTTTCGTGAATACATCTGGTTTGAAACAATTTTCCCAAAAATCAAAATACAAGATTTTTGAAGAAAAAAAAAAAAGGAAGGAAGGAAGGAAGATTGAGCTCTAACCTTCGACACCAGAATGGTAGACACCGAGGCCAAGCCAGTAAGCATAGCCATTAATGGAGGTGAGATCGTAAACATTGAGGTAGACTGGTACCGATCCACTCCCAATTTTGACAGAATTCTTTCTGCACAACATGTCTCTGCAATTGAGTAAACCCAAAAAGAATTTGAAAACAATGGCTTTTTGCAACAATCAACTCAAAGGGCATGAAAATGGGTGGAATGGGAATCTGAATTTTTTTTGTTGTTTTATGGAAATGGGTGGTGCCACCGGCGGCGGTTCACAGCCGCGGCCTCTGCTTTTTGGCGGACCACCAGTGCTTATAAATACGTCCACATGATTTCTGATTCTCTGAATAAGTCAGGTGATTTTTAAATACACCCACAAGATTTCTCAATACATTCGCTTGGAGGAAAAGGGACTCCCCCTCGTCAAGGTTGAGGCTTTTTGTGGGTTTTTTCTTGGGCCAACAAAAGAATCCGGGCGGCTTGTGGGGGTGAATTTCATCCGGCTGTCTACTTTGGCACCGACGGCTCGGATTTAGAAGGTGTTCTACCAATTTGAATTTTTGAATTTTTGAGTTTTTTTGGATGTTTTAATTTTGCAAAAAAACTAACTTGTTCTACTAACTAGTTTTTTTTGATTTTCAGTTTTTAGTTTTGCAAAAAAAAAAACTTGTTCCATTAAACTAGTTTTTTGTATGTTTAGTTTTTCAAAAAAACTAACTTGTTCCACTAACTAGTTTTTTTTGGCTTTTTTGGTCTTTAGTTTTGCAAAAAAACTAAGTGATTTTTTGTTAGTAGAATGAGATAGTTTTTTAGTAAAACAAAACTGTTTTTTTTTTTTTGCGGAACGGGGCCTTAATCCGAACTCTAAATGATCTGGGTTTGTTTAGATTCAAATCCGAGCGTTCATTGTCAAAATTGACAGCCGGATGGGCTCACTACACCTTTGTAGTAAGCTCCTCACTAATTTATGCTTTTTTAAAATTTTGTCGTTAAAAAAACATTCTAATAAAAATCATTTTAGAATACATTTATCTCATGTTGACATACAACTCTGATGCTAAAGATAAATAACTTTCGAATCCCTATCTATAGATGTTCGATCCACATAACTTGTGTTTTTTTTACAAGTTTAAAAAATTGAATGTTTCGATGGGATTCGGCAGGCCTGTAGTGAGTAATTATAGCCGTTTGTTCAGCAATCAACAATCTAGATTATCGTATATAAAAGATGAGTATTTTACATGTACGATAATTTCATTTAATCCGGACTGTTGATTGCCGAACGAACAATTATAATTACTTACTGTATAAGTGTAAAGCTCACTATAAGCCACTCGGTTCTGTCTGTGGGTCTCTAGAAATAAATGAGTAAAAAGTTTGTAATGCTTGAACTAAGTAAATTGGGTGATTGTATTTATAAAAATAAAATCTCTAATAATATAATCTGGGTTTTGTATACAAGTGGCCCTACAGTTTAGGTGGAAATAGAGTGGAGGGTGGTGATGTGTTGGAGTCTGAGCTGTGCAATCTTATTATTTTAAATTTTGAATAAAGTTGGTTTGGGAGAAAGTAACGTACACTAATAATGTTGTGGAGTGGAGGGAGCATGGTATTATATTACTATGATGCTCTTTAAGAATTAAATTACAAGGTTTTGATTATTGTATTATGGTATGATGATCTGTGATTACATTGTTTTGTTTTTGTTTAGGAAGAAAGCAAGGTGAGGATAATATCATGGGATCAGGTACAAATTAATTGGTTTTTGTGGGGCCCGATGGTCCCTGAGGTCAAGTATTGCCGTATTGGATGGTTGAAATTGACTTGACCTTCCTGTTTGTTGGACATATTTTTCTTAATTAATCAATTTGTTTATCAATTTTTCTTAATTAATCAATTTTGTTTAGTTTAGGGTGAATTGGTATTAAATTTTTGGTCTTTAGACTAATCACCATAGTCAAGTTATTTTCACTAAATGGTATTTTAGTTGATATATGTGGAGAGAATTATTTGTCGAGAAATCCTTTAAAATGCCTTTAGGAATTTACCATTTAGGGGTATTTATGAGCCTCACTTTCAGATTTTTATTTTCAACTTTTTGATTTTTTGACATTTTATATTATGGTCAAAATATATTTTGAATCTAATAGTAGTACTTAGAGAAATTTGTAAAATGTATTTTGGGAGATGAATGGTGTTTTAGAAGTGGAATGAGAAGTTGAAAAGCTTCCCTTGAGCAACTTTTCACTTCTAGCCTCGAACATCAAAAATTGAAAACTCTTTCTAAGAGAATCTGGGGGAGGTGTTGTGCAGTCATGTTGTGTGGCAAAACTGTGTTGTTTTACTCATTTTCTTAATATATCCAAGGGCCTTATTTGGAAAGTTAAGTGTGAGGTTTAATTTTGGGGTTCAATTTTAGGGGATTTTGGCTTTTTGGGGTAGGGTATGATGGGTTTAGGCACTTGGATTTAGGCACCTTGAGTTTAGACACTTCAGGTTTAGGGTTTACGCACTTTGGATTTAGACACTTTGTAATGATTTTTTCTTCTTCCAAACAAGACCCTTAAAAGCTTTGAAAGTGTGCACAAAAATCAATCAAAATGACGTAGTTTTGCCGCATAACACGGCGCACAACATCTACCGCATAACATCCACCCTAGATCCATTCTAAGAATGTGATTCACAAAGTAAACTCCCAAACAACCCAAAAGCTAAAATCAAGAAGTAGAAAATGCGAAAATACATTTACCAAACACCCCCGTAGTCTATCCAAACTTTGATTTTTGACTTGGAAGTCATTTGCTTTACGGTACATGTTTTCTTTTTTTTGAAAGGCAAAAAAGATTTCATTAATTTTGAAATTGTTACAAGACTAATAGAACAAAGAAACACCAGACAAACAAAAAGCTAATGTTAGTCCAATCCGAGACCTAATCCAAGATTTGTAAGAAATCAATCAAGGATACCCACCAATTACAAGCCCCGAACCCTCAAAGGTCCAAAAAACCCAGACAAAACATTATAGCTCATAAGAAAAAACTCAAGGGCCCAAAATGCCTAGATAATGGGTCAAGCTAATGAGAACCCTAAACAACCACCCAACAAAACACAGCCGCCCCTGCCACCACCTCCGCTGCACTCCGGCCACCTGAAAAGGAACCGATCGTTGCCACCCCGCCGTCAGAACCCGGGGAACAAGCCCCTATTGCTGCCCCAAGGACAGACCAACCGCCCCTCTTTAAGTCGCCAAAGAATCCTCCATTGCCGATCATCATCTGCACCGCAATCATCCTCCATACCCAATCATCCTCCATTGCTAGCCATCACAATGCAAACCCCTGCAACCCCCTACCGCCACTAAACACCACCGCCATCTACCATTTGCAAATAACACCAGAGCCTAAACAAACAAAAAAACAACACCCAGACCATCAAACCTAATGCCCCCAACACACCAGATCCCGCAAACACCAAAACCCCATACGCGAAGCCGCACCAGAGCCATCGCAAAACCCATTCTTAGAACCCAGATCCACAAGTCGTTAGGCAGAAATCTACGAACATCCAACAATGAAACGAGGTATGGAGGGACGAGCAAGCCATTAGGTGAAAGAGAGCCGCACCCAGCAATGCAAGCCTGAGCCGAAAAACCAGAGAAAGGGCTGCGAAGAACCCGGAGAAAGGTGAATGCGGATCGAGAGATAAAAAGGGGAATGAGAGAGAGGGAGGCTAGAGGGAGGAAGATGAATGAGAAAAGCCCGGAGGGGGAGGAAGGGAGGGGCCGCTCCACCCCCCCGGAAGGCCTAATTAGTTGAAGAACATGGGATGGGGAAGAGGTTAGAGAGAGAGAGAAACAGAGAGAGAGAGAAACAGAGAGAGAGAGAGTGTCCAACATATGACATTTTGCTCATTTTGTTGATCCTTACGGTACATGTTTTCTTGTTTAGGCAGAACTACTTTTTTCTTAAGTTGAATTAACCCTTATCTCAGTCATATACGGTGGAGATGTAAATATTTTCTTGAATATTCGAACAACAAATTTTTTGCCATTTTTTTATAATTCCTTCTCATTTTCAAATTGAAAAATATCAAGTTGAGGAGTTGAAATTTACAAATTAACGAATATAAAATATTAGAATAGAGTATATAATTAAGGACTACTTGTTAAAAAAAATAAAAATTAAGGACTACAAACTCAACTTGTAGGCTACATAATGATCACGATAGAAACAGGATATGTGTTAGAACCCAATGTGTCATCTCATAAAAGTAATTTATGGACATTGCATTGAATTCTCTCCTTTTTCAACCCAATCATGGTGTTTATATTGCCATTGTTCCATCCATCGGTATATTTTTGAGCAATGATATGAACTGGCTAAGTTTTCTATTAATAGATTTTAGCAAATGAGTTTAGCAAGTGTTAAAATTATGGTATTTCAAGTCAAAAAAATTAAGTGTTTCCATGTATTACTTTTTGAATTTTTCATACCGAATTAAAGTACACGAGGAGAACTTTAATTTGATGCGGAAAAAAAATCAAAAAATAATATACGGGAACCACTTCATTTTTGATTTCAAAACCATGATTTTAGCACATGGTAAATTCATTTGATAAAATCATGGTTAATTTTAGCAACAGTTTCTAAAATCAAATGGAAAACTTAGCCTATCAAAAGTCTCTATACATATAGTACTACTAAGTTATAGATGTGTTCAAAGTCGTCAGAACCCACAAGTTACACGTGAACCTGTGAAAGTACATATTTCAGATGCCTCTGGACACATTTACGTGATTCGGGAACTTTGTCATCCTTTAGGGATGGTAGGGTCTGCCAATCCGATCTTGGCTGTCCAAATGTGTTTTGAATGGCCCTCCCAGATTTAAAAGGTTGGAAATCTGGGAGGCCGTTGAAAAAACTTTTGAACGGCTAAGATCGGGTTGACAAACCCTGCCCTCTCCAAGGGAAGGCAGAGTCCTCGAGTTCCATTTTATGTTGGCAGCTAGGGAAAATTATAAATGCTATCAAGCCTGGAACACCTACTGTAACGCCTCAATTTTCGGAAGCATTAATTTAAATCATTTAATAAATGATTAATATAAATTAAATGGGTCTCATTAATTAAACACCGGAAATAACATAATTGTCTTAGTTCGATTACAAAAAAAAAAAAAAAACGTAGTACTTTGCTGGGAAATTAGATTACAGTTTTCCAACAGAAAAATAAGGGGGAATGGTTCTACAGGTTAAGGTTGAGATCTTGATCCCAATGCTCTTCTTGAGCCTGATCCACTAGAAAGCCTTCTATTCTAGAATAAGCGTCGCCCTCGACCCCTACACCTCTTGTTTGATCACAATCTGACATAATACGTCCGAGTCGCAAAGCAACATCATGGTATTATACCAGGGTCACACGAAGGGTAATACCGTGAGCGATAAATCACTCAATAGCTACTCTAACCCCCAACCCTTACATTACAAGTAATACACAATTTGATATATAAAGGCAGTACAACATTAAAGGTCAAATGAATTAATTCAATGAACAACCTTTAACATAGTGAAAATTTCCTCGAGCAATCATACTCTGAAATAAATCTCAACATTCTACTTGTCTCATTGTTCATCTTCTTTCCAATTATTGATATACTACGATCGATAAATCTTCATTTCCCTAATTATCACGGAGTTCCATTTTTGTTCATCACGAGTTTCAAATTCCAACCATCACAAGGATCCATTTTCAAATCAACACAGCCTTCAGCTTTCCATCATTTCAAGATTCACTTCCCCCCCTTGAGAATGTACATACAGCTCATTCTTCAAGATGCACATACAGCGCATAAGGATGTACATTCAGCACAAATCCTTGAGACGTACATACAGCACGTGAGGTTGTACATACAGCACATTGCCTCGGGATGCACATACAGCACATAGGTATATCCAATACCGCACAAATTCCTCAATTTCATTTTCTCTGACTAACCGCCAATCATAAAGCTGGGACTCTGCGGGATGGCCTCCCTAGATCTCATCAATCACCATCCATTATCATTATTTAAATTTTCATTAACTTAAACATCTAGCTGATCTTTCCAAGTCCGCACCTAATTTAATGAACCTAACGCCCTTTCTACGTTCTTGGCAACATTTCCGCTCAATCAATAAGTCATAACTTGAAACAATAATTAACAATTCATAATATCACCACAGTTCAATCACAAATAATTAAGAACAATGATTATTCACTAACTCGTACGATAATATCGAATAACTCTACAAACATGAGTTTTAAGGCTTAGCTTCTTATTTACCGAAAAACACATTTTTTATTCACCTTAGTGCTTAACCAAAATCATCCATCAATAAAAATCCAATTACTATGAAATTCTAAGGGAAAGTTATTTAGGGTGTTAGGAACATTTATGTTGCAGAACACATTTCCAAAAACAGAAGTTATGCTAACCCAAAAACGGCTTTGAACAAAATCTGTCTAGTTGTGACACTATATGAAAACTCGATCGTTTAGGGTTTAAGGAGATGGATTGAAGAGCTATAAAAATTCATACGTGTTCACAACACCTCGTCTAACTTCCAGTAAAAATGGATTTGAAAAATAAAATGTTTAAGCCTTCCAATAAATTGTAGAACTTCAATATTTTACCCAAGCCTGACAGATTTTGTTATTAAGAAATGCATTTGGAAAGCATATCAACACAACTCCTAAATTTATGATATTTAACAGGATAATAGAATAGGATGTTATCAAAAATTTTTCTATAGAAAAAAATTTCATAAAAATGAGTTTAAGACATACAAAAACGTCTTTGAATCTAAACCATCCAGATTTACCGTCATTTACTAAAATCAGCTTTTCTAGAGTTCTATGAATCCGATTTAAGCGATTCCAGCGGCGATTTAAAGATAAGAAGTTTATCTACAATTCGACATAAGAATCAATCCCATAAGAGGTTGGTAGTATTTTATATGAGTTTTCGAAGTTGACTGATCTAACCGGTACCAAGACAGTTTCAATACTTAAGAACTTATACGCAAGTTTCAAGCATCAATCAAACACCAAACACCTAAATCAAGTCTATGATACAAGTAGTATACTTAGGAATTAAAAGTTCTAGAGTACTCTACCTTTGGTCCAAAAGAATAAGCTCGGTTTCAGAAAAGTTTTGTGGTGAAAGTCGTAAATTCGCGCTGAACTTTGGACAGCAATAATGTGACCAAAGCTTGACCGTTTTGGATGATTCTTGTGTCTAAGTTGAAGATCTCAGAGTTCTCTACAACCTTTAAGAAGGGTTCTAAACTTGAAAACGTATCTAACTAGGAGAAAAATGGCGATATGGGTAAGGTCAGTGAGCTGTCTGGAAAAATATAGCCGAGATTTTTGCTGAACTTTGGATGGCTATAACTCACTCAAAACTCAACCAATTTAGGTGATTCTTGTGTTGAAATCGAAGGTCTAGAAGTCCTCTAAAACTTCTCTGAAGAAACCTAAGCCTAAAAACGTTTGTAACTATGAGGAAATTGGCTGTTTAAAGAGGTACGTGGTATGGACGCGAATAGAAAATGTGGTCGTGTGGGTGCAAGAAATCATTTCTCTTCTCCTTTCTTTCTTCCTTCTCTTACTGCCCGAAAATCTCTTTCTCTGCCCAAAATGGGAAGGGGAATAGATATTATAGGAGGTTAAGGGTTGTGTAAAATCCCATTGGATGTTGAGGTGTGGGAGGGTGGCAATTGTCTAGGGGTTAAAGGAAGGCCTTTGAGGGTGGTGTCTAATTTTTATTGGTTGGGGGAAAAGCTAGGCCAAATATGGTTAAACATGAAGAGATGGGTGTGAGGGTGATTGAAGTGTGAATGAATGTGCATGGGGTTTGAGTTTGGTTGATATAGAAGTGTAGCTGGGCAATATAGTTAATGAAATGGAATTATATACCTATACATCCATATATGCAAACAATCTCGTAGCAATAACATAAGAAAGCATTAGGACATATTAAAATAGATTAATAGTCTAAAAATTTTCAAACACACATTATCAGATTTTTGATAAAATAATTTTATCTGAAAAAAAAAATTAGGCCGAAAATACGGGTCGTTACACCTACCATGGGTGAAGGATGGACCAACCTCTAGCACTATTGCAAACAATAAGATAATTTAGGATTTGAGAAAATAAAAAATAGAACACCTATTAATTAGCATGTTCCATAGTAGTACGGCGTAATATTCTAGTATAGCTTTTAAAGTTTTTTTTTTATTTTTATTTTTTTATGTTATAATTCTATCATTAGTTTCTTTTACTCCCTCTCCAATCGTGCACATAATGACATTTCTTAAAAAAACTCTAGACTACTCTACAACCCCAAAACACTGGATATAGCTCTTGTACAGTATTTGTAGTGTCCGGTCCGGTCCAATTTTGAAAATGATTATAATTGTTCATTTCGTAGAACTAGTCGAATATATCATTCAAATTGAAAAATTAACTTGATCGAACTTTGATATTTATAAACAAAACAGATTTGTTCTAGAAAACGGGGCAATTTTAAGTTTCAAATTATGTTCTGTCATCTGATTTTTTCTTGTAAAAATATGTTTTGTTCATATACATATTGATATACAAACCAATTAAAATTTTCATGTGGTATTTAACAAGCTTTGCAAAATGAAATACTTAAGGACCCACTAAAGCTCAAAATTAGATCGGACTGGACACTATAAAGCCCAAGACTATCTCCTCCCGCGGCCTAGTCCCCCATAAGTAGCCCATTCCAAAACCCTGGCCCCAAACAACTTCTTTCCCTTTCGAAAAACAAAACCCAACTCCCATAAGAGACAGAGAAGTGTCGATACATAATTATCATATTTTTGAATGTCCACTTCTTTTACCACTAATACTAATACTAAAAGCTAAACCCTTGCCCATTTTTTTTATTCACATGGATTTCATATGAAAGGTAAAAACACGCAAACTTGATGTGTTTCTCGTAGTATCTTTTTTTAAGCAATAGAAAAAAGTATATTACCGTAGCTTTTTAAACTTTTCATGCGAGACAAGAATTTTGAATTTTTTTTGTGTTTTTTTTTTAAGAAAAAAAAGTAACTTTTCATAGCTTTTTTTTAAAACATTTTAAGTCAGAAGATAATTTCAACACAATTTTTTCTTTTTGATTTTTTAAAGAAAAATTGCAAAAAAAATGTATCGCAACATTACGTGATAGGAGAATTTTGGCACTTCTTTGTTGGGGAGATTTTTTTTATGAGAAATCGTAAAAATCACAAAAGGGACTTAAATTGCCCCGTTAGTTTTAGGCTCTGTTTGTTAGTTAGGGAAAAGAAATTAAAATAAAATAAAATAAAAAATAAGAAAAGATTGAGGAAAGTTAAGAAGAAATTTTTTACTTAAAAATAATTTAGTGTAGTTATTTTTCTTCTCTTTCCCCTCCCAAACCAATCAAAGGAAGTATTTTCCTTTAGTTCCAAACAAAGACCTTCTTCTCCAATAGATTTTACGTAGATTTTATGAAAATCTCATAAAATGAACCTTTTATGGAGGGCTAATAAAATAAATTTTTTTTCCTAACTCACAAAATTACTTTTACATTTTATTTGTTAAAATTAAAGTGTTACAAAATGTGAGATTTTATGTATCTAAAATCTAAAAACCAGGCTAAAGTCTTGAGCTATTTTGCATAATAGGATGTAGATTCATGTTGCTGAGGTTGGGATTTCATGCACTCGTGGATTTGATCGACCAACGGCACCTGAAAAAGCAGAGGGCTGAGATTGAAATCTGAAAACCCCTCTTTCTCTCTAGCGGGTATGTTGACGCAAAGATGAGACTTATGAATGGCGCGAGAGGCGGTTGGGCAGAAATTTCAAACCGGTTCAGGCTCCTTCACAAGAAACCCTTTTGCACAAACAACAAACCCACCACCCCATCTAAAAACAACAACATCAAAGGAGGAAGCGAAGAGGTTGATGGGTCTTTGAGCACTTACGACGAAACGTATCGGCAGTTGGACAAGCTCGATTTCATGACTGCCGCCAAAATTCTCTTCACTACTCCCCCTAAGAAGAAGAAATTCGGGTAATTTGACGCTTGTCTTTGACCTTCTGTTTGCATCTTGGAAGTTATGACTTGATTTTCTTGTAGGCATTTTCTCGAACAGGTTCAGTTCATTGTTTGTGATGTACAT
The DNA here is from genome assembly GCA_022606695.1 of Vaccinium macrocarpon. NCBI lineage: Eukaryota > Viridiplantae > Streptophyta > Magnoliopsida > Ericales > Ericaceae > Vaccinium > Vaccinium macrocarpon. The sequence continues at coordinate 30,910,498 of CM040174.1, read as the reverse complement.
TGGTATGATATATGGGCTACATTTTGCTCTCTGTGAGTTGGGTTTCTGTGTTGGATTTAATGCATGCGATGTCATAGATTTGAATACTTATATATTCTGATATGTGAAGGCACACACATATTTCGTGCTTTCAATCTTTGGTTTAGAGAAACCCGTCTAAATGGGATCTGAAGATGCTATAGATTTATTGGCAATTGCCAGCGGTAAAATGAAGCATCGGTGTTGAAAAAGTAGAAGTGCAAATGAGCCGCACTGAGCTTTAGAGTGTTTGAGTTTGGCGTGTTTGAAATTTAGTGAGCTCGAGTTCAAATTGACCCCAGTTAGTTGAGCCTGAGCTCTATTCGAGGACTAAATGAGCCACTATAAGAATCGAGTCTATACATATGAGTCGAGCTTAACTACGCAAGCCGAGCTACATCTAACTCAAGCTCAGCCCAAAAATTCTATTTGAGCACCACAACTTGCTTCATTTGCTGCCCTAGTTGAAAGTGTTCCAATAAATATTTTGGGCTCTTGAGGAGAACTAGGCTTTTGTTTGCCTGGCCTTTATGTGTTATGAATGGTGCATATTCCATGCATGTCAAGTATCAACCTTCCCCGGACATGCTTCATATCCAATGTCAGGGGCGGAGCAAGAATTTCGGGAAATGGGGTCAAGTTATAAAGATGAAAGAAAAAAATTGATTTGCGTCAAGAAGTGCATGGACATAAACCTAATTTCAGTTGGGGGGTATTTGTGGCATTTTATAGGGTCAAATGTATAATAATTTTTCAAAAAAGCAAAGAACTACCAGAGCAATTTCACATTAGGGGCAGGAGACCCCACTTGCCTCAGGGTTTTTTTTCGAGGGTCTGCCTAAGTCATGATGTACTTTCTGAGCCAATACCTGTTGAGTGGGTACTAAATAAATAATGGTCTGTACAATTGTTAGTGATTGCATATTTTTTTGTGAATTTTGGAACATATTCTCATGTGTTTTTCTCTTCTTTGGTCAGGATTGACTTTCATTTGGTACAGTTCTTCTTTGCCTGCATGCCTTCACTGGGTATAGCTGCTTATTGTTTCAAAGTATACCAGATTTGATTTCAAAATGGCTATTGGTTCAGTGAGGCAATCTAATAGAACATATTGTATGTAACAGCTGTATATTTGGTGGCTCAATATGCTCGCTATGAAATGAGAAGAATGGAGGCAGTAAGAAACTCTATTCCTTTTGTCACTCTTTTTTGCTGAACCTCATTTTGTTATTCTTCTTCTCTTTTCATGAATGCATCCCATTCAGGATTTCTCTGTACATGTGTGATAGCGCTTCCCCATCCCTTTGATTGCATTCAACTTTTTGGGCAGAAGAAATTCAGCGACATTTATTCATTGTTTCCGAAAAGTATTTTTACTTGTTTGGGAATTAGTTTAGATGGATATCTTTTGTCCTGATTCAGAACACATATGAAAAGTTGAAAACTATTCCTATCTAAATATCAAGTTGTGGAATAATCATGCCTTTAAATTTTAGAACTTGGGGGAATGAACCATGTTAAAATGATCCGTGGGATTTGAATGAGTTTGTCTTTCAATCTTTCCTATTCGAAGTATTATATTTCTCCATATATACCACTTGAAAGTTTTCTCAATAGATACTTGGAAGCATAGTGATAAAAGCTAACAATTTCTTTAAGAAGGTTCCAAGATCTATGCTTCTCTCCATTGAAAAGTATCTTGTTTGTTTAAATTAGATTACCTAACTCATAAACTAGTGCAGTTATTATGAGTTACGTCATCTGCAAACTCCTTGTTATTATATGCACTTTGTTTGCTCAGCTTTGATTAGTACGAAGCAATTGGAATGTTAGTAGGGGCAACGGAATCACGATGATATATCATATACTATCTGATTTGTGTAGCATCTTGTACAAGAACTAACACAATTGACCATCCGTTATGTTTCACTCTTTCTATTTGTGTCCATTCTGACATATGAACTTCTCTAAACAATGCGAAGTGAAACTGATATGGTTTTGGCTCATTGAATCATCTCTCTTTTCTCATCGATGCTTGGGTAGCTTCCTATACAGTTTATGTTTCCAAATTCCTGGTGGTAGCTTTGAATTTGGTACTTGTATCTTCTCTTGGCTTGCATTTCTTGATTTTTTCTGTAACCAAACTTACCATATCAGGAACTGGAGGCAAAAAAGAAAGCAGAAGGAGAAAAGAAAGCTGAAGAAGAAGCAAAAGCAAAAGAGGATGAACTAAATGCCGCTGAGGGAAAAGAATCAGTAACTGATCCAGAGCTTTTGCAAGTAAAAGTGAGACTGGATAAACTGGAGGAGACTCTAAAAGAAATTGTGGTTGAATCAAAGAAACAACAGGATAGCAGCTCCACTAAAAATCAGGAAGTAGGTAGTGAAAAAAGACATCATACTGCAACTGACCACAGCAGCACCTCAAGTACATCAGAAGCAAGCAATTCCGCTGGTAAACACAAACCCGAGAATGTAGCACCAAACTCAATCCAAGGAGATGCTAGTGGCTCGGCAGCACCAGTTTCCGATGTCTCCTAGCGGGATTCAAAAGGGAACAAAACTAAAGGGTGTGCAAAGAAGTGAAATAGACTTCTAGTGCATGAGATAAATTTTGTTATGGGGAGGTTTTTTGCTGGGTTTATTGTTGAGTGGGGCCATGATTGTTGTGGCATGTAGGGATCAGCTTCCCCATTCTTGATTTCTGCTGTCAGATATATTCATGCTTTCGCATATGTTTCCATGTTTGAGGTTTTTATCTCTTCCATTTGTAGTACATGGAAACTAAGACCGTATGTTTTGTGATTATATGGGAGTGAGTTCTTCATTATGGAAAACTAAGAATTAGTCATTAGTTCTTGCCACTTTTGCTTATTCACTATTCAGTGTTTCTTTGGATGACGCAACCTGGGCAGTGTATTAATATGGGCAGTGTAACCAGTCTCCGGGCCTAACAGCAAAGGGTTGGCTGTGGTTTTTTGGGTTTGGGCCACTTGTTTTGGGCTTTCAGATTGGGCTTTATTGTTGGTATTGGGAATGCCTTCGATGTACCGGGCTTGACTATTTTTATTATTCGTACTAGGCTAGACCATCAGGTACTTTGGGCTTTATTCATTGTGTATTTTCAGGGATTTGTCCCATTAGGTATTTTAATTTCTTCAACCTCGGAGATTGGAGTCCCCTCCGCTCTCGCCCAACTTAATGTACCCTTATCAAGTTTCACTAATTTTATTGCCGATAAAAAAACACATGCAGACAATGTCCAACCACGTATATTCTGTCTCATGGTCCTTTTTTTTCACTTGCATGAATCGAAATCGTCTTTTTGATGCTATTTAACAATCTGGGTTTGCTACAGTTATATTTGTTTCAAATTATTTACAAAAAAAAATACTTAGGATGTTTCACTAATGATATTTTTTTTAATAAATTGAATTTTCACCATTTTTATGTGATGTATTATAAGAGAATGACATGTCTTATTTTTTTTAAAAATTATTTCTTATTAGTAGTGGAACGCCTGATATTATTTTGATTGGTGAGGTTTTATTTTACCCTAAATCTGCCCATTCCCCATATCGTAAAACCCTTATTAAACCCCAAAACCGATTTCTGCTGCATACAGTTCTACTCTCTCTCTCTCTCTCTCTCTCTCTCTCGGCATCTGCAGCTTTCGCTCGACCGTCATGGCCTACCGTCTAATCCGACCCTTGCGCAGAACCCTTCTCTCTCCACTCTCCTCTCACTCCAAAACCCTAATTCCTCGCCAACACACCGCTTTCTTACGTCAAGCTAGAACTTTCGTAAATGAGATGCGAAAATCGGCATTCGAGGGTAATATCCTCAGACTCCTCCGCAATGAGATCCAGTACGAACTCGATCGCTCTCCTCCTTTACAGGTAATCAATCCTCTAATCACTGTATTTTCATTTTTTTTGAGTTGAAATTGAGTAACTTTGACAGAATAACAAGGGTCTGTTTGGTTGATGAGAAATGAATCAAAAGGGGTGAAAAGCTTCTAAATTAGGATTTCCCATGATATCTATACCCTAGCATTTGCTTAGTCTACTAAAGTTTCGATATATTGGTAGCTTGGCTAAGTCACGTAATGCGCATGCATGAGCCGGAGCGTGAGCATGAAAGCGTCTTAAAATTATTCTGAAGTGCTAATATTTGCAAGAGCGAGGATTGAGAGCGAGAGAGGGCAACTAAGGATTATGTGACTAAGTAGCTGAGGAAATGTTTCCTAAAACGCAGAATTTTCTATTTAGTCACTATAGTTACATTACGTCCCTTATACGTTAAGACTTAAGAACAGAGCACAAGCTGCACAATTTTTATGTCTTCTGCAGTCAGTCTATTTCAATTATGAGGATCATAAGCAGCGTATAATTCAGTTTTTGTGTTTAATCTTTCAAAAAAATGGTATAGGCTCTAATTGAGAGTAGTTTATGATGACATTTTTCATTTTGAAACTGTTTGGTCCGTAAGAATAAGATAAGGTTTCTTTACATAAAAATCATGTTTATTTTACTGTAATAATTTAACAAATGGTTGTATTCTTATTTTGCAGCCCGTTCCCGAGTTCAATTCATTTGTGGTTGACGAAAGGCCGGGAGAGCAGTGGATAAGGTTGAATAAGAAATTTGGAGAGAATGAGGAGATTAAAGTGGAAGTTACCATGTTTGATGGCTCTGTCCCTGTTAAAAAAACTGGCAACGTAACCACAGAAGAAGATGTGACACTGCACATTACATTTATTGTTGACATCTTTAAGGGGGAAGGGAGTAACGTATTGGAGTTTGTTTGCTCAGCATGGCCCAATAGCATGGAGATTGAGAAAGTTTTCACGCGTGATCACGAACAGATGGCGGGTTCACCTTATATGGGTCCCGGATTCAAGTAAGGGCCATTCATTGATGTTCTTTTCTCTGTTTTGTTGCTGCGAATTGGAGTATTAAATATTGCATCACATCTTGAACGTTATAAAGAAAAAGTTTTGTTTTGCAAAATTTACTAGTTACTACGAACAGGATTCTTGGGATTAAAGTCAGATGCTGTTATGGTGTGTTGAAATACTATTGGTTACGTGATAGGAATTAGGAATGAGTCCCATAATTTATGCGCGTGATGCTGCCGATGCATGTTTATGTGGTAGGTCTTTCTGCTCCTAAACAAAAGACCCGCCCAAACTGAGTGCAACCCAAATTTGACTAGTTTGGCCTATTTGATATGTTCCTTCCCTTGGATTCTTAAGTAACAGGAAGATATGCTCAACATACCGACTTTTTTTTTCCTTCAGGGAACTGGATGATGAGCTGCAAAATTCTCTTTATGAGTTCTTGGAAGCAAGAGGTGTAAATGATGACCTTGCTGTTTTCTTGCATGGATTTATGAAGAACAAAGATAAAACAGAGTTTATTCGGTGGATGGGTACCGTTAAATCTTTCATAGAAAAGAAATAGAGGGTTTGGTTCTGCGATGTTGTGACTTAGATTCTTTTTGTACCGTAATTAATTTTGAATGAAGGGATATGTCAGCTTCAGCTTTGTAGCTGCAGAGAGAAATGCAATTTTATGTTAAGGAGAGTGAAACTGGGATGATTTTAAGATTCCTGTAAAGCTATTGCAATTGAATCACATTTCTTGTTCCACTAATGGTGGGGTGTGGGTATACATTTCCTTTATACACCTGAAGGGATTGTAGTCAGTGTATATCAAAGTGATAGGTAGGACTTAAGAAATATGGGAATCAAATTAAGCTATCTCTCAGAACTACCTCTTTTATCTTTCTCTTAGAAAAATGATTTTCTGATAGATGGAAATATCATATTTTGTCATGAAAAGAAAATACGAGTTGTTAAGCAACCGTCCCATGCAGAGATCGTTGCTTGGTTATTGCTTATGATTATGAACAGAATGACAATGATGGTTAGCATCATGGTTCCTTTTCTCTGCTTCAAGAATTGCTTTGAAATCTCTTGTGAAATGGTATGCTCTTAATCTTTAGCTTTTGGTTTTGTGGTTATTACTGCATATTGCTAGATAATCTTGAACAAGTTCAGGTAAATTAAGAGAATGTAGTTATCCAAGTTGTTAGCTGGACATAAATTGCTTATTATTGTTTCAGCATATTGTGATTGCCAAATCGATCCTACAATTAACCTTTTGCCCTCATTAATAGGTTGCATTATGTAACACAATTTAAATGTGACGAGGGTTATGACACCAGTTTTGCATACTAGAGAAGCCATGATACCGTCACCCAGTTTTCGTGCACATTTATATTTTAATTGCTTAGGTGAAACTTCTTTCACTGTGTAAGTTTCTTCCATCGCCACCTGTTGTCCTTGGAATTTTGCTCTGAATTTTTTTTTTCTGCACAAGCAAGTCAACATGAAGTGTGTAATGCTATGTTAGCAGTTTTTATTTTGTTGATGTCAATGTGGCTCCTCCATTGACACTAAAAACTATAGCAATGTATAATTTGAGAACTGCCACCAGCATTAGCCCAATCGATGGTGTTGATATAGTTGGCAAATGACCATAGTTCATTTGGGGAGATATACTTTTTAAATGTTTAAACACAAAATTAAGTGCTGAGAGTGGGTAATTTTGTGAATCTGTGTGCATGACAGCAACAAACACCCCATTGACCATTCATGTGGGTTTATTTGTGATATATGTCACAGTAAGCTTTCTTCTTTACGATACGTCTTGTTATTGCTTACAGTTCATGATGAATTCAACCCTGATGACTTTGTTTGCTTATGTCATCTGGGGTTAAAAATGAGAATTCAAGTTAAGTCTACTGGCAAGCTTTACTCGTCGGGCAGTCAGAACAAGACTTCTAAATATCAATAATTCGGAAAGCTCTAGTCACATCTTGGTGGAGGTCGATTCATGATTTCATCCAAGAGTGAGGACTGACAAGAAAATAAAGAGGTAATGGTGGATAAATTGGACTTGGCTTCTGATTAGACTTCCACATTTGTAGCAGTGGATATAATTGGAAGTTTATGATGTTTTTGAATATGACCTTTTATTCCTTCTGATGCTATAAGCATGAAATATATGGCACTACCAAAGATGTGACACATTAGCCACTATGATGAAACGAAGTTGATTTTTTTCCCGCATAGTGGTTAGTATATCCGTTCCATGCATGGGAATAGTATTGAACATTTGGTAATGAGATGCTCTATGCCAATTTTTTTGTATCGTTTGGTATGGCTTTTTTCGTTAGTTGTTCTCCATTCCTTTTATATTTTCTTAAAGAATGATTTTTCCCTTAAAATGGTAATTTATAGTAACATTTGGGGGGGGGATATTTAAGTATTAACCCTTAAAAAAATTGATGCTTTAGAAAGTTAATTTGCGTTCAAGTGATGCCTTTGACAGTGAGGTTCACAGAGATATTAGTAATAAAAGCTTCGACTTAGTGGTTGGAGGCTGTTTGTAGCAACAATGTTAGTCGAACATTTTTTGGAATCATGCAACTTATTAGATACTTCAGGGGATTGTTGAGGCTTGGATGGCGGCAATATATTTTACATGCATTCAACGAATTTTCTTTAGTACGGTAACAGAAACTACTGCCACTGAATGATATGAACTGTAACGGATGGGAGTGCAGAGTTCTCTGCTGTATCTCAAGGTTGGACCATCCCAGTCGCTGTTCCAATTTGCTTCTGTTTCATAGAATGGCTGGGAGTGGTGAACTGAACATCCACTTCCACCATTTTTTATGGCTGTTTAGTGGTGCTAGGCAGTAGCCCACTGCCTTGCCTAGGGGTCTAGGTAGTGATCTAGGCACCGGGTCGACTAATTAGCTACTTGGCGGGATTAATCGGCCAGGTGGATTAGGCAGACGATTAATCAGCTATATGATGTTATTTTAAAATTTTAAGGGCTTTACTGTCATGGTACTATAGTATAAAGGGCTTTGGTGTAATTTTCCTATGAGATAAACTGATTTTCAATAAACCTAGAAGAAGTGCTAGGAATGTTGAAGTTCGAGAACTACATGAGGAAGATATTGTGTCGGAAGATGATACTGAAGAGGAGGAAGATGAGGATTTTGAGTATGAGTCTGATGGTGACCGTGTTTTGGAGAGAGATGTGGAAGAAGAGGATGAGTAATTGACTAGTAATTTAGTATTAAGTTTCATTTAATTTTGAACTTTGTAATTGACTAGTTATTTGGTAGTTGGTACTATTTAGTTTCATTTGGTCTGAACTTTGAATGTTGAACTTCGCATTATTATTACTTCATGTTATTTGATGTTTTGTTCCACTTATGTTGATTTACTTGCTCTCAAAACTTGGGGAGGGGTTAGTACTTAGTAGAATGTCTGAAAAAAAAAAAATGAAAAAGCTGATCAATTGGCCTAGGCTTTGATCGATTGGCCCAGGCGCACGGCGGTGCCCTGCCGCCTGACTAGCGCCTAGCAACTTTTACAACCTTGGCTGTTTTTTTGCTTATGTATATTTTTGTGGATTAAATTGGTCAAAGCAAAGGAAATGGGTCTGGAAGTTGTACTCTATGGGGGTTTACTAGTTTACTTTAGCACTCTAAAATGTTTGTCTTAATCTACTGGTGATTGTCAATTCCTCGTCTGGGTTGGATTTATTACTGTCTGGTCTTTTACAGTCAGGTTAGAAACTCGAAAAATTACGATCGACCCTGGAGTACGAGGAACCTTAGACTCAAGGCAGGCTAATTGGTTCTAAGTTGGCAGTCTGTGGATTGTATAATTTAGCCATGTTACCTGAACGCAGAAATTAACTCAGGTCGACATGGCATCTTTGTTGGTTTCAATGGACATTAGTTTAGGTGTCCTGAATAATCCTAGTGCAAGATTCCTTTGGTCTAGAGAAAACAACTGTGGCAGAGGGTGGACTGCCGGAAATTAACGAGAATTTTCTCCACAATGTTGAAACCACTTTTTGAAAAACAAAGTAGAATTCCTTTGACAATGAAACTCTTTGAAGTCATGCTGATAGTTATTTAGCAACTCAGTTTAAGGTTCTGAAAAACACACTCCATATTTACTGTACGTCTTAGTTCTTGGCTTTTCAGTAAAATAGAAAATATTTTCGTTTATCTACTTTGTAAAGTATCTTCTTCCAGGTGTGCTTACAATCCTGTATGTTTTAACTTCCTTTTCTTTTACTGTTGGTTGTGAGCTCATTTTGTCCCGCGACAGAAAATATCTTGATGCAGACCATATTCATGGGGGGTGACTTAAAAAAAACAAAATGTACTGTCACCTTTATTTACAGGAGTTCTGGAGATCCTTTTAGATGAGGCAGCCACTCTCCTAGCAGTTTCCCGCACCAAAACTCAGATTGATTGGTGCGTTGCAGATAAGTGTTTCTTTTGGAGGTTACCTCATGTTTTTTTCTTGATCCATATGGGTATTCTAATGCTATGATGCATTTGTTGAATTTTGATTCATATGAAATGTCATTCATCTTCCTCATTAACATCAGGAATATGGTCAAAAGTAAGAATGCAGTGGGCATTTTTGATGGCTTAGGAAGAATTATGTTGCTGTCATTGAGACCTTCCGCAACACTAATGCTATAAATAGGCCGAGGTTGTTCCTCTTTTGGAAATTTAATGGTCCTATTGAGTAAGGCATTTTCAGTATATTGACAAAACTGCCCTTCAGATTCTGTGATGAACCATCAGCATTTTGGTAAATTCACAGAAAAATTGCCAGAGTAAATTGCTATGCGTACTTGAATTTGCGTTCTCCCCCCAAATTGCCTCTAGTCCAACCAACTTGTATATATTCTTGATAGTTTGTTATTAAGTTATACTATGTGCACATTGATTTGGCATCATATCTGAAAATGCTCTGGGTTTAGCTGTAAGTCACCATAACTGAAAATTCGTTCCTTTTTCTTCCTAGATGCATGACCCCTGCCCCTAAACTAGAAGTTATTTCTTATTATGGTGAAACAGTTTGAGCAATTTGGCAAGATAAGATGGATTCCTTTAGGACTTTGAATTTTCCATTATAGAGTAAACATTTAGAGATTAGAGAAGCTTTAATACCATGTTTCCTTAGGCAAACTGTGGTCCATGCTTTTACCAAACTACATATGTTGAGTTGGTTGAGTGGTTGCACAGCCATGTCAAAGCACCAGTATGCTAACCACCTATGTTGGACCTATAAAGTGGTACTTATTAGGCTACAAATTTTGTTACATGGACTAGAGTACTAAGCATTAAACCCCCCTAAATCTTAATGCGTGAAATTTTCCCAACTACTAGGTGTGCTATGGTATACAATACTATGGTAGTGTACACGCACCTCGTCTAATCCTGGATGACCCACAGTCCATTAGTAGGGCCGATTAAGGTAGGGCAATGTCCCGTATGGACTGCAGGGTTTGCTCCCTCCAAGATCTCAAGTGTTATCAACGTACTTGGTATGAATTCACTTTTAGGAGAAAATCAAGATTCTAATTGAAGAGTTCATGTGACACTGGATTACAAAGGAGGGAACTCAATCAACAGCAATGTCCCACCTTCCCACAGTTTGATTTCCACATAGGCAAACCCACAAACGCAAGAGGAACAATTATTTCTAAGGTCTTTGTATTATTGTTGGTGAGTAACAAGCCACCAACCATTGCACTGTCAAATCCATTATGTACACATTCATGTTACCCTCACGCTTGTCTTCAATTGTAGTTATTGGACCCCCTCCATAATGAGAAATAGATTATGAATTTGATTCTCAATATCCCCTTGGTAGAGAATAATCATGTTTTGCGATAGTTCACCATTTAAAACATAAATATCATTAAAATCTCATTTTTAAACAACTTGCGAACAAAGAAATTTCTTCCTAATATTAAAATAAATCTTCTCAAAGAAATCTTGTCCTTATGAGGTTGAGTTCTTTCTTACCACTTGTTAACTTTCATAATCACATGATTTCAGTTACATTACCTTTTTTGATCCAGGATTGATTAAAGTGATTAAGTGGTAAACATCAGGCTAATGATCTGGAGACCTCATTTTGTGGGTCCCATTTGGAAGATCTCTTAGGTAAGATATCAATGCAATCAGAGATCTACTTCAGTTTTTATATGGAAAATATGATGTGATAGCTTAGCTGAGGGCCATTATACACGCTATATTTTCCACTTATTGTTGATCCCTCTTTAGTATCCACATGACTCCACCAACCTATTGATCAAGACCTTCAATAGATGGTCTATTACTTCAAGTGAGTTTAAAGACATTTGCTCATGCTACTTGTACAGACCGAGAGGAACAGAAAATGCACAGATCGTGCTCGGGGACCTACTTTTGGGTCCACACGAGTGATCCGAACCGTGAATTATTCTTAGAACATTTTTCTGAGGGGCCCCTAAACAATTCATCTCAATCGGACGGTTAGAAGTGGTCGAACCAAAGTCCCACCGTTTCAATAAAAAATCCCATTGATTGAAACAGAGGGACTTTGGTTCCACCACTTTTAACCGTTCGATTGAACTGAAATTTTGTGGGGCCTCTCGGAAAAATGTTATAAGAATAATGAACGGTTCGGATCACTCATTTGGGACCTAAAAGTGGGTCCCCGAGCACGTTTTGAGAACCGATACCCATAGGTTTTCAAAAAGTATCAAAGCACGTATATGTACTATGTACATATTGATGTGTATTTGTGTGCTCGTACGTGAGTATAGTTATGTGGGTGGGATTATTTTTGTTTTTGCGTAACATCTCTGATTGGAGACAACATTTGGGAACTAGTCTGCCCTAAACAACTGTCTGTTGGTAAAAACAATTGTGACTATTGTATAAGTTGATACTCTCTATTTGTATAGAGTGCAACATCTCTGTAACAAAATACAACACTGATATGACATCAATTAATCTAGATTTTGAATTTTGAATTTTGAATTTTGAATTTTGAATTACCTGTGGTCTATTGAAGAAGATTAATGGAAGGTGAATACTAATTCATCAGAAATTCTAGTTCCAAAATAAAGAGGGGATAAACTTCTGAAGTCTCAAGCTGGACACATCTGATCCCATTATAGAGAAAGTCAAAGTTGATGAGGAGGAAAACATATAGAATCAAAGTTTCTAACAAACCCATAGAGATTGATATAGTCCAAAGTCAAGAGAACCTTTAAAAGAAGTTAATAAACTTTTCTGTAGCAAAAACTCTTAGATATGAACTCCTATTGAAAAAGATAAAAAAAAAAAAAAAAAAAGAAGAAGAAGAAAAGAAAAGAAAAAAAGAAAGAAAGAACTCCTATTGAAATCGTAGTTGGGGTGATAAATGGAGGAACAGGAAAGAACTACTTAGAGCTTGAGAGTCAAGTCTAGCTTCTGCAACTCATCTTGGTTAGCCTTCAAATGGCTGCTACTGTCCCACCTATATCCTCCAACTCCATCACCTGCCAGTGGAGAAAACTTCCGAACACCATCAAATCTGGCTGCCCCACCACTCGACGATGATCCCACTGATAGGCCAACATGATAATTCTCTGGTGCGATCCGTCCAATGGCCGGTTGTTGATCAATTGGGTTTCTAGACCACCCATAATGCCCTTGCGTATGTGAAGAACCAATAGTGGATGGCAAAAATGCTGGTTTGTTGATCATAGAGTGAACCTGAATCCCAAGAGACCTATTGAAAGAGCCATGCAGGGGCAGAGAAGCCAAACTAGGGTAGTGCTGGGGATACGAGCCGATTTTCGGTCCCCTTTTTGCTAAAGTTCTTTCTCGTTTGTGTGCATTTTGGTGGCCACCCAATGCTTGTGAACTGTAAAACTTTCTTTGGCAATAGTTGCAGGCAAACACCCGTGCCTCCGCTTCTTGATTCGGTGATGAACTCATGTTGAAAAGATCAATGAGTTTGAGTTCTTCCTTAGCATCTTGTTCCGTATCCTTGCTAGAGAGGCTGAGATCCAATACAAGATCTCTATTTGTGGCTATTTTCTCAAAGTTGTGTTGCTTATGATGGTCATCTTCTATTTGTTTGCCCCCCTTTTGGCTCCCCAATGTGGTTTTAAGGCATGGTGGAGCCTCTGACTGTGGGATGATACTTGAACTTTCAGAGAGATCACATGACTCTAGTGTTGGTGGATTCATATCTGGAGAAGTTTTGGATGTGGGGGACTTTCCACCTTGTGGGTGAATGAGGCTTTCGTTTTAAAACCAAGAGAGAAGGAATGTTTATTGACTAGAATAAATGCTGTTTTCTATGTATGGAAAGGGAAATTTGCAGTTACAAGGTCCTTTTATGGCAAGGATTTTGAAGTAAGGCTTGAAGAGAGAGAGAGAGAGAGAGAGAGAGAGAGAGAGAGAGAGAGAGAGAGAGAGAGAGAGAGAGAGAGAGAGAGTAGAATGTGTTAATGTTATCCAGCTTTTTGATTGAAACTCATGAGGAACACACTATGTACCTCTTTTGAGGGCATTTATACCACCCATTGAATGTTATTTTTTTCCTCTGCTTTGGTTCGTCTTACCACTGTCCTTACATTTTTGTCTGTGGGTTTTGTCCTTTTTTGGGGTATACTCATTGTTGTGTCTACTGAAAGGCTAGTTCCCATTAACCAGCGTTAGTTTGGTTGATTAGTGGGTTTGCTCTCCGCACAATTAACTGAACTTCAAGTTGCAAGAAAGTAATTTCTTGTGAATTTCCTAATTCTAGTGTGGCTTGCTTTTGATTGGACTGGGGAGGGGAATAGTCGAGGTGCCCATAAACTGGATCGGACACTTTTGACTGTTGAACCAAAAAAAAGTTCTGGTTGGTTCCAAGAAAATAAAGCTTTATCTGCCTCTTGGTTGGAGAATCATCTTAGAAAGTGTTACCTTTCATTTAGCTTTAATCCTAGTTGGAGGACAATCAAACACTTCTTCAGTACACTTTATGTATTACCAAGATTTTTTAGGGCAACTTTAACTAGGACTGAGACTAATTAATGACAGCCACACGATCTGCAGAGATTTTATTAGCTGCTGTTAAGATGATCTTAAGAATCAAGAAAACCTAGCCTAGGATTAGCTTGAGTTTCAACTATGGTTTTGTCAAAGATTTTTCATATCTTCAGTATTTTTCCATGAGTCATTTTCCTCACATAAATTAAAAAAATATCATTTAGCGGAAATTACACTCACTTTTGACTCAATATTTTTGTAGGAATCTTAGTCTTATTTTTATGTGAAAGGGTGTGGAACTTTTGAGTAATTATGTGCAATCTTCTACATCCTTAATTCAACATTAAAGTCCTTTCCCCATCAAACACATTGTATAATATCTGAATAAAAAAATAATATCCCTCTATCCCCAAATAAGAGTTGAGTATTTTATTTTGAGTTGTCCCTTAATTAGTGTTTGTCTTTTAAAATTAATGGATAAAATTTGTAAAATTATTAATTTGCTCTTTTGAGAAGAGTTAATGGGTAAAAGTGGAGGTAGGATAATTTTGGAAAGTGGAGGTAAAAATTGATGTGAAAAATTTAAAGTGGAAGTAAAAGTTGATGTGAAAGATGTACTGATTTGAATTAAATGGCAACTCTAGAAATTTTTAAGAGGGTGTTTAGGAATTTCCTATGTTAGTTTGTATATTTCATATATTAGTTTGTATTTTAAAATAAAAATGTGTGTTATTTTATAATTGCTCTCAACAACTTTTTATATTTTGAGTCAAGGGAATAAATCGGCACATAAATTCCCTAGTATTCTTTTGAGTGAAATTGTAGCAAAAAGGTTCGCACGGATCTTTTTGGACACGTGCTCTTATTTTTAGAGATATAGTTGACTGACGTTCAAAGAAAAGCCCAACCACAATAGATCCTTTTTTATGATTTTTTTCTCTCTCTCTCTTAAAAGTTATTAAGGGTATATGTACCTTGTTTTGAGCTTATGTATTGGGTGTCCAATTATGAATTACTCTTTTTTTTAAGGGTTAATCACCCAGACACCCCCCTCTAAGTTTTCAATTTCACTCGAACACCTCCTGCATGAATTTTTGTTATCACCGGACCTCCTCTATCTTCCAAAACTTACTCCAAGACCCCTTTCTATCAGCCTTCTATTTTGAACCTCAAAGTTCTGGGTCATGTTTTGATTATCCAAACCGTTTAAGTTGTCTAAAACATGTTTTTGGATACTCGGGAAGAGATGAGCTAAAAATATGACCGAGAAGTCTTTGATTCAAAGGGTTTTTAGCTAAACTCTTTGGATCAAGCACTTTCTGATCATATTTTGACCTTACTTCTCACGAATACCTATAAAAACATGTTTTAAACAGGTTGAATGTTTTGGATCATAAAAAAAATTTGACGCTTCTGGATAGAAGGCTGATGGAAGGGATCCTGGGATAAGTTTTGGAAGATAGGTTGTTTAGTGGTAACAAAAATTCGTGTAGGGGGTGTCTGAGTGAAACAAAAACTTAGAGGGGGTGTCTGGGTGATTAACCCTTTTTTTACGGTAAAGATCATCCCATATAAATTGCACAAAGCGCAAGTACAAGAACGTGATCCATGGACATGGTCCAAGATAAAAAAGAAAAAGAAAATAACAACAAAAAAATAGAAAATAACAACAAAACAAAACAGAAAAGCCTCTAAGCATTGATGTTGGACCTACACCTTGCTCATGGAGGTGGGGGGCTGAAGGACCACAAAGTTTTATGCCCATAGCAGTATCCTACCGGATCTGCATCTCCATGCCTTCATCGTGCCGTTGGATGCTTGGGGATTGCCACTTGAACCAACCCAACTAGGGTCTTTGTATAAGAGCCTGTCCCCAAACCTAGAACACCAGATCTGGGTCTCCGAAGTCCAAAAATGATGGGAAGAATGGGATCCATCCCTAGGGAAAGTTTCTCAACCGTCTCATATCCATGGTAGTAGGAGAGGAGGGAAGATGAAAGGACATGAGAGAGAAGAGATCCAAGCGAATAGGGGATTGAGAGGGGAGGAAGAGGAAGAGATCAGAAAAAGAGGGAAACGAGAGGAGGGGAAGCGAGGAAGGGGGAGGCGGTGGGGTGGGAGGAGAAACCCATGGCCCAGATCTCTCTCTCTCTCTCTCTCTCTCTCTCTCTCACACACACACACACACACACACACATGTAATTCTTAAATTAATAGAAGTTCATAGTATAAGATAGAATGTTCAAACTTAGCTCAAATTTAAATATGCTACTAATAAAATTAAAACCATAGACTTTAGGGCGTCAGAGTGTTCAGTTGCAATCACTGTTCTTAATACCTAAATGACTCCTGGTGAAGTTTTGACTTGGCTAGGTTTTCAAAGCTGATTGGGTTCAGTGTTTAAAACTTGGTGTTTAACATAATTATACCTATTATTGCATTGGCTATAAGAAAGTGAGGGTGTCCCCTCACGGTTTGGCGTCGCCTGTGGTTGGATTTTACAAAGACACAACAAACTTAAAAAAGAGACATATGGAGTATCTATTTTTACATTAATCTTGATATGAAAGAATAATATCTTACGCAATTTCGTTCCACAATTCTTGTCTGTTCTGAAAGTTATGCAATTTTTTTGCTTAAAGTTGCAAAAAACTCTCACCCATAATTTATTGAATTCCTTAATTTTTGCAAAAAATATTAAAAATTACAGAAGCATTTATCTTTTATTGAGAGACACATCTTCCAGCATTTATTTATTTTTAATAAAGGACAAAAATCATGGAGTGTATAATACTATCAGGAATATGCTTCAGTCACAATCGAGGAATAAATACCGTTTTAATTGGTAAGAGCTAGAACTTGTAATCACATGCAATATAGTCTTGTGTATTATCCAAATTGGTAAAAATTAATGACCTTGGCTCTGTAATACGAAGCCAGATCTTCAATTTTTGTAATTCAAAATCACCCAATAATTGCCAGATTCGTGTTCCAAGTTTGAATGTGGCTGTTTTCAATCGTGGTCTTCATAAAAATTCTAAATTAATACTCCAGTAGTAAATATTACGTACTTCCATCTTGATCGCTTTGAGTGTTTATCTTTTTATCTCAAAAAATGCATGTCCACGTCGAAAAGCTGCGCTATAAATTTTTGGTACTTGTATATTCTTTTGTCATTTCCAAGGACAGAGTCAGGAATTTCACCAAACAAAGAAACATTTATTCGAGACAGGGGCGAACCTATATAATTCATAAGAAATTTTGTTTTTTTCCTATATAACCCTAGATGTTTTTTTCCCCTCGCAGGGGTGACCACCCCTACTGGCCTCTCTCCGGCTCCATCCCTGGTTGTTTCGGTAATACAAGGTCCATGGGTTAGATCACGTTGGCTTTGTACTATATAGGTTATTTTGTCAATAATTGACCTAGTTAGTGAGCTTTGTTCTACGCATAGAACTAAATAAATTGAACCACACCGAAATGACTAAACTGGTCCAAAATTGCAATGGTCCGATCCTTACAACACCAAAGAATGTAAAGGAATGAACTATCATTGCGTAGCAACTATCTTTGGACGAGAGCAAAAGAACCAATACCTGCTAGGGAGACGTACGACAAGAATTTAGCTACCCATGATAAAATAGACGGTGTCATGACGGGCTTTATCGCCACCTAGGACATATAGTGGCAAGATATTTGGAGTTATGATTAATAGGCAATTAAAGAATCTTTCCAAAAAAGTCATATGCAGTTCACCAAGTTCAATAATTCTTTGTAAAAAACCTCAGCCAATTAGTTCAATGTCATCTTTCCTGTGTCACCTTGTCCCATTACACATGAAATATGCAATCATAGCTATTCCACTAAAAATGCCAAAAGGAAGGAAACTTATCATAAACTCTCTCCCTTATCTTCTTCCTCACAAAAGGCTACAATGTTTTCACTGTGCTATTTAATTGATTTATGTGACATGTAGTTGAATTTATGATTTGTATATGTTAGGTAAGAATCCACCCCTGAAAAGATATGGTTAGATGATATTAACCTCTCCAATCAACTGTCTCTGTGTATGCATAGGCAAGGATGGAGCCAGGAGACAAGTGGTGGCAGCCGTTACCACAAGATTTTAAAAAAAATGCAATTATTAGGTAGAAAACAAATTTGTATCCCAAAACTATATGGGCTCGCCACTACTAGATCTTTTTAATTTTTCATTCTCATAATGCAGTTCGTCTTTTTATATTTTAAGTACATATTTTTGTCACCTCAAAGGTAAAATTCTGGCTTCATTCCTATGCGTAGGGATGGATTCTTTAGTGGTAATTACACTTGTAGATGAGAGTTCAAATTGGAACTTTACCTCCCCCCCCTCTTTTTTTTTTTTTTTTTTGCCTTTTTCCTATTTCATGTTCCTTGGAAAAGAATTCATTGACATTTGATGGGCAAGTGATAACTATCTTCAAAGAAAACCAATATCTCTTTTACACGCGTGATTTAGGGTTTTTTCTGACGTCCCTCAATATTACTGAATGGTCTAACTAGACCTTTATGAAGATACTTCAGATGTACTTTAATGGTCTGAATTGTTCAATCCTATTTTATCCGTGAAGTGGAATATCATCCCTCAATAAAGTCAAGTTGATGAACGTTCACAAGACGGACCAAGGAGGGTGCAAGTGGGGGCTCGAACCCTGCACACCTCTCAATTATCCCACTAATTGTATGAGTTATTTGTAAATATTACATTATCCCACTAATTGTATGAGTTATTTGCAAATATTACAAAGAGAAGTACCCTCAAAATTATGTTATTATTACATAATCAGTATATTTTGTTGTTAATTTATGAATACATGTGACTATGTCCTCGCATTGAGAATTCCGCGTCTGTCACTGAACGGTCATAATGATATCATATTGTCTGGTACAAATGAAAAAAAAAAGGTACTATAAATTTGAATCTTTGATGACTCCGCTTGTTTTTTTGCTCTTTTCATATACTTCTTGTCATTAGAAGTATGCATTCAAACGCAGTAGTAAATTGGCCATTTCAAGATTCAATAATGCATCTTCGTGTCTCTAGATATGTTTTCCTGCCATGAAAACGACAACCGGGAATCCTAGGCATAATTGGCTTTGGCTTTGGCTTTGGCTTTGGCTTTGTTTATCAAAAATAAAACAAAACAAATAAGTTTTTTTTGAGTAGATCTAGCTCTGAATTGAAGCTTACAATAAGATTGCGTTATGGTCCCGGAATTTTATGAATTTAAAAGGGCTTGTCGTACTTTAGTATCTTTTACGAAAAAGCGGCCATCTTTAACCTCTGCTTTAAGTCCATGAAAAGTCGGAGCCGTCTATATCTGTTGGAAGCTAAACATAAACTCAAAATCAAAGTACGTATGAGAAGGAGATTCCTTGAATAAATTAACTAAAGCTATTAGAGATGGAGAAGTGGTTGATTTATAAGTCTCTTCTACATCAAAAATCTCTTTTACACTCACTTTATATCCTGGCAACTACTTTATCATTTCATCCTCTTAATTTTGTCAAAAGTTTCTCGTTCACCAATTGTGCCCGTAACTTTCTTATTTGATCCAAATTGCAAATCCTTTAACATGCACCTTCAACTTTTTTCATAAATGTTGTGATTATGCTGAAGACACGACGAATCGATCTATAATGTGTGCGGTAAAGATGAATGAAAGCAACACAAGCAAGAACCAATAACACAAGAACACAAGATACGTGGGTTCAATACACTGTTATATACTCCACGGAAAAATGGTCGAATCAATCCACTATAATTAATTACTAAGGATTCCGAATTGCAAAATCCTCTCAATTATGTCTCGCTATTTTTGTGGGTTTCTCTCACCAAAATACAAGCATGCAAACCCTAAAATGAATAAACGCAATTTAGTAAGCTTCGCGTTATGACCATTCGGACTACTTGGCCACCGTCTGGACGGAAGATCCTGAAACTTTAGTTCTTCCAAGTCACATGGGTTCATTTACCCAAAAAAAAAGCCACTTGGGTTCGTCCGGACAGCCCCAGCCCCCTTTAGGCGAACGATCCTGGTTGCTTCCCAAAGACATTAAATCTATCGATTGCAATACCCATATGCACTTAGGGTTGGTTTGGGTGAATTGAAAAAACTACTAGTTTTTTGATTTTGTCCTTATTCAATTTTTTTTTTTTTGGATTTGTTGGTTTTCGGTTGATTTTTTTATGGTTTCTTGGCTTGTCTCGACGAGAGGAATTTAAAAAGTATAAAATTATTAGCCAAATTTAAAGTTTGTGAATAAAGACAAAAAATAATCCACAAAAAATCGACCGAAAACCAACAAATGCAAAAAAAATTTTGAATAAGGACAATCAAAAAAAATCAAAAAACTAGTTTTTTCAATTTACCCAAACCACCCCTTATTCTACCGATTTTTGTGCTTCAGTTGGTCTTGACCATCGGAACCGGGGTTGTAGCTGTGAACTCATGCACAACAGGTGTTGTGCACCATCTGGGCCGTTCGTTGCTTGGATGAACAGCCTAGATTTCACCTTGACAAATTTGCATTCAAACCGTTCGTTATCGTATGTGCAAGCCGAAAATTTGGGCCATCCATCTAAGTTAACGGACAGCCTAGATGGGGCACAACACCTGTGGTGCATGGGTTGCACATTAGTAACCCCAGTTCCCTTGACCATCTAGTTGCATGATGTTTAACCGTACACACAATGCTCTCTACCAGAGTGCTTTGAGTCCCTTGGTTGGTTTTAGTCAGTTTTTATGAGGATGCCTCGTTAATAGTGAAACTCCCGTGACAGCTGTTCATCGACATTTTGCGTGTGAATCTCCAACAACTGATCACCGGATTAATTTATCACTGGATATATCCTTCTTTTGATTTGTTTGTGTAATTTTTCATTTCTGTATGCATTATTATTATTTTTTTGGGTTGTGTTTGTTTAAACTTGGTAGGTTGTAATATTTCTAATCAATGAAGTTCTTACACTTTTACCACAAACAAAATAATAATAATAATAATAATAAGTCTCTGTGTGTAATTTGTCATTTCTGTATGCATTATTTTTTTCCCAGTCGTATTTGTTTAAACTCGGTAGGTTGTAATATTTTTGATCAATGATGTTCTTACACTTTTACCACCAAAAAAATAATAAAAAGTCTCCGTACAAAATCCTCATACACTATGTTATCATTATTAATTCCAAGCTGGAGTTTCCCTTTCTTTTTCTTTTTCTTTTGAGAAAACAGAAACATATATTCTTAAAAAACTAGAACAAAGGACACTACCGGTTCGAAATATAAAACAACAAAAAAACAGCAAAAACAACAAACAAAACGAAAAAGAAAAGCCGCTCAGCAGCAATGTGGGACCCAACCTTCTCTCGTGGTGGTGGGTGGCTGAAGGACCGCCTCCTTTGCGCCTTCACCGCCCGCTGCAGGATCACCACTGGATCTGCACTAGTACTCCTACGCCTTCACCATCACCGCTGGAGAGTTCAGGGGACCACCGTCCAAACTGAACAGGACCACCGTGCAAGAGCAATACCCAGATCCATAAACTCCAGATCTGGGTCTCTCGAGTCCAAAAATGGTGGGGAGTGGGAGATCTTATCTCCTAAAGGAGAAAGACTCAACCACCCGCAACCATGGAGGTCAGAGAGGAAAAGAGGAGAGAGAGATAAACAGTAGGGGACTGAGTGGGAGGAGGAAGGAAGAGATTGAAAGGGGAAAAAAAGAGATGGGATAGAAGGGGAAGGGGGACGGTGGGGAAACCCACTGCCCAGACCGTCCCTCTCTAGACGCTTCACCCTTTCTTTTACTATTTCCCTCACATATGTATACCAATTGTTAAGCGGAAGAAAATCTTCTTAAATGATTTAACTTTCTTCATTGTCGGTCTACAAAAGAAGAGGAGTTAATGTTGGTGGTAATAAATTGTAAAACTCAGACATCTTATTGAGTTCGAAATTTGGTATTGTTTTGGGGTCAAAGTCTTACGAGCTTCTCTTGTTAATTTCATAGGCTCGACATGGATTGTTTGCCTTTAACTCAAACGAGTAGAGATTTAATCGAGATGTGTGTAAGTTCACCTGAACACCCTTGACCGCCAAATCATGAACAAAAAAATGTTTGGCGGTGGTTTCAAAAAGCAATTTTTGTAACATACTTTAGAAAAAATATTTCTCAAAATACGAATACTTATCGCTTTCATATTGTATATGATATTAGAAAATAATTTAATTCCCACAATTGAAAGCTTTCTTACCTCTTTCTAGTGAAGCAGCGATTCCAGTTTTGGTATTACTTAAATTTTCATACTTCTTTCTAGAGAAGCAGCAATTTCTTTCATGGAAGTCAAACTGAAACCAATCTGAATTTCTTGGAGGCACAGTCCGTTTGCCACCATATATATTAAGAGCAAAATTTTAATCAAAATTTTGAAAACTCATACAAACACCCCCCCTAATAAGTACTACAAAATGACACTAACTCTGAATTGCTAAAGGAAAAACACCGAACTTGCTAACTAGTGGCCATGTGCCCAACGAGACTCGGGTTTAATTGAACAAGTGAGGAAGAACTGAGCCTCAACGACAAACGAACGTATTTACTGACTTCAACGTCGTATCAAGGTGACAAGATTTGAACCTATGGCCCTCTGTACCCAAAATAGGTTGAAGCGTCTTTGTCAGACCTCTACCGCCCGTTGGATCGAGTTTTGGGCCGGACGGATGCGTTGAAGAAAAAACTCAAAATTAAAGAAAAAGTGCGAACGCATCCGGCGGCCCAAAACCTTCGATCCGATGGTAGAAGTGCACAACATGCCCCCGAATCGTTGACTAGGGGCACCTGCCTCACCAACCCGGAGCATATCGAACCGCCCAATCGATGAACACTCAAACCGAACTGGTCCTGGGCATGGGGACGCAAGAACCAATCCGAGTAATCCACTGCTTTTTTTTTTAGCAATCGAAGGCAGGGGCATGAAATTCTATTTCATGATACGTCGACGTCTGCTCCATACTCGGTAGATCTTAAGTATGTTTGAACAACAAAATTTACAAAAACTAAGGAAAGAAATCTCGTATAGATAATATTACTTTTGCATGCAAAATATTGCACGGTTCCTTTGAAGGGCGAGCAATTTGGGATGGAGGGGTAGAAAACAATGAATTCAAGTAGATATCCTTGTTTTTCACAAATGAAACTCAAGCAGAAAAATCACATCACTGCCACGTGTCAAAAGAAGTTGTATCTTGTCATAATTATGTGACAAGTGGCCGACATTTAGGATGAGAGAGAGAGGGGGAGCTGTCAGCTGAGATGCGTGCCTCCTAAATCTGCTCAATTAGTGCTTACTCGTCTAATTTTACTTCTTGATTCAACGGATTACTTATTTTATTTTATTTTTTATTCTCAGTTGTAAAACTAGCTCGAACACTCAATTGTAAAAAATAAAAATAAAGACAGATATGTTATAGGAAATTTCCTTACAGGACAAGATTTCGATTTTCCTTGGTTATACTTATCTCATTGGAAAGTGGTCGCAAGAGAGGTTATCAAATTTCGAACTCAAGAAGTGAGTTTACCATTCATCTCTATTAACACTTGAGCTAGCCCTTGGAATTATATATATATCTTTTGTTGTTGTATATTGGTGTAATTCTACGGAGACCCACTAACATTTATAACTGCCTAAACAGAAACCCCCCCAATCCATATGAAATGAAAAAATAGCTACTTTGTTAACGGAATGTGAGCTATTTTTAAAGATGAGGGGGTCTGTGTAACCGATTTTTATAGTTGAGGGGGTCAGTGCGGGCCACTTTTAGGGGCTAAAATCACCATTTCCTTCATTCCATTAACATAGTTATTTATTTTTCCATTTCATATAGTTTAGGGCTCTGTTTGAACAATTTTAAACCTAAGGGGGTTTTCGTAGAACTTGACCTTTATATTCCTTTCATTCCCTACCAAGCAAACATGACCTTAATAATTAATATAAATAACCCTTAGAGTGTGCACTACGTATTTTGGACCACCTTAGTTTGCCCACTGCAAAAAGAGAGGCTTCGTTCCACTAAATGGATCTCTTCGACTTTTTGGTTTTTTACACTAGGTGGATTTCTTGGACTTTTTAGTTTTTACAAGACACATCACTTATTACTGTCTCTACTGATTCCATCTGAGCCGTCTATTTCGCTCATCAAAGGCTCATATATCATCTCTTCAAAGTGTATTCGAGCTGTCTATTGTTTGATGCAATTCGAGCCGTGGATGTGAGAAACAGACGACGCGGATGGGGGTTGGTAAGACCTGCCGACCCACAAATAGCAGGCCCATACATCAATTAAAAAAATCCAAGAACCAAAAATTCAAGCTTTATGGAATAAGGCTTAAATGCATGACTCCATTGTGAGTTTGGCCTGTTTTGTCTAATTAATCAAATGGAACCAAAATCTTTCGTCAGATTTTCTTGTCGCTATATCTTGTATTAATATAAAATTATTAATATATGTTGTAAATACTCCGTTCGTTTCATTTTAATGGTCCGATTCGGTCTCCAATACAATTTATAAATCGTTAATATTGTTTAATCTATAATGGATTTTACAGAAAATATGAATTTTATATGATAGATTTCAATTAGGTCTATTATACAAAGTTTTTAAAATCTTTAAAAATATTGCAGATTAAAAAATAAGAGCAATTTAAAAATTGCATTGGAGATCAAACCGAATTATTAAACTGAAATAAAGGGAGTAATTTTAAGAGAAAGTAATAGTCTTTTTCATCATAGTCAAATCTTGTAGAATGATCCAAAGATAATCAAAGTAAGTAACAATCAACTTTTTTTTTTATCGGCAAGTACGTCATAATCAACTATCATCACAACTTTGTGCATCTTTTTAATTAGATAACAATCAACTGTCACAACTCGATTTTTAATTGGATTACCACAAGCTAGGGGTACACTGGCCCGGTAGCCTGCCCAGCTCGTCTAATCCAGCTCGATTTTTTTAAGGCTTGAGATAAATATTTAGGCCTATAGGCCAGGCTGGGTTGAGATTTTAAGCCCGTTTACTAAATGGGCTAGGTTTGAAAAACTTCTCTACATCCTGGCCCGGCCCGGCTCGGCTCGATTTAAATAATATTTTATTTAAATAATATATATAGAGATTGATAGATATCGGAGAGTTCCATCTTTTTGAATATTTTAATTGCACTTTAATTTATAGGTCTATTTTTTATATTTTTGTATGAAAAAAGAACTTTAAATATATTATTATGGTTGTGAATTGTAATTGTGATCGTTATAATTAATTAATTTATGTTTAAAATACAATGCTTTAGTAAGATAAATGGGCTTCTTGGACGGGTTTGAGAAATTAAAATTTTATTTGGGTTGGGTTTGTGCAAATTAAATGAAGCCCGATTATAAATGGGCCGGCCTTGAAAATGTACTAATCTCGTTATTATCTAATATAAGCCTAGCCCGAACCCGAACCCGGCCCAACCCGGTGTACGTGCACCCCTACCACAATCAGGTGGTGTGATTGAGCTATTTGAATTAGTCAAAATGCGTGAAAATTGTCCTGCACATGAATTACCTAAAAAGAAAATAAAGTTTATGTATCTTTCTCTCCACTTCAAAAAGATAAACAACTCAATTTCACAACGTCTATCTTGTATCCCTCATGTCTTTAGCTCGTGCATGTATCGCATCCACAAGGGCATCTCAAAATACTAAATTATGAATGGGAAAACATATTTCATGACACAAAGATAATTTTGCCAATTTGACAACTTCAGGTACATATATGCACACATAGAACGACCGAGAAATATAGGGTTTTTTTTTTAATTTATTATATACTTGTATAAATCAGACTTCGTGGAGACAGAAATTACATCTCACTGTGTGGAGCCAATTATTTTCATTAAATTTAAAATAATTTTCCTAGCATTCCTTTCAACTATTAGCTCAACCGGATAACTGTACATGCTTTTGTCATTTTTCTCAACAGGCTTTGTCAAATTCCATCGTTCCAAAAACCTCTATTTCCATGTGCCTATATGTTTTTGAGCTGTTGGAATGTGCTCTAAAATTTCAGTATTTTCAAAATAAACATGTATCAGATGGTTGAAAATGCATTGAAACAGATGCACAGAGAAAATTGGCACATGGGATTTGAGTCCCTTATCCGTGCTTTGCAGTTATTAAAATCATGTCATTAGAGATGCAATTACAAGGCAATTAGTACGCATTCTATGTCGAGAGTCAACACATCACTATCTATGGCTTTAGAATCCTCTGTAATAACCAGAGAAATTCTAGGAGAGTCCGAAAGTTGCGAGAGATTTTATAAACGATTCTACTAGTTCATATGCTAGCAGCATGTTGTCCAGGATGTTCGCGCAGTATAATCAAAACTTGTAGTATTCCATTTCGTGGAATACCTACACGTTCTTTGGAGCACGTAGCTAATAGCCAATTTACCCTTTGGAGCTCACTTGTATGACAATTTTTTTGAGACAACGGTTATTTGTAATGCCCTCACTACAGTCTACAACAAAACTAGGCATTCTTGGGACTTGGTTCCCGGCGTTTTGTGTAGAACCTTGTTTATAGCCTTTTTAATTCTCGCGGGTGTGACTACCTGATTGCGAGCTAATTTAAGCTTAACACCTTTTATGTGCAAGCGAAGTTGAGCCAAACTGAGTTTTGAAGTGGTCAAACTTGGTTCATTTTAAACTAGTTGTGTGGATGGTGGGATAGCTAAACATTGCCTGAACCCTAAGTGCTACACTAAGAAGATGACCTGCACACTGAGCACCCATGTTAGTGTCAAGCCCGGAATGTTGGGAATCTAGGAAGACACTCCGATAGTCTAGTAAGTCACTGGAAAAGATGTATGGAAGCAGAAGTTCTAGAGAGAGAGTGTGTGTTTTAACTTATGGAGAGAGAGAGGAATCAATTACCATCTCAGGTTGTTAGGTTGGTATGGAGGGCCTTTTATAGACAATGCTTGCCTATTCCTCAGTCACTTCACGTGTGCCGCCCATGCCTGACACACCTTGGTCGCAAGAGGTTGCAAAGTTTCGAACTCAAGATATCTAAGTTTATAGTTCATCCATATCAACACTTGAGCTACCTCGTGGTGTTTTATATATCCTTTGTTATATATTGGTGAAATTATACGAAAACCCCTTCATCTATTCATGTTTCCCATAGAGAACCCCATAATGTGAGGGATTTCTATAGATGAGGGAGTTAGTGTGAGCGATTTTTAAGGGGTAAAATAGTCATTTCCTTCATTCTGTTAACCAAGGTAGTCATTTTTTTTTCCATTTTTATTCATGGGGTCTCCCTAAAAAATATGCATAGATGAGGAGTCTCTATGGAATTTCACCTTGTATATTCCTTCAATCCCTACCAATCAAACATGACCTTAAAATAAATAAGCCTTAGCATTATGCATGATTTTCAGCATACCTTGGTGAAGTAAAAAGAGGGATTTGGTCCTTTGGCGAAGAAGAGAAGTAATGGGTCCGTTTTTAGGAAGGACATAGTAAAGGGGTCTTTACTTCAATAAGGACATCAAATTTTTCCTTAATGCTAAGAGGACAAATCACTTATACATTCCAAAAATGCCCCCACTAGCTAAAGAACGTGCCTAAACTCTTAAACCTAATGAAATTGCCCAAATCTAAACCCTAGGATACTCTTAGAAAGTGTCTAAACCACTAAAACCCTATAATTGGAAAGTGCACCCTAAATGCCTAAACCATAGGATACCCTATGAAAGTGCTTAAACAATTAAAACCTTATAATTGAAAAGTGTACTCTAAGTGCCTAAACCCTAGGGTACCCTATAAAAGTGTCTAAAACACTAGAGTACCCTATGAAAGTGTCTAAAACACTAGGGTACTCTGAAAGTGCCTAAACAACTAAAATTTTATAATTAGAAAGTGCACCCTAAGTGCCTAAACCTAAAATGCCTAAACTCACTATACCCTATCCCAAAGAGCCTAAACCCTTTAAAATTAAACCCAAAATCGAACCCAACCCCAAAATTGAAGAGAGATCAAGTTAATTTTGTCCCACCTAGACCCACAAGCATGAGAGAGAGAGAGAGAGAGGGGGTGTTTACAAGCATGCTAGCCAAGTACTGACGCTGACGCACAGGGGTCAGTAGTACTTGTGTCATACCCATTCCAAGTTCCAACGTTTCTCTCTCATCCAATTCCCATATCCCACCGAGACCCTTCGACAACTTTTTGTCCATAGGAAAATTCTCCACAATGCGCGTGAGTGACAATGTTCATTAAGGATATTTTTGTCTAATATTGTTCTTGATCCCTCAAATATTTCTTATCAATGTATTGGAAGCATTAAAATAAATTAAGCTAGACTAAACACCATTTAAAGCTTTAAACTTGGCCTTTAAACCAATTTTCTGTTTTAGTTTTCACGAGACATCATTTTTGTCATATACATCAATTAAAAAGAAAGTCTAAAAACCAAATAGGCTTGGTAAGGATGGGGTTGGGTTATGGCTGGATAAAGTGGTGTCGATTTAGGGTTGTGTTGTGTAGATTTTGGACAAAGATTGACTGGTGCGCAGAGATCTTTGCCCTAGTCCTCTAATCGCATATCTCCATTCAATTTCAAGTGTATTTGTTCATTGAAAAGTGCGACACCGACATTCTTAGTTCCTGGTAATAGCAGTTTAACCCTATTTCTATAGTGTTCCAGAAAAAGCATACAAGTATGTGCCTGGTTCCGTCATGACCCAACTTACACCCCTGGGTACAACTAACTCATATAATCGACACATCATCTCAACAATAGAAATGTGGTTGCCCCATTTCGCTACCCACAGATCCAGCCCCTGTGGTCTCCTGGACTACAATGCACTGACAAAATAGAGAAGCATGAGAAAATATGAACAAATGTTGATTGTGCAACATGCTGTACCTCTCAAGTAATACATATTGAGACAACACTACAACCAGCAGGACAGAAGGCATGGCAATAAGGGACACGGACATACAGACAGATTCAACACAGATATGTTCGGAGAAGTCTTGTGCACGTAGGTCACATGAATGCACTGTGCAACTCACATGCATCGGATCGCTCCAAACACATATGAGTCGGGATTTGTGTCCAGATGTCTATGTCCGAAGCATTTGTATAGACAAGATAAGCACAATTTTGTCCACAAGTGCAAAACAAGAACTATTTACCACTCAAGTTCCAACAGCAAGAACCAAATGCAAGGAATACCAACTTAATGTAACTTGGGGACATAAACAGACGGACAATATACCAAAAAGCAAATTGAAAGTGCCAATGTCTAAAAGGCATAGGTCATGCCGATGAAAGGGGTAGAAAACTCAATGGAATTTCTAGCTCTCCAGGCTGCTGCTTTGTGGCGCCATTGCTGCATTCAATATCAGGTGAACTGTACCAGTTCTTATCAGCAAGAGGAAAAGATTTACTATTAGACAGACGTGTTTTTCTTCATCTTCTCCTCTCTAACAAGCCAATAGTATCAGAAATCTAACCGTGCGATGTAAACGACAGAACCAAAGTCCCAGATATGGGTATCTAGCTAGGTCACATAATCCTCCAATAGGACTCTCAGCTCCCACTATTAGTCCTCACTTCACGCTCTCACTCTTCACTAATTTTGTAATTTGAAATGTTTTCAAAAGGCCCTTTCACGCACTTGCTCCTGCTTTCTGTCACGTGAACGATGCATTATGTGACTTAGGTATGATGACAAGTTATCCTCTACTTGTGGCATCAACACACTTTCACCAAGTTATCCTCCATTTGAAGCGATCATTAAGTCCCTGGCATATATGCCTGTTCCAGTTATGATTCTAGGTTATGAAACAAGTAAATGGACAATAAATCCCAATTTTCAGCAGATGAACAATATCTACTACGTAAATGAGCTTGAGATGACATCTACATGGTCAAAATCTATTGTCAATATCAATTCAGGTGGAATCGAGACATGGATGATAATGATGCTCAACAAAGCTAACTGAACCATTTCAAAATGAACAAACCAGCATAGAGTCAGGCGATCAATTGACAAAGTGAGAACTACTGTTCATAAAAGGAAAAGAAGAGCAGTGTTATCGTGACAAATAAAGAAAACCGAAAACAAAAAGTGATCAAATAGGTCCATTGTGATTTGTGGTACGGCAATCAAACCACCAATTCAATCATTCTTAACTATACAAGCTATAAGTGGAGGAAACATCCTTCTATGGAACCAAAAACAAAGGAAAGGGCCTGATCAGCCTAACAGGTAACTTTTCTAAGATAAAAACCAAGAAAGCCAAAATGCTAACATCAATGCTTCCTCCAACTCTCAATAACAACTGAATGAAAAAGAGAATTGCAAGTAATAAAGGAGAAGAGCATAGAAGAAGAATTGAAGAAACCCACACTCAAAGTGAACTGGGAATCCATTAAAGCTTTCACATTACAGCCTAAGTTCAGTAGACACTTGCCACACTCAAAGTACACGCGGATGGGAAATCCACATTTACACCACGCGCAATGTGTTAAGAACTTAAGTCATGTTAATGCACAGATGCAAAGGAAAAGAACACTATATGGCAAAGTGGCAATGTTAAAACATGGTTATTCCAGCGAGGAGCTTACAAGAGATTCTTCTGCTTACAATTGAAGCTTTCCTCACCTGTGAGACGACAGCTGCATGGTGTCAAACAGTGTTATCAGATGGTAAATGGGATACCATCTACTAAATAATATAGTGGGGCCTTCCTGGTGGTGATCTTGTCACTTCATGGAGGAATGACCAGTTATTCTGATGAATCAGTAGTCCAACACTGAAGTTCACATTGGATACGGATATGTCTCCCTGTGCAGCAGAAAAAGCAATGGCCATCACAGGGTCGAGAAGATAGCACGGGCAATCCTTAATTTCCTTAGTCAGCGAATAATGGGGGACAAGGAGAGAATGCAAGCAACTGCCTATGCCTATGGCAAACAAAACAAATGGGATTGAGCCTCATGCCATTTATTGTAAACTTTTCACCATTGGACGCACATCCTGTTTTATCCAATTTGCTAGCATAACATGTGGAGAGGGAAAAATCTGATTACCCTATTATAAGGCATGGCACGTGTCTAAGATGACCGCCACGAGAGGGCGATTAGCTCGGCACCACATAGGGAGTTCGTTAGTCCCTATGCCGATCTGGATTGACCATGAATAGGGTCAGGAATCGAATTGAAGTAAATGCATCAGAATGCACTAGCTCGGCGTAAGGCACAAGGGGATGCCCCTGATATGGCCGAGCTGTGGGAGCTACGGATATAGTTTGGCAAGCGTTCTGGAATACATAGTCCAGCTCGGCGTGATGAACTGAACTATGTACGAGTTACTCCGAGCTACGTGTAAGCTCGGCACCGCCACGAGAAGGGCGGTGAAACATTCCAGAATATTCTATAAGCGGTACCTTACGAGATAAGGAGCAATCCCGTAAAATAAGGGATTGACATGAACATTCCTAATGTGGATGGGAATAGACCCCATATAGGAATGAATCCTATATGGAAAGAAAGACTACTGCTAGACGAGATCTAGCAATATAAGGAAGCTGTCCCTTGATAGGAAAGTCCTATTGAGAAAAGGACTCCTAAAGAGAATAGGAAATGGTGGCACGAGATGCCTAAAGTGAAGGACATCTACACCTATAAATACAAGGCAATAACCATGACAAAAGGTACGCGGTGAAAACCTACTTTCATACGCATTATAATTTAAGCTCTCAAGTACGTGATACTAACTTAGGCATCGGTGGGCCTTTGCCAACGAGAGGCAAAGGTGCTCTAACCATTTTTCTGTCTCGCAGATCCAGGGTTGATTCAAGGAAGCACGTGATCCAGGGTTACGCGGATTTATCCTCGTACAACATGAACCAATCTGAAACACTCGCTTATCGTACATGGGGGGAGAAAATGCCAAGGCAATACATGGAATCAGAGTTTGCATTCCCTTAACCAATTGGACAAATCCCTAACCCTAACATTGTTGACCTCTACAAACCAGAGAAGCCAACTTACCACTTTCAAAAACAATTGGGGCAAGAGATTATAAAACCCTTGAAATATGCAACAAGAAAAGTACCCAAAATATGCTACATCTTCAAAAAGGCAAGCAAGCAGATTTAAGATCAAAAGATATTATTAGGTTTAAATGATGCTTTCCCCACTAGTTAAACTAGTACGTGAATATAAACTTGACTGTACTTGAAGTAGATAGATGCAATTTAAATTTATATCAGCCAAAGAAAAAAGTGCATTTATATTTGCAAACAAAGTTTCCAAGATTTTGCCACACTAGTGCCATGCTAAGAAGAAAGCAGTGAAAGATAAGACTATTATAAGGGGATTTTCATTAAGAAACATGCTTTCCAAAAGTTTACAGTGAAATGTAGTGTATCATACACTCACATGGATGTCGACAAACATCTGTAACTCATATAAATATATATTCTTTTTCAATTACTAGTATTCTGTCCATTTTCAACACCTAGACCATACAAGACACCAGCATACTTTTCAAGTGAGCCGCTGAAAAAATTCTCTTTCAACTTCCTGAATGTACAAGATGTGAGCAAACTATCTGAACCCGCCTGGTGGCAAACACCAAATCTCTCAACTCCCAACAGTTCTGCAAGCTTGTTTAATCCACCATGAAGGCTATTGCAGAACTTCATTAGATGCTTGATGTCATAAACAACAGGAAAGTAGATATTGATCAGAGCAAAGAACCCGGTTTGAGTTTCGGGCAAATTCTGACAAGTCAGCAACTTGAGCAAGTACCCGAAATCATAACCACTATGGAAAGTCACCCAATGAACAGAATCATTCAAAACAATCCCAGATGACATCAAGAGCTCTCCAAACCGGTTTGCATTAACACCCTTCTCACTGTTCTTCTTGAAATCAATGTCACTTTGGCGCAACAGCTCGATTGAGTCGTTTGCAAAAACATCCTCATTGACATTGAACTCGCGGAAATTGAACTGCCAAATGAAGTACTTATCCGTCCCGCAAGTGGGTAAATTCCCTTCTTCATCAGAAAAGGAAAGGCCCAGTTGGATCAATTTCAGCATGTCCACATTGTCTTTCAAAGTCTGGTAATGGTAATCATTACTGTTCTTGAAATTTCCAACAGGACGAAGAACAATACCAGGGAACTCAGTATCCATCGCGATATAAGGATAATCGTCAACGACACCACGAATCAAAGCAAACTCTTCGTCCAGATTTTCTTCCCACACCTCACGAATTTGAATCGAATCGCTTTTGAGGGGCAAAAGCGACATTTCCCAAATTATATAACGAAACTACGACAGAATCCGATCTTAAACAAAACATAAATAACGTAAGAACACCCAAACCCTTAAACGGGTCAATTAGGAAACTCCCGATTCGTACCAGATCTGCGCAAACCAAAATAAACCCAACAAAATTTATCAAAAAAAAAATTCAACTTTGAACGAATCGATTGCATAACCGGAAGAGAACAAAAGGTCAAAGGACAATGGTTCTTACCAGGAGTTCTCAAAGGATTAGGGTTTCGAAAGCAGATTTGAGGTCGACTGAATCGGCAGTATAAATAGAGAGAGGGAAACCGACACATGGAGAGAGATCCCAAGTTAGGGTTTCAAAGACGGGGGATAATATAAGGCGGCCGAAGGGGGTGGGGGATGGAAAATTAAAAAGAAACTGTTTTTTAGGTCAAAATTGGCAAATGCATCGGATTTACAGCTAAAACAGAGTGGAAAAATAGAGAACTTTTTAGTTTTTAAAAGAGGCTAATACAGGGTGGAAAAAAATAGGAGTAGAACTTTGTAAAAGGGGGAGAGAGAGAGTCCTTTCCAGCTTAGCTCCTGAAATCAAGATTTGAAAATAGAGACAAGAATAGTAAATGGAAGCAATTCATTTTTGGATACTAGCAATTTGAAAGAAGGAGAGGGTGGGAGCGCTCTAATTCAGACTATTTAAAGTGTTTTCAACGGTTCAAATTCATAAATACTTTATTGTTGATTAAAAAGTGTTTTTAACGGTTTAGATTCGTAATTGTTTTATTGTCGGTCAAAATTAACTATTAACGGTAATAAAATTTTACCGAATCCATACTATCCTAAAATGGAGAAATGAGATATGCATTGCACCTTGTAGCACAAGGGATCCCGGATCCTTGGGAGGGAGTTGTATCTTGAGTTTTCTATTTTGTTGTAGTTTTGGTCTTTTTATTTTTAGACAATTAATGTTGGATCAGTGTGTTTTTCCATTGATCTTCGTTAGGTTTTCTGATTTTACTATTTCGAAAGTTGGGGCTGAGGAATTACTCCTATATTTTGTTTTAAAAGAATATCAATTTTAGTTAAATTTATTCTTTGGTTAGGGTGTTTCGACCTAAATAATCCAGTTGGATTATTTTTTTGTCCCCATTTAATTTTCGAATTTATCAGTTTTTTGAATTTATTTTTTGAATTATTAGTTTGTCACGAGGAATCTAAAATGTAAAAAATCATAATTAAAAATTTCACTAAAGAAAAAATAATCCAAAAAAGACAGATTATTTATATCTTTATTTAAAAAACTTAGTTTTCGTTCATAATTTTTTGACTTCCTTTCATTGAGACTAATAAATAATGATCCACAAATGCACAATTAACAAATATAATTTTTCTGAATAAGTACAAAAAATAATCCAACTTAATTAGTAAGCCAAAGCAAGCCTTACTCAATTTTTTTGGTTTTTTTATTCATCTCAATTAGAGCAGCCTAAAAGGTAAAGACAGTAAAGAACATAACATCAAGGCTAATCAATTTTGCACTCTTCTTTTATTTGCACTCTCTTTTTTGACCTTATGCATGTAAAGCTTATCCTTTCATGTGTAAGGAGTAGTTGGGAATAATTAACTTCAAGTTTTTTTTTGTCATTCGTCATTCCGAATCTATTACATGAGACATCCAAGAGCTTTACCGCATAACTAGCCACCACTTGAAAGTTATTTGATAACTTTACATTAATAAGGACAAAAAAAATAAAGTTCAAATCAATAAAAAGAGTCCAAAAATCAATTTCAAGCAATTATTTTAAAAATTTTCCAGCAAGAAATTCAGAAAATGAAAATACTTGTAACCCAAGAAAATTTAAGAAAGACAAACAAATTGAAGAATGTAGACTTCTTAGAGACATTTTTTTTTGTCATGGGATTTTTCTAGAGACTCTAAATGGGGCGATATGTTGGTTTTTAAAATGGGCTAGGCTTCATAATATTCCTGTTCAAATTTGGGCTCACTCATAGAGATTGGCCCACATTACATCCGACAAGTTGGACTAGCTCTATGGGCCGACTGTCAATCACGGAAGAGGGCAACTTGGTAAATTCATAGAGAGAACTAGGGTTTTAGGTTTAGCATTATAAAGTTTGCCCAACTTTGTCGTCTCCCTTCTTCAGAAGCTGCACACACACACACACACACACACACACACACACACACACACACACACACACACACAGAGAGAGAGAGTTATTGAAACCTCATCACCAACAGCACGTACTCTCTCTCTCTCTAGAAAACTTACTCTCTTCCTTAATAATATGCATTTGATGATTTTATAATCAACAGACGTTTCAGATCTAGATGGATTCATGTATACTATCGTTCTCTTGTTAAAGTATCAAATGTCTTGACAATCGGACCTTCTACACATGCATGTGCATTTTTTTATTTTGTATTTATCTCCACTTAGATTAGAACACTAGGTGCTTTTTTAATCGTTATGTTTATTTAGCTGTCGTGTTCAATTGTTTGGAAATGCAATTGTTTTAAATGTCCAAAAATGCGTTTGTCAGCTTTTGAGGGTTTTTTGCCGATATATACCAAATTTCAAAACAATTCATCAAAATATACATTTTTTTCAAACTATTTTTAAAAATATGTCATGCCGCATGTCCAACATGTGGCATTCTACGTGGCACGCGAACCCCTATCCGACGTGGCCTGGCCGTCCACCTAAGCAAATGCCGTGTGTTGGACATGCGGCATTGTGCTGTAGTTTCCCCGGTTTGTCTTATGCTTAAATATAATTAAATTTATTTCCACGCCACATGGCCTGGCGTCAATCCAATGAGGAGGATTAGAATAACAGGGTTATTGTTCTCCATAATTTCTGCAAAATGAATGGATCTGATCATTAAAAAAACCCATTTCTAGTTCTGGCTTAGCTACTGTTTTATTTTTTTCTTTTCTCCCCAGCTACAATTTAAAACAAATCTACTATTATATATATCCTCAAATTATATGGCCTCGGATCTGCTCCAGAGATATAACCCGTTCCCCATACGTTAAAATCTTGGCTTCGCCTCTGTGTGTAAGCTAGTGGTGGTACCATGGTAGCCTTCTTCTGAGGCAACAATGAAAGTTTTCATTTGTTTTTCTCTTGGGCTTTGTTTCTCATGTGGTTCTACATGTACTGCATGTTCAGTAGGCCACCAAATCCTGCCTGTGTAACCAACTCTACAATAGGAGCCGACGGGGGAGGATCCAATGAACGTAACTCCTGTTCGCAACGCTGAATGGTGATCGTATCAGAGTCGTGGGGACCCCTCCCCTATTATTGCCAACTCTCGTTCCCCATTATTGCCCATCAACATCTCTCACTTAAAGACCACAATATTATTGAACCAAGCATTAATTCTTTTTCAAAATAGAACAACGCCCACCTAAAACCTTACACTTGACCATTCTCTTCATATTTTTACAAATAACATCCAACAATACAAGTGGGTATCCATGGAACAATGCCACCCATATTCAAAAGCTTGGCTTCTTCACTGAATTTATCAGACGATTGGCATTGATCATGACTAGAATGATTAATTGATCAATTGAATAAGGCACCAATGATTGACTAATTGCATGAGGTATTCCACGGTAGCAAAATCTACTCCATCATTAGAAACTTCTATAAAATTAAAATTCTATAAGTCAACTTTTTGTAAAATTTTTGTTTCTGCAGATCAATTGGTTCAGTTGACCCCAGTGCTATAACAGTAACCAAACAATCTTAGACTAACAATAGATGATAATGAAGACTGGTGAGAAAACTCCATACCTTGATGGGTAAATCGAGCCACTCCGAAAGTCTCTCTCTCGAGCTCCAAATATGGGAACATGATTTTGCAGTGTGGTCGGCGGCGGAGATTGATGACTGAGATAGGTACCGGAGATGGAGGCAGTGAGGTCGGTGGCGGTGGTGGGGAGCGTGGTAGACGACGGTCGGCGGCGGGGGCGAGGGGGGATTGTCGTAGACGACGGTGGTAGGAATAGCCTAATATCGTGCAATCGCCTCAAATTCCAGAGCTCTGATGGGAAGAAAATGAAAATGGCGTATGCGGTACACTTCTAAGATCTGTTGTATTCAAAATTCAAAACCCTAATGCCGCATGTCCAACATGCAGCATTTGCTTAGGTGGACGGCCACGCCACGTAGGATAGGGGGTTTGCGTGCCACATAGAATGCCGCATGTTGGACATGCGGCATGACATATTTTTAAAGAATAGTTTGAAAAATGGTATATTTCGATGAATTGTTTGAAAATTTGTTATACATCGGCCAAAAATCCCAACTTTTGATAACTTGTGAGTGATTTTGTTTGTTGATGATGCTGTTGAAAGATATATAGGCCAGCATGGCTGGAAAAAGATACACAACTGTTACATTACATGTTGGTTGATGGAGTGTATGAAACTTGCTTGACGTACTTTCAACTAGGATCGCAAACTTGCTGATCGTCTAGCCAAATTTTATTGTGTTCAGGCTTGTTTAAGAGCATCTCCACTCCAACACCAAATGTTTCACAAAATTTAAATTTGAATAAAAACCACCCTAAAAAACCCACTCTACTCCTTCACCAAATTTGCTCAACACCAAATCCAACATCAAATAAGCAACGACTCTTTTGTTCACTACAACATCAGAAAAGCTTCTGCTGCTACCAAATCCTTCACTTCTCTTCTTTCATTTGGCCTTTCTACACCTTTTGATCGTCAGGTAGAAAAGAAATTTGGAGGCAAAATGAGAAAAAAAAAAAAACTGTTTTTGACAAAATTTTAACTAGAATTTGGTAAAAGAGTAGTTTCCTATTGGAAGGGGTGATCAAATCAAAATTTTAACCTAATTTTTACTCAAATTTGTGTAAAAATTTGGTGTAGGAGTGGAGATGCTCTAATAGGTTTTTCACAAGTTCGAGCTCGAGCCGAGCTGGCCTAGGCTTGACTTGAGCTTGAACTTGTTCACGAGCCTTAACAAGCGAACCAAAAAAAAAAAAAAAAAATTCTCTCATAGGCTTAAGACATCAAAGAAAGTTTTGCTTTTATATATGTTTTACATCTATATACTCTATCGGAAAATAGTCTTATTTAATTCCAAAATAATAGTAATTTAATAAGTTTTTGAAAAGATAGCGCACTAAAATATCAAATTGGAATAAAAAATTATATTATTTTATTCCTCTAAAAAGTAAAGAAGCCTTATCGAGCCGAGCCGAGCCGTGTTCAAACTTGTTTGTTAAGCTTTTAACGAACTCGAGCTTGAGCCGAGCCAACATAAAAACTTAACGAATGAGCACTTTTCAAGCCGAACAGAGTCCAGCTCACGAATGGCTTGGTTCATTTGTAGCCCTACTTTCTTTCAACCAGATTAATGTTGGAGAGTATGCGAGTTGACTGGAATTATAGAATTGAATCAAATCAACAGGTCAGTACATGTACGTAGCTGTCTTATAATTAGATGTAGTCATGCTGCTTAGCTATCCCGAGCCGTTTGACACTTGTCTCTGCTTTTTTGGGTTCCATTTCGCTTCTCTTCTGACTTAAGAGATCTGTGTGCTCAACTTGATCTTATTCTTACACTCGATCTTTTATGTTGGGATCTATTGAAGCAGGTTGAAAAGAAAGAGTCTTGAAGAAGAAGAAAAATGACAGGGTATGTCATTTCACTTACGTAATAGTGTTCTTCTGTGGCTAAACAGAGTGCATCTTTACTCTATAGCACGTTGTTTTGTAGCATTTTCTGAGCAAAAGTTCTATAACTTTAAGTGACATTTCTTCTAAGAGGGTGAAGGATTTTTTTTTTTGTTTTGTTTCGTTAACACTCACCGTAGGTTGATTGTATGGAGGGATGTCTACTCCCCTTTCCTTGGGCAATGGATTTACTCTTCTGAGTACATTTATTTGTGCAGTGAAGAGGTGGTTGTCGTAGCAGAGGCACTTGCTCCGGCTCTCAGTGAGCCTATGGATATCATGACAGCTTTGCAGCTTGTCTTAAAGATTTTTGTTTGAACGGCAAAGAAATTTTATTAATCATATAACGAAGTTACAATGATTAAAAGGAGCAAAGGGCATCACAACGCATGAAAGCATCCCAACAAAGTCCTGAAGAAATCGTTGGCTCATAGTGGGGCTTATTCGTGGTCTTCATGAGGGGGCAAAAGTGATTGAAAAGCATGCCGCACAGCTTTGTGTATTGGCAGAGGACTGCAACCAGCCAGATTATGTTAAACTTGTGAAAGCTCTTCGTGCTGACCACAATGTGAGCTTGATAACTGTTCCAAGAGCCAAGACTCTTGGAGAATGGGCTGGCGTAAGTTAATTCTTTGTACTATCTGATTACATCTTGACGATTCACTGTGCATCTTTCTTGTCTAATGCATCCTGGCTGCATATTTTGAGTAGATAGTGTAGGTACCTTGCATCATATTCCGTTAATTCACCACTGTAGATATTGGATGACTTAGTTATTAAGGTTTTACTGTACCATTGACGTGCAATCGTGGAAGATCGATTCCGAGGCTAAGGCAAGGAAGGTAGTGGGTGGCTCTATGTTGGTTTGTGAAGGTATGAACCTGAAGGAATTATTGAACTCTTCTGCTCTTGTACCTTTTCATGTGAAGCTCACTTTCGTTTTCTTCTGCAGGATTATGGGGAGGATACCGAAGGAAGGTCTTCATATTGTTCAGGAGTATCTCAAGTCTCATTGAGTGACCATCAATGGACCTCTTCGATTAGGCATACATTCGACATAGCCGGGTGTGAAGGAAGACACTGAGAGAGGGAAATCTCTATTTCTGAAGCCGGAGATTGAAATGTGAGACAAAGTCAGTGACCGAGGGTAGAAAGAATAAGAAAGTCTAGAAGCATTAGCCTTGCTCCTTGTTGAATAAGCAGTTGCCTCTTGTTGGTTTGGGAGCCTGGTTTTAGGAAATTTTTGATGTTCTGAGTACCCCTAGTTGCAGAAGAAGAAAAGATTTTGGTTCTCACATGTATGCAATTGTTTCCTTTTAGAGTATTGGTACTGTCTGTTATCCTTAATATTGGATCAAGATATGTTCAATGCTTTTGGAATCTGAATTCTGGTTGATAATCTATTGAGTGTCAGTGTATGTTAATTGAAGATGGAACAAAACAATTTATTGCATGGACGTCCATGCAATAATACAGTTCTCCTCTTCAGCCTATTTGGACACATAGTATAGACACAATTTTGTATGGACATCTCTGTCTGTAGCATTTGTTGGATCAGTGCACAAATGTTGCTGTTCATTTGTCCGGACGCATTTGTACGAACATCTCTTTCTTGGATCAGGGCATGGATGTCTCTGTACATAGCATGTCTGGATCAATGCACATACGTCCATAGCACGTTTCTCAAAATGATCGTAGTCTATAAAGTGCAAAAAGAAAAAAAAAAAAAAACACTTGTAAAAGCAATTATCTTAAATTGGGGTGAAAATTCGTAGGTTGCAATTATTTTATTGATTTATCATGTTTAATGCAATCTAATGTTCATACATGCAACATGGATGATTTATCAAATGTTCACTTATAATCATGGTCAATCAATAATCCATATTTCATGTGTAATTTCCCTGTATAATCATGATTCAACATTTTAATTCTTCATAGTCAAAATGGGAGTATTTTTTTTCAATTTTGTTTTGAGATTTTAGTTGAGAGAGAGAGAGAGAGAGAGAGAGAGAGAATTATAAGATTAGGAGAGAGAAATTTTTCCAGATAGGAGAGAGATATTACGAAAGATTAGGAGAGAGAATTATAAGATTAGGAGAGAGAAATTTTTCCAGATAGGAGAGAGATATTACGAAAGATTAGGAGAGAGGACTATTAGGAAAATTGGGAGAGAGAAATATTAGGAAAA
The DNA here is from genome assembly GCA_022606695.1 of Vaccinium macrocarpon. Taxonomy (NCBI): domain Eukaryota; kingdom Viridiplantae; phylum Streptophyta; class Magnoliopsida; order Ericales; family Ericaceae; genus Vaccinium; species Vaccinium macrocarpon. Next base: position 30,869,241 of record CM040174.1, on the reverse strand, counting down.
TTAGGAGAGAGAAATGGTGTTTTGGGGTTTATTTGAATTTCAAGATGAAATCATAAGTATTCAAATCTTATAGGATAGAATCATAATGATATTTTTTTGCACAAGATGCCTAATTAACTCTCCCCTTATACTTTGTAATTGCACTACTCGTATTATTAGGAAATTTTGTGTATATAATACTTGTTAAAGGAAGGAAGAGTTAAATTCTTGAACACACTGTTCAAAATTCTTGGAGCCACAACCGTGAAATCACAATAAACAGAGATCGCCAGCCTTTGCCCATTTTTTAATCCAATTTTCGGTGAAAATTTGTGTCAAAAGCTTTATTTTTGTATGTGTTCTCTAGTGCTATACTTAGGGGGTGGTTTGGCTAAAACCAAAAAACTAGTTTTTTGGTTTTGTCCTTATTCAATTATTTTTTTTGCATTTGTTAGTTTTCGGTCAATTTTTTGTGGTTTCTTGGCTTGTCTCGACGAAAGGAATCTAAAAAGTATAAAATTATTTGTCAAACTTAAAGTTTTGTGAATAAAGACTAAAAATAAATCAAAAAACCATTTTTTTGCCATAATTTTTCGTCTTTATTCACAAAACTTTAAGTTTGGTTAATAATTTTATACTTTTTAGATTCTTCTCGTCGAGACAAACCAAGAAACTATAAAAAAATCGACCAAAAACTAACAAATGCAAAAAAATATTGAATAAGGACAAAACCCAAAAAACCAAAAAACTAGTTTTTTGTATTTAGCCAAAGGAGGCCTTAATTTTTTTTCCTGAACCCAAAAAACTAGTGTTTTAGGTTTTCCTCTAAATTTTGAGTCAAAATGGCACACATGCAATTAATGAGAGTGAAAAGAGGAATTTGGGAGGATTAAAACAAAAAACAAGGAAGAGAAATTTAGGAAAAGGGTTAAGATTTCGGTTTCCTAAATGAGAACTTCTTCGACAAAGACATAGTAAATGAGCAAATCATGCAAACATGACATAAATTAAGAAAATTGATATTCGCACTCTCAATTTTGATGCAGGGGCTCTAAGCTATCGTAGTTTTTCAAAATTACCCTTTTACAAGTTCCATGATTTACTTCAGGCACTCTAAAAAACATTTACTCTTCCCCTTTTCTTTAGGCACTCCAAAAAACCAAATAGTTTTATTTTTTTTTCTAGAAAAAGTAGATAGTTGCTAAACTACTTTTACTCACGTCACGGAATTGCCTACTTTCATATATAATGTTTCATTGGTAGAGTCTTTATGTTATTGTCTCCATGTTCTGCACTAGGACAACCTGAACAAGTGATCTTCGGCCTATGATCGTAGAACCATCCTTTTGTCCATGCAAAGTCTCTTGAGAGTTCTGTTACTTTTCCTCTCAAGAGTTCTCTAACTTTAATGATGTGCTTTGTTTGTCTCACTATGAGTTTTAAAATGTAGATTTGCGGCCATTCTGAAAATTTTGAGGGAAAAATGGTAGATAATGAGTACAAAAATGTAAAGATCTTGTGTCGCAACCATTTCGAAAATTTTGATGCATCAACATTTTCAATTGTGTGTTGTTTATTTAAGAGAGCTCTAGCAATATTTTTTTTGGTGCACAAAGTGGTGTGAATCAATCTGACATAGATGTATGTTCAATGTTTGGAATCTAATGTTTATGTTGTGGATGTTTAATGTTTGGAACGATGTTTAATGTTTGAAACGTAATGCTAATGGTAATGTTTAGAACCTAATGTATATGTTTGGTTTGGTTGATTTTTTTGTTTGGAGTCCCTTAGTAAATGAGGAAATAATTTGGGAGTGAAGTGCCTTGAGTAATTTTTATATTTTAAAAAGGGTAATTTTGTAACTTTATTAAATATTGGAGTACTTACATAAAAAAAGAGAGTCCCAAAATCAGCACCCAATGTCAAGAGGACAAATCAGCCACACTTCCAAAAATGCCCTGATAATTCATAAAAGTGCCTAAACCTCCAAAATCATATGTAAGTGCTTAAACCCAAAACCTAATAAAAGTGCCTAAACTCTCAAAACTGTATAAAAGTGTCTAAACTTCTAAAACCCTTGTATGATACCCAAAGTGCTTAAACCCATGATACTTTACCCTAAAAGCCGAAATCTCCTAAAATTGAATCCAAAAATTAAACTTACCCTCAAAATTAAAGTGAGAAATTAGTTACACAATCAATTTTGTCACGCATGAGAGAGAGAAAGGACGGTAATGAAAGTGACAAGTTAGTAGGGGGAGAGCGTATGAAAGTTGGTGGTAATTGTTGGGGTGGGTTAAGGGGCGTGTCGGGTTTTTTTGTAAGATTTCATTAAGGGTATTCTTTGTCTAATGTTGTTTTTAAACCATGAAATTTTTCTCATCAATGTATTGAAATCCTTAAAATAAGTTAGACTGAAAAAAACTAATTAAAGGCCCAAACTTGTAGTTTTGACAAATTTTCTCCCTAAATATTTGGGTAAGAAAAAGGGTAATACTCATAATAGTTACTCGTTAAATTGTGCGTGCCCCAGGGGGAAAGGGGTGTGTGTGGGGTGTGGACGGGGTCGGTGGACGGCACCGTATAATATCTGCCAAAATGCCACCGCGATGGCCTCACAATTTTATCCACGTCAGATCACTATAACCAATAGTTATCCTCCACGTCAACACTCTGACAAGTGGAACAATCCCGTTCGCTCCAGTTTCCGCCCATTACGTGTCTCCTCTCTCTCTCTCGCGCAAAATTGGACGAAAACGAAAACCAGACCGGTCCCTCTCTGAGTCAGTCTCCCCCCCCATATCAAACGCCTCTTACTCTCTCTCTCTCTCTCTCTCTCTCTCTAATATTCCACATTCGCCGGCCAATAAGCCGTAGACGGGGGTCCAGCCGTGGCTCCGTCAGGCCTCTCTCGGAGAAAGCACTCTTCTTCGTCTAATCAGACTGTAATTTCTTCCCCTACCCGAATAGTATACAGAGAATCCGTGAACAACCCATCTTCAGAATCGGATCTCAACCTTCCGTTTTGGCAACAGACCTGGTTCATTGTCCTTCTCCTCCTCATGGCCTTGTCTTTCTTCGCTCTCGCCGTTTTTCTCTTCCTTACCCTTGACTCCGACTACACCGCCTCTTCTGTTTCCGCTGCTTCTGAGGGCGTCCAGGTAATTTTACTGTTTTCATTTACGATGAGAAATTGGAGATAATTGACCTTCATTGTTTTCTTGATATGGGTTTTCATATTTTGCTCAGACTGCTAGTGTCCGGTAGGGCTGCAAACGAGCCTAATTCGTTCAGAAACCGAGCCCAAATAATAGAGCTTGGTTTGTAGTAAGACAACGATTCTCTACAAGCAAACTGAGTTGTTACTAACTTGAGCTCGGCTCGTTTATTAACAGTTGAGACAAGCCCATAACGACCTGCAAGGTTTTAAAAACGCTAGGCGGCCCCAGACTCCCAGGATGGTCTGGTACCGACTGGTGACTAGGGAATTAATCGGCTAGTAGGATTTTTTTTTTTTGGATAGAAAATTTATGTTCTCCTTCCTCCTTCCCAAGTTTTGACTAGGTAGAATAACATAAGTAACACAAATCATCAACTAAAAACATGGAGACTGAGTGAAATACTAAAATCAAATAAGTTAGTCAATCCATGATGCCAAGTTCAATGTCCAAAGTTCAAACCAAATGAAAGTAGGAAACTAAGTAATACCAAACAACTAGTCAATTACATAACATGGTCTCTGTTGGCCTCACACTCACACTCATAATCCTCATCTTCCTCTTCGTTAAATAACATCCAAAATGGAGACATAGAAACATAAGTAGATTGTAGAAGGCAGAGACAAGGAGACAGACAGATAGCCGAGACAAGGGCAGAGTGAGAGATGACCAGAAGGGACTAAGGGAGAGATCCATTTAGGCTTTAGGGTTTTCCTGTTCTTTTTTTTGAACAACGTGATTATGATATACGACCTGTAGGTTACTCTGTATGTCTTAATGTATATGTTTGCTTTGTTACTAAGGCCTGTACCTTTTAATATCACATATTTTGCCCAAAAGTTTTTAAATATCAAGAAATTGCCTAGTAAATAGAAAGAGAAGTTTTATAGAAGCGCTATCAGACCAGCGATGCTTGTTGGCCTATCAAGAAGTAACAAGGTAGTAAGATAAGTGTAGTTGAAATGAGAATGTTGAGGTGGATGTGTGGCAAGACTAGGAGTGAGAGAATTAGAAATGAAACTATTCGTGAAACGGTCGGAGTTATACCTATACAGGATAAGTTGAGAGAAACTAGATTGAGGTGGTTTGAACATATCTATCGTAGACCTCCACACGCAGTAGTCAAGAAGATTGATGTGATAGTAGTGGATAGTAGGGCTAGGGGAAGAGGAAGACCAAAATTGACTTTGGATGACGTCATACGAAAGGACTTGGGCTTAATAAACGTAAGTGAAGAGGTCGACCTAGATAGAGCTCAATGGAAAAACAGGATTCATGTAGCTTACCGCAGTTGAGTAGGACATAAGGCTCAGTTTAGTTTGGTTTGATTTGGTAAGAAATTGCCTCCGACAAGGCCCGACCTCCAACTAATCCTGACTTGCCGACTAGTGGTTGACCAGTGCCGATCAATTCCAGACTAATTGGCCTGGCGACTAAGTGGCTGCCTAGACCCCTAATCAGTTCGGCGAGGTGCTGACTTGTCATCCGACTAGGCCAATTTTTAGAAAACTAATGACCTGAGTGTAAAACTTAAGCTCGAGTTCAGCTCGTTTATTAACGAGTTGAGCCAAGCCCTTGACAACCTGAGTCGAGCCTCTCGATCTGTCATTATACTTTGAGAAGTAGAAAAAATTACAATGCCTATTCCACCTAAAATTCTAGGAATTCGTTTGCTCACATACTGATCGCTTTGTTTGCAGCCCTACATGTGGGTTTCATTGTTTGGTTCGTTTAGTGTTAGTGATTCATGGGGTTATTTTTCTATCATTCACCAATTCTTTCATCCAATTTAACTAGTTAATTGCAATGTCTAAAGTTGGGGATGATGGTATTTTCGTTGTTTTCTGTGAGGGGTTCATTGTTTGGGTCAAATTACTTGTGGGTTTTCTTTGTTAGCTTTGTTTAAGCGTAGCTATTCTAAAGGAAAATTTCAATCATTTGTCAAATTTAAATGGGATGAAAAGTGGCGACAAAACATAAGCTCATACTCACCAAAGTCATATCAGAAATCAGATCAATATATTGTAATAATCCTATTACTATCTCGGAGTTTTGGACAGAATTTGATGAACTATTGAAAGTACTAGGGATGTAAAATTGCATTGTTTTGGTGTGGGTCCCTGTATGATTAGTTCTTCATAGATTTTTTTGTGTACTGTATTCGTCAATCATCTTTAGACTGTCTTCTGTTACGTGATGCTGGCAGATTACTTATGGTTCTGTCATCAAGATAATGCATGAACGGACAAAATATCGGTTGCATTCACACGATGTGCCTTATGGTTCTGGCAGTGGGCAGCAGTCTGTTACTGGGTTCCCCAATGTTGATGATTCCAATAGCTACTGGGTAAGGCACTGATGTACTAGTAGTTTATCTCTCCTATTGCAAGTACATTGTCTGTAAGTCAAATTTTGAGTTCAACTTTGAAGTTTCCACATTTACAGTGTAGTTTCTTTCTGGTTAGATTGTTAGGCCCGTGCCAGACTCTGGAAAGCAAGGGGACGCAATCAAAAGTGGAACAATTATCAGATTGCAACACATGAGGACCAGGAAATGGCTTCACAGCCACCTGCACGCATCCCCTATTTCGGGAAACCTTGAGGTAGACACACTGCTTTTTCTACTATTTGCCCCCCCCAGGTTTTGTCATAGCCCCAAGTAGTTTTGATATTTTGTTGTGCTATTGTTCTGAAAGGAATTTCCGTTTTTATGTAGTCTTTGCTTTGACCTTTTGTCTCTTGCTTAGCTTCGTGCATCCTCATGAAAAGTTGGACAATGTCATCTCGTCCAGTTACTCTTCCCCATTTTCCTCAAGTAATTTCGTCAACAAGGACTGCAGTTTAATTTCAGAGAGTTGCCAGCGACCAGAAATGGATAGAAACCCTCCATTTTGCTAGTGTGTAAGGCAATACTTGCAGGGTAGTCCTTGCTGTATGCAAAGACCCATAGTTTTCACTTATCATACTCTCTTCTCTCAGCCATCTTGTTGCCGCCACGTGGATCTTTTCTGCCATTTTGTTGGTTGAACATTTGTTTTTTCTTATTCATTCTTGGGTGCCTGGATTTCACTTCTTACTGTATGTATTGTAAAATGGTAGTCTTTCTCAGAATGCACAATAGTATTTTATTTTTTTTAGTGATCGATAACTAGCTAGTGGTGTAATTTTGAAGCATAGTCACTCTACTATGCGTATGTTGTTTTTTCATTTTGTATGATTGGAAATTCGGAATGAATCCACTATGTGCCAGTGCCACACTAACCAATGGGACATAAAAGTTAGAAGTTTGTGGTGAGACTTGAGTTAAGCTGCATTATAATTTTTGTAGGTGAGTTGCTTTGGAGGGGATGGGGAATCTGATACTGGGGACTATTGGAGGTGAGACAAAATGATCTCACATACTTGCATAACTTGGTTTCCTCCTCGACGAATGGCAAAACTCAGTTTTTTTCCTTTTTCAGACTTGAAATAGAAGGAAGTGGAAAAACTTGGAGGCAAGATCAGCGGATCAGGCTCCGTCACGTGGACACTGGTGGTTATCTACACAGTCATGACAAGAAATACGCAAGAATAGCTGGTGGTCAGCAAGAGGTAAAGTTGTAACTTGTGATATTTTTGCAGAAATGCATCCTTGGGATACCGAATCAAGAATTCCTTTTTTGTTCAAAATTGAGATGGATTGTCTTTTCATATCTCCTTGTTGCACTAAGTTGGAAAATGTCTAGAGCAGGTATAATTTTGCTCATGTCTTCAAATTTAGCCCCACAAATATTAGTACCATTTGTCCCCGAAACTTTCAATTCTTTCCCTTACTATTGTAATCATGATGGCTCTAGGCACTTGACCCCAGTGCGAATAATCTTACCGCATGTGTGTTAACACTCTTGGTCTGACAGATTACTATTACTTGTTATTGGCTTTTCCAACTAGTAAAATAGGGTTGTAATGGTCAACTTTGTCCGAGCATGCCCAAAGGGGAGGAAGGAGTTACACTTATATCCTAATTGAATTTCTATGTTTTGGCATTTACCTACTAAAATGTTATAGTGGTGCATTATTAATTGAAATTATTATCACATCAACTCTCATAAGACTCAAAATTTTCCTTCAATTACACTTCCATGTGTAGAAATGCTGTGGTTTCAGTGTCCGTGTTTGGAATTTCTTGTATGAAAGTGTCCTAAAATTTTTGACACGTAGTGAAAAATGTTTTAAGTCTTGTATTATTTTGTCATGCTCTGCACTTGGGAACTTTTCCCCTTCATCGATTTTCTGGCTCCACCCCTGCTTGCTTATATTCTTCTGTTGGTTTCGTTTCTGTAACAATTTCCTTGTGTACATATTGCAGGTTTGTGGTGTTCGAGAAACGCGTCCTGATAATGTGTGGTTGGCAGCTGAGGGTGTCTACCTCCCAATTGCAGGAAGCAAGTAATAGTTAGTTTCGTTTCTGTTACATTCTACGTATAGTTGGCGTCGTGAAACTGAAATCACCTTTTGATGAGAGCAATCTGGGTATTCTTGAGCATAACGAATTTCTGTAGTTCATATTAGTGACATGAGAACCATATTTTCGCAAGCAAGTGGTTTATTATTCTCTTGCTACGGTCACTTGTAATGGTTTTAAATCAATGTATCATGTATCTATCTGACTATGAATATGGTGCAACTGGTTGTCATAATCAAGTCCCAGTTCTTGTTCTAAACAAGGTTTGGTTGCCTCATTCATGAAAGGTCAAGGCGGTATGCCAAACCAAGCTATTTGAGCTCGACTTTTCGATCATCTTGGCATGCAAACAAAGCAAGCTTCAAAAGAAAAAGAATTTGATGAGCAAATCTTGATTGACATTCTGAAGCTCGTAAATTTTGGGGTTAGCTTCAACTCAGGTGGGTAAAAGTAGACGCAAAAATCCCTTTGACCATAAGGATTGATTTACCCATGTAAGTTGCTGTTTCTGGTCCGATGCCATCACCTTAGAGCATCACCAATTTTCACTCTTTTTTTTTTTTAACTCAAACCTAAAATTTGAGTAAAAAGACTAAAAAATCATGTACAATATCATACCCATTTTCATGTTTACCTATGATTAAAAAATACTCCCTCCGTCCCTTTTTAAATGTGTTACTTGGGATTTTGTGCCATTTTCAACCGCTTATAACTTTTAATTTATAATAGCTTTTATGATTTTGAAAATTTTGTATAATAGAAATAATTAAGATCTATCAAACAAGATCCATAATGCATATGTTTTGAGGCTCACATTAAAAGTTATAAACCGTTGAAAATGGCACAGAATCCCAAGTAACACATTTAAAAAGGGACGGAGGGAGTATTTTTTTGATAATTGGGTGGTCTGAGCTAGCTTACACGCAACTTGAGTAATTCTTGGATCTATGTACGTTCCGCCACACACAAAGATGAATTTTGGAGTTATTAAAAAACCTTTGTTTAAAACATATTAGTATAAGAGAGAACAAATTAGTGAGAATAAGGGGCGAAAATGTGTGTGGGACTTACGTGCACCTAAGTGGTTGTGCTCAGTCTTGATAGTTGTGTTTTTATCATTTTTTTGAAAAAAAAAAGAAGTATGTGCTTCCATCATGTTTTCTTTCGTTTGGTTTTTTTATGGTAACCAAATAATTAAAAAAAATTAATTCGTTTAACATTTATTTTCTAGTGTATTTGTGTTTTTATGGTGCAACCAAATGGAGTGATGTCTCTCTAACATTTTTCTTAAGATGGAACTCTTTTTACATTGTTGATCAGGAAGAATCTTTTATATTGCATCCTTCTGTTTATTGATTTCATTGAACGGCATAGTTTAAGCAGAATGATAGTAATATTTCATTGTCGGCACCATAACACGAAGTAATGCTTAATTTCAACATTCCACCCCAAAAGAAAAACATCACTCGTTACTCGAGGGTAAACTGCCATACATAAACTTTTATTTCCTTCATATACTTCAATTAATTTACCATCATATCCTGGTATTACGACAGTGAAAAATGTTGTTCAAATCTCTTTTTTTTTTTTGAAAAGATTGTTCAAATCTCTTTAGGAAACAAGTTTTAATTTGTTTTTTAGTGATAGCAGTGACAAAATTGTACATGAAATTGAAGTACTCTACTTTCACACAAATCAAGGGGAAATTTCAAAATGCCCTCCCAAACTTTACACTCAATGTCTCATAGCCCCCAAACTTTCGAAAAAATCAAAACCCAAATCCAAGACTTTCCATCTTACTCATTTGATTAAGGAAAACCCAGTCCATCATTTGACAAAAATTGACGTTAAATCTACAGTTTCACAGTTTTCCCCCTAAAATTGGCCAAGATATAGCAGTTGGCTTGAAGTTTTGCATCAACGGACGAATGGAGAGATTCAAGTAGGTCAAACTCAAAGCCAATTGAGCCAACTCACTTTTGCAGGAGTTCCTTAAAAGAGTCTTTGTTAGAAAGTTAGGGTATTTTTAAGTGGATGTGTTTTCTCTAGTGGTTGAAGTAGGAATTCCTTCCAAGAGTCTATTTTTATGAGATGAGGAGAGAACATGAAGAAGCTGTTTAAGAAAAAAAAATGAAAAGAGAGAAGACGAAGAAACTGGGAAACCCAGATTCACTTTTAACAGATCGAAATGACAGGAGTAATTTTGAATAACAGAGAGAAAGTTTAGGAGTAAAAAATAATTTTTTTGAACGTTTGGAGGGCAATGGGACATTGAATGTAAGGTTTGAGGGGTATTTTAAAAATTTCCCACAAATAAAAGTGAACTTTTATTTATGTTAACTTTGTATGAATGATCCACAGTAGAAATTGTCAAAGCAAACCCAAATTATATACTCCTTAAAAGAAAATTTGTTGCATTATTTGAACCCTGGGATCTACTTGAAACCCCTAATTACTTGGTGGACCCATCCACGGTTTTCAGGACAATACAACAATACTTGTTCATGGTTTTTAGAATAATACAATTATCATTGGACTTAGGAGTTTGCTCCAACCACCTAAGGTCTCAAGTTTGATTCCACTTTCCAATGAACTCTTGGGGCCACTAGGGGTTATGGTTGGTCATTATCTCTAGAGCCCAAGAATTAGTCGAGGTGCGCACAACTGGCCCAGACATCTAGTTATCAAAAAATAGTACACTTGTGCTCGTCCACAGTTTTTAAAACAATTCCACAATGCTCGCCCACAAATTTCCAAAACAATAAGACAACGCTCGCCTAGGATTTTCAGAATAGTAAAACTATGCTCGCCCATAGTTTTCAGAATAGTGCAATCGCGCCTTTAGGACAATGCAACTGTTACCATGGTTTTCAGATTGATACCACTGCGCTCGACCACGGTATTGCGCCCGCAGTTTTTAGAACAAAAACAGCAGAGCTGCCCATCGTTTCATTTGATGTTTGCCTATAAATATAACCCCTTCTCTAGTCTTCTTGTATCTCGATCGACCATTACTCCTTCATCCTACCTAGGTATTGTTGACTCTCCTATTCTCCTTTTATCTTGTTTTCAACATCCTTGCCCTATCAAAGCGCCGCCACTCTTCCCTATTTTTTTTAACCTCGTACTGAAAGACCACTAGTTGAAGGAAAGAAATCTAGCAAAAGGTAAGAAGATCTCATCGATTCTCACTTTTCTTACAAATCTATCTAGTAATTACTCGATTTACCAGAAATACCAATTCTATCGATGATTTTATTAGAATGGGCTTGAATCTCCTGGTTGTTATCTTAAATGTTGTAGAACGAGATTTCTAGTAATGAAATTATTAGTCATCTTTTCTTGTAAAAAAATCGCGGCAGTTACAAGGTAATTAAATTCATATATTTTGGTTATTTAACTGTTCATTGCAGTTATAGGTATCTTGATGTATCATTTCAGGAATTGAAGCCCTATCTTGATTGTTGGCTTATTTAGGCCTTTGATTGTGGTAGTGATGTTAATTCCTATATTTTAAAATCCTGGTAAATATAACAAAAGTCAATAAGGTGAAGGAGTTTGACCCCCCAAAAAACAAAAAACAAATAGCTTAATGTAAAACCAATTAGAATATGGTTATAGACTTTTCAATTACACTACATGGTAGTACTTATACTTTAGACAATTATAGATTTAGATCTCCGAATAACTCCATTCTTTAAAATCTCAAGTTTCTGTCATTGTTTATTCCGCAAACTGTTTCAGTTTTAGAATTATCTTACTCTGATTTTACCATCAAAATTTTTAGGCAAGGGAGTTTGTATTGACGCATCAAAGATGGCAAAGCAGAAAGGAAGGCATTGGTTGAGAATAGGAATATATAGAAGTAACATCATTGGACAAACCGGCTTCATGTCGCCGATCCCAAATATGCAGACCTGCAGCTTATATCCCGAAAAGGATGAGGTAATAACTTCAATTTTCATCTTGTCTGAGACATACGTATACGTTAGAATTTGCATAGGATCACACGAAACGTTGCAACTCGAAATACAAAGTCACACAAATAAATTTTTTTTTTGAAGAGAAAAAAAGATTTTTATTAATCTCTAGAAACACTACAAAGATTGAAAGGGTCCAAAGCATGAGGCCTCGCAACGAAGCAAGCTAGAGCAAACCAACGTGACACCCTTGCACTTCGACAATCATGCCGCCATGACCTGAAAGGGAAATAACAACCCAAGATTGATGAGATGCAAACTCAGACTTAAAAAATTCACTCACCCACCGATAGAGAAAAACACCGACCAATGTACGACAAACAACACTCACTCACTCACAAAAGAATAACCAAACCCAAAAGCCGAAAGACAAATGATCAATTATCATGCTAAAGAGCGTGACTATTATACCTTTCATCGTCCTTGACACATATAACTATTGCCCATACTCTTTCTAGAAATAAAATTGAATTACTAACTTTAACCTCGGGCATGCAGCCAGCAAGGAAAAAAAACTTGACCATTCCATTTATTGATGCCACTGGTTGCACGACTAGCAAGATTGCTTTTTGGTAATGCCGTTAATCATTTTGTGAGAAGTTCAAATGCCAGTAATGATTAATCACTACTCATGTGCGCTGATTTATTGTTATTGTCTTAAAAAAACAACTAAGTATTTTAAATTTCATTTAACCAGAAACCAAGGGCACATACCTTGAAAAGATTACAAAAGCCAGAAGGTGTCGCGGAATATATTATTGAAGCTATTCCGCTTTCTTAGAAATTTCCAGACAGTGATATAATTTAATTACCTATTGAAGAATCCCAAGGTGAAGCTTTCCATCCTCTTCCATAGTTTACTTGCCCATCGACTCACGCGTTACTAAAGATGGCTTTTTGGGTTGGTTTACATGTACTATTTAACTTCTATTTGGACAGACAAGCGGCGGAGGCTGTCCCCACTAGAAAATCGAATAAATGATACCATTTATGAAAACTACGATCTTGTTGTATTTTAAATCTCTTGCTTGGACCAGGCATATGCGGGAACTTCGTGCACGGGTTATGTTTTTTTTTTTTTTTGCATCCGAAAATCAATGTTTTCTTTTATCTGCAGTGGATACAAAAACCAATTCTAGGAAGATAGCTCCTGGATCGATATAATACAATGCTGAAGAAGATCTTTAACTCTTTGTACTTGTTTTTAATATCTTTATAATTATCTCTCATTGTTTGGACAGTGGTGCCATTTGAGGAGATGGATTCAAAAGGGCAACACCACGCAGAAGATGGACAAGATGATAACAACGATTTATCATTTCTGCAATTGCCCACTCCACTCCGTTTAATGGGTTATCAACAGTTGCTAACATCAACTCCTGGGAGCATCAGATTGATAACGTGTTAGAATATGCACGTACTCATACATTTCTTGAGTCTAGAATAAGAGGTCGCTTACTATATGTAAGAGATTTGATTGAGTTTTTAAATCAGATCCACTTTTTAAGTTTAGAAAACTATGTAAAAAAAACTTGTCATCTAGAAGATGGCTCCATATATATTGATGACAACAATGTGTTACGTTTCATCTTTCAGATTTCCTTCCTATATTGCATGATAGTAATTCTAAAGAGAACGGTATGCAATTATGAGTATTCTTGGGCCAAAACACCCATTTTTCATTTTGTTGCATTTCATGTTTTTCTCATGTGTTTGTGTCATTTAACAGTTCCTCCATCTAACCAAGGCCGGCCCAAGATGTTCTAGTGCCCAAGGCAAGTTCTAAATTTTGTGCCCTCAACATTTAGTAACAATTTTTAGTACAAGAAAAAAAAAAAGCTTCATCCCTCTTTGAGGGTGTTTATATAGGCAATTGGGGTTAATTAAATAAAGTGTATGACCATTTTCACATACATTGAAACCAAACTAATAGCTTAAAAAAAAACTAAACCAACATTTTCAGTTGATTCGATTCCATTGGTTTATTCCACACCTACATACAAAAGATGTATCGTGTTGGGCACTCGAACGCCATAAAAACAAAAACAGTGGTAGAAAAAATATGATACTACTCCTGTAACTTTTCTTCAGATATTGTTATAACTTTGGTCCTGGCAAAGTAACCTCCTTTTGTTGGGGGAGGGAAGTAACATAAGAATTGTTATTTATGTTCAAATATGCACGTTGACTATCCTAGAAAATAAAAAACAAAACCATTTTTGTTTTTCGACCAAAAATTAATTATTATACACAACAAAACTTCATCCCCATTTAAAAAGTAGGAAGAAAGGTCTGGTAGTCGTGATTGGTCAGGTTAATGTGAGCTTGAGATGGAGGGAAGGTAGTGAGCAAAGGTAGGTGTCATTTTTATCTCTGTGTCCCACATCGAAAAAGGAAGATGGAGAAGGGGTGAGAGAATGGATATAAAAAAGTAGGAAATGGCTACAAAAGTTGCGAATCAATTAACAAAAGTTACAAATTTTAATAAAAGTTACGAATTTTTTGTACAAAAGTTATGAGACATGCCAAATGTTATGAATCATAGAAAATGTTACGAATCATACTACTGAAAAAGTTACGAAACACTAAAAAATGTTACGATTGCCAATGAGTTGGCACAATATGAACCACACAATGGGTGCATATTGTACACACCTTCAAGAGGTGTGTATTGTAGAATTTTCCAAAAAAGAATGAAGAAATAGAACTTTTAAGTCTACATGAGCCTTCTCTTGTTGGTTAATATTTCTAACCAAATGGGCCTTCTTTTGTTTTTCATTTTGGGCTTGAAAGACTTCTACTAATTAAGCCTAACAAATACTTTTCCAGAGTGCCCTATTTTTTGAGAGTATTTGGGATGCCCAAGAGTATTTGGGATGCCCAAGGTCCAGGCTTTGTGGGCCTTGCCCATGGGCCGGCCCTGCATCTAACTGAAAACTAGACTAAATAAAAACCTTTAATTAGTTACTGTCATTTATTTAAATAAAACGTACTTATAAGGATATTCGTCACTTGCTAGACATTTCACTCACTAGCTAGAGAGAAGATAAATTCACAAAAAAATAAAATGGCAATAACCATCAGTGTCTTAAGCCAAACATCAAGCTTCAACCTAGAAACGTCTCAGTGAAACACAAGTATTTATGTTTTAAGTATTGGAAATATGTTGGTTTTTGAACATAGAATGAATTGCATGGCAACGGTTCCGAAAAGTGAGGGTTTTTTTTCCTCATAATTATAGAAGATAGAACAAAGAACAAATTTCAAAATGTATTGCTAAAAAAAATCGATAGGAGATCTTGATTATTTTGGAGCATATCTTTTCAGATTCTTTTGGAAATTCATGATACCTTTTAAAATAAGGAGCATGAATTTGCTGACCGATAATATATAAGCTTAGGATCATCCTTATAAACTTTAGATGCAACTGCTACACTACAGAAACTACGTCACCACAGAATCAGATTTTAGCTCACCATAAGCCAAAAGATTGCATCACTAATTCCAGAGTTCAAGGAGCATCAATGGAACAGCCATAAAATGAGAATTTGATTGGAATCAAAGTCAACCAGAATCACATTTTAGCTAACGATGATCAAGGAAAAGGAAATCATCAAGGCCCACAGGATGGAGAGTTGAAGCGCGGCCTTGCATTAATGCTAATTACTTATGGAAAACTGATTGAATTGCCCTTGATGCAAAAGCAAGTGCTATTTTGCTTCTATTGCCGTTTCGTGGCTAGTTTTGGCTGCAATTATGAGCCTTTGATGATTGTTAATACTGCTGCTATTAATATTGATGATTTTTAATCTAAATTATGAGCTTCTATTGCTGCCTCTGGTGCTGTCGTTTTGTCCCCAACGTTGGAATCATGGTTTTGACATTGCAAGTGTTCAACATTAGAATCATGCTTTTAACTTCTTTTTTTTCCACTTTGCGGTATTTATTTCCCAACACTCTCCTTTTTTGGTTTTGGGTGGCATATGAATGGTCGAGGCTTAGGATTTGTTGGGATTTGTGCGTCGGCTGTGCCTTCGTATCCTAGTTTCCTTTGCTGTTTGTATTCATCATTCAAAGATAAATAAAACTCTTCTTTGCTGTTTAAAAAAAAAACCCCGAAAACATTACTCGTATTCTGCCCTCCATGGATAACTTTCTTTTGTAAACTAAGTTTATTAACTCAACCAATTACAAGAGCAAATACACATATCTCAAAACAAAGCGAACAGGCTACAATGGTAGCAGGGAACAAAGCACTACAATCCGCCAGACCGCCACAAGGCCCACAACCAATACAAACTCATCACTAGAGCCAGTTAGGATACAAAAGCCTTATGGAAAATCTGCCATTGCACAAGAGTCTATTCTCATCAGATCTCCTCATAGGCAGAGAAGCGATGAAAGCCCTAACTTGAAAATTAATTCTGCATTTATGTAAACTCTCCGAAAAAGTCTCCTGTTCCTCTCCATCCACGAATGATATAGAACAGCGGCAAGACAGAGCTTGAAGATAATGTGCTTCAATTTCTTCCCATTACAGTGAAGCAAAGTCCAAACAACTTCTTCAGGTGAGGTTAAAGGCGCTCTTTGGACCTTATTCTAAGAACAAAGCCCACATTCGGGCAGAAAATACAAATGATTATGACTTTCACTCTGTACTCCATAAAAAGACAATCACTATCTCTGGTAGAAAGTTGTAGAATAGATCCATTCAATAATAGCCCACAGAGGCACATTATGAGGGAACCAAACAACACTGGCCCATTGAACCTTAGGAGCAGAATTCCTAAGCCATTCCATGCAGACTTGGTAGTGAACCTACCACTAGGATGCAATGTCGTCAAAATTGAGTCATGTTGATCAGGGTTAGGAAAGAGAGATGAAGGAGTCTGAGAAAGGATATCCCTTGTAAACTGGCTTCTAGGCCTAGGCCATTTCCAAGAACCTTGGTGAATTATTGAAGCAACTTTTACTGACAAGTTACCTTTGGTATACTTGAACTGCGCGTTGAAATGCTGGTACAAATGGCCAATGGGGTGCCAATTATTCAGCCAAGAAAATGCCTCTAGCCCATCCCCAACCACATACTTAATCCAGGGTTGCACAATATTCCTGAGGTTCATATCCATGAGGCAGAGCAAGGAATTCTCATATTCCTGAAACAAAGGTTTTTAATGACATACGTGTGGATCCATTACACCCACCAGGTATCAGATCTTTTACACACAGCTCTTTTAATCTCCTCAAGCCAAGACTACATTCATCTTTGGGTAAACAAACAAACTCCCATTTAACTTTGGCGCCAGAAGTTTTGAGTTCCAGCGTAGATCAAGAAAAGGCCCTCAAAGTTCTCTCAAAATCCTTGAAGACCTTTTGAGGGATATCAAATATTGAGGCCTAGTAAACTTGAATGATCAATAACACCGAGTTGATAAGCTGGACTCTTCCCCCATAAGAGAGAAGTCAAGTAGTCCATGATTTGACTCTAGCCAGAATGTTTTCAGATAAATTTTTCAATCCTCTACCTTCAATCTAGTTGTAATCAGAGGTATCCGAGATACTTGAAAGGAAAAGAGCATTGAGGAATAGGTAAGATGTACTGGTTTACTGATTTTTCATGCTCATTTACACCAACAAACACCACATTACTCTTCTGAAGGTTTGGTTCGAGGCCAACATAGGAGTGAAAGTCATTCAAAACACCATTAGTCAACTCAAAAGAAGCATTATCAGCACCACAGATTAGCAAAGATAAGATGAGTAATTCCAAGCTCCTTGCTTCTGGGGTGATAGGTAAAACTAGCAGTGCTAACCCTCATATTTAGCATGGCAGCAAAGGCTTCCATGATACAAAAAAAAAAAAAAAAGAAAAAAAGAAAAAAAAGGTGACAATGGGTCTCCTTGTCACAACCCTTTTTTACCAGGGAAATAACCTTCTAAGGCACCATTTATATTAACTAAAAACATAGCACCAGTAACATATTGCCTACCCAATGGATGAAAAGCCTAGGGAAGTCAAAAACCTCCATGACATCAAATAGGAAAGCCCAAGCCACTGAATTGTAGGCTTTAATCAGATGAAGCTTCAAAGCACACCTAGGCAAATCTTCATCCTCGTGCTAACTGTTAACAAGTTCTTGCATGAGAAGCACATTGTCCATGATGGACTTGTCACAAGAGCAAAATGACAAGTATTGATAAGATGGGCCAGCAGTGGTTGCATCCTCTGCACCAGGATCTTAAAAATACATTTGAAAGGAACGTTGCTGCATGAAGTAGGTCCAAAATCCATGAGAGTTAACGGGAGTTAGTCTTGGGAATGAGAGAAATTACAGTAGAATTCTACTGTTGAACCATGACCGCTAGAGATCGAAGAACGATTGGGTAGCCTTAGTACAGTCCTCTCCCACGATATCCCAGTTATCTATCTATCTATCTATCGATATCTATCTATCTAAAAAAGATTGACCTGTTTGTGCACTTCTATTATTCCTAAAATCATGCTTTGTAGCATACAATTTTTAGAAGTAAATTTCATTTCCCTCACCCTTGTTTTCTTCTTTCTTTTAGGCTTTACTCTCTTTGGAAAAGAAACAATTGTTTTGTAAACATTGTGTGAAAAGACGATGTTGCCCCTCGTTTTGACGGATTAGGTTAACAGAGTTTGGGTTAGGGACTTGATTGATACAAAATTTGAATATTGGGGACTAAATTTCTCCAATTAATACTTTACCGACTAAAATGAGATGCGGCTAATACTTTCAGCACCAACAGATTAATAAGAAAACAAAATGATCAACAAGAAGTCAACCAAAAGCTGATCAAAAAAAGAAGTCAACCAAAAGAGAATAACCAAGAATTCAACTAAGATTATAGTAATAATTGACAGGGAAAAACTATTGAAATGGACAGTAACGGATTCAACTTTTCAAGATTATTGTAACCGTATATGAATCTCAATAAGATTTTGACATTTACCCAATTGGGAGGATGGACAATTTAGTAAGTTGCGAGTACTGACGAATCACCAAAAA
The DNA here is from genome assembly GCA_022606695.1 of Vaccinium macrocarpon. Taxonomy (NCBI): domain Eukaryota; kingdom Viridiplantae; phylum Streptophyta; class Magnoliopsida; order Ericales; family Ericaceae; genus Vaccinium; species Vaccinium macrocarpon. The sequence continues at coordinate 30,850,586 of CM040174.1, read as the reverse complement.
AAATGTAAACAAATAATGTCGTATCAAGATGATTAATGAGAATTAATATTAGGTTTCACCGAAGTATAACTTACTGCGTTTGGATGACAATAATCTCAAGGTGGAATGGGAATGTGATGCTTTCTTTCCATGATTCCAACATTTGGAACAGACAGGAACATGAATGTGATGCAAGACTTTTCTAATTTCCACGTTTGACAGAGACAGAAATAGGAATGTGATTCTTGATAATTTATTCAACCTGAAATCACATTCCTAGATTGAGTGGGAATTTGATTCCTCCCTTAGCCCATGGGATTCTCAGATTCTTGACTCATTCATTAGGAAAAGGAAATATTGATTTTAATAAATTTTCAAAATAAGTGTTTCCTACGTAAGATTACTGAATTAATCCAAACACCGAAATGTCATTCCTCCATGTATCCAATTCCTAGGAATTTGATTCCTAGTAATCATATTCCTATTCCTACACAAGAAAATTCCCGGTAATTTGATTCCCGAAAGTCATATTTTTATTACTACTCAAGTTTCTGGTCAACCAAACACAGCCTAAATGTTTCCTTGTTTTCGTTTCCATGGAAATAATGTGGAAGGATGAAATGAATACCAAAGAAAACACTTAATAAAAGAATCAAAAGAGTAGGAAACCAAAAAGACAATGAAATTATTTTCACGATTATCAAAACTGGGCGGTCCGGGCCAACTTGTGTGCATCTTGACTAATTTTATGGTCTATATACGTCCCGCCACACACATAGGCTGGGTAAAGTCAATACCTCATGAGAACCATCAGATCTTGTGTAGGAGGCCCAAAGAAGATAAGAAAAATTGAATCCAAGAATAGGAGTCCATACCAACTCATCTATCCCTTGGGTTATTACAAAACATACTACTATAAAGGAAAACAAATTAGTGAGAATATGTGAGAAAATGTGCGGGACTTACGTTACGTGCGCGTGAAAGGTTGTTCTTTCGTATTGTGTTCTCAGATGGTTGAATTCCCATCATTTTTGGAAATAAAAAAAGAAGCATGTGCTTCCATCACGTTTTCTTTCGTTTGGTGTGTTTATGGTAACCAAATAAAAGCAATTAATTCGTTTAACATTTATTTTCTTGTGTTTTTATGGTGCAACCAAATGGAGTGATGCCCCTGTCTCTCTAACATTTTTCTTAAGATGGAATGTTTTATATTGCATCCTTCTGTTTATTGATTTCATTGGACGGCATAGCTTAAGCAGAATAATAGTAATATTTCATTATCGGCACCATAACACGCAGTAATGCTTAATTTCAACATTCCACCCAAAAGAATAACATCACTCGTTACTCGAGGGGAAACTGCCGTACATAAAATTTTACAGAAATGATATGTTTATAACCAATTTCTCCAAACCGGCTACAACTTGCTGACGTGGCAGCAAGTGGGCCCCACTTTCTCCGCTGAAGCGAAGAAAAAAAAATGAAAACCCAGTCGGCTCCCTCTCCACCGCCTAGCCCCGCCCTCATTTCTTTTCCTCCGACCAAACCAGAGAGACATAGGGCGAGTAGCTCGCCACCACAACTGCCGACTCTCCTCCTCTGGCCTCCCTCTCCACTTCCAGCTATTGCCGCCACCAAGAAAGAAATTAACTGTACAAGAAATTGGCTTGAAAACAAAATGGATCAAGGACTATGTACCTTCTTGCTGAAAATGGAATGAGATCAGCCACACACAGAAAATACTTAGGGGGTCATCTAATCTGGAACAACAGAAACGTTCATGGATTCCAATTGCGCGATTGTTTTGAAATTTATTATCGAAAATGGTGAATAACCTTTTCTTGGCGGCAGTGGCGGCGGTCGACGGAGGTGGAGAGGGAGGCCGGAGGAGGAGGGTTGGCGGTTGTGGCGGCGAGCTACTCGCCCTCTGCCTCTTTGGTTTGGTTGGAGGAAAGGAAATGGGGGCCGGGCGAGGCGGTGGAGAGGGAGCCTACTGGGTTTTCAAATTTTCGTTTTTTTTTTTTTGCTTCAGCTGAGAAAGTGGGGCCCACTTGCTGCCATGTCAGCAAGTTGGAGCCAGTTTGGAGAAATTTGTTGTAAATGTATCAATTCTCAAACTTTTATTTCATTCATATACTTCACTTAATTTACCATCATATCCTGGTATTAATACAGTGAAAAATGTTGTTCAAATCTCTTTAGGAAACAAGTTTTAATTTGTTTTGCGGTGGTCGAATTGACAAAATTGTATTTGAAATTGATGTACTCAAAGCTCTACTTAAAGTATCCAATTTCTCACAAATCAAAGTGAAATTTTATTTACGTTGACTTTTTATGATTGACCCAGAGTAGACAACGTCAAAGCAAACTTAAATTATATACTCCCTCCGTCCTAAAAAGTTTGTCCAACTTTTCTTTTTTGGTTGTCCCGAAATATAGGACCTATTTACAAATTTTAACAATGGAACAGTTGATATGTGTAATTGATGTACTCAAAACTCTACCTAAAGTATCTAATTTCTCACGAATCAAAGTGAAGTTTTATTTACGTTGACTCTATATGAATGATCCAGAGTAGACAATTTTAACAAAGGAAAGTTGATAAATTATATTTGTGCTCTTGGGATGCTATTAACAATCAAACCAATGAGACTAAAAGTAGAATATTTGAAAATTTTAAAGTTTAAAGTGTGCTAAAATTTTGAAAAAGTTCTCTGATTACAGTCGGGGTAAAATTTTCCGCTTTCCGGAAAATAATTAAAATTCAAAATTTGATTAACTCTATTCTATTAGAGTCAACTAATGAAAGGCAAACTTGAAAAATTATAAGTTATGAGTACCATTGTTTATTGTGCATAAAATGTTGAAATTTAAAAGTGGTAAAAACATTTTTGGGACGGAGGGAATATTAAAAGAAGATTTGGTGCATTATTTGAACCCTGGGGTCTACTTGTTTGTCGAATGAATTTAGCAACCCATTTGCTAAAATTATTTGACAAACCTAATTACTTGGAGGAGCCACACACGCTCGCTCATGGTGTTTTGAATAATACAATTATCTTAGGACTTAAGGGTTTGCTTCCACCTAATTTGGTCTCAAGTTTGATTCTCCTCGTCAACAAACTCATGGGGCCACTCGGGGTTATACTTGGTCGTTATCTCTAGGACCCTGGAATTAGTCAAGGTGCGCGTAAGCTGGCTCAAGCATCCAATTATCAACAAATAATACAATTGCGCCCATCCATGATTTGTAGAACAATTCCACAACGCTTGCCCACAGATTTTAAAATAATAAAACAGCACTTGCCTTGGGATTTTCACAATAGTACAATTGTGTCCGCCGACAGTTTTCAGAATAGTACGACAGCGCATTCAGAACAATACAACTACGACCATGGTTTGCGAATTGATACCACTGCGCTTGGCCACAGTATTGCGCCCCCAGTTTTTAGAACAAAAACAGTAGAGCCACCCATCGTTTCATTTGATGCTTACCTATTAGTATAACCCCTCCCCTACTCTTCTTGCATCTCGATCGACCTTCACTCCATCTTACTTAGGTATTGCTGACTCTCTTATTCTCTCACTACAACAAAAAAGGCTTTATGGGGCATTCAAAACTGCCTCAATAGGGAACCTGTTGGGGCGTTTTAACTATTGAGGCACTATGCCTTAGTGCCGCTTGTATCGATGCAGCTACAGGGGTAACGCGGCACTTGTTGTGAGGCACTTTAAGGAGCCTCAATAGCTCTTTCATGCTGCACTTTTAGGTGTTGCCTAAAATACTTATTAAGGCATTTGAATAAGGCACTTTAAGGAGCCTCGAGAAATTTCTATTGCTGCACTTCTAAGTGCCGCATATACTACTTATCGAGGCATTTTCCAATGCTGCCACAGAAATTCAAAATTCATTTTTTAATGAGTTATTATGGCATTCTAAAGTGCCGCATAAACCACAATCTGTGAGATCAAGAGGAACGTTTTTGCTACAATTTTGACTACTTTCTAAAGTGTCCACAACATCTTTCAGGGCATTTTTTTAATGCAGTATATTCAAGCAATCACAATAAAAGAAACTCTAAATTCCTTGCAATATGTATCCCAACAATGTCCAAAACAAAATAAGATATAATCATTAACTTCACCAAAGAGAGTCAACAAACTTCTTAAGGATCCAAAATGAAAAAGAAAAAACTACCAATGGTATACACAACACCATTCAAGAAATTTGTTAAGAACTTGAACTAGAAACTTACTAAAGTTTTCATCAAAAATCTAAAACAATACCATTCAAGATGCCATGGTATACACAAACAACTACCAATAAAAACATAACAAAAGTTATAAGTTCAGCATCCATGTGGCATAGCTCTCTCTACCATGCATCTTCAAACTAATCTCATCATTCAACAAAGCAACCATCATCATCTTTGACTACCTGATCAAAACAAAACCACATACAGCGGTTTTTAAGTCTACTATTTTTAAAATAAAGTAAAAACAAGACAATATTGGGCATTAAACGTACCAAAAGAAATAGGCCCGCGATATTGGTTTACCAATGGCATCGCTAATGGTCTTAAGGCTTGCATAAGGCCTAATCAAATGCTTGTCCGATTAGATTAGGTTTGAACATGAATCTCGCACCAATTAGCTCACGAGTTCTACTCCGCAAAATTCTGTACATGGATCCATACTACCAATTCGCCCTTTACCTACAATAGCTGTTGGGTTGGCTACGCTCTTGAAATAAACATAATCCCGACCCCACCTAGCATCAATCAATTAGAATTCGTCATATTGAATTTTTAGCAATATAACTCATGATTTGATAAGCACTTTCGCACATGCATTTGAGTCACTAGGATTCAACTGAAACTTGGGTTCCATTTTCTAGCATAAACAAAAAAAAAAAATCAGCACTTAGAGATGTCGGTTTAAACAAGTGTAAACCAATATTTTGCACTTCAAGTAAGAATTCCAACATTACATTAGCATGCAATACTCATTTTTTCAAGCATATGCAGAATATTGCCGTTCAAAAACTATGATATATCTATATTTGAGCACTCCAAGTACGTAATTTTTTTTGAATTAGCATGTAATCCTCAATTTCGGCATAAAAAAAGCCAAAGACTTAAAGATGCGGTTTGAGTAAATATAAACCAACAAAGAAGAATCCTAACACCCAAATTGAGAAGCATCCAAAATTGAGAACTGAACTTTAACATGCAAAATTTACGATTACAAATACGTCGTCGAATTCATAAATCTGAGGATATTGCACTACAGGTGTAGAGAAATAAATAGTCAATCAACCATTTACAAGTAAATGAAACTAAAAAGGTAGCGCCCTTTTGTAAAAACTCATCACTAAATCATCTCCTTGGTCACTATCATAATCCTCTCTCGCTAGCTAAATTGACAAACAAGGATATACAATAAGAACTCAATTACCCAGAGGAAAAGAAATTTAAGAAGTTAATATTATTATTGCCAAAAATTTAAGTAGATTTTAATACCATCATCTAATTAAACATGATATGGAGGTTGGGAGCGCCTCTTTTACACAGAGAGTTGCAACTCTAGTCTCCCTCCTATCCTTTTGACTATGCAAAAACTAAACATACCATTGCCGATCAAAAACAACTAACACACGAGAGACACATATCCTTGAAGTTGCATCTATCATCCTGCAAGTACACAATTTCACTTTGTCAGATATTGAATCTACTTCTAAAAAGAAGAATAAAAACAGCAAAACCAAAAAGAAAATCAGTCACATCTTCATATTCTATGCCCTTCAAGAGCTATTGTAGTATACCAAATTAATCACAGCAAATCTATGCTTGTCTTCAGCAAATCTATGGTTGTCTTTTGCAAATAAGGGTGGGTAAAAATAGGTACCTTGACCTGGATATCCTTGAGAAAATCATCAGCGTAATACAAAGAGTTTCTTCCTTGTGTTTATGCCGAAGAGTTGTTGTATTTTAAGAGCTATACACAAACCATGAAACTTTTGCTTTCGTTAAATTGGCCAAACACTAGCATATCTGATGAGGCCGGTTTTCTTCATTCACGAGAGGTTCGACTATTATGTCCAATAACCAACTCCTTTTACCCAGATGTCTGTTGCCTTTATTTGATAGGGCAATACCTGTTGTCAAGAGTTCAATTGCCCAGATACACAACATTGCTAACCAGACTTTGAAACAATGAACAAAATAGATTAGTGAAAGGAAGCTATTTTTCATGTGAGAATACAATTAATGTTTCAACAAACGTGAAGTAAGATATCTCTAAGCAAATTAGCACATCCATATGTACCTGTTGCATAAAGTCACCATTATGATTAGATTGCAACATACATCAATCTTTTAGGCACCATTGTATTATTCACGAACATCAGTATTTTGTCAGAGCATCCTCAATTCATGTGTTGGATGAGGAATGAAAAAACAAACATAGAACATTACAATTTCATATATAAACTTGAATGTAAACGTACTTTGGGTTTTTTGCCGTGAAGACAATTCTGAGATCCATGGGCGTAAGGGGAGTAGAGACTATAGAGACCATTAGGGATAGAGAGCGGATGGAACCGGTGGACCCGACTCGGTTTTAAAGGCTAAGACAGATTTGAGGCCCAACTAGAAGACGTAGATCAAGTGAGCAATTCTGATTTTGATTTGGTCCTGGGGCGACCTATTAGGACTCACGGCCCAACTTGGAGACGTCCTCGCCGGTAGAGGAGGACCTTGGTCCAAACAGATCTTGTCGTCAATAATAGCGGCGAAGACTTGCTGATGGTGGTGGCCGAGCACTTCGCCTCGGTGATGGAAGCCGACCATGGAGGGAGGAAGAGAGAGTGGTAACTCTAGGGCTGTAAATTAGGTCTGTAACTTTAGTGGAAAATGGAGTTTTTTTGAGGGACAATTGCTGGTACCAAGGATGCCCAAAAAGTTAAATCCCCCGCCCATTTGCTTACACGGGCTATAAAGTAGCTTAAAAAAATATTTTTTGGTTTGAAGGGTTAATAAATGGCCAAAATGTTAAATTATACATTATTTGGGGACATAATTTAGAATAGGATGATATTTTTTGTCTGATCAAATGTCTAATGATATGAGATTAATTTTAGTTTAATATGAAATAATCTAATTCATAATCTGCAAAACATAAACGGGTCTGATAGCAAAAAAAAACTTCAGGTGGAGCTCGGGTGGTGTTCTATAAAGCATTAATGCCTTCGGAATCATTAACGTCTTCTGATTATGTGATTATTGATATCCGAAGATTTTCTAATGTGGTGAAAATGACGGAATAACAAAATCGTAAAATTGTAACTGTTTAGATCGACCATTGTTAAATATATACTCACAATAACCTTTAGAATATATACTTTCAACTTACTTGGTAGTAAACTAAGTCTTATATAGTAATTGAATGTATAGTAGTCACACAACTGTAACACAATCATAACGATCAAGATCGTTGATTTCATTGTGCTTGTTGATTAAACCCTTCATATAAAATTTTGGCTAGATCGGGAATAGAAAACTCTATCGTCGAGACACAATTGATAATAAACTAAGTTTTTGAAGTAGTTAAATACATACTAGCACACGACTATGACAAAATCATAATGATCAAGATTGTTGATTTCGTTGTGCCTAATGATTCAATCATTCATTTCAAATTTTGTTTCCATTATGTTTAGAAGGCTCATTCATCGGAATTCAATTGATAGTAAACTGAGTCTTGTGCCATAGTTGAATGTATAGTAGGCACACAACCACAACACGATCATGACAATCGATATGTTAATTTTGTTGTGCTTGTTGATTAAATTATTCATGTAAATTTTTAGCTCAATCAAGTTTAAAAAGCCCCTTGATCAAAGTATATTTGAAGAACGGCGTCGTGTGCTTGTTATATAACAAATCTATAAGCTTTTGATGCATAGCCGCACAAATGCCCTAATAGCTTTGGGAGGTTGTCTTTTGAGGCAATTACAAGTGCCTTAACAGATTGTCAAAAACACACGTAAGTATTTTAAATTGGAAATTAAATTAGGTCCAATCAAATGCCGCTAAAGGAAAAAGGAAGTGAAAAAAATAAATAGCAAAACGACGTAGTATTATGCCTCTAAAAAACTGCCTCATTACACCCAGTTTTTAGAGGCATTAGCAACTGCCCCATCAAAATTACCACAAATAAATTAAATATGTAAAATTTGGAAAAAGATCAAGTGCCGCAATAGGTACAATCAAATGTGGCACTTAAGAAGGTGGTGCCTCATTAGTAACTTGATAGGGCAGTTTAAAAAAAATGCCCTTTAAAAAGTGCCCCAAAATCCCTATTTTGTTGTAGTGTCTTTTTATCTCGTTTTCAACATCCTTGCCCTATCAAAGCGCAACAACTCTTCCCTATTTATTTTTTAACCTCGTACTCAAATACCACCAGTCGAAGGAAAGAAATCTAGCAAGGGTAAGAAGATCTCATCGATTCTCGCTTTTGTTATAAATCTAGCTAGTAGTTACTCGATTTGCCAGAAACATCAATTTTGTCAATTATTTTATTAGAATGGGCTTCTCCTTGTTATTTTCTTACACATTGTAGAACGATAGTTACAGTAACGAAATCATCCGTCAACTTTTCTTGAAAAAAAATCTTGACAGTAACAAGGTAATTAAAGCCATATATTTTGTTTAGTTAACTGTTTGTTGCAGTTATATTATCTAGCTAGATGTATCGTTTGATGATGAATTGAAGCCCTATCTTGATTGTTCGCTAATTAATTTACGCGTTTGAATATGGTAGGGATGTTAATTCCAATATTTTTAAATCATGGTAAATATAGCAAAAGTAGTCAATACAGTGATGGAGTTTGAACCCGCCAAAAACAAAAATAAATTGCTTAATGAAAAACCAATTAGAATATAGTGTCGGAGCTAGAAATGTATTCTTTCCGCAGGCTTTTTGGTATATCTCACGATGACTTATGTCTTGTATATTCACATCAAAAAAATTTAATTACAGACTCTTGTATGGTAGTACTTGTTTTACATACTCAAATTATACTTTTGAAAATTCTAAATTTAGATCTCCAAATAACTCCATTCTTTAAAATCTCAAGTTTCTATGATTGTTGATTCCAAAAACTGTTTCAGTTTTAGAATTATCTTACTCTTGTTTTACCATCAAAATTTTTAGGTAAGGGAGTTTTTATTGATGCATCAAAGATGGAAAAACAGAAAAGAAGACATTGGTTGAGAATAGGAATATATAGAAGTAACATCATAAGACAAAACGGCTTCATGTCGCCGATCCCAAATATACAGGCTTGTGGCTTATATCCCAAAAAGGACGAGGTAATTAACTTTAATTTTCATCTTGTCTGAGGACGTATAGCGTTTGTTTAGGATAACACGGAATGTTGCAATACTCAAAACACAAGGTCACACGAATAATTTTTTTTGAAGAGAAAAAAAGATTTTTATTAAAATTACAAAGATTGAAAGGATTCAAAGCATGAAGCATCACAATGAAGCAAGAGAAAACAACAAGGCACCCATGCACTCGGACAATCATATGCCGTTAATACCCAAAAAAAGAAATAACAACTCATAATTAACAAGATGCCGACTAAGACCAAAAAATACACTCACGTATCCACACATAGGGAAAACACCCACCCAAGTACAACAAACAACACTCACGCACCCACAAAGGAATACACCAAACCCAAAGCTAAAAAACCAAAGAATCAATCATCGTGCTAAGGAGCCTGAATATTAGCCCTTTCAACATCTTCAGCTTCTATTGTAACGACACTAACAAATGGTTACACAAATGGTAACCATTTGTCATTTATGGATTTTTTTTTATCTTGCTGGGGGCCGAGGTTAAAGTTCTACTTCAATTTTTTTTTTTCTTTTTGTTGTGAAGGCTTGATTATTCCATACATTAGGAGGAACACCAAGACAGGATGACCAAACACTTTTCTAAGGGCTAAAAGCTTGACCATTAGGGTTCGTTTGATTAGCAAGAGAATGCTTGATTTATTTATTTAGTTTTTTTCCACTGTCAATATAATCGTGTTCCCCGCTTTTGGATCCTTGGCGTTATTAGTCTCAGACCCATTAATCTTTGTAATTTGTTTTCAAAAATTAATAATTTTTTTTTGCGATTGAAAAAAGAAGAAGAAGAGAATGCTAGTAACTGGTAAAATGAGGAGAAATAATAATAATAATAATAATAATAATAATAATAATAATAATAAAAACTCCAATCAATGTTTTGCGTACGTGTTTCCTTGTAAGGAGAACAAGAGAAAATGCAAGAAACTAACGAATCAATGTATAACCCATTAATGCATATGAAGTTGTCTTTTTCATTTCTTTTTTTTTTTTTTTTTTTGCAAACAAGCACAAAGAAATTTCTAAAGTGGTTACCTTTGAATGGAATTCCAAATTTATCCTCCCTTTTCCATTTATAAAAAATCAAGGTTAAATTCCAGTCTATCCCAGTTTTTTATGAACACCCCCTAACGTTTAAAATCGTTTAGACAGATCCCCTCATCTTTCATCGTTACCTATTCCTAACCGTTTCCGTTACATAACAGTTTGTACTTGTGAGTTTTGCACATTTTTTTCAGACAAAAATGCCCTTCAACAACATTGTAACAATTGTAACCCTTCTCTCCTCTAAAACTTAACCCTGTTCGTTTCTCAGTTTAGTTTTAGTTTTAATTTTGATGATATCATCATTTTCCTCATTTCTCTATCTATTTCTCTCACTCATTATACCTGATGACATCATCAAAACTAAACTAAACTATCTAACCAAACACAGCCGTCATCTCCCTCGTTTCTCTCTTTTCTTCAGCCGACTGGAATTCTGCTCCTTCTCTCACTGATCAAATCTCTCTCTCTCTCTCTCTCTCTCTCTCTCTCTCTCTCTCTCCTTTTCTCTGCTTGAATTTCTTGGGTTCTGAAATTAGAAGATTTCATAAAAATTCTTACCCACCCCTCTCTCTGTGACCTCTTGTTTGGCGATGGAAGTGGCAGCAATGGTGTTGCCCGAGTTGGCTTTGATCCAACCAAACCCGAACCCAAACCAGAAAGAGATCGTGCTTACTGATTTCTTCGCTGTGCCGAAATCACCGTTGAAGCTGACCGAAGCGGAGATGGTGCTGAGGAGGGTGAAGGAGATGCAGGCCATGAAGAGAATGGAGGCCAAGAAGAGGCTGCTGGAGAAGCAGAGGAGGGAAGTATTAATTGGTGGTGGTTGTAGGGAGTAAAAACCACCGGCGGGGACGACGGCCGTGGCGGATAATGGGTTTGCCAGTTGGGCAATTGACTCGGCTTGGAGGAACAATGCTTTTTGTTGAGCCACGGACAAACTAAAGAATAATGTGGAGCCTAAAAACTCACGGAGGTTTGTAATTATTTATGTTGTGTTTTTGTTTTCTTTTTATTGGTAAAGCATTTACAAATTGGTGTAACCGTGTAAAGATATGTTTCAAAACGTGGGTAGCAATAATCTTTCATGGTAACAGAATCTAATTAACAGGATTCTTATAGGATGTGGTCAACGAGAATTAATTGATGGACCCGACTATTTGTACAAACGGGAGTGTCTAGAAAATGTACCGACCGTGTTCAGGGATCTACTTTTGACTCCGAAACGAGTGATCCGAACCGTTCATTATTCTTCAAACATTTTTTCGAAGGGCCTGATAAATTTCAGCTCAATCGGACGGTTAGAAGTGCTTGAACCAAAGTTCTACCGTTTCATGTACGGAAGTAGGTCATTGTAGTTGTCTCCAATACCCTAATAATTATCTCTCGCCGTTTGTAAACAAGCTGCCGATTGAGGAGTGGAAAAGGGTATGGATTCTGAAGGCAACACCGTGCAGAAATGGTCAAGGAGACAAGGTACTCATATCTAATCCGTTAGTTGTTCGCATTTTAACTTGGCCATATCATGGTTTATTTTTCAGCTTCTCCTATATACATTTGAGCTCTTACATGTTCACAGGAAATGGAAGCTACTTCAGCTCATGCTTCGCAGAAGAATATGTACGTGCGTACTTGTCTTCAATACGCTAACAATTATCTCTCGTCGTTTGTAAAGGAGTTGCCTGTCGGGGAGCAAAAAAAGAGATGGATTCAAAAGGCAACAATGGGCAGAAATGGACAACAAGACATGGTACTCAAATCTAATCCGTTAGTTGTTCGAATTATCACTTGGCCAAATCATAGTTTATTTTTCAACTTCTCCTATATTCATTTGAGCTCTTACTTGTTTACAGGAATATACTTCTTCAAGTCCTTATACCTATTCTGCTGATGCTCCTTGAACTCTGGAATTATTGATGCTATCTTTTGGCTTATGCTGATGAAAAACCATGGATAAGGAAATCATCAAGGGCCACCGGCCCACCGGGTTGGGGAGTGGAAGCCTGGACTCGCACTAATGTCGCTACCAATTTTTTACCGGGGAAATGACCTTCTAAGCCACATTTGTATTAACTAAAAACATAGCACTAGTAACATATTGCCATACCCAATGGATTAAAAGCCGAGGGAAGTCAATAACCTCCATAACATCAAAGAGGAAAGCCCAAGCTACTGAATTGTAGGCTTTCATCAGATCAAGCTTAAAAGCACACCTAGGCAAACCCTCATCCTTGTGGTAACTGTTAACAAGCTCTTGCATGAGAAGCACATTGTCAATGATGGACCTGTCCTTCACAATAGCAGGATGACAAGGATTGATAAGATGGGCCAGCAGTGGTTGCATCCTCTGCACCAGGATCTTAGAAATACATTTAAAAGGAACATTGCTGCATGGAATAGGTCAAAAATCCCTGAGAGTGAAATAGTGAATGGGAGTTAGTCTTGGGAATGAGAAATTGCAGTAGAATTCCAATGTTGAACCATGACCACTAGAGATTGAAGAAAGATTGGGCAGCCTTAGTACAGTCCTCTCCCTATTATCCCAGTTATCTATCTATCTATCTATCTATCTATCTATACTCCATATAAAAGATTGACTTGTTGTAAATGTGATTGGCAATTTCTGGGATTCGTTAATCCTTTTTTATTATGTATTCTTTTCTTTGGGGTTTGGGGGAGTTTTATTTTTGGTTGTGTCTAGATAATCCACCCCTTGATTGAAGCTTTTGAGGATCTCTTCTTGCTCGTGCATTGCCTTGGATTCGGTTCTTGAAAGGTATAACGGTTGCATTATCATATCATCACCTAGTTTGGTAGTTCATACTTTTTCTTGAATCTTGTTGTTGCATTCTAGTATCTTAGTTTTAACATGAATTATTTTTCTAAGGCATAGAGCTCTTTCCTTCTAGTTTCAAAGATTAGTGCTAGTTGAGCGCTACCTGTTGCACTCGCTAAACTTGCTAGCGCTTTTCTTGTTTGCACATCTCCGTTGCGCCTGTTGAGTGCTTGTTGCTTGTCTCCGCGCACAACTTCGAGCGCAACACTTGTTTACTGGTGTATGTGGCTTAATCTTATTGGTTGGTGCTAGGGTTGTGTCCGTGGCACTATAGAAGCCTCATTTTCTCTCTTTTTACACTACCACTTGCATCATCAGTTTTACTGAGAGAGAGGAAAACGCCATTTTTACATTAGCTGTGTTCTTGGTGCAAAAATGATGATCTAAACATGGTTTTAATAATTTTTGTTAGTCAATCTAGAGCTATGCTTTTGTTCACCATGCATATGACCTAGACTGATTTTGTTTTACAAAAACCTTGATAAAAAATCATGTTTTTCATACAGTGGTCAGTTGCCTTTCATCCTACATGAGCCGAATTTGTTCGGTGCCAATTTGTTTTGGAGATCAAGACGTGGTTGCTTGAGGAGTTCACAAAATCAAAGAGGAAGTATGGGGCGGTACTGCAACAAGGGTTGCATTTAGGTGTCACTTGAAGCTTGTGGGTAATCCCTGAATTGAGAACTCTTGTAATCCTTTTGATTTGTGATAGAAAATTGTAGGAATAGGCCGTGCTTTTATACTTAGGGTATTAGACCCTAAGTAGTTTCCACGTATCTCTTGTATTTTGTCTTGTTTATACATCTTGGCATTAGATTGTGCTTGTTGAACTGTGCAATTAGAAATGGCTTATGGGTGATTGACATCTCTGATCTTGTTTAAATTTTATCTTGGTGTCCTATTCACCCCCCTCCTCTAGGATAGTTTATTGGTGTTAATTAGTTTCATTTGGTATCAGAGCATTGTGTGCTCATTGTTTGGCTTCACTGCCTGAGTTTGATCCTATTATTGGTGTTAATAAGTTATGAGTACCGACGAATTACCAAAAAAATGTAGGCAAATAGTGTCGTATCAAGATGATTAATGAGAGTGAGAATATCTTATTTACGGATGCGGCACAAACGGGTAGTTTGCGCAGCGTGGATCTCGGCCGTCCATCCCGAGATCCAACAACTCCAAGCCGTGCATAGTGTTTTTTTTTTTGAATTTGCAGTGAATTTAAGGAGGAGAGAGAGTGCACGGCTCGGAGCCGTTGAATCTCAGGATGGACGACTGAGATCTGTGCGGCGCAAACTCCCCGTTTGCGCCGCATCCGTAAATGAGATTCTCTTGATGAGACTATTAGTTTTCACTGAATGGTATCACTTAACGTTTCCTTGTTTTCGTTTGGTCCATGGAAATAACTTGAAGGATGAAAAGAATACCAACGAAAACAAAATAATCGAACTATTATGAAACCAAAAAGCCAATGAAATTATTTTAACGTTTACTAAACTCGGAGTCCGAGCCAGCTTGTATGCATCTCGACTAATTCTATAGTCTATGTAAGCCCCGCTATACGCATAGATGGGCAAAGCCAATACACCATGAGAACCATCAAACTTAGTCCAGGTGGCCTCTAGAAGTTAAGAGTAGTTGAATCCAAGATATGGGCATATTTAAAAATTTCAACAAAGGAAAGTAAATAAATTCTATTTTTGCCCTTGAAATGCTTTTAACAATCAAACCAATGAGACCAAAAGAAGAGTATAATTGAAAATTTAAAGTTTAAAGTGTGATAAATTTTGCAAAGTTCTCTGGTTACATTGGCGGCAAAATTTTCTGCTTTCCGGATATCAATTTAAATTCAAAACTTGATTAACTTCCATTTTATTAGGAGAGTAAGTTATTTCTGCCGGCGGTGGAAACAAATGTTTTCTCCAAATCAATCACAGCGGTCTGTGTGATTATGTATTACACAATCATATTGACTACACAATCACATGGACCGTTGTGATTGATTTGGAGGAAACATTTGTTTCCGCTGGTGGTGGAAATAATGTTTTCAGTCAACTAATGAAGGGCAAACTTGAAAGTTACAAGTTTTGGGTAGCATTGTGTATTGTGCATAAAATGTTAAAATTTAAAAGCAGGATAAACAGTTTAGGACAGAGGGAGTATTAAAAGAATATTTGGTGCGTTATTTGAACCCTGGGATCTACTTGTCAAATGAGTTTAGCAACCCATTTGTAAAAATCAATTGTGATTTTAGCAAATGTGTCGCTAAAATTATTTGGCAAACCTAATTACTTGGTGGAGCCACCGACGGTATTCAGAATATATAATACAACAACACTCGCTCAAGGTTTTGGTTGTTAGCTCTAGCTAGGGCCCCAAAATTAGTCGAGGTGCGAGCATGCTGGTTTGGACATCCAGTTATCAAAAAAAATAAAATTGCGCTCGTCCACAGTTTCTAGAACAATTCCACAGCGCTTGCCTACGGTTTTCATTACAATAAAACAGCGATCGCCCACTGTTTTCAAAATAGTACAACTTGGCTGGCCCACAGTTTTCAGAATAGTGCAACTGTGTGTTTAGAACAATGCAATTGCGACCATGGTTTGCAGATTGATACCACTGCGCTTGACCACAGTTTTGCGCCCCTAGTTTTTAGAACAAAAACAGCAGAGCCACCCACCGTTTCATTTGATGTTTGCCTATAAATATAACCCCTCCCCTACTCTTCTTGGATCTCAATCGACCTTCACTCCTTTATCTTACCTAGGTATTGTTGACTCTCCAGCTCTCCTTTTATCTCGTTTTCAACATCCTTGCCTTGTCAAAGCGCCGCCACTTTTTTCTATTTTTCTTTAACCTCTACTCAAATACCATCGGCCGAAGGAAAGAAATCAAGCAAAGGTATGAAGATCTCATTGATTCTCACTTTTCTTATAAATCTTGCTTGTAGTTACTCAATTTACTAGAAACACCAGTTCTGTCGATTATTTTACTAGAAGGGGCTTTTCTCCTTGTTATTATCTTATACGTTATGGTTATAGATTATAGAACGAGAGTTATAGTAATGAAATCGTCAGTCAACTTTTCTTGAAAAAAATCGTGACAATAACAAGGTTATTAAATCCATATATTTTGGTTATTTAAATGTTCATTGCAGTTATAGTATCGTGATGTATCGGTTGATGAATTGAAGCCCTATCTTGATTGTTTCGTATTTACGCCTTTTAATTGGTAGTGATGTTAATTCTAATATTAGGCTTTTTGGTATATCTCACGATGAATTATGTCTTATATATTCATATCAAAAAAATTTAATTACGGACTCTTGTTTTTCAATGACACGGCATGGTAGTACTTGTTTTCCATAATCAAGTTATATTTTTGAAAATTCTAGATTTAGATCTCTGAACAACTCCGTTCTTTAAAATCTCAAGTCTCTATGATTGCTGACTCCAAAAATTAACTATTTCAGTTTTAGAATTATCTTACTCTCGTTTTACCATCAAAATGTTTAGGTAAGGGAGTTTGTATTGACGCATCAAAGATGGCAAAGCAGAAAGGAAGACATTGGTTGAGAATAGGCATATATAGAAGTAGCATTATTGGACAAAACGGCTTCATGTCGCTGATCAGAAATATGCAGGCTTGCAACTTATATCCCGAAAAGGACGAGGTAATTAACTTTAATTTTCATCTTGTACGTCTGTGGACGTAAATGTTAGAGTTTGTTTAGGATCACACTAAATGTTGCAATACTCAAAACACAAGGTTACACGAATATTTTTTTCTGAAGAAAAAAATAAAGATTTTTATTAAAATTACAAAGATTGAAAGAATTCAAAGCATGAAGCATTACAATGAAGCAAGAGCAAACAACAAGGCACCCTTGCACTCGGACAATCATATGCCATCAATACCCGAAAAAGGAAATAACAACCCATGATTAACAAGATGCCAACCAAGATCGAAATATACACCCACGTATCCACACACAGGGAAAACACCCACACCCATGTAGGACAAACAACTCTCACGCACCCTCTTTTTCTTGATGGGGGGCCGAGGTTAAAGTTCTACTTCATTTTTTTTGTTTTTTATTTTCTTTTTGTTGTGAAGACTTGATTATTCCTTACATTAGGAGGAACACCAAAAAAGGATAACCAAACACTTTTCGAAGGGATAAAAGCTTGACCATTCCATTTATCATTCCCACATCCTCTAACTACTTCCGCAGGCGAGACAAAGCAGAGACGTGACAGGGATTTGTCTTGGGCAAATCGGTGTCTTAATACTGTGAGACTAACCCACGGTACCATAGTCGTTTCCGAATCTTGATTTGCTCAGTCTCCCACGGGGAAATTTCTAAAGTAGTTACCTTTGAATGGAATTCCAAATTTATCCTCTCTTTTCCATTTATTAACATGAGAGTATTTTGAATATGTGAGGTCAATTTAGGTAACTACATCTGGTTTCTCGTGACTTCTATTGTAACTTGTAAGCGAATTCTACGATGGAAAAAACTTAAATGTAGTTTTCCTACAAAAGTTTCATTGTTGCCAAACACATGCAAAAGAAAAAAAAAATTCTCTTTTCTCTCACTTTGCGTTCTATCATTTTCATTTTTGTTGTTTCATTTTCTAATCAAACGGACCCTTAGGTGCTTCCATCCATTACGAGCATAGAAGGAGAAATGGAAAATGGGGATGGATTCAAAAGGCAACAACGGGCAGTAATGGTTATCAAGACAAGGTACTCAAATCTGATACGTTAGTCATTCGCATGTTAACTTGCATGGCCAAATCATAGTTTATTAATCAACTTCTCCAATATTCATTTGAGCACTTACTTGTTTACAGGAAATGGAAGCTACTTCAGCACATGTTTCACGCATGAAGATGTGCGTACTTGTCTTCAATAAATGAGTTGCCGATTGAGGAGCGAAATGATTCCAATACTCAAACCAAACGGGGACTAACAGATACCCACTTGCCTCAATCAATGGGAAGTCCCTGTCATGGCATAAGGATGCCATTGGAATCATTTTCCACTCGATGCCAATGGAAACATGCCGCCAAACCAATCTGCGACCATTTTCCATGACAGTCAAAGTGTTGGTGATAAGCCTCAAATGTTGTATATATCCGGGCTTATCTCGCTCATTTTGATCACACACACGTGCATTTTGTGTCTTTATACGATTGATTTTGCGCGAGTTGTGTTTTTGATGAGTTTCAGAAAATCGGAACTAAAAGGTGTGTTCAAAGCTCCAAATAATCCCCGATTGTATCCGGAAGTAACCAAGATTCCACAATGCCGTGGAGGACAATTGCCGAAGCTTAGAATTTGATTCAAGAAGTTTTGGAAGGTTCAAGGAAGGCCCGAAACAAAAGAACAATAAATTTGGAGTTATGATCGAGCTTCGAGAAAATCTGACCAACTGATAAAAAAAGCTCATTACTTTAAATATACAAAAGGTTATGAAGATGAGGTCAATTGGGTTTGAAAGTAGACTCATAGAGCTTTCCAACGGTTCAAGAATAGTCTCATTCTGAGTTCAGACGAAGCCGAAAAATGCCCACGAAGTTGGGTCAAGAATCTGCCTGACCAGAGCAATCTGGATCGATCCAGATCCCTAGTGGATCGATCCAACTTCATCAGAAACCCCCCAAACCACTTTGGATCGATCCAAGGTCATGGTGGATCGATTCAACTTCATTAAAATACTCCAGATCGACTTGGATCGATCCAGAACTATGGTGGATCGATCCAACTCCACTCAAATTGTTCCAGAGCCATCTGGATCGATCCACTTCCACAGTGGATCGATCCACATCAATCCATGGAACATTTTTCAAGCACTTTTTGTACTTTCTACTTATGGAAAGTTTCTATTAAAAGCATTATTAGGATATTTTGAGAGAGATGGAAGGTATTCTATGTGTTGTTTGTGATTTTCTCTAGTGTTAATGTCGTAGGTCAACTTAGGTTCTTCACTTAAAATTGGATTTTAAGTTTATTAATCATGTTTTGTTTCTCCTTCAACGTTTTAATCTTATTTCTTGCTATGGTTTGTGAGTAGTTTAAGTAGGCTTAGTCATGGGGTGATTAGCATTCCATGACTTGGTATTAATCCATCCATCTCATGTTGTAACATACACCTCTTATTTATCAAATATTTGGGGTTGCACTTTTATGTACCAAAGGGTGGGTTTGTTAATCTCTTTGATCACACATAGTCAAGAGCTTAACTACTTGGCATGTGTGATACTTTGGGCGATGTCAATCCATCCGTTTGCCAAATGAATCGAAAATCCTAATCTTTGTTAAACACATTTTTCTAGTAAAGGTTTTAAAATCTAAATCTTCCATTCGGGGGCATTTAACAATGCCTCGAGCCGGTCATCAAGAGGGGATGGATTAACCCGAGTCATGGTAGTTAAATACCCCTAGACTTTGCCTTAATTTAATTTTTCATTTTTAATCTTCCGAGTCATTCACAAAGTTAAGTGAATTCCACCCTCAAACTACAAAACTAAGTTTGTCGCTTTAAGGCAGAAAACCTACACTTGCAAGACAACTCTTACGCTGGGTGCGTTCGGTCCCTGTGGATTTGACCCGGTCTTACCGGTTATTATGCTACTGCCGACCTAGCTCTACACTTGGGGTGACACCATCTATGATATAATCCAAGGTTGCAAGCAGTTGGGATTCTACCTCGTGTGGGTCGGATGGGTTTAGGCCCGGATGGGAGTGATTTCCTATTACGTTTAGAATTTCCTATTGGGTTTAGGTTTTCCTATTGAGTTTAAGATTTATATCTCTATAAATACTCTTGTTGTCTCTCTTTTTGGAGTGTGGTAGCACAATGTGAGCAGAATAGGCTAAGAGTGTGAGAGAGGGAGCTGATTGTGGCCTCCCCCTACCGGAGTGGGAGCTAGTTATTTCTCACCGGAGAAGTTTTTTCATGTCTTTGTATATTTGAGAATACATACGGATGAATGAAGTTTTTTCTCAGATTTCTTGTGTGTGTTTGAGTGCGTGCATGACCCGAAATGCACAACCCAATGCTTGGTAATAATCTCTTTTGAATACAAAACTCAGTTCAAGTCCTCATGCCTATTTTGTTGATGCTCCTTGAACTTTGGAATTACTGATGCTATCTTTTGGCTTATGGTGAGCTAAAATCTGATTTTGTGGTGAAGTAATTTCTGTTGTGAAAAATCCTAAGAGAGAAATGGTGGCTTATGAAAACCATGGAAAAGGAAATCATCAAGGGCCAACGGGTTGGAGAGTGGAAGCCCGTGAAAAACCGATGGGAATTGTAAGTTCTACTATGGAAAAGCATAAGAGAGAAATGGCGGCTGATGAAAACCATGGACAGGGAAGTCATCAAGGTCCACCGGAGTGGTGAGCAGAAGCCAGGCCTCGCACTAACGCCAATTACTTATGGAAAACCGATTGGAATGTGGATCATGGTTTGCCCTTGATGCAAACGCAAGTGCAAATTTTGATGGTGTGAATGAGGGATGTTGCTACTATTTTGCTTCTATTCTTATTTTTTGTTGCAATTATAAGCCTTTGATGATTGTTAATACTGTTGCTATTGATGACAGATTGTGCCCATTCTAGTTTTGAATTATGAGATTCTATTTGTGCAGCTAGTGCTGTTGTTTTGTCCCCAACTTTAGAATCATGGTTTTGACATCATAAGCGTTCAAATGTTCGACATTAGAATCATGGTTTTGTACTTCTTTTTTCCCACTTTGTGTTGGTTACTTGTTAACACTCTCCTTTTTGGGGTTTGGATGACATATGATTGGTAAAGGCTTAGGTGTATGGATTTTTGCCCTCGGCTGCCATTGTATCCAAGTTTCCTTTTGTCTTTGTATTCATCATTCAAGGATTTAATAAAACTTCATCCCTGTTGAAAACAAAAAAAAGGGTTTAACACAAATTCCAATGTACTTTTTTCATTTTCTTATACACTTTTCACATATTTCGAATACATTTTTTTTACACATTTCAATGCACTTTTTAAGTTTTAATGTCAACCCAATAGGCTAATTTTAGAATTTTCCAACAAAAAAAACCTGGAAACATTACTCGTATTCCATCTTCCATTCATACTTTTTTTTTTTTTTTGCGGTAAATTTGATTCATTAACCCAACCAATTCTAGGAGCAAAGGGGCATACTCCATAAGCAAAGCAAACAGGTTCTACAATTAATTAAAAAAAAAACACAACACGACGCATCACACTAACATCACACCTATAGCTAGCACCGAACAAAGCACTAACAATCAATTTGAACCAATACAAACTGACCACTAGACCAATTGGTATACAAAAGCCTTCTAGAAACTTTGCCATTGATTGCAAAAGAGTATGTTGGATCCTTCATATAGACTGAAGTAATTGTATTATGTATCCGACACGTATATCTATTTTGGATCGGATCCTCTATTGTCATGATATTTATAAAAAAAGAATATTAAATTAGTTAGAAAATCGATGGGTTTTTTTTTTTTGATCGGCAAAAGAAATTTATTAATCTTTAGAAACACATTACAAAGATTAAAGGAATCCTAAGGAAACAGGCATCACAACGGAAAATGAACATCCCAACTAAGTTGACACCCTCACAACCGACAATCATATGCCACTTAAGACCCAAAGGGAAAAGTTAACAGAGGAATATCATTGGCAAGGTACCAACCAAAAGACAAAACACCAGAACTACAAAATCCAAGACTGCTACGAAGAAACTCCACAAATCCTTAGATCTGGACTCATGAGCACCATCTAATCTTCACAAAATGTCGGATAAACCTCCTGAATTCAAGCATCTCCACAGCAAAACAGAAGTAGCATCACAGAGACGTTAGACAGAAGCAGCAAAAACAAAAATCTTCATCAAATAGAAGCAGCTTCAGCATCAGATAAGTAGCATGAGAAAACACTATTAGACATACTCTGAAATCTTTGCAACCTTTAGCTTCCTAATGCCTTTTATGCATCTTTTAAAATCCTCCACTGAGTATTCTTTCAGAGCAAAGTTAGCTTTCGTCCAAAAGGCAATTCTAGTCTGAATATCATCAATCAGTTTGTCCGATGCCAATGCCTTCTCCCTAAAAATAATTTGGTTTCTTTCAAGCCATATTGACCCATAGAACCGCAAAAAAACAAATCTCCCAGCATGCTTTTTCAACATTTTGTATTTACTTGAAAGCCACCAAACCATAAGATCATAGATGTTACTAGGGCATACCCATGTCGTTTCCCACCAATTGATTATAAAGGACCAAACCTTCCAAGCAATTTTGCAATGAAGTAATACATGAGTAGCAGTTTCTAACTCTTCTCCACATAAACACACTGACCCATCTCGGTGGTTATCTATCGTTATCTCGATCTAAAGAACACAATAACCATTTTGGAGGTCTGGATTTGAATATTTACACCCTTGTTAGCTTGTCGGCAATCATATTTGCTGGTGTCCTAGCAAACTGAGAAACACAACTCTCAAACCTTTTTGCACTTTGTTGCCTACTATCTTTGACAGTCACTTCCATGCTCATTGGACTTGTTTGTTTCACTGACAAAAATATCGTATCACCCGAAGCAACGAGTTCAGCAAGCCATTCAATCTAATATGTTATTAGACCACCACCACTACCGCTTTCATTCATTAGAGAACCATAACGACCACCACTGTCCAAATCCAAACCAGCACCTCAATGATGAAAGGGAAACCGAGAGTAAGGAAAAAGGGGGACAAGTGGACAACACCAAGAAACTATTAGATTTGAGATTGAGAGAGAAAATCTTTGTTGAAGGAGTTATTTAAACCATAGAAACCACAACAAAGTAGGAAGGAAAAACACCCATCAAGAGTAAAATCCAAAAACCCCGGGGTCGTTTAATCGTTACATAAGGGTGGTGAAAACCTAGGGGGAGGAAGGGGAAGGGAGCTAGGGAGGCGGCTGGGAATTTTTTTAGAGAGTGATGCTCTAGGTTAGAGAGAGAGCGCCTCCGTAAAAGGGCGGCTAGGATATAGTGTACTTATGGACCTTAAATCATATCTAGATTCTAAACCAATATTTCAACTAAGATTATAGTAATCATTAACTATAACCGCATATGAATCTGAATCTGATTCAAACTTTTAAGATTACTATAACCGCATATGAATCTGTATCAGATTTTACCATTTACTCAATCAAGAAGAAGGAAAATTTAGTTACTTACGAGTACCGAGATGAATACCCCAAAAAATGCAAATAGATATTGCCATATCCAGATGGTTAGTGAGAGCATTAGGTTTTATGGAATAATAGTCTTCATCTATTTCGACATTTCCATTTTCCTTTGGTCCAAATGATATAGGCCTTGTTCGGACAGAGACTCTTGAGACCTTGCAAAAAATGTGCCTTGAAATAATTTTAGAAAACCCAAACAGTGGCTCTCACCCCCACCTAGGAAAAGTCTTAAAAACGCTGACTCTATATCTCGCAAAATTGGAAAACCCAACCAGTGGGCCCAGATTCTATAAGACTTTTACTCCTCTCTCTCTCTCTCTCTCTCTCTCCCCTTGTGCAAAAATTGGACAGTGGGTCCTTCACTCTCAAACCCAAAATGCATTTCTTTCTCTCTCTCTGTGCAACACTGGCCCATTGGGTTCTGCACTTTGAAACTGAAAATTGCATCTATCTTCCTCTGGAGAATTGTACCAAACAAAGAACCAAAAAAAGTTTTCAAAAAATCGGCTGAAGAAGGCATCCGGACAAAGCCATAGTGTTGAATGATGAAAAGAATAGGAATGAAAACTCTTAAAAATACTTACAAGATTAGGAATAAAAAAAAGATAATGGCCTTGTTCGTTTAGTAATTTTAGATTAGTTTAGTTTTGAAAAAAAGTATAATGAATAAAGAAAGATAGAGAGAAAAATGAATATAATGGTTACAAAACAAAACAAAAACTAAACTAAACTAAAACTATATAAAACGAAAAAGGCCAATGGAATTATTATCCTGTTTACCCATGAATAAAAAAACATTTGTTTAAAACATACGAGTATTGCGCCCATCCGGAGTATTGAATTTGATCTGGATTGCAGCTTTTGTCGGCCGCTTGCTGTTGGTGCTTTGGATTTCTGTCTTTTGTAGCTGCCTCAAGATATGCTTAGTGGATTTGCTTGTATTTGGGGAACCTATGTTCTTTTGATCAAGGTTTTTGCCATATTTTCTCTCGGAGCTTAGTTGAATTATTATCAACTATGCTCCTGTTAGGGCTTCAGTGACATGAATATTGTTAAGTGTACAGGGTGTCAACTTCGTTGGGATACTATACTTTTGTTTTGATGAGTTTTCTCTCATGTCATTTTAATTACTTATATTCTTACATTTGATTAATAAATTTTTTTTGCCGTTTAAGAAAGAAAAATTACCTAATGACGTGGAGACAAAGAAGAAAAGTGAGCCATAACATGTTATGTTATTTTGAAATATGTTATGCCTTCTAACATTTTTTTTTAATCTTTCTAATTGTTTATGCTATGTCTTCTAATAATTTTTGTTATGACAAGGGGTTAACATTATGGCATCTTCTTTTTATATTTGTGTTTTTATGGTAATCAAATGGAGTGATCCCCATAGCTCTCTCTAACTTTTTTCTGGACACTTTTACATTGTTGATAAGAAGAATCTTAATTTGTCAATACATCCTTCATGTTTACAAAATTCAGTAAACGGCAACATGATATCGTGTAATCAAAATAAGTAATAGTCCATCTGTCCATTTTTAAGTGTGTTACTTTGTAAATCTAACTTTATAAAGAAACATCATCATTACATCTTTGTATCAACTTTTACCTCACGCCTTTCATATTAACTTTTACCTCCATTTTCAAAAATTATCCTCCACTTTTACGCATTAATTAAATCTTTACCCACTAATTTTTAAAAGGGTAAAATAGTAATTTTACAAATTTTACCCCTTAACTTTTTAAAGCACACATTTATTGAGGGAAAAACCCAAAATCCAATAAAAAAATAATACAATTGTGTTAGTCCACGGTTTTCAAAACAATAAAACAACGCTCACCCAGGATTTTCAAAACAGTACAAATCTGCTTGCCCACAGTTTTCAGAATACAACTGCGCCTTCAGAACAATGCAACCCCGACCACAGTTTTCACATTGAGACCACTGGCTCGACCATGGTATTGTGCCCCCAGTTTTTAGAATAAAAACAGCAGAGCCGCCCATCGTTTCATTTGATGTTTGCCCATGAATATAACCCCTTCCTTACTCTTCTTGCATCTCGATCGACCTTCACTCCTTTATCCTACCTAGGTATTGTTAACTCTCCTATTCTCCTTAATTTTATCTCGTTTTCACCATATATCCTTGCCCTATCAAAGCATCACTACTCTTCCCTATTTTTCTTTAACCTCATACTCAAATACCACCAGATAAGGAAAGAAATCTAGCTAGCAGAAGGTAAGAAGATCTCATCAATTCTCACTTTCCTTATAAATCTAGCTAGTAGTTACTCGGGTTACCAGAAACACCAATTGTGTCCATTATTTCATTAGAATGGTCTTTTTCTCCTTGTTATTGCCTTATACGTTGTATAACATCAGTCAACTTTTCTCGAAAAAGATTTGTGACAATAACAAGATAAAATTCATATATATTGTTTATTTGACTGTTCATTGCAGTTATAGTTCTTGATGAACCGTTTCATGTAATTGAAGCCCTAGCTTTATTGTTGGCTTCTTAATTTACACATTTGAATGTGGCATTGGTGTTAGCTCCAATATTTTTAAATCTTGGAAAAAATAGAAAAAATAAAATAAAATAAAAAATAAAATAAAAAACTAATTACTGAATACAGTGTCGTAGAAATGCTTTAAACAATGTACACATTCCATAGGCTTTTTGGGTATGGATTTCACGATAAGTTGTGTACGTATTATATATTCATGTCAAAAAAAATTTAGTATTTTTTTTTTTTTTGGTACTTCGGAATTAAATAAACTAGACTAGAAAGAACAAAGTTCTGCCACAAAGATTGGGCAAAGCACTAAAAAAACAAGACAACATGGGACTCAGTCCAAACTTTGTCCAGTGCATAGCGTATCCCTACGAAGAAACTCCCTGATGGAGAGGAGGCTGCTCTCCAGGATCTTGAGCTCTTCCTCAAGTTGTACTTTTGGCAATTTTAGATTTAGATTTCCGAATAGCTCCATTCTTTAAAATCGAAAGTCTCTATAACTGTTTATTCCACAATGATATAGGAGTAGATAATACGTAACCATTTCAATTTTAAAATTATCTTACTCTAGTTTTACCGTTAAAATTAAATTTTTAGGTAAGGGAGTTTGTATTGACGCATCACACATGGGAAAGCAGAAAGGAAGACATTGGTTGAGAATAGGAGTATATAGAAGTAACATCATTGGACAAAAAAGCTTCATGTTGCCGATCCCAAATATGCAGGCATGCAACTTATATCTCGAAAAGGATGAGGTAACTTCTATTTTCATATTGCCTGAGAACATATACATTAGAGTTTGTATAGGATTGCACGAAATGTTGCAATACTTGAAACACAAAGTTGCACGAATAATTTTTTGAAGAGAAAAAAGGATATTTTTTTAATCTCTAGAAACATAACAAAGATTGAAAGGATCCAAAGCATGAAGCATCAAAATGATCGAAACAAGCTAGAGCAAACCTACATGGCACCCTTGTACTCTGACAATCATGCCGGAAATAACAAAGACCCATGAGTGACAAGATGCCAACCAAGACCCAAAAACCCACCCACCCACCGATAGAGAAAAACACCAACCCATGTACGGCAAACAACACTCACCCACCCACAAAAGAATAACCAAACCCAAATGCCAAAAAACAAATGATCAATTATCATGCTAAAGAGCTTGAATATTATAGCTTATATCATCCTTGATTTCCCATTGTAACAACCTGCACCACAAAATCAAACTAATATAATTCTCTAAATAATTAATCTCCGCTGAGATACGAAACGTCACATTCTTGTAATCTTCCATCCCTGCTTACACTACAAGAAAGTATACTTATAAGCAGCCAGAGAAACGGTAAGAGAAGCTACCAATATTCATTTGAGCTCGCTCTTGTTTACAGCCACAGGAAGGGGAAACTATCCTCCAATAGTTTTTTTTCTTTTTTTGAATAGCAAAAAAGATTTTATTGATTTTTAGAAACAAATTACAAAGATTAAAAGAATTCTAGACATGAGGCATCATGACATAGAAAGAGCCGGCCCACATAGAAGGCACCTCTTGCACGGATAGATACCCTCCAATAGTTGTTGACTTGACATTTAAACTTGGTTTGGCTGTCTATTTTGTGATTACCAAACCATCCATAACATTAAATATCTTGGTACGCTATCTTTTGGCTTATGGTGAGCTAAAATCTAATTCTATGGTGACGTAATTTCTTTTGTGAAAAAGCCATGGCCACCGGGAAGAAAGATAATAGAAGAAGTTCAAGGAGGAGTATGTGGACATCACATGAACGGGCATATGCTTTCTAATGTCATCTTTCAAGTGTTGCCGGCTGATTTATCATCTCGGCAAGTGCCCACTCCACTGCATTGGATGGGTTGTCCACTGTTGCTAACATCAATTCCTGGGAGTATGAGATTGATCACGTGTCATTGGAACAACGTCGGATCGGTGGTTCTATTCCCCACACAGGAGTGGATGAGCCCGGGCGGCCGGGTGACCGCCCCGTACAAGTTACATTCACAGAGATCGCCTCTGTCGAGCCATCCTCTTCTTCTTCGGCACACCAACGTCGCTAATCACCGTGAACAGGTCCCGAGTCAACTCGGTCTGCTCCGAGTTACCCTCACGAGTCTTACTGTTTTATGTGGGTCTTGATAATGCGTATATAATGTAATCTTTGTTTATACATTCGCTACTTAACATGCGGCTCTCTAGCAATTTTGGAAGTTATGATTAACATCCAACTGGATAAACCTGTCCAAATCCATATTTTTCTGTGTTTCCGAAAGAATTGTAAATTTTGATGGGGATGAATGGGCATTTTCCCAAAATTTTTAAGGAAATGACTACAATATACAACCATTAAAAGTGTGTACCGTATGTATTTATTGCATGGTTTAGATTATGTCACCTCATCAGTAATCGTAATGGCTGTATTTGGTTAGATAATTTAGTTTAATTTTGATGATGTCAGCAGATGAAATGAGTAGAAAGAGATAGAGAGAGAAATGAGGAATTGCACAATTTAGTTTTGTTTAGTTTAGTTTTGATAATGTAAGCAAGTGTAATAAGTGAAAAGAAATAGAAAGAAAAGTGAAAAAGAAAAGTGAAAAAAGTGATGATGTAATTAAAACTGGAACAGTGCCAAAACTACCCCAAAACGCCCAAACAAACACAGCCAATGTTGTCATCAAAACTAAACAGGGAAACAAACAAGGCCAATATTTTTTAGTTTTGTGTAACTTTTCAGCAATATAATTCATAACATTTTGTTGTGTCTTGTAACTTTTATAAATATAATCGTACTACTCGTATAGGAGTGTATGATATACACCCAAATATCATGTTCATTTGATTTTGTTTTTCTGAAATCTGACCCATTCTAAATGTGGAGTTCTCGTGCATTATTTTTTTACCTAAAGGACTACTTTGGCTTAAAAGCCAAAATTGGATTATTGGATTATTCGTTTTGTCTTTATTCAATTTTTTTTTTGCATTTGTTAGTTCTGCGTCAAGATTTGAGAAAAATTCAAAAAAACCCCTGACCTTTGAACCAAGTATTATAGAGACACCTGACCCTTAATAAACGTTAACTAAACCCTTGACCTTTGTATTACGTTATCAATTAACACCCTCGTCCCATTTTCCGTCTAAATACTAACGGAAAAGCTAATGTAGCATTTAGTTGGATACTTTGAGACACTTGCGCTAATATTTGGCAATGACATGGACGTTCTAGCAAATTTTGGTGCAAAAACCAATCACAAACCACATGTGTCAGTGGGCCCCCCACTAATATGACTTTAAAAAAAACCCTCTTTCTCTCTCCTCCCCTCATCTCTCTCCCCCAAACTGAATCCCCTCCTCTCTCCTCCGCCTATTCCAACCACCTCTATAACCACCACCGCCGCCGCCGCTTTCATGTCCACCACCACCACTTTCATGCCCACCACCACTAAAAAGCAATGGGTCAAATTTAATTTTTTAGTTTTTTTAATCAATTTTTTAGTTTTATTGATCAAATGTTGATTAATGCGAGTAGTGACCACCTCACTGAAGGGTTTCAATCTTTGAGGTAAATTTAGAATGGAAGTAACAAAAATTTCAGAGTAGGACCGTTCAGTTTAATGAAAAAACCGAAAGTATATATAAGCAATCCGCCTCTACCCAATCTCCAAACCTGTTGCCGAATTCAGTTGATGACGCCAAGGTCTGACTCCAATGTTGTCCAGGCGACGGCAGTTATAGAGGTGGTGACTGGAATAGGCGGAGGAGAAAGGAAGGGATTTAGTTTGGGGGAGAGAGATGTAGGGAGGAGAGAAAGAGGGTTTTTTTTAAAGTCAGATTAGTGGGGGGCCCATTGACAAATGTGGTTTGTGATTGAATTTCGCACCAAAATTTGCTAGAACGTCCGTGTGATTGTCAAATATTAGCCCAGGTGCCTCAAAGTAGCCAACTAAACGCCACATCAGCTTTTCCGTTAGCATTTGGACGGAAAATGGGACGAGGGTGTTAATTGATAACGGAATGCAAATGTCAGGGGTTTAGTTAACGTTTATTGAAGGTCAGGTGTCTCTATAATACTCGGTCCAAATGTTAGGGTTTTTTTTGTATTTTTCCCTCAAGATTTTGTAGTTTCTCGATTCCTCTCGACGAGACAAATCTAACAAGTATAAATTTATGGTCAAACCAAATATTTTTTTTGAATAAAGTCAAAATAGATGGATTATTGGCCAATAATCCACCTATTTTTGTCTTTATTCAAAAACTAATACTTTTGACCACAATTTTATACTCTTTCGATTCGTCTCGACGAGAGGAGTCCAGTTCCACAAAATCTTGATGTAAAACTAACAAATGAAAAAAAAAATTGAATAAAGACAAAATGAATAATCCAATAATTCAGATTTTAGCTTTTAAGCCAAAGTAGCCCAAAGTCTGCATATGTGAAATCATTGCTCACATCCTTCCCTTACAAAAATTACCCTTGCTTTTATATCCTGAATTCTACTTTAGTGTTTGGAACCCGAGAATCTTACCCTATGAATCAGAATACCCAACCATTTTTAAGTTGAAAATTTCAACGATTACATGCTCATGCCAACCATTTTACAAATCAATTGCCTAATTTTGTTGATCTTTTTCTCAAAAATATGATGCAAATCCAGGGTAATTTTGGATTATTTTCCGTGGTGTTGCTGTTTTTTTAATTCCATTCTCCATTGTCAAGCTGTATTAGGGGGTTGTGAGGGGGTGAGGGTAAAATCCCCAAGGTGCCCTCCATTTTGATGGAGGAAGTGGACGGAGTTAGGGTTGGGGATTAAATCGATCCACATTTTAAACATTGGGGATTAAATTGGACAGTTTGTCTATTGGAGACCAAATTGGCCACTGGCTCATACATTGGTGACAAAAAAGGTGAATAAGCCCATTTCCTCCATCTAACTGAAAACTAGATTGAGTAGGATATTCATTAATTTAAAGACAAAACATTCTTTACACAGAGAATGTAAACCAAAGTTTTTTCCAAATCGATTTTATTGCACAATTTGTCAATTGTTCAACTTTTTGAGACCACTGTTTGGATACATGAAGTAATGTAATAGATTTAGAGAAAACTTTGGTTTACACTGCGGTGTTAAAAAATGTTCTCTCTAATTTAATGTACAACCTTTTATTAGTTATTGTCATTTCTTTACATAAGATATACTTATAAGGATATTCCTCACTAGCTAGACATTTCACTCACTAGAGTAAATTCACAAAAAACAAGTATTTGTGTTTGAGGTATTGGAAATATGAAATGACTACAATACACACCACTTATTTGGGTGTACCATATGCACCTATTGTATAGTCCAGATTGTGCCACCTCATCGACAATTGTAACATTTTTTAGTTTTTCATAACTTTTCGGCAATATGCATGATTCGTAACATTTTATATGATTCGTAACATTTTGCTGTGTCTTGTAACTTTTACAAAAAAAAAAAAAATCGTAACCTTTACAAAAAAATTCGTAACTTTGCCAAAAAAATTCATAACTTTTCGCAAAAAATCATAACTTTTATAGGGGTGCGTATCATACAAACCCAAATGAGGGGTGTGTATTGTAGCATTTTCCTTGGAAATATGTTAGTTTTAAACATAGAATGAATTGCATGGCACCGGTTCCGAAAAGTGAGTTTTACTTTTCATAATTACCAAAGAATTGTGTTTCCTTTAAACAAAATAGAAATCATTTTACCAAATATTGCTAACAACAAAGAACAAACATCAAAATGCGGAAACGTCCTCTCACCATAGAGGCCGAGTTGGCATTGTTGAGGAAAGAGGTACTGGCTATGAAACAAGCCAGGAATCAACCTACAGCTTTAAGATCCGGTGGTCGGACGAGGACTCGGAGAGCTCAGCCGAGTGGAAGAACCAGCGACATTGGAAGGGCTTCGGTATTTTCCCGTCTCGGACAGGTCGTGGAGGTGGACCGTCGAGGCGAAGCACTCATTGCACCATCGGGTACAACAGTAACAGCACGTGCTCACGGAGAACGTACGCATGGTAGGCAGTCCTAACGGACGAACCACCCTGAGGGCAGTGCCACGGCGTCAAGTGCCCGGAGCCGAGACATCTATAGAAACGACGAGTACGCCAGGGAGTTAGAGAGGCAATATAACAAGGGAAAGGGCCCGGTAAACATGGAACAAGTACACTGAAATCAGAACGGCCAATACCGAGCACAGGGAGAGCGGCAAGACGACCATAACCATAACCGATCGATGGATCGGGGAAGTGATGGGCGCCGTTGACAATCGATGGATAGGCATGGCGCCCGAAATGGTGCACCCAATGCTAGGGGCGAAGGATCACGCTAGAACAAGAGCACCGATCCAATTGAGGTCTTGGCAGGGTTTGAATGCAATGAAAACAACGGTTTGAGGCCTGGAGACGGATACACTCTACATGGTTTCTTCATGGATAAGTTTACTAGGAACTTGACAACTTATCAGAGAACTTCTTACTCAGAGATAATAGCAAGTTTGTGGCTCTCCCTGCGCCTTCAGGTACATGTCACAACTTC
The DNA here is from genome assembly GCA_022606695.1 of Vaccinium macrocarpon. Classification (NCBI taxonomy): domain Eukaryota; kingdom Viridiplantae; phylum Streptophyta; class Magnoliopsida; order Ericales; family Ericaceae; genus Vaccinium; species Vaccinium macrocarpon. The sequence goes on along the minus strand of CM040174.1, from coordinate 30,817,945 downwards.
TTGTCTGCCTGTGGCATCATACAATACTTTCATCCATATGTAATTTTTAGCAACCGTTAATTCTTTGTAGTTGTTAGCAACAACACAACAACAACAATAACATAACCCATTTAGTCCCCAATAATTGGGGGTATGGGCGGGGGATGGATACGAGACAGACCTAACCTTTGGCAATAAATGCACAAAGTGGCTGCTCCCAAAATACCACTGGAACATATGGAATTGAGACAGACCTAACCTTTGGCAATAAATGCACAAAGTGGCTGCTCACAGAATACCACTGAAACAGAAGTCCCCTTATACCGTCGTGTTTGCTGCAGAATCATGCCCTTAAATCAAAGCCAAAAGGCATCAGAAAGGGCAGACCCAATAATCATTTTGATTTATGTGCACAGTTGTTAGCTGCATTTGTTATAGCATTTGTTGCTGTGATGGCTGTCTTTGGATCTCAAGGCAATTTCCCAGTTATAATGGATACCTCGGGTCTGGTAAGCTTTCTCAAGTCCTAGACTATTCTAGCAATTTGGTCCATGAACGATCTTTTGTGTGTGTCCACATCTGCTACGGAAGATTATGTATTGATACGTTCATCTACAGCTAGGTTTGGCTCTTTCATATGCAGCCCCATTTGTCTCTTTGTTGGGAAGTTTTTTAACAAGTTTCACTAAAACAAAGAAGGAAATGGTGTTTGTTGAGAGGGTTCTTGAGGTATGAGGATCAAAAGTATTTTGCACATGTATTTTTTAGCTGAAAACTAACATTTTGATTTTTTGGTTCCAGTATATGGACATTTCTCAAGAAGAACTCCATGGCTGTCAACAATTAGAGTCGGATTGGCCACTTCAAGGACAGATCGAGTTTCAGAATGTTACTCTGAGATATATCCTGTAAGGACCCGTGTTTTTCATATTATTTTCCGGAAATAAAGTTGGGGAAATATGAGAAACTAATTAAAATGCTAAAGTGTTGGATTATTAAGTGTTGTGAGTGGGATTGGACCTATTTGCATTACACAAACCACATTTGGGCTTGGTGCGTAATTACATGATGTTTAGGTGTGTGTGTGTGGTGGGAGAGGAGAGAGAAAGTCATCTTCCCCAAAAACAAAAATAGCCGTCCCTCTCCCTCTTTCCTCCATGGCTCTCAAAACCTCTCTCTTCACAAATCTAACCATTTACTCAAGCTCCAAACTTAGTCCATTCACAAAAGCTTCTCCAAATCTCGTGCTTTACGCGTTGGTATGCTCATTTCACTCCGGTGTATGAAGAACTTTTCTTGGATCTTGAAGGTTGAGTGTGGGTTTTGCTTCTTAGAGGTTTTTCAAGCTAAATCATTGAGGTAGGGGATAAATTTCTACTCCCTCTGATTGTATTTTGTTGACTTGTTGCATATGTTGTTGGGTTGCCTACCAATTTCTAGCTAAACTTGTTTATCACCATGAAAATGGGTTTTTGATCTTGGAATCATCATGAAGATAGGTTTTGATCTTGTTCAATCTTTGATTGCTACTCTCTCAAGTGTTTGGGTAGTGTTTTGACTCATATTTTGATGAATTTCTAGTTGTTTTTGCTTGGGTTGAAACCCCCATTGAATCTGAAAATCTGTCAAAAAAATTCACAAAATGACCTGGTATCAATACCCCCGCGTCCAGGTATCAATACCAGCGGGTTCTGCTTATTTTTTGTGCCTCTGGTATCAATACCCCAATTTTGGGTATCAATACCAAACAACTTCGAACCTTATTTTTTGTTGAGACTTTCCCTTGACTCTTGGACGTCTTGGGGCACCATTAAATGTTTCGTTCACTCAAAATATTACTTATTACCAACCACTTAGTTGATCGGATTGTTTGCTTGACTATCTTTTGACCCCCGGTCAGGTAGTTTAATCATGTACTTGTTTGGTCCCTAAACGCGTAATTCGCTTGTCTTAGGATATTTTCCACCTTAGTAGCATTCTTGGAATCAACTAATAATGGAGGTTACTTAGTGTCACTTATTTCTTGCTATCTATTGGATTTGGTGAGGTCTTGGTGCATTTAATAACACTTGGCGTACATTCGGGTTGAGTTGGGATTTCGGGATACATGTAAATGGATAATGTGGCATGTGAGTTATATATGAGACTAAGTTGAACTTGTATATTGATAAGTGATGGTATGAGTATAAGACGATTGACACGGGGCTTATATGACATGCCGAGAGAAATATCAAACGTTTAAGAGGAAAGTAATGTAAGTGGTTAACGCTTAGAACACATGTGGCGAGTCGGGTGTGTGTGTCGGACACAGGTTGGATATGAGAGACGAGATGGAGGGGATCGAGTTGATTATGTGTTGCTTTCGAGCCCTTTTACTAGTCAAACTCTCTTAACTCTCGTTTTATGATTTTATTAGTTATAAATCATCCTATCGTTTTCTCTTAACTCCCCTTATATTTCTTTATGTATTATTCTTGTTCCTTCGTTTCATTTGTGATTAGCGTTGGTCGTACGTGGATACATTTAGTGCAAATGGACACAAGAAATATGTTGGATGCTTTAGAAGTGCTTGATTGGGTGACATATGTTCCTTAGTAAGCATGCATTTGATCTTTGACTTGACTAGTATGAGTTAATGGATATACTTGATGAAATTAAAGAGAATGTTAGAATGTTTCCGAGTTAACGTACACATTAAAATAGTGGTTACCAGGAAGGAAATAGAACTTGGATGTTGAAATCAGGTTTAAGTTTAGTGAATGGAAACAACAGAAGAGAACACACACACACACACACACACACACACACATATATATACAAGTTTTGTTGATGTGAAATTATGATTTTATAAAGACGGCCTTTGTGAGGGTTGGTGGATACGAATGACTAGACCACTAGTAAACATATGGAAGATCAAGTTGGTGAATACTGACATTGAGATTTATAATGAGGTTAGAAGGAAATTCTATAATCTGTTATCTAAATGGTATATCATTGAGGAATGCTGAGTGATGCGTGAAGTGTTATTGTTGGGTCGCTATAATAAATTGATATGCTTGGTGGCTTGCTTGCTATTTGTCAATCGTATGATATGTTTCTCGTTCATTATATCTTGTTGTGCAATTTTGTGTCTGAAACAAAAAGGGCATACCTACTGGGCGAAGTGAATGCTCACCCCTTTGCTGTTTCAGGTTTCGCTTGAAATGCAAGATGGAGTGCATGGCATAGTCAAATCATGGCATGAGGGATGATTTGAAACATTGTAACTTTTTTTCCTTGTAAAACAATGTAATTTTTAATGTAAAATCCGATGGGGCATTGGGTGTCGAGGATGAGATTATTACAAAAAATGTAAGGAAATGTTGTAAGGTGATTTCGCATTACACTATGAGTTCCCTAATTTAGAAATTTCTTAAGAAAATGTTCATTTATTTATGTTGAAAATCGAGGGTGTGACAACTTGGTATCAAAGCATAAGTTCGAAAACCTAGGAACCGTGGGGAGACTTGAAGTCTCAGGGTTTAAATCAGTACAATGTTTTTCTTTCTCAAAAAAGAAAAAAAATAATAATAAATATCACTTTTCACATGCATTGTGTTCTTGGTGGAGTGACATACATATCATTATGTGGCATTGTAGTTACGTTTCCATGTAGTAGTGTTAAGTGCTTATCTGTGTTGGGATGAAAATGAAGGTTATGGCCTTATTGAGATAGCGTTGTGACTAATAGTTTTCTTATAATTTGTTGTGATAGGATGCCACCAAGACGTGAAGTTAGGTGGGGTGGGAATGCTCACAATATGGGATTTGAGCCGAGGCAAATTGCTAGGGAAGTCGTTGAGGCACTCGCTGAGTCCAATCTTTTGAACCAAATGATTAGGGCTAATGCTGGTACTCGAACCTTTGAGGTTGTAAGGGAATTTCGTCATTTGGATCCTCCAAAGTTCAGTGGGGATAGTAGTAATCATCTTGAGGCCAATCATTGGTTATCTGAAATTCGTAAACTCTTCAATGTATTAGCTATAACCGAGGATGATATGAGGGTTTGCATGGTAGCTTGTCAATTAGTTGGGGAGGCAAACGAATGGTGGGAATCGATCCTAGGAGCTAGGAAAGATGCTAGGAGAGCAACTAGGGTAGCAAACTCGGATGTAGAGGATTTGACGTGGGCTGAGTTTGAGAAACTCTTCGAGAATCAGTATTTTCCAGAATCTTATCGTGAGCAACTTAGGGAGCAATTTGAGCAGCTAGAACAAGGTGACATGACCGTTTCTGAATACGCCATTAAGTTTCAAACCTTATCCCGTTTTGCGCCAGAGTTAGTATCAACCAAGGAAAGAAAGTGTAGACGTTTTGAGAGAGGATTGGATGATTCGATTAAGAGGTTTATTGTGAGCCAACGCATTAGGAGGTTTTCCAAGATAGTGGAGCGTGCAAGGATCATTGAGAATCTAGATGGGAAAGAAAAAGGGAAAAAGGAACAGGAACAGGAACCAAAGGAGCAACCTAAGAGTATTAATTCTTTTTTGGGAAACCTTGGGGATTTGAGAGGAAACGACACAGAGAGCAGTTTCAGCCTTTTTTTGGTCAACAGGGTCATAGACCATCTATTTTTTCGGGAGCGTCGAGAGTTTCTTCAGGACCTCAAGTTATGTGTTTTAAGTGTAAGCAGCCGGGACATGTTCGCTCCCAATGTAATCGACCTCCAAAGTCTTGCCACCGTTGTGGCCAGCTAGGCCACCTAGAGAGGAATTGCCCACATAGGGTAGGGAGGCGTAATTAGTTGCACTCTTTAGTGTTTGACCAACACGACGAGAGGTAAATTTTTCTATGCCCGGATGTTAAGCTCTTTAAAATTTCAAAATGTCATAAATGTTTTCTTATCTTATTATTTGATATGTTGTGTGATTGGACATCAATGTGTTGGAATCTTGTGGAGGTGTTTGAACTTTGTTATGGTGAAGTGTAATGGTTTAACTTGATACTTTCAAATGTTAGATGACAAAGAACTTATGAGGAAGATTGTTGTATGTCAAGAATCATCGTAATGAGCATGACTGTTAGAAGTAGATTTCAACCGTAGTTGATTATAAAATTAACTAGCACTTCTTTTTTGGTCTGGGAGGCTGCCAGTAGATTGCAGGACCTTAGTGCCTGGAATTTATGTGCCAGTTGGCGAGACTTCAGACTGCACATAGGTTTGTGGGAGATCGTATGTACTTGCTTTGGTAGTTTAAAAACAATGCTGTGAATACAAAACAGTCATTTTGTAGTTGAAATGGCTTGTCTCCTCGAGCCATCTCTCAAAATTTAGGCGACATTGAATAGTGGCTACAGAAGTAGACTTTTGATGGCGGACGGACAATGTTGGACCAACACCATTAATGGTGAAAACAGCATAAAAGATCCACTTTCGTTGCTCAGTTGAGACAGTGGACTTGGTCGATCCCTCTAGACGGGAATGATGATATTCTTTCTATCTCATTTCTATCTTGGTTTAAGATGGGAAGAAGAAGAAGAAGAAACCGTAAAGGACTTTGGTAACTTGGCTGCAGGAGGTGCACCAATGTTCTGGCAAAAAGAATTTAGTTGACTTAAATAGGACTATAGGAGTGCATTACGTCGACATCCATAGAGGTCATCCAAAGTTGAGAATTAACCATGATTTAGACGGGTCATAATAACTGACAATATCATTTATAATTTGATTGATGTGAGAGTGGAAATAGGGTATTGTACGTAAATTCACAGCTAACTTTTCTCCTTTCAAAAAGAATGAAAGAGGAAAAAGCATGAAGGAAAAAAAAGGGGTAGTGCTAATGCTAAAATTACTTTTGATTGTGCCAAAACTCAAGTGCATGAAATGCTTGTACTCGTGTAAAGTATAAACTTTTTATGCATTAGAGTTTTGGCACAATCAAAAACAGTTTTGGCATTATCACTGTGTTTGAAATAGTACCATCATGTGTGTGTGGCTATACATTTAGTAAAAGTTATATAACTTGGTCATGTTTTGTATCACTGTGTTCCTAGTTTAAATGTAACAACCCCTGTTTTTAATTATTTTTCTGAAAATAAAGTTGAGAAAATGTGAGGAATTGATTAAAATGTTTAAGTGATAGATTAATGAGTGTGCTTGATTAGTTAGGGCTACACAAGCTAGTACGGGGACCAGGGGTGTTATTTCTTTAAAGTATTATATGTGGTGTGAGAGAGGAGTGAGAAAATCACTTCTCATCCTCCCCCAAATTCACTAGCCCCCTCTCCCTCTCTCTACTCCTCCATTGTTCTTCATTTCTCCTCTCAAATTCCCCCAAAATCTCCACAATCCAACCCAACTCTTGCACAAATCCTTCAATATTTGATCATTGGAGCTTGAGTTCCTCTTTTCTTGACATTGGGAAAGCTTAATTTGGTGAATTTTAGAAGATTGGAAGCTAGGGCTTAGAGTCAAGTTGGGTCTTAAACTTTTCTTCACTTGAGGTAGGGAAATATCTAACCCTTCTAAGTGTAAATGTTGTGTGTATGTTTGTATAGTCATGGGATTGCTAAGTTTTCCTTATCTTGTTGATTTCTTGTTGTATAGTCAAGTTGTGTTGAAACTCCTTATTTCCTAGCTTCTATGTCATTTATCTTTTGATTTGTTAGATAACCCATCCCTTTGTTATTTAATCTCATGGTGATTCTTGAAATTGATATGAAATCCATTGTTGTCCATGGCTTGAATTTGGGGAAAATAGCAAATCTTGTACATTGGTGATGTATTGTGTTAATTTGTTGTTTGAATCTCTTTGTCCCCTTAATATGTTTAAATGGAACCAAGAAATGCCAATAGAGAAGCCCCATGGATCACCCCTTGAGTTGTAAAATTTTGGATCTGGTGCTGTCCCATAGATAGGACTTCATCCCCTATCGATAGGAGCCTTACATTTTTCGTTATGGCCATTCTGATGGCTTTCCTATCGATAGGACTTGATCTCCTATCGATAGGAGCCTCTGACGCTCTATCGATAGGACTTTATCCCCTATCGATAGGAGCCTCCCACTTTTTGTTGTGGCCATTCTGATGGCTTTCCTATCGATAGGACTTGATCTCCTATCGATAGGAGCCTCTAACGCCCTATCGATAGGACTTTACCTTCTATTGATAGGACTTTCTGATGCTTCAATAGCGGCCAATCTGATCTCTCTCCTATCGATATGACCTAGTCTCCTATCGATAGGACACCTATATTTTTTTGAAAAATTTCATAAATCGTGATCCATTATTTGTGGCTCGTTTGTGTGAGTTGTTGGACACATGTTAGGGCCTGAGAGGGTCATTTGGACATCCTCGACACTCGGGTCAAAATCTCCTTTAGGGACACATTTGGGTAACACGAAACACGAGTTTTGCGTAAAAGACATGAAAGTAAGATGAGAAGACATGTGGACACCGTAATAGTATTAACGAGCATGAAATGAACCTAATAAAGTACAAATGTGGTAATGATGACACGAGGCCCGAAAGGGTATGCCCGGAGTGACACCGGTGCCATTTTGGTATGCCGGAGTGACATGGGGCCTATATGGCATGCCCGGAGAATAATTGAATGTTGAAAGAAATGAGATATGTATATATCGAACGTGTAGGACACATGAGACGTGTCGGGTACGTGTCAGGTGTTAATGGGTATGAGGGACGAGAGTAAATGGAATCTAGTTGATTAAGTGACCCTTTTTAGTCCTATCACCATACCAACTCTTTCGTAACTATTGTCGCATGACTTGTGCTTTCTCGTCTATCATCCATATGCATCTCATTTCGCTTAGGAGTATTAGATATTTTTCCACTGGGATAGTGAGCTCATCCTTACAATTTCAGGTACTCATCAAGGAACATGACCATGGCGTGCTCAGAGTGCATCCATGCATTGTTTTGAAAGTTAACGGAGGAGTTACCTTATCATCTTAGAAGAAATATTTTGCCAAGATGACTTTGTAACTTGATTAAATCTTCTCTTTTGACTATGGGATTGTAAACACACTTTAAATTTATGTACTTGTATATTTGGGTTCTCGGGTACCCTTAGACTATTGTAACTTGTTGACTTTGACATTTATATATTTTGTTCGGACTTTGATGTGACCCGCGAACTTGTCGACCGTCCACGTGGATTTTCTCTATGAGTAATCCTTTAAAATTTTGAGGGCGTGACATTAAATTCATCTATAACTTTCTCATTCTATTTGCTTGTGTAGGTGGAACAAGGAAACCCTCATATTCTTCTACAAGATGAGCAATCCAGATTCTCAAGTTTCGCAAGAGCGCCTCCACAATGTGAAAAGTGCTTGCAATTGTGCCTGGATTGGGTGTTGAAAAACACCAGTTGTACATGTTCAACATAGAACAAATCTGTATCACTTAAAAATGCTGATACATTGGACTTATTGTTCTGTATCAGAACTTGGTGCTTAATCCGTTTGTGCCGTCTCACACTTCTTCAGTAGCTTTGTGGCATAATGTTACTGTTGTTTCTGAAAAAATTCCCGTAAGATGTTCTCATATTGATTTTCACTCTTCAGTAGTTGCTATTAGAAAAGTCACCACACACATCATGGTTGTGTTGACTCACGAGGCAATGAGCTGGGAATGTAAATAACCCTTGATCCACCTCTTAAGATCTGAACTCGTGACTTCTTAGAGCTTTGGTACAAACATAGATATGTTCGGAATTGTTTGATGCACCTAGGTCCAATGCTAAGCATTGGAACTCACTAATTAGGACAACTTCGAAGACATCCTTGTCCAGATTTGTTTTCCAATCATTTTCCAACCTTGTAGGGAGAAAGTCTGCAGCTCTAGCTGCCGGGTAGAGATGAGTGGAATTGTTTCCAGGAGTTTCTTTTTTTCTCTAAACTATTCACATTTTTTCTCTGTCGTCCCTAAACTAAAAAACCTACCTATTTCATCCCTAAACTATTTTGATTGCAACCCATTTAGCCCAATCCTTAAGAACAACTAATTTCTAGACGAAAAATAGTTTATGTGCATAGATCTATATGCACAGATCACTCCGTGAGGCCCACTTCAGGGTCTCACATGAACAATCTGAGACGTTCATTATTCTAAAACTATGTTTTTGAGTGGCTTTTTAAAAAACTCAACTCAATCGAATATCTCAAGTGTTTGATCCATTGTTTTAATTCTTTATTAATTTTAAATACTTAGAGTTATCCAATTGAATAGAGTTTTCATCAGGTCACTCGAAATCATCTTTTTAAATTAATTAATGGATTGGATTGTTCTGGGACTCCAAAGTGTGCCTCATGTTGCAATATATGTGCACAAATCTACACGGGTAATTATTTTTCGTAAAAAAAAGTGGATGCCGTTAACGATTGGACTAAATTGATTCCAATCAAATAGTTTAGGGACGATGTAGAAAAAATAGTTTAAAAAAAAAACTAGTGGAAAAATGATCATATTACTTGTCATTCATTTGTTTCTATTGTGTACTTCCTTACTATTTCGAAAATATATGAAACTACTTCTCTCTCTCTCTCTCTCTTCCCACTCTCTCTCTTTCTCTTGTTCTCTCTCTTTCTTTTCTTGTTCAAGAACAGATCTCAAACCCTAAATCACAGATGTTCAATGTAAGATCTTCTTCACCCTAAGCAGTGCGATTGGAGAGTGGAATATCGTTCAGTGAATCTCAAAAGAATAATGGTTGACAATTTGATAGAAGGAGGGCAAGGAGGAGGAAGGTTTTGGTCGGACCTCCCGTCGAACCTATTGATGCTGATTGGGGAAAAAATTAATCTTTGGGACGATCGTTTTCGTTCACGATTGGTATACAGGTCGTGGAGAGCTGCAATTCTTTCGTTGAGTAAGTCTGTTCTTCCCCTTCCTCCACCTCATATTCCTCACCCGATTGACCCCGATTTCGTTCTTGATTCGGTAAAAAATGGTGGAATCTTCCTCCTTAATCGAATCACGGTCTATCGCTTCCAAACACTTCAATGCTGCAACGACGGTGGTCTCCCGACAGCTTGGTTGATGAAGGTCTCAAAGACTCGCGGAAGGGATAGTCTGCATCTCCTTAATCCTCTGGCCAACTTTGAAATTGACTACCCGATAGAAGTTAGAGTATCAAAGGTTGGCATTTCCGTAGTATGTGAAACCTATGCGCTGAAGTTTTTACACCACATCCGTTCTCCTCCTGCTGATAGACCTTCATGTGTTCCGAGAACTGTTCTATTTTCGTCTGCTCGAGGCGAGGCGGAGATGCTAGCTGTGGTGGATAATTATGGCCATTTGGCTGTATTGAGGATAGAGGGTTTAAAATGGATACTAGATGATGATACTTATAGGTGTTTTGATTACATTTTGGATTACGATGGTGACGTGTATGCTGTTGAGGACACTGGAACATGCGTAATGTTGGATGTAACGCAGGATTCATCACTCAAGCTAATACAAGTTGCTTCCCCACTAAACCTTCAGTATAGGAGTTGTAAGAAGAAATACTTAGTAGAGTCCAATGGAGATCTCCTCTTGCTTGATGAGTACACAAATGCAGATTCATGCGTAATTGAAGATGATATTGAAACTGGTGAGGTTTACCGTAGAAAGAAGGATGCCTTTTTCGAAGCTCCCATATTCTTCAAGGTTTATAAGCTAGATAAAACAGAATGTAAGTGGGTTGACATTAGGGATTTGGGAGATAGGGTTCTGTTAATTGCACCAAACTGTTCTTACTCATTTTCTGCACGTGATTTTAATGGGTGGAGTTGTATGGGAAACAAAGTCTTTTTCTTGGATGAATCGTCACAGCCTAATGCTCCAAATGTGGACAATACCTTTGGTCCACTAAGAGGAGTGAACAATCGTGAGCCTTTGGTTTTCAATTTAGAAGATGGTACCGTACTGTCATGGACTTAACTTGTTGCTGGTAATCCGTGCGGCACTTAGACACTCACTCTTGATCTTGACCTGATCATGTGATGCTAAGTAAGCCTTTGTGTGTAAGAAGAGTAAGACAAATAACACTTGAGTTTGAGAGAATGGAAAGTGTATTACACAAAGAGAGTATACAAAGCTCTTGAGTGATTTCTTGGTGTCTTGGCCAAATGAGGCCACACCCTTTTATAGTCACTAAGGGAGAGTTCTAGAACAAACTCTAGAATCTTCCCACCTCCTCAATTGGGTCTTTCTAGATGTGTGTGTGTGGGAGGTTCTTGAATCCTCCAACACTTACAAGGCTTCTCTAGAATGTTCACCATCTTTCTAGAGTATTCTTACAATGTACAAGAATATACAAAAGTCTTCAAGAATTCTCTAGACAAGTCTAGACTAGTCCGGAAGCTTGAAGATTTCTCTAGAAAATTTCGCAGGACGTGACAGTGCGCAAGCTTATTGACTGCCCTTGTTATGGTGATATCATTTGGCCTCCCCCATCATGGCTGCGAGAAAGATAATGAAGTAATCCTTACTTTGAAGATCGTCCAACTGTGATCTTTCAAATTTACAGAAGATTGTCCTTTATTTTGGGAGCTTATAAATCTTTCATCTATGGGTGTTGTTGGAAGGATCTCTCATTTCTTAGGATCACTTTGTAAGAGAATTCATTTGCGGGCAAGGACGAAGGTTTTGGCTTCTTATGTTGTTGGGTGTTATTTGTTTGTGAAAATGGGTGGTTCAATTTTCAGCTGGCCAATCTGTGATGCATTTCTTTTACTTAGTACTGGTAAACTTTTTCACTGGCCAATTGAGCTCTTTTTGTTGTTACTAGTAATCATCAAACTTTGTAGGAACGGGCTATGAGTTAGCTTATCTACAGAGTTCAACTATGTACTATTCCTTTGCATTCATTTTAGTTTTGGTCAATTGAGTTTTTGGTTGTTCAATAGGAAAGTACTATGACTAGAATTTGAAGATTATATGATGGATGCCCAATGGAGTTTTTCTTCTATTCTAATTGTTGGAAATTATGGAACCGTTTACCTCAGAATTTGTAACTAGTGAACAGAAATACCACAGAAAATTGGCTGTTGTTTTGGGTTGAGTCGCGGACTAGGTCGCTCTCTTTAAGACATTTCGCGGCTTCGCCCTCTCTATGCAAGCAGTTGTAACCACGCCGTCCCCAGGATAAAACAGCCCAGAATACAGCCTCTGTCTCGATCTTTTTCTGCACGGGAAAAGACCGGAAAATACAAGACACAATCGACCTTTCTTGCTCTATGGATTTTGTAGTGAGAATGTTTTTCGGTGTGAGTGAAATGGCTGGAGAACAGCACTATATATAGGCGTGAAAAAAAAAATTTCGGAAGGAAAATCAATCACAGAAATTTGATTGAATCAATTTACCAAAAACTGTTTTAACACATGTTTGTAATTGTAACGGTACAGCAACGTTTTTTTCAGTGTTGTAACGGTAGGAAAATAATGGCAGGGGAAATCATTTCCAAAAATTGGTTTGATTGGTCAAAAAGTTTGTAAATAAAATCGGGGGTTTGCACCTCGCCTGCACGCGAGGTTCGCAACGCGCACCCGGATAACTTGTTTCCGGATCGATTTTCACAAATGGCTTGGACCTTAGCCCAACCCGTGTGCGCGTTAGGCCTCTCTTGGGCCTAGCTCATCAATGGTCCATGAAGCTTCCACACTTATAAAGAACACAAATGTTCTCTGTTAGCCAATGTGGGACAAATGTTCGTTTGAAGAATTTCTTTTGAAAAATACACAATCCCAACACTAATTACTCGTTCCGAATCTTTAGGAGTTTTGCTTATTTGAGCAGTACAAAATATGAATGTGCATGTGGTGATAAACTGAATGTCATTACTTCTCTGAGATTAAGCATTTGACAGTGGGCAAACATGGACAACTAGAGACCTTGAAGAGATTAGAAATTGGCAACCAAGATTAGGAGGGAAATGACTAAATTTGATATATTTCGAGAACTTATTAGGTTATATGTGGAGAGAAAAATATTCTGGGCTTGTTATGAATTGGCTTGTTTCAGGTTGGCTGCTTTCCTTAGTCTTGAATGGGACATGTTGTTTATATCCGTTTGAGTTTTGGTCCGATGGTACAATTTTTGGTTGAAGTGGTTTAGTTAAAAGTTTCTCAGCATTGCATATGCATCCTTTAATGGCATGGTAGTTTGTACTGCATCTTTATGAGTTTTTCTTATCTGAAGTCACATGGAATATGAAGGTTACAATGCAAATATAAAAACTAGCATTGCAGCATAAGAGTTGGTCATTGTGCAACAGCATAGAGATGATAACATATTTTGTTTATCATCACGACGAGTTTTAGCTGTAAAATGATGTTTTTATGTGTCGACATTTTTATTTTGGTGGACTAAAAAGAACGAGATAATGCTGCAGAAGAGTATGTTAGCATGTCTCTTAAAAGCTAAGTCACTGAGCTACCCGTCAGTTCATTCCTCCCTTTGAAATGATGGAGTTATACTCCTGCTGAATTAACCATGAATTTTTTTGGGAATTCTTGTTTGGATCCAGGATTTTGTGGAGGTTATATGGAGGCACAACTGCTCCATCAGTCTCAAATAGTTTTGGAGTTAGAAAAACTGTATCTTATGGCAGAATCTCTCTTTTAATTTGGCTTAGACGGCAGTTGGGATATAGATCAGCACCTATCCTTTTGGATCCCTCCCGATACTCCCTATCGGTGACAACTTTACTTACGGCGACTGTATCTGCGTATCCTTAAATGCTGTCAAAAATGGAACGGTATTCTTCTATACCGTTCAATCTCTTCCCCTCCTCCTCTGACTTCTATTGCAGGATAATTTGGGTTTATAAGCTAATAGGCTAATTCTCTGTTAGATCAGCTTATCACCCAACAGCCTCTGCGAAGGTTTTCCCTTAGCTGTCAATACCACCTTACTCACGGTTTCTAGGTTGTGCGCCCGAATCTGTTGACAACCAGTCTGTGCTTTTAATGCTAAAGGTTCTGTATGTACCCAGTTTATCCCTCCCAAACACCCAGTAGTTGTAACAACCGGGACATACCCTCACATTTTAAGGTCAAGATGAAGGCTGAAGGACTAGCAATTGTCCTCATTTTCATTGTTGACTATCTTTCGTATCTGTTATAATTTTCTTGTATAAGCTGGTGTTGTTTCTCTATGTGCTCCTTGTGTTTTTGTTTTCCCTGCACTCAGCTTGGAACCTAATATGTCACATAATTCTGTGATAAATATCTGTGTGGAGTTAACATTTCCAGTTGCATATAAAGAGGAGCTTTTTATAATTTATTATTATTATTTGTTTTTTTAAGGAAACAGAAACATATTGCTTTAATATAATAAAACGGATTACAACTAAAATAAACCAAAAAAAACCATAACACGTATGAGGATATGAAACAATACCGATTGTGCCTTGATCCGATTGTTTTTGGGTTTTATGATTGCCTTCTGTATTTCATTACAAAAAGAACACCTCCCTTCAGGCATTTTTCTCTTCCAAAATAGTGAAAATACTAGTCTTTGAAGAAATTTGAATTCTGGAAGATAGCGGGCAGTACATGAAAAATACTACTAGTATTTTTCTCTTCCAAAATACTAGTCTGCAGTCTCGCATGCTTGGGTCATATAGCGCATATTTCCAGTCTTTACTCTGGTCTCGAAAATCTGGAGGGGAATGCACCGTTACGTTAGTAATAGTTCAATTTTTTCTTCGTAATCCAAAATGAGAAAATTAAATGGGCATCCTATTTGGAGATTATATTTAAATTCCCATCTTAATAGTTTTGAATCATTATATTCTCATCCCGAAATTAGATGAATGGTCCAAAGTGCCCTTATCAAGTGATTTATTGTGAGTATAGGTATCTAGAATAATTATATTTCCTTAACTATACAAATAGGCGGTTATATATCCAAAGTACCGAATCATCACTTCCTAGTTCAATGATTTGGTTTCTATATTATCCCTTAAATATGATTAAAATATAATTTTCAAAATAATCAAATCTTAAGGAACTCTATAACCCACCAACGTTCTTCCACAAACATTAACCTTTACTTCGCTGATTGTTCTTTTTCTTTGAAATAATTTATGTCCACCAAATTTTTTAAAAACGTTGAAACATCCAATAGAGTCAATAAAGTCGAAGACAGACAGGGCTGCTGACAATCTATCTATTTTCAAGATTGTAATCGTCTCCATGTAATAGGGGCATGCAAAAGGGTGATTTTGTTTTTTTGCAGTGGCAGCTTCAGGGATTTTGAACAAGGTGTTCAAAAATTACCTAACTCTACTAGTTCTCTTAACTGGCCATTTGGCCATATATACACAAAAAAAAAAATTTTGGAATAATGAGACCAAATAATACGAAAATACGTACTCCGTAATATATATATATATATATATATATATATATATATATGTCACAATGGCATGTTCTCGATGAATTCTATTTTTTAAGCCTAGCAAAATTAAATCGGATCATACACGTTAGTTTTTATTGTAGGAAATTGTCTGGCAAAATATGTTCACGCGGATTTTTTTTGACATATAATTCTATGTTTTGTAGATATAATGTTGATTGTTATTTAGAGAAAAGCCAGAGCACAAAATCCATACCAATAGATACTTTTTTGCTCTCTATATATTTTTTATTTTTTCATTAAGAGTATCTGAGTATGTACTTTGTTTTGTGCCAATATATTATGTATTCAACTGTAAATTTCCTAGATTGATGGATGTTCACAGTATAAAAATAAGTGTTCAAACAAACTCAAGATAAAATTATTGGTGGTGATAATGCCAAAATTATTTTCGATTAACATTTTCCAGATTATTAAATGTAATATAAAATGTAGAAGTGTTTAGGTTGTTTAATTGAACATGGGAAGCTATGAAGCCTCTTATGGCTTTTAATTGGGTTCTTTACCTTGGATTAGTTTATGAGCTAATTTTTTGGGGTCAGTTGTTCAAACTTTTGGGGTAGCGTGTTCAAATATTTTTAGCTTGGGTGTTCAAAAAGGAAAAAACTTAAATAAAAGTATAAAAAAATATAGGTATTCTAAACATTTTTTTTTTAGGGTGGTGAGAGGCTATGCAGAGCCGCCTATGGTCTTTTGATAGCTTTTTTACGTCATCCACCTATTAATTCCCTTTTCCACAAAATCATTCAAACCATGAACTAATTTATCCACCCTTTAGAAAACATTAAATCATTGTGGGTCCACCCTCCACAACTATACTCGTTACTATTTTATTCACTCTCCATATTTAATCAACCCCAAAACTAATCTAACATCCAATCGACCCTTAACTTCGATTTTTCCCCATACCTGTTTGGATCTCATTGCACATATGGAGAAACTGCATGAGGAATGCTAGGAACAGATTCATTGGATTCAAGACTCAATGGGTGTTCCATTAGGCCAGTTTTTAGAATAAATTGATTTTTCACAATTTTTTCACATGATCTATTGTGAGAAAATGACGATTGGGTGAACCCTAAACCCTATAACATTTTTAGAACACCCTCTTGTTGGACAATGCTACCCGTACCGAACCAAATGCACAGATAATGTACACAGGGTGCACGGGGACCCACTTTTAGGTCCCACACGAGTGATCTAAACCGTTCATTATTCTTAGAACAAATTTCCGACGGCCCCACAAAACTTCTGCTCAATCGGACGGTTAAAAGTGCTCAAAACGGTGGGACTTTCATTTGAGCACTTTTAACAGTTCAATTGAGTTGAAATTTTGTGGGGGCCTGTTTACATATAAAATTAACCAATCCAATAATTAATTGACACGTAATCAAAAGTGCCAAATGTTGGCAATTACTTGTCAATGAAGATACACTAGATTAATAAGACAAAGTTGAGTAAATACGCTGTCGTATTATTTCTCAAATTGGAAAAGCAGTTATTGGCAGTTACAAGCCGTTGCTAAAATTAAAATTGGCTTCGAAGCCATGATGTTAACTTGTTAACGTATAAACTCCACGTGGAAACTTGTGAAACAAGTCAAATTAGCAGTTAGAACACGTGGAGTACTTCTGGAAAGCAGTTATTTCCTTAACATGTTATCATTTGAGTTTGTTTAAACAAACGTGCATATTTAAAGCTTCTGGAGGAAGAAAGAATTCAAATTCAGACGTAGAGGAAGAATAACTACCAACTCAAAGAGTGGGAATTAGAGTTCGAAGCAAGCCAAAGTTCAAATTCATTGGGCGGGAAGTCCAACTGCAAGCAACATCTATAAATAGAAGAAATTGAAGAGTAAAAGCCCCGGAAAAATCTTCAACAAACAGCTATCAAAAACTGATGTTTGGTTAGTTCATTGGCAAAGTAGTTTAGGATTTCAAACTCAGTTCAAAGTAGATTAAGAAGTAGATTAGGAAGTAGATTAGGATTTATCTCGATTGTTCTTGTAACAATCACATTTATCTCGGTTGTTCTTGTAACAATCACCCGTTCCAAGTTCTGTTACTCTGTATTTGAAGTTGGAGACAATTTCGAAGTAAGTTTATCTTTGATTCATCAATCGAAGTATCTTGTTTCTTTATTGTTCTTTGATGTTTTAAGTTTATTGGTTTGCATTTCTTCACTTATTAAGAAAAATCCTCTTAATTGAGGTAATTGAACCAATAAAACACAATCGCCTGATTAGATTTGGTTTTTCCCAAAGTTAATCTGAGGGAGGAGATTGAAACTCTCTCTGGCACGCTCACACACAATCATTTTCTATTGCAAAGAAGTAAAAGAACCAAACAAGGCCCTCGGAAATTTGTTCTAAAAATAATGAACGGTTTGGATCACTTGTGTGAGACTCAAAAGTGAATCCATGTGCACCTTTGTGCATTATATGTGCATTTGGTTTTGTACCCTTATCTTTATTGCCCTCTTGTTCAATTGTCATGTCTTGAGCCATTAGGGGCATAAAATAGTGAAAGAGCTCTGGTGAGGGGCTACAACGTAATTTAAAAGCACTTATGATTTCTGAACCCTGCCCCCTATAACCCTGAACTGAGTCAATTGACCCCTTTGAAACACATGGATGAACTGCCTGAGGAATGCTGGGAATGGATACAGATCAGCTGGCGTCGAACGAGGATTATCGCAAATTACGTTGCCCATCTTTGACCTGCAAGAAATTCCTCGCCATCACCGATCGACTTCGGCGGAAATTTTCGGCCTTTGACAATGAGTTGTACCGCAATAACTGCGAGGCTTTATACAGAGGCATTGAAAGATTCCCAAACCTCGAAGAGTTGGAGCTTTATGATGCGAAGCCCAGTGGCGAAGCCGACATCGACACCACCATAGTAAAAATCGCTTCTTCCGGGTTGAATATTCGATCCCTCACACTCCAAAGTTTACCAAAGGCCCCATCGCCCAGCAGTGTGCGGGAACTGGGGTCGACTATGAGGAATTTGAAGTGGTTGATATGTTGTGACATCAAATTCCTTGGAGATGTCCACATAGTTTTCATAGCTGATGAGTTACAATGTCTTGAAGAACTCGGTATCATATTCTGCAACAGTGGATCTCGATGTTGTAGAACGCAATATCCTCAATTATCAGATCGCTTTGTTACTGATGCTGGAATCGAGGTAATCTCGAGTAAGCTTCTACGGTTGCGTAAAATAGATATTCCCGGGAACCGCTTTTGTTCTGATAGATCTCTCATTGCTTTATCATCCAATTGTATACATATACACAACGAGAGAGTATGTATATGGGGGACACGTGTGTCCATGCCGTGTCCCCCGAGTGTCCCCTCCAAAAGATAATTTAATTTAAGTGACACGCCACGTGGCGTGTCTAATACGTGTCCCCGCGTGGGACACGCGTGTCACCGTGTCCAATACGTGGACACAGCGACCTCTAGAAGTGTTGGTGCTTCATAGCTGCTAGGTAACTTCTTCTTCTTCTCACTGCTCTGTTTTTTTCTATTCTTCTTCTTCTTCCCCTCCCGGTGTCTCCTCACTGTTAGCAAGGGCGGAGGAAAGATTTACAGTGTGGGGTTCTTCTGCTGCCTTTTTGGAGCCATTTCACCTTATATTCATATTATTCAGCAGCCCACTTGATGGTAGTCAATCGAGTTCATCTCTGCAACATCTTCCTGTAGAAAAATCTATAGGAAATACACTTGGGCCTCACGTGCTAAAATTCAGTGGCTCTATTATTCTACCTAGTCGATAAGAGTTGGAAGTTTTAAGGTACACTCAATACGTGCCAATAATGGGCGTCTTAAGAGGGGAGTTGCAACACACATTTTGATTTATTTGCATGGGATTCCTATCTAACCAACTCAGCCACCCAAATGTGACGAATCTCTCCAAAATCCCTTTTGGAATCAACTGGAAAGACAATTTGTACTCTAGTCTTCCGACGATCATTAGCCAAGGACATCAGAGTGTGCCCAGAGTAAGCAGCTCCAAAAAACTGATGCAAGGAACTGTTTCAAAAGTTGGGCTTCATTCAAATTTGAGGTGTGCCTTCCTGTACTTCTGGGAAATTATGAGGCCTTCTAGGATATTCAAGGTGTCTGAGTGAGCTTATATACATCTCGATTAATGCCTTCTTCGGTCTAGTCAAAAGAAGGTCATTCACTCAAAGAATAGAAAATTTTATCATAAATTACTTTCTTGCTGTCTTACCCAAAGAATCGATTCCTGAACAATTATGTAGGGAGCATACCGTCCAATCTCCCATATTAACTCTCTGGGTTTAAATCAAGAAAGCATATTTAACTTGCCGAGCAAGTATAGTACTATAGTAGAGTAGGCAAATGTGGTTTCTTAGCTACTTTACTAAGTCATGACTCAAAAATGGAGGTCAAACAACGTCAATACAAGCTTAGCTACTTTGGTTTTATGAATGCGCGGTACCATGCTACATGTATTGAGTGACAGTTCACTAGAGATGTACCTCTGTCCTAGAATTGTAATCATGTTCCCAAAACGGTAAATTAAAAATAATGCATCTTTCAAAGAAAAATTCAAATGTTTTTAGCAATTTACCAGATATCAATGAGCTCTTTTAGTTCAAGAAGAAGGCAGATGATAGTGATGACAGCTGCATTAGTAATGTCCGATGCAGCATGGAGAGGCAACCTGCGGTTTTTGTATGGAGGCTGGAGATGATGGGTCTTGCATGGTGAAAGTAGTTGTGGATGGTGCATGGAGGCAGGAGACTTTTCAAGGTGTGGCGGCTTGGTGTGTGGAGGATGATAATCCTATGTGCCTTGGAGGTGGATACAGGATACACAATGGTGAAAGCTCAATCCTCAACTGGTGTAAAGGGGCTTGCCGTTCTTCAAGCTTTGCGGTGGGCTAAATCCAGCAGCATTGGGAAGCTGCAAATTTTGACGGATAGTTTGTAAATTGTCCAAGCTCTATGCAAGGGCAGTAGTGCTAATATTGGTGCTAGAAATGTTGTTTTGGACATTATAAATGTGGCTTCTTCGTTTGTTGTTGTTCGTGTAATTAAGGCCACTCGTCAAGAGGTGACAAAGGCTCACAATCTTGCACGTAGTCGCCTTTGTAATGACTTGTGATTTATATAAGATGTTATGTTTTATGGTTCAAAAAAAAGAAATTTTTTTTGAAACTTCTCTTTGAAAAAAAAATGTATTATTTTTAACTTATCGTTTTACGAACCGGACTATCATTTGGAATAGATGGAGTAATAATTTGTCATTTCTTTTCTTAAACATATTTCACCCTCTTCCCTCTATCTCTGGGCTTGTTTCCATTTTTATTTTGATATTTGGATCAAAGTCGGGAGGAATGGAAGGAACCTTATTTGTCATTTTCCCGGTGAATTCGGAGGCAATCTGCGAGGAGAATTGGAATCATAATCATTTTCCTTCTTTAAAACGCCCTAAGTTCCATCTGATTTTTTCTACCACTCAAAAGTATTGAGAGATGACATCTGACGCAAAGCATTGCGATGGAATTTACAATTTTGCATCGTAACTTTTTCCTACGAGGTTTCAAGATTTCTTGTTGGAACAAAAAACAACCTTCCCCAGAAGATCTTGGTCCATTCCAAGTTGCATTGCCACGCGATGTGGGAAGTATTGCTCAATACAATCCAGCCCGACCAACTCAGCCACACTCATGCACCGACAAAACAATTCCAATACTTCCACCAAACCAGGACTAACGATACCCACTTTTCCTTTTCACCTTACAATATATGAACCAGTGGCCGGAGAGTCTCCGTCATGGTACGAAGACACCATTTAAAATTGGAAACATTTTACACTAGACGCCATAACCAAATCTACATTTCCAGCGTTTGATTTCATCATGTCCCAATCTCGGACCATTAACTAGTGTCTTCTAGTACTGTCTTCCTTAGATTATTAGTTAAAAAGGAGGAAATTAGCTCAAAATTACTGATGCAAGGAATGAGGCCCAAGCTCATGAGTCCATCGCAGCATGTCCGAGTTCACATGATCAAAGCATAACCAAAAATTGCGGGAATCCAACTTGGGTTGCTACCGAAGTGATGTTATTTGAATTCATTGTCCACTTCAAAGCAAATGGTCCTTGTGCTTCTCTAAATATGTAACTGTGATTCAAACAATTATTTTTTTCTTGAAAACTTTCCAGCATTTTGATTGGTTTCAAATGCCATTTTGTCCAAATGCAACTGCAATTTAGCTCTGAAGCTATGATGGACTCTTTAGACTTCACTAGCCAGATCTTCAATTGTTATATCCTTCTTGTGCCTTCACTGGAATTTATGTCCATATTTTTATGGCTTTTAGCCTCCTTCGGCAGAATCTATTTGTTCTGATTTATAACGTGAGAGCACAACTTTGGTGTGGATTCCTTCTTAGGCTGTCTCAGACTTTTGACTTCCTAAAATACCCACAAATAGTTTGAACACACGTTTAGAAAATCTAGGGTTGATTGGTAAATTGGCCTGCCAGTTTCATTTAACTACATCCATATTCTAAAGCTGTTTCCTTCTCCATTGGAGGTTATTCTACCTGACATTTGACTTTTGCTAGACTGTATACATTGTCGGGGGTTACAGGGGAGTTAAAGTGGGATAACTACTAAATGGATTTCGAAGTCCTCTTATAGACTCAAACCCTTGAACACCCGTCAGTGGCGGCTCCAGAAATTTTGAATAGGGTGTACAAAAATTACATTAACTTTACTGGCTTTATTAACTAGCCATATATCCACAACATTTTATATATTAATGTGAATAATGGAAACAAATAAAAATTACATAAGATATCACAATTGCATTTTCTAGGCGAATTCTATATTTTAGGCCAAACAACATTAAATGGGCACATAAACATTTTTTTTTTTTTTTGTAGGAAATTGTGGCGAATAGGTTTACACTTATTTTTTGACACATACTCTCGTTTTGTAGCTGTTTTTTGGAGTTAGATGTTTGAAATTTTTTGGGTTAGGTGTTCAAATATTTTTAATAAGTGTTCAAGAAATGGATAATCTAAAATAAAATCTGAAATATTACATGTATTCTAAACAAAATATTTTTTATGGTATTCAAGTGACCACCTAAACCCCTATGCAAAGCTGCCTACGCCGCTTGTCAAGGAGTATAACCAGACGAGTTGAGAGCCGCATCTGACAAATATTCGTCCTTTTCTTTCTTTGCTGGTGTGAAAGTCTCAGTGCCCACCACTTCCCAATATATTTGTGTAATCTGTTTTCAGTTCATATGGTAGCGAAAAGTTGAATTCTGTGCATATTGTGTGCGTGGGCGCAAAAGATCTTCGATGATGGTGTGCATCAAGCAAATTACCACGTTGGTAAGTTGTGCAGAGGGTTAATTAATGAAATTTTTGTACAATTTTTCTTTTTGTTTGCATTTTTCAATTGCAATTTGCATATATTTTTACTATAGCATGGTATCAAAACTTGCACACACATCGCGTGTGCCCAACCACTAGCTAGCTCAATTAAAAAAGACAAACTACAAATATTGTTTTATGTTCTCTGTTTCCTACTCGGCATGGCTAGCTCATTTAAAGAAGACAAACTACAAATATTGTTTTATGTTTTCCATTTCCAGCTCGGCGAGGGAACTATCGCGTCATTGGCCGTCTTTGACAAGAAGTTATATGATGGGTTTGAGTGTTGGGCTGGAGGACGATGGTTGCGGTTTTTGAGTGATTGCAAATAACAAAGAGATACATGGTTAGGGTAAGATGAGTGTAATTTTTAGTTAGTTCCTTTTTCTTTTCTATTTTGTAAATGTGTGTAGAAGAAAATTAAGGCTAAGGAAAACTTTTTCCTGAGTTAAAAAGGATCAGTCAATGTGAAATAAATACTTCCAGTTCAAAAAAAAAAAAAAAGTGAAATAAATACTATAATATTTTCCCCAGTTATGTTATTTGAAGGAAACTTATTACGGTATGCCTTAGACTTGGGCCTCACTCTTGTGTATGGGAACCAGGGAATGTAAGATGGGTTAGTGTAGGAAACGAAGAACTCATTTGGTGCTTATAAGCGTGCCTCGTATCGTGTCTAGTCCAGTCTATTTATAATTGTGGAGTAACTTGTCATTGCTTATATATTCTCGTGCATCTTATCATGTTCTTGCCTAATTGAATCTGATAAGGCCAAAAAAACAAACTAACCAAAACTTTATTTAGTAGAAACCAAAAGATATTCAAGTAGTTAAAACTACAAATAAAATGGAAGATGCAACTTATATCTTATATATAAGTAAGAGTTGTATCACCACAGTTTGAGTATATCCCAATATGGCACCTTCATAATTAGTATCATATATGGGTGCTGATTTTGGAGCTCCCTAATTTGATGCAAGCACTCCAATATTTAATGAAGTTACAAAACTATCCTTTTTAAGATATAAAAATTACTTGAGGCACTAGTGCAAGAAATTACACAATTGCCGACTAAAAATGCCAACTAAAATATTTTAGTAGCCAAATGGCGAACAATTACCGACCAAATAAAATCTAGTCGGCCAAGTGTAATTTCATTGCCAACTAAATATTTTTAGTCGGTAAATATTAGGTCAATGCCGACTAAAATATGATCTAGTCGGGAAAAATATGGCAGTGAAGTGGATTTTTGGTGCAAAATTTATTGGCAACTAAAGTTTGGTCGGTAATTAAATAGTATTTTTTTTAAAAAATCTTGGACGATATTTCACGACTAACCATCTAGTCTACATTTGTTAAATTTTTTTGTAATAATTTTTTTGCATGAATTTAAAAAATCACGAAATTGATGGCGGGAAAAATTGGTATTTCCCGACCAAAAATTAGTCGGCATTTTTGGTAAAATACCTACTAAAATAGTTTAGTCTCCAATTTCCATACCATTGCCGACTAGATACATTTTGGTTGGCCAATGGTTGATTTTAATCCCCGACTAAACTAATTTAGTCCGGAAAACTGTAATTTTAAAAAAAAAATCAATTTTGGGGAAATTATGAAATTATCAAATTAAATTATAGAAATTATAGAAATTATGAAATTAAATTATAGAAATTAATAAATAATATAAATTAATCAAATTATAGAAATTAAATTATGGAACTTATATAAGTTATCGAATAAAATTATAGAAATTATGAAATTAAATTTTAGAAAATAATAAATAATATAAATTAATAAAATTATAGAAATTATATAATAGAAATTAATTTACGAAAATACTAATTTTATATTTAACTAAAATAATCTAGACTTCATATGAAGGATCCCGCCGGCCGTAGGATGTAAAAATTCAAACCTCGAACTCCAGTTTTCAGAGAAAATTTCGATGATCTGAATCGTTAGAAGTGTTTAAAAAGTATTTTTAAGGTCCTATCAAAGGATTTGGCAAAAAATACTACCGGATGGGCTTAATGAGAGCATTTTTTCATAAAATCGCTATATGAAAAATTGCTCTGATCAAGCCCTTCTGGGGTTTTTTTCTTCCAAATTCTTCCATAAGACCTTAAAAACACATTTTGAACACATCTACCGGTTCAGATTTTCAAGAAATAGATTAGGTGACCTTTAGTTGGTGCATTATAGTGTTCAAATGCCACTGGCAGCATTTAATGTGTTCTGATCGTGTGACTACCGACATCGGATGATCATCAATTTCGGGGAGAATGATAAAATTGATAAGATGTTAAATCGTATCGGTTTAGATCAAACATTAAAGAAAATGAACTAGTATCCACCATTCAATGTTGTACATTGAACATACTTTTATGAACCAATATATACTGCTATATTCTAATGTATGTTAGCCACATGATCTCAACACAATTTTAATGATCAACACCGACTATTTTGTTTTTCTTGGCATTTTAATGAACCTCACCAAATTTTGGACCAATTGGATTTTTTAAAACCCTTCATCGGGATGCAATTTCATCAAGTAAAATGACTCTTATGTATGATCATGTGACCGTGATACAATTAAGATGATCAAAACCGTTGATATTGTTGTTCTTATTGGCTAATTATTGCTGTAAAATTTTGGTTGAATGGGATTTAAAAAAGTCATTGATCGAGATGCAGTTTTAATAAGTAAATGAGTTCTTATGTCCGATCAAGTGTGTACAAGACCCAAGTTACTTCTATTCTCGATATGAATTATCTAAATATATATAGTG
Organism: Vaccinium macrocarpon; assembly: GCA_022606695.1. Lineage (NCBI taxonomy): Eukaryota > Viridiplantae > Streptophyta > Magnoliopsida > Ericales > Ericaceae > Vaccinium > Vaccinium macrocarpon. Next base: position 30,792,341 of record CM040174.1, on the reverse strand, counting down.
TAAAAGATCGATGACTTCAATAGAAAAAAATGGCTGAGGTGGGGTATACATAATAATAATTCATTGTCTCGGGATGCATTAAAGGCACATCCCCAACTGGTTTTTAAATATATTTAGTGTTGCATTATTATAAAAAAAAAAAGAAAAAAAAAAGAAGAAGCTTTTGCCAACTAAAAATTAGTAGGTGAAGTGGCGAAATTTTCAGAAATTTAAACATTTGGCGAAATTGTTGGCGGGTACGGATAATACCCGACTAGTTATTTGGTAGGCAAAGGGGAGAACCACGTTTCAACTTAACCTAAAGCATATATTTTGGGAGAACCCAGAAACACCTTTACTTTTACTTCCCCTTGTCCACCGCCATATCCAACTGGATTGAAAGATCACCCAAGTCGATCATCCCCACAACTCCTCCCCCAAGTCGGATAATCTGTGCTTCTCCGTCCGTCCACTGCTCATATTCCGATCCAATTTTGCTTCTCCGTCCGTCCATTGCTCCCATTCCTATCACTTTGCGATCATGTCTGAGTCTCTGGTAATCTCGTCTCTCTGCTGACTGCTCGTGTTTGTCTCTCTCTCTCTCTCTCTCTCTCTCTCTCTCTCTCTCTCACGCGCGCGCACACACACACACACACAAACATGCACACACGCAAATACATTTACAACGGTGTTTATTTTGTTTTTCCCCTTTTCAACATATCTCCTATTGCAACTAATTTGGGAAACTCGTGAAGCCCGTTGGTTTTACTCGTTCGAGTCTGCTATCAACCAGTGCAACGCTGTCTCCTAAGGTGATTTTCATTCTCGTTTTCCGTTTGTTTTGACTTAAACACCCATTTCTTCATAAGTCCCACTACAATATTTCTCTTTTGAGTTAGCTATCTTTTGGTTTAAGAATGGATACACTAAGTACTTTAAATCTCTGAAAATTGCCCTGATCCTAGGGTAAAAAAAAACTCAACTTCGTTTGAGAGTCTTTCCTTGTTTGTGTTATTGTGGAATATGTGTGTTCCTTTTGCTCTCATTTATTTGTTGGAAGTAGTTGTTCAGTACTCCCTCCGCATTTTGTTAATAGCGATCTTCAGGAGGTGAAGGAACAATGCTTTCTCCGTCTTTTCTAATACTCCCATGTGCCTAATAGACATAAGATAAGAGTACCACTTTAATCATTGTTTTAGGTTTCTAGGTTTCTGACTTTAATGGCTAAAATTACAAAGTTAAAAATAGTAGTGGTCCTCTTTTGTCCGTTTGCCACTTTATATCAGTGTTCACCCTATGGAGCTCATTATTGTGTTTTACCCCTTTTCAACAGGTCTCCAATTTCAACTGATTTGGGAAAGTCGTGAAGGTTGTTGATTTTACCCTGTTTGAGTCTGCTCTCAACTAGTGCAACTAGGCTAGGATTAAAGTATGGTTATAAATGAAACTACGTTCTTGGCTATGAGCAAACATAAGATACATTAAGGCTAAGATGTTGCTTGATAAGTTACTAAACTGAGTTAAAGTTTTAGGAATTCTATCTTTGGGATTTTATTATTTCTATTTTTTCAGTTCATAATTTATTCCTAATCACTGTATTTGATGCCTTGAACCAGTAAATTTTGTAGTTCCCATTCAGTTCTTTCTTTTTATTGAAGTTTGATTGAATTAGTTATATGCAAAATGAGTATATTTATTCCTTTACATGGGCATGTTTGATTGAATTTGAGAATTTGACAGATTGCATAATGGCTCCTGGATCAAAAAAGAGTAGTGCATCTTCCAACTCGACCGGCACATTGCGTAGAACTGCTGCAGTATCAAATGATACAGCATCTACAACACCTATTTCGCAAAATGTGGCATCTAATCCTTTGGGTGCATCTCCTTCTATAGCCATACAAGTGTTGTAGGTAAATACACGTATTTTTCCTTAAACTGTAAATGATCTCTGTCTAGCGGAAACCAACCAGCCACCATTTGGTTTTTCAGGTCCTATTCTTGGTGATTTTTTTAATAGTCATTCATTTTCGTATTTGTTTTGAATGTTAATTTTTTGGAGAACCTCCTGTTAGTGTCCTAAAATCCGAGTTCTTGTCAGGAAACAAAAACTTTGCAAACCATCAATCAAACTAATTCTTACAGATCATTTAATCAATGAGCCTTTTTTTGAAAACATAACAGATCATTTAAAGTAAAGCCAGAAAAAAGTAGAATAAAAAGAAAATATACTTGATGGCTTGCTCTGAAAACATTTCATTTGTGGTAATAGCCTAAACTGTGGCTGCCCTTTGCGAAAGTGATACCATTGTTTGCCTTTTTTCTTTTTCTTTTTTGTCAATTCTATTGCGTACCTTGTTCACTAAGAATTCTTATATAGAATGATATCATAACAATCTTTGCAATACAACATTATATGCAGTAATGTGTTCATTGCTTCTGGAAATAAAGTGTTCAAGCAGTCTATTGGAGTTGTTTGATATGGATAAAGTTTCTGATGTCTCTTTAACTATGATGTACGGACACAGACACGGACATAGACACGGGAATTCTAAAAAAATGGGGATAGGGAATTCTAAAAAATTCAAAGCTAGACACAACAGTTACACTTGGAATGATCTTTCACTTGTGGCCTTCGAATGTCCTCACTGATCCGTATTTATGTTGCCTAACATTAGCTAAGTTTGATCCATCATAAAATTTCTCGTCACTAAAACCACTACTTTTGCCAGCATGGGGAGTGAGAAAGCAAATCATATGGAAAGATGGAGGCAACAGTGCAGAACACAATGCTGCTAAGTTGCCACCCCGCTGAAATTATTTGCTTTGATGACTAGTTAAGCAATTGCTTTTGGAAAATGATTAGCAAACTAGTATTTTTGTGCATAGATCCTGTCCAGAATTATGTTTTTCTGGTTTTCTCAGATTTTGTGGCCTAGTTGTGGGTCTCTTGTTTTGAAATGGTAATCACGTGTCTTTGTGGACTGCCATGATTGGGCAGAGTTGCGATTAAAATGTATTTGTTTTGGTTGCCTTTTTGGGCTAAGTTGAATTCTATTTGTGTTATGTCATTTCTGGGTAGAATTACCTTTCCTAGGCAGTGTGTAGTTAATTGCTGCCCTGTTTTTTCATAAGGGTTGATTGCTGCCCTGTTATGCTTCCTTGCTACTAATATGCCACTTCATTCACCACTAAGTTGGTGGAACTTACCATATAATCTTGGCCGTTTATTGTTCGAATTGTGTCTTCATAGTTTGGTATTTGCTCGAACAGGTTCTGCATTATTTCACATTGTTACAAATCTGTCACCATCAGGTTGGCATTGTATAATAGAGGTTGTCCCTTAGTTCCACTTCTAGTCTAGCTGCTATTTTCACGCCCAAAATGCCTTATTCTGGGCCGTTGCTGACCTTATTAGCTGCTATTTAACACCTAGATTACCTATCCTTTTCTTGCTGCCCAGATTTGTAGTGGTGACTTCTTGTGTCTAATTAATGATAACGTCTCAAATATGGGTTGATGCTATCTATATCAGGTCTTCATGCCTACTGAATTTGGATATCGATTTGCACATTTTGGGGTTTCATATATTATATTAGATATAAATCTCACACCAGAGAAGGAACCTTTTGTTCATTGTATCAGTACTCTTATTGTTATGTGGGATACTATTATGTTAGCTGCTTTGATTGCCTTATGCTCAGTTGCTAATGCATTTTTTTTTCCAGATCGAAGCTTTATATTCCGATGTTCTACTTTTGGATTATTGACTATGAAGATCAAAGCTGGATTTTGGTTGTAGATGTGCTTTGATGTTTTTGGTTCTCCGTTTGTCGAGTTGAATTACTTTTGTATTTAGTATTTTGTGGTGTAGGGATTTTGGATTCTTTATTTTCCCCTTGTTATTATTTTCTTTTAGAATTTGGATACAAGTTATTTTCTAAGTATTTGGTGGACCTTTATGTATGAAAGTTTGGGTTTATTTCGTGGAATTTATTTATTTAGTATTCATTAGAAATTGGCAGGAAATCAAAATGGAAAAAAAAAAAATCGTAGCCAATTATGGGATTTCAACATTTAAAATTGGTGGCCAATAATTTAGTTGATGATGTAGACAAATTACCAACCAAAAATTTAGGGTGATAATGTATATATTCCCCGACTAGAATTTAGTTGGTAAATTCTAACAGATTCTCCGACTAGAATTTAGTTGGTAAATTCTAACAGATTCTCCGACTAGAATTTAGTAGGTAAATGTTATAGCATTCCCCAACTAGAATTTAGTTGGTAAATTCTACCACATTCGCCGACTAGAATTTAGTAGGTAAATGTTATTGCATTCCCCGACTAAAATCTAGTAGGTAAATTCTAACGCATTCTCCGAGTAGAATTTAGTAGGTAAATGCTATAGCATTCCCCGACTAAAATAGTATTACCGACAACATTTTGGGTCGGAACCCGTAGTCGCCAATGCATAAACCATGGCCGACTAAATAATTTTTGGCGGCGATGACATTTGCCGACAAGCATTACCCGACTAAAAATGCCGGCCAAAATTCTAGTTGGGAACACCTTTTGCCGACTAAAATGGCCACCTTAGCCAACTAACTATTAGTCGGGATTTGTGAAATTTCTTGTAGTGAACTCCACCCCCAAATTATCTTCTTATTTACCTAGGCACTCGAAGCAGAAAAATGAACCAAAACCAAACATAAACATTAGGTTCTAAACATTAACATTAACATTTTAATTGCGTTCCAAACATTAAACATCCACAACATAAACATTAGCTTCTAACATTAAATATGCATCTATGTCAGATTGCTTTATGCCACTTTGCGCACAAAATTTTTTTGCTAGAATTCTCCAAAATAAACAACACACAATTGAAAATGTTGATGCTGGAAAATCTTCATAACGGTTGCAATACAAGATCTATATATTTTCGTACTCATTATCTACCATTTTTTTTCTTAAATCTTCATAACGGCCACAAATCTACATTTAAAAACTCATAGTGAGACAAACAAAACACATCACCAAAATTAGAGAACTCTTGGGAGGAAAAGTAACGAATTTGCATGGATAAAAGGATGGTTCTGTAATCATAGGCTGAAGACCACTTATTCAGGTTGTCCTGGTGTAGAACATGAGAACAATAACATAAAGACTCTACCAAGGAAATGTTACATATGGAAGTAGGCAATTTAGTGATGTGTAGTAAAAAGAGTTGATCGAGCAACTATTTCCTTTTTTTTGATAAAAAAACTATTTGTTTTTTTGTAGTGCCTGAAGTAAAAGGAGAAAAATAAAGATTTTTTTGGAATGCTTGAAGTAAATCATGGAACTTGCAAAAGGGTATTTTTAGAAAACTATTGTAGCTTGGAGTCCTACATCAAAATTAGGAGTGCGAATATCAATTTCCTCATATATATATATGTGTGTGTGTATGTGTGTGTTTTTGAAAATTTGAGAAGTTAAAAAATTACTAAGTGAATGAATACTAGTGACGAACCATACACTGCTCACTAATCATGACTATTTCAACTCCTTAATAATATAAATTAAGGATATCAATGTTTCAAACTATTAACTTAGTCGATTGATTGAAAGAAGAACATATCTCATTATTGTGGATTCTATTTATTGATAGATAGATAGAAACAGTACATCCTTGCTTATGTCATGCCCGTTCTTTATTTGTGCATGTATTGTGCTTTTTTAAATACGATGTTTGTGTTTGGTTAAATAGTTTAGTTTAGTTTTGATGATGTCAATAGGTGTAATGAGTGAAAAGAAATAGAGAGGAAAATGAGGAAAATGATGATGTCATTAAAACTAAAACTAAAACTAAACTGAGAAATGAACTGGGCCGATATAACTTTACTTTTTTCCTTTCTTTTCCTTCTTTCTTTACAATTAAAGCGATAAATCTCTACGTTCCTTTTCTTTTCTTAGTTGCGTTTGTGTCAAATGATTAAATTCATTCATTTTTTTTATTATTCCTTTCCCTTTCCCTTATATATTCATCTAATCCCTCTTCCTCCACTCTAATTCCCTTTCCTTCTCCGCAGCCACCATCGTCGAAAAAAAGCCCTAGTCATTTAAATCCTTCGCTATTATCTTTTCCTTTCTATTGAGAACGTGTGATGGTTCCTCTTATATCAATGCTAACCACCAAATTGCATTGTGAATTAATTATAAATTAATTAAGGCTATCAATGGTGCAACACTAATAAATCAGTTGATCGATTGTATGAAGAACAAATCTCACTATTGTATATTGTATTTATTGATAGATAGATAGAAACAATACATCCTTGCTTGTGTTGTATCCGTGCTTTCTCCGTGCATGTATCGTGGTTTTTTAAAGTGATATAACTTTACTCTCTTTCTTCTTTTCTTCGCAATAAAAGCGAGAATTCTCAACATTCCTTTTCTTCTCTTATTTGTGCTTGTGTCAAATGATTTCATTCATTTTTTGGATTATTATTTTCCCTTCCCCTTATATATTCGTCTAATCCCTCTTCCTCCTACCCTAATTCCCTTTCCTTCCCCGCCGCCGCAATCCTAAAAAAAAGCCCTAGTCATGGTAAATCCTTCGCTATCTTCATCTTTTCCTTTCTATTGATCGAGAACGTGTGATGGTTCCTCTAATTATATCAATGCTAACCACCAAATGCATTGTGATTAATTATGAATTGCGATTTATGTCTCTGTAATCTAATTGAAAGCTAATAGAAGCAATGGCACGCTCAATCATGATTGCTCATGATATCGAACCAATTGAGGTAAAGATACATTTTTATGGTTTTATATAAAATGTTTTTGCTTTCTCCTAATGCATTAAAAAAATAAAATAGATCGGATTCTTACGATCTTTTTGGTATGAAATATATTCAAATCCTTGCAAAATAAGTAAAAAATGTGCAGATCCAATTAGTATATCAAATGATTTGTAGTCCATTCTTGCTTCTTCATGATTTTATAAGCAGTAAGTCATATTCATGTCAATCGATGTTTTTTCCTTGTAGTCACTTAAGCATGTGTGGTTTAGACAATAGATATGTATGAGCATACATTTGGATGTCCAATTTTTTTGTTTTTTTTCTTATAAAAAATAAATAGTTAAACCTTGTGTGTATATCCTTGACACTTGAAAACACAACGATCAAGTAATTTTAAGAAATTTCCCCCTAAAATATACCCTTTGTCAAATTTTTCTTAATAAATTTGTGGCCGATAAAAAAAAAAATTAATTTTAAGAAATTAAAATTTTTTGAGCAATTATTTAAATTATAGCTTCATGTAACATTGCTAGTATTAGTTTATTTGTAGTCATCTTGCATACATTTGTGAACATTTTCAGGTGAGTGAGTTTATCTAGTTGGAATATGTCAAAAAGATGGAATCGATTGACGCACCAAGAAATGATGGAGTTGAATTGTGTGCAATCGGATGCAATCGGGATTCTGACTATGGATAAAACCGAGAAAAAAACGTTTCATGTAGTTGGCCCCAAATATTTAAAATCAACACTGATTCAGGTGAGTTAACGTAGAGCAAAATTTACGTCAGTTTTATTATTCATAAAATAACAGTTCTCATTGTACTTCACCATTGTATCTTTTAGCCCTTCATCATTTTTATAAGTTCTTTGTTTATATTTGGTTGCACTTAATATATTTTGGCCTTCAAAAAGTTATATATTCATATTCTTATCTCTTCTTGTCTGCATTTTTTGTTGCAAAATTACGTCACGTTAATACTTAAAAGGGTAAAATATATAAAATCAAAATATGACAAATGCAATGGTAGTACTGTTTCGAGAACCATGGGAAGAAATTGGCAAAAAGAAAAGGAGAAGCGACAATTTTGAAGAACAATTGGGCCAATTCCAAAATACCTGAAAACCATGGGGTGGAGCGGTAAAACTGACACTAATTACACCAAAGCATTCTCTGTATCTCTCTCTCTCTCTCTCTCTCTCTCTCTTACTCGAGTCCTCTCTGTACTAACCAGCAAATTCGGAAACGCCTATGGTTTTCCAAGCCACGTAGAGAGAACAGAGGTGGCGTCGGATTCCAAACCCAACCCTTAATCGAAATTTAATCAATTTTATCTAGTCCGTGTGTGCCTCTGCATGCTCTCCAGGTTTCCGCAAAACCCCTAATCACTCTCTTACCTTTTGAAGCCTTATAAATAGCAAATCAGCATTTGGGTTTTGTACCTATTTGCATTTCCTCTTGTTGTCTGATAAATCTCTAGGGTATCTTGAACGTGGGTTTTCTAGGGTTTGGTTGTGAGAAGCAATGGCGGCTCCATCTTCTTCCAAGGTGCCTCATGAAGAGCTTAAAAATGCTGGGGAAAGGCTTCTTACGTCCCCAGCTTCCACAACTGAGCTCCTGAGCCTTCTTGATGTAAATGCCCACTTGCTTATTTCTGCACTTCTGTTGTAGATACCAAATATTTTTATTTGATTGATGAATCAATCTTATATGGTTGAAGATTGTTTGGTGTATCTCTATTTTCTTATTTTTCTTTGCTGTTGATTGTAGATTAAATTTGGAACTTTGCATTGATGCATCTTTGGTTTGAGATCACAATTCTTATATGGATTTCTATCCCACATTGTGTTTTTCTCAATCAATTGGGTATAGATGATTCCTTTGGTTAATCTCTTATGGGATACATTGAGGATTTTAACATAAATTCCCTTCCCTTGCTTCTCCCTAGCTTTTGATCTACTTAATGTGATGATATATTAATAGAAGTAGCACACTACCAAAAGCAGAAAACGAGCGGAGAATTTAACCATAGTCAGAAGAAAGATTAAAGATTGCCGGTCAAAATGATGGTTAGAAGATTTTGGACAAGGTTTGAGTCACTTTTTTTATTTTTTAAGTCGATTTTGTTTTTAGTGTTTGGCACCCTTAGTGATTTGATGGTCGTATGCGGAGCTAATCCTATGATGTTTATGGGGATTCTTTTTCAGTTCTGAATGGGTTTTGCATTTGCCTTTTGCTTACTGATAATACGCAGAACTTCTGATCATAAATATAAGGTATTGTCGTCCTGGATTCCAATGATTTTATGCACAAGTATGTATAATCCCTGTCTGTCAAGCCTTTTTGGCTAAGTTATACGTAAAATCCCTATCTGTCAAGCTTTTTTCCCTAGCGAATTTTGACTAGACTTTTGTCGGATATAGTGGTCATTCTAGTCTTCTATCAACAAGATCGTTCGATTAATTTTGGGGAACCCATACTTTGTATTTGGACCATTTAATATTTTCTCTAATGCCTTGTGGAGGCCTGAGTATCCGTGTTATTCATTTTTTACATTTAGGGTGGTTTTCCGCTTACCAATGTATTACTTTCATATGACATTTTCATGTCATTTCACTTTGGATATAGTTGCACACTATGTTACTTGGACTCAGGTATGGGTGTCGGGTGCGAGTACGTATCTAGGTGTCGGATTCAACTATTTCTCATTTCAAGGATACGGGGACATGGCAAAATATTCAAATTTGTTTCTATTTTTTGTGTATTTTCTTACGTAAAATTGTGCTTTAAGGTTCTATAGCGCATTCCATGGACAATAAGGGAGGTTTATGCACACTTCCAGGATAAACTTGAATTACAATTAGATTTTCTATAGAAGTGTCTTACTAAACTTATCGGACACATATCCCACACCCTTATCCGAGTGTCGAGTGTCCGACACGGGTACTTTACACCATCACGAGAGTCCGCGTAACATAGGTTGCACATGTGAGTCCTTGTATGTTCTTTCTCAAGCAAGTTGTGCAAGGCAATTTTGGTTGGCATTTTGATCTACCGAATTGTGGAAGGCTTTTGTTCAACATTGTATTCTGTTCAATCTTCTTTATTGGTAGAAATTTGTCTGAATGCAGAGTGAGGAGAAGCTTATGTAAAGTTGATAATGTAGACAATAAGCTGAAGATGAAATGTTCTTTTGGCTATTTATCTAAAATTTAAGAACCCATGCCTTGTAGGCTGACCATATGAAGCTCGCCTTGTTATGCATTCTTGTGTTATGTTTGCATTTGTCTTCATGAGGCAACATAGCAATAGTTTAGTTTTTGCATTTCACAGAAATTTCAACCGAGAATTTGCTATGTTTTTGCCAAAGGTAGTTGATGAGGCATTTTTCCATTTCGATTAATAATTTCAATAGCATTGTTAACGGAAACCAACAATGTTCCAGTTTTTTCTTCTTGATGTGCATTAAGAAAGTTTCTTTCTTTCTTTATTGTTATGTGCTTTTGTTCTCCATAGTTTCCTTCTTTCACAGTGGATCTGTTGTACCTCAACTTCATTTTCCCATTTGCGAGATATGGTAGTTTTTTTTTTTTGGAAGTTGTATATTAACCACCCAAAAAAGTGATCAAGGGGATAGCCCTTGCAATCCCATAAAAGAACAAGCACTGAGCCAAAGGCTCAGAAGATCAACATACAAAAATCCTTGCATGGACAATGCAAACTAGCCCAATCAAAAGAACTAAGAGGAAACAATTTGCAAAAAAGGCAGGAGGTTCACACAAATGAGCAGATTCAGTAGTGGGCTTCACAGCCTTCCATGAGATGTGGTAGTTTAATATTTAATCTTGTAGAACATCTCTTTTCCTATTCCTCTTAAACATTAGTTTTGATATTTTTTTCTTCCAGGAGGTAGAGCATCTTTTATCCAGGCTGGATCAAGCTCCATCCATACCAACACTAGAGGCTCTATTCCCCATAAAGAAAGCGCTGATTACTCAGGACCTATTGAGGCATTCGGAAATTGAAGTGAAGGTTTCCGTTGCCTCATGCATTAATGAAATTACAAGAGTAACGGCACCTAATGCGCCTTACGAGGATGAACAAATGAAGGTATTTTCATAATGCTTTAGTCCCTCTGTCCCAAAATGGATGTCCATTCTAGATATTCTAAAAAAATTTGGAGACACAATCATTACTCCTTGTAAACTTAAATTTTCCGACAATGCCCTTCAATCATTACTCATTTTGTCCTTTTGTTTTGACAACTTAATTAGTTAGAGAGAGAAGGGCAAAATTGGAAAACCTATGTTTTGTCTCTCTTACTTTTTAAAATGTATAAACAATTTGGGACAACAAAAGCGTCCAAATGGTCGTCCATTTTGGGATGGAGGAGTAGATTTTTTTTTTCTCCCTCTCGCATGTGTGCGTCTTAATTACCAGAAATCCCAAGGTAAACACCCTTTTGCTTTTCAAATTGTTTTTGTTGACTAATGATATGATTGATAAGTGTGAAATCTGATCTTGATTCTGGTCCGTTTGATTGGCACAGGAAATCTTCGAACTTACAGTAATGGCGCTTGAGAAATTGTCACTTCATTCTGGTCGCTGTTATACAAAAGCTGTTTCCATTCTACATAATATTGCAGCAGTCAGATCATCCTTGGTGATGCTGGACCTTGAGTTTGATGAGTTAATTGTAGAGATGTTTCAGCTGTTCTTCAATACCATTAGGTAAGAGCGGTTAATGTGAACATATTTATGTTGACTTGTTACTGTCTCTTATGGTGCCCTGGTCTGTTGCTCTACCATTTTTACTTCTTTTTTTTTTTTTCTTTGTAATTTAGAATGTTTTGAACTTCTTACTTCCATAATAAATACCCAACGTCGTAGATGGAAAAATCAATGGTATGTGATAGTATGTGAGCACATGTCAAAACATTTATTTGTTTTGTAACTTGTGTGTGTGTGTGTGTGTGTGTGTGATATTCGTAACAATTTTAATGATTTCTTAACATACTGGTGATATCATTTCTCTTTTGTAGATAATTAAAAACTGACAGATTTCCTTGCTCAATTTAAAGGTCCAACCACCCCCACTCTGTATTCTCTGATATGGAGGACATCATGAAATTAGTTATAGAAGAAACTGAGGAAATTCCTTTGGAGCTCATCATTCCCCTTCTAAATAGTGTGAAAAAGGAAAATCAGGTGATCTCCTTTTTCCTAATATTAGTCTCATATCCATTTTAGTCATGGTTTTCCTTTTCATCCATCATTTTTGTTCTTTGTGCAGATGGTTTCGCCTCTTTCTTGGAAATTGGGACAAAATATCTTAACACATTGTGCTGCTAAACTTGAACCTTATCTTCCTCCAGCGGTGAAATTCATGGGAATAGATCTGAGTGATTTTGCCGAAATAGTCTTTTCAATTTGCCAGGATGCATCAGGAAGTGAACATTTGGTGCGTTTCTCCTTGTTTGAAAGTTCTGTATATAGCGGCGAAATTGAAATGGCTTCACTTCAATTAATAATTTTTCACCAAAAGAATTCACACAAAATGTTTGTTTTGGTTTCTGTTGTATGAATAGCATCTTTTGGTTGGATATGGGAATGTTTCCATCTGTAGATATGCTTTTGGTGGCTCTTTTGTCAATTTTTATTCTCTTAACTAATAAGAGATGTTGAATATGGTGCTATTACCCACTTTGGAATGCAACGTCATTGCCGTGCTTTTTTATGAATTGTTTACATGCATATATACATGTACATGAATGCTTCTCCAGCTATATTCTATTTTGCATAGCTGTTTAGGTTTGAATTACTAATTTGGTAAATTTATAAGGTTCTGAGGCGACATCATATGAACCGAGTACAGACAACAGATCTTCGTTTCATTAGAAAAGGTTACAGTAAACTCAGTAACTCAAAAGATTAATTAGGGTCCATATTTCGCTATCTAGGCCCACGTTGCTGGTTAGTCAAGGTTCTAAAAGACGCGTCAGTCTCAGGTCGTTCGGCTGCCAACTAGCGACTTTTGGCCAACTAATCGCCGACTTGGCCGACTAATCACCAATTTTCGCTCGACTAGTCGGATTTCTATCAAGTTGGGGGACCTCCGACTAGCGACTTTGAGCAGTCTAGTCAGCCAACTTGACCAACTTTTAGAACACTGTGGTTAGTATATAACCTAAAAATTTCTCACTGACCCTTCATGTCTGGTAAAGTTTAATTTTCTAGAGTACAAACACGTCTCCAATGCTCCTGGAGTTCTACTAAATTCTCAAGTGCTGAGTATAGTGGAACAAGTACTAGAATACTCTAAAAAATAGTTCATATTACCAGTGGCCAGTGTTATGGGATGTAGCTGCCCCTATATCATCCTTGTGGACAGTAATTCTGAATAGCAATGTCTGGATTGAGAACTATGCTGCTGATAGAGTTTTGAACTACTGTTGTTTTTTTTGTCGTACTTACCTGTAAATCTTGAAAAGTTGCAAAGAATTAGAACAACAGAGGAAAAGAAAAAGTGATGTGGATTAGGCTTCAACCAGTTGTATTTCCAACAGCTTTCCAAAATGCTGCATTTCCAACTTTCTTTGTGAATTGTGATTTAACAATTTTCTCTTTGGCAAAATGGAAAGAAAAAGAAAATGGGTCTCAACAATCTAGAATATTTCACTTCTATGACCAGCAGAATATGACCATGATTTTTTAATCAGGAGTTGGCTTGTTCATCTAAGCCAGAATCAGTTCCGAAGAAAAGGGGTAAGAAACCTGTTTCTTTGAAGAACCATGCAAAAAGAGTTGGTACTTCTTCTCAAGACTCAGCGGCAAAAGAAGCAGCACAATCAGAGACTGTGAAAGAGACTAAGGCTCAGGTTTGTGTGCCTTAAACATTAAACATAGTAAGAAAATAGAATGTTTCCCCCTGTAAAGTCATTGTAAAAAGGGTCTTCTAGATGAGAATGGTTGCAGCTTACAAAAGAATCTGGTGGCAAGTTATTTACTGTTATGACCTTGTAATTGCATTTCTTCAGTCTCAGTGACTAAACGTACTTGTAATGTTTCCCTGTTCTTGGTTCTTATGTTTTCCTTTTCATTTGCTGTGACATGTCCAGAAGGCACTTCCATTTTCTGCTACCGGATCATCAAACGGTGATGACGATCCGAAAAAGGCCTCTAATAAAAAAGGCAAGAGGAAGCGTATTCCACAGAAGGAAGAGGTATGTCTTTTTTGTTGCATCACGACAATGTCTGCTACATGTTTAGGTGGACTTTGATCAATTAATTCTCAATTGTGTTGGACTTTTAAGAGGGGATGTGTAATTTCTTAGGATGGAATCCCACAGTATTCCCGGTGAAGGGATTTCCAATACCATATCCCAATAAGGTAGTATGTGTCACATTTTGTGAGATTTGTTGTCCAACCATTAAGTAATCCCTTCAATTGTTTGCTGCATTCATACACCCAGAAGTATTGTCTATGGGATCTGTAATGTAACCCCATTTCCAAACTGAGCAATCAATCTCGCTATACATTCCGTATACAGTTTTATCACTTTTATGAATTGTTTCTTCATAAAAGTGTTGCCAAAATGGTGAGCTTATTGTTACTCGAGTAAAATCTTGAATGCAGGTTAATTATAAATAATGTCATTTTACCTTTTTTGGAACTATTCAATTCACGTCAGTTTTAGACTGTTGAAATGCCCTTTATTGTCTTTAAGCACAGTGGTAATGAAAACAGCTGAAAATTGCTAAATACCATAAATTATAAAAGCCAAAGGAAGGAATTGGTGTTAGGGCGAAGTTGCACTTGCCACAACAGGCTGCATAGACCAAAACAAGAACTTGCACGAGCCCATAAGTTAGTTGACCAGTTGCCCAAAATCTTCTGTTGTGGCTTAATGTGTAATGGTTAGCTGTAGGGGAACAGTCCCGGCTGCAGGCATTACACTAAGGTGGGGAAAAGGAGGAAGAAGATTAGGGAGATGATCCCGTGTGGTTTGATATGGCTCATTTTGCAGGGGAGGAATCGTTGACATTTGACAGACTAGTGAATTTTTTGCTGAAGTTTAAGAGCCCCTTTGTCTTTTTTATAGTTAGAAGTCAAGGAAGATTAACCTTTTTTTGAGCAATTAATAGATTTATGGAGCTTTTCTATTTGCACGGAAGTGTATATGGGCCCTTGCATGATGGCTTTTGTTTGTGTATATGAGCTGTGTTCTCTTGATGTCTTCATGTGTTCAATTATTTAGTTAAGAGAAAATGTTTTAATTTGGTTTTGGTTAACAATTTGAATTTAGGTTTCCGAAATGGCTGTTGGTATGGAAGTTTCTGGTGAAGAATTGGTTGGTTGTGAGATAAAGGTTTGGTGGCCGTTGGACCGAAGGTGATGATCGTAAGAATCTTGATATTATGTTGTCGCATCCCTGTTTTCCTTGTTTCTCATTATCTTTATGTAAAGCTGAGAGTTTATTGTACTCGTTATATTTTATCGTTCTGTGGGTTCACCTATGTCATTGCAATTTTAACACACAGTATCTGCTTCAAGGAAGGCTCTACCATGAGTGTACTTATTGGAGCTAGGGGCAATATCTTAAAGTCCTGTGAACCTTAATCCATATTTCCAATGACATCTTTGAATTGACAGGGAAAAAAAAATTGTTCTAGTTTCTTATTTCATATTATGCCTGTACAGGTTCTATGAAGGAGCTATTTCCTCATTTGACCCTGTAGAAAAGAAGCACAAGGTGAGATGATTCTCACTGATTGCAAACTTGCTTCATCTATTCTCTTTTGACGTTTTCTGTTTTGGGCCTTTTGGCTTATTGGCTATATCATGGGTTGAATAATAGGCTAACTTTTTCAGTCATTGACTTGAGCTCTTTAATTTAAGTGACCCCAACTATTAAGTTGTTTACTCATGCTGTCCCTGGCTAGTTAGATCTACTACACTAATCTTATGACAATTGGCTATTGAAGGCATTTCATCATCTTCCGTCTTCTTACAAGGAACAATAGACAAGTAGTTCACTATTCTGGCTTGTTTTGTAGGTTTTATATGCTGACGGTGAAGACGAAATGTTGGATCTCAGCACGGAAAGGTGGATACTGGTTAAGAAAAGCAGTTCCACTGAACAAGTGGGTGTTTTGCTGAATTCTTACCTTTGGTTTTGTTTCTAGTTTTTACCCTTCATCTACATGTTTGTTTCTTTTTTTTCTTCCTTCCCTTTTCTTCTCTCTTTTTTTTCCATATGCCTCTGTAACATGGTTGTCGGGACATATTTGTCCACAGGGGCAAGGGAATGAGCTTCCAAGTTCTGATGCTTTAACTGATACGTAAGTGTTCTCAACTGGTATTTTTTGGGGTCACTGGAACCTTCTTGATTGTGTTTTTCATCATGTTTAACTTATCATCTTTTTTGTTAAGTTGTTAAACTTCCGCTCCTTAAGATATGTTTTTCATATTGTTAGGTACTTTCAAGTCTACACTTAAGTTGCATTTATGTTTGATTTCATACTAAATAGGCATATCGGAAGAAATTGTCCTTCATTGCAGTTAAAGGGTCATTTTGTGTTTTTTGCCACTTCACTTAACAGTAGTTCAATCCTTTGCCAATTCTTGGTTGTCTTTCTTCTTTGCTTCAATACAATCACTAGCTTATTTTTATTTTTGATCATGAGTTATTTTCAACCCAAGCAAGAACAAGCAAATGAAGTGTGGGAATATTATCTAAATGTGATCTCTTGCTTAGGCTCAATTTAATTTAAGTTAATTTATATGCTACTGTATTTTTAGGTTCCATGTGTCGAGTATTAAGCTCGCTTCTATCCTGCTATTTGTATCAATAGTTTGGTAAAATGGATTTGTAACAATGAGAAAATAGACTTGGTTTGTTCACAGCAGTTTTTTTTTCCCCCTTATTTTCTTTTCTGTAACAGGAAGATGGATTCTGCGGATAATAGTTTGTTGCCCTTGCCATCGAATGAAGTGGACACAAACCATCCTCTCTGGAATTATGTCACGGTAGTAGAAAAGAAAAGCGATGGAGGGGGAAATGTTACATGGCAGTGCAATTTTTGTAAGGTTATTAAGAAGGGCTCTTACACCAGAGTTAAAGGTCATCTGTTGAATTTTCCTTCTGCTGGGATTAGACCTTGTGAGAGAGTTACGAGCAAAGATGTTGCAACTATGCAAAGATTGGAGGATAATGCTAAAGGGAGAAATAAGTAAATTACTTCCTTTTTGCTCCCTTCTTGTGGGTGTTTTTTTTTTTTTTTTCAGATCGGTTCCTGCTTGTCATCAGATCCTAGTTCCAGTAAGTGAATGAATCTCCTTGTCAACGCTTTTTTATAGGTTATTTTTTCTTTTCTCTCTGTTGTAGGAAAACAGATTTTACAGATGCTAGTTCTTTGCCCTCTCCATCCGATGAAGTGGACACAAAGGATTTATCCAATGAAGTGGACACAAAGAATCCATCCAATGAAGGGGACACAATGAATCCATCCAATGAAGTGGACACAAAGAACCCATCCAATGAAGGGGACACAAGCAATCCTCTTTGGAGGTACGTCACGAGAATAGGAAAGCCGAATTAATGGAGGGGGAATGTTACGTGGCAGTGCAATTTTTGTGGTGTTGTTAAAAAGGGCTCTTACACCAGAGTGAGAGGTCATTTGTTGAATTGGCCATCTGCTGGGGTTAGACCCTGTGAGAAAGTTACGCACCAAGATATTGCAGCCATGCAAAGGTTGGAAAATGAAGCTACGCTAGGGAGAAGGAAGTAAGTTACTCTTGTTGCTCCCTTCTTGCGGGTTATTAAGTCCTAGTAGTTTTGTTGTAGAATGTTTTCAGTCAAAGAACTGAGAAGGTGAAACAAGTACAAGTAGCAGTAAACTTTTTTGACAACTCAGTTTTTGGACCAGCTTACACATACCTGGGCTGGTACTGAACATACCAATACAGGTAGAAGTCCACAGTGTACATAGGCCGTTGATAGACTATCTTTTTCAGGTTTTTGCGTAGATAGTTTTTTGGAGTTCATAGTAGTTTTGTTGGACAATCATTTATTTTTTATATGATATCTATTGATGAAGTAAAAGAAAATTAGAATAGATGTTTCTCAGTTTCGGGACGGTTTTGTATTATATAATATGTTTTTTTCTCTCTTTGATGAGGGAGTGTATTTTTTTTTTTCCTACTTTAATTTGATACAAGTAATGTTTTTACTATTCCTACAAATATCATTCGTTTCTGTCCATTGAATGACAGCTCTATTATTTGTTGTATATTTTATCCCTTTGTGCTTCAAAGATTGTGCGGATTACTTACCTGACTTTTACACTCGACCGCAACCTCATGTAGTTTATGGGTCAAAATGGACATGGGCTCTGCTGTTCTCATGGGTCAGCACTGCCGACTAGATCTGGAAACGTTCAAAAACACTTTTGGACGGTCCAAATTGGGGTTGGCAGGGCTTGCCGACCCATGGGAACAACAGAACCCGGCATTCTAGACCAAATCGCACTATTAGCTCTCTTACGTAAAAGCAAAAGTGACCCTTGGAAAGATTTAAACAAAAAGATGAATTGGAATGAAGTCAAGAAGATACCCATAATTTCCTGGTGTTGCAAACGCTCAAGGGTTGCTTACTCTGGGTTTAAGAAATCATCGGCTCCCAATTGTATGCGACTCTAGTCTAGAACAGAGAGAATCAACGCCATTTATGGGTCCAGAGGCCAAATCTGGTCCTGTTATTACCAAATTTCGGCCACCAATTTACCCAAAAAAAAAATTCGGCCTCCACGAGTATGCATTTTTGGTTGGCGCGATGCACCAATGATACAACACTTGAAACCCAAACCCAAACGCAGATGACTTAACCAGTCAACATTTGCATAAAATATAGCATGAAATAGAAATTTTTGATAGACATTATTAATTAGGCAAATGATTTTTGCGCTGGTTTTTTTTTTTTTAAGTATAAATGCAGTCCAAATTATTATTTTTTGGTTCTGTGCATTCTATCTTTTTTAATTGTATTTGTTTGAACTTGATAGCTTGTATTATCTCTTATCAATGAAGTTCTTACGCTCTTTCTCCCAAAAAATTGAGAAGAAAAATTATAGACTTCAAAAATAAAAATGTAACGCCCAGGTTTTCGGACTAGTTAATTAATCAATTTTGAGAAAATGATTAAGTTAATCAAACTGATTAAAACGTTAATTTTTAGATTAAACATCAAAAGGATAAGTCTTGCCATCACGTCCACAAAATACATAGTTCGAGTCTGGACCAAATTAATGAAATTTAAGTCACATTTGAAATTAATAGAGCTCTAGTTGGGATAAGGGTTCCGCACCTCTTCCTACTTTGCTTCGCCTGCTGTCTTCTAGAGCTACTACTCACCTCTCTATGTTTCCACACCTGACATGAAACATCAAGGCGAACAATAGCACCACAAGAGAATGACTCTCAATAGATAATTTCTACGTTTCTAATCCATATATTACACGTCACAAATATAACACTGTTCAAATATATGAAAGACAGTAAATAAAAAATTAGATCTTTTTTTTGTTTTACTAGTTTGCCCTATGTGAATTCTAAGTTTCTCCTCCTTTCCTTTGACATATATTTCCTTCTATAAACTCCATGTAGAGAACGTACCCATGCCAATTTTACTTATTTATTTTATTTTGTAATGTGATTATATGGTATTACAATAAATAGTTTTGTGAGACTTTGACTTTTTTTACGTACACTCTTGCTTATCCATGTACTAGCTAGTGTATTTGGTTGATTAGACCAGACTTTGTGGGCCATGGACCGAGTGTATGGGACCCAAATCTATAATGGGAAATGTTACAGACCTTTATAGTTGATTAAGTTGTGGTGGTGATTATCAATTTTGGGTTATTTTCTGTGGATGGAAGTCGATCCGATCCGGCGGGAGTTGCCGGGTTTTCGAGTAGGGCTGCAAACGAGCCGAGTCGAGCCGAACAAAGTTTTACTGTGCCCAAGCTTGTTTATTATTATTTTAACCAACTCGAGCTTGAGCTTAGTGAAAACTTAATGAGCCGAGCTCGAGCTTGTTCACAAGCCTTAACAAACCACCAAAAAAATATATTTACATACTCACATAGGCTTAAAAAAACTAAGAAATTTTACTTGTGCATATATATATGGTTTATATTTATATACTCTATAGGAAAATCGTCTCAATATCAAAATAATTAATAGTGAAATTTAATAAGTTTTTGAAAAGATAAATTGGAATGAGAAGTTATATTTTTTATTCATCTAAAATGTAAACGAGCCTTATTGAGTCGAGCCGCACCGAACTTTGCCATGCTCATGTTTGTTTGTTAAGGTTTAACGAACTCGAGCTCGAGCCAAGTCTCAATAAAAACTTAACGAATAGAGTTCGAATGAGCTCTTTTCGAGCCGAACCGAACTGAGCTCAAGAACGGCTTGGTTCATTTGTAGCCCTAGGCCAAGGAAAGAAAGAAAGGTATCCTATAAGCACAGAGGCAAACGGTTAATCGATTTCAGTATTCAACATATCCCCTACTCTTTCATGCTCGTATGCTTCTGTAATAGGCTTTCCCTTGAGTTTCTAAAGGAAAATTCACATACAACACTTTTCATTCTTGTCCCTTCCGAGACATCCGATAAAATTAGAGCATGTTTCTTTCTCACAACGATTTAGTTTTGAGCGCCCTATAACCCAGGATCCCCAATTGTTTTGGGTCCAGCTAGATTTTTCTCTTTCGCTTTCACAAACGGTGTCATTCGTGATTCCCTATCAAAATTTATGATTCTTTCGCAAACACCGAAAATATGGATTTGGACATGTTCATCCAGTAGGATGCTAATCACAACTTCGAAATTGCTAGAGAGCCAAATGTTAAATAGAAAATGTATAAACAAAGATTACATTATATACACATTATCAAGATCCATATAAAACTGTTTGACTCGTGTCGTAACTCGGAGCAGACCGAGTTGACTCGCGACCTATTCACGGTGTTTAGTGACGTTGGTGTGCCAAGGAAGAAGAGGATGGCTCGACAGAGGCAATCTCTGTCAATGTAACCTCTATGTGGCGGTCACCCAGGCCGGGCTCATCCACTCTTGTGTGGGGGGATAGAACTGATGGAACAACCAAAGAAACCCTAACACACGACGTGGAACCCCATGCGGACTCCCTCAAAGGGATTCAATCAAGAAGTCCAAACCCTAATAGCCCCCAAGGCCTTTATTTATTAGGGCTGCACAAAACAACCGGTGAACCGTGAATCTGGTCTGGACCGAACCGATCCGCGCGTTTTGGATTTTAACCGTGGATTAATGGTCTTGACACGGATTGAAAAATTAGTAAACCGTGACTCGCGGTCCGGACACGAATTTTGATTTCGAAACCGTGGATTAACTGATCCGGACCGTGAGATTTTTATTATATATATATATATACGCACACGCACACACACACAATTTTGCACAAACTTCTACTGCATAGACTATGGGGTAAACTGTGATCTCTTTCAAAACTTAGGGGGTTAAACTGTTACACTAACTTCTACTATATGTACTTGTTATCTATTTCTGGGGTAAACTGTGATCTCTTTCAAAACTAGGTTGATAATCGGGTTTGGATGTGTATTTTTATTGATGACCCATGGAAGCAGTCTAATATTGTCCATCTAGAGTAAATAAACTCAGGATTTGTGACAACATATAGTAGGTTCAATTAGTAGTTGCGTATTTGTGTTTACACCATTAGTGTGAGATTCCAACGAAGGTTTTTTTCTCTAATTAGTTGTGTTTACAGCATTAGGTAAAATTTCAATTATATAACTTTGTTACTTGTTTATATATAACATGTAATCCGTGGATAAAACCGGAACCGATCCGTGACTCGCGGATCGGATTGGAACCGAACCGTGAGACTTTTGGTCGGGACACAGATTGTATTTTCCAAAAACCGTGACTCACGGATTAGGATTGGATTCATGCCAATCCGATCCGATCCGGACCGTGTACACACCTACTATTTATAAGAAAGTACAAAAAATTAGGTCAAAACCCTCATTCAAAATTGCAGCTACACAAATTCGCGTAACGGTGGTCCAAACGGGGATTCGGTCGTCCGGACTACCGAACGTGGTCCGGACGGGGATTTCAGTGGTCCGGACTACTGAGGCAGAATGTCCCAAAACGTTCTAAAATCTACTGGTCCGGACGGGGCTTTCCTTGGTCCGGAGCATAGGTCCAGAAAACGGTTTTTCACACCAAATTTTGCACTTTTCTTCGACTGTCTTGAATTTAAGGCATATCTCTAAAAATCTCCGCCTTGACTTGAATTCCCTTCTAAGCTAACAACATAGTGCAATCCTCTCAACACTCACTCTTCCCCACAACGCCACTCTCGGGGCAGCCCCACACGGGGCTCACATCAATGGCACTAACAAACAAGGTGCAAGCACCTCTGTTTGACCTTGTTTCCACTACTGAGTAAACCCAGCCACACGTGCCTCCACAAGCTCCACATTGAGCTTAACACCACAACTCCCCTCACGAAGTTAATCACCAACGAGCAATCATCTTCCACCAAATGTCAACCACATGCATCCACTACTGATGCCAAAGAAGATGTGCTCAAACTCCACCCGAAGTTAACAGACTCTACCGTAGAGTCTTGTATGCTCTCATGCATAGTCCCAATAGTTGAAGTTGAATTTCTCTCAACAGATGAAGATCCCAACGATGGAGCACCCACAATCGTACTACCATCAAGCACATAGAGGTTACCCAATTTCTGACCCTTCACGAAAACCCAAGTACCCAACGACGCACTCAAGACCCCACCTTCAGCAATGTACTTCCAACCCATGGAGTCGAGAGCACCCAAAGAGACAAGGTTCCTTCTCAAATCTGGTATATGTTGAACACCAAGCAATGTCCTCACAATCCCATCGTACATCCTGACTTTGACTATTCCAACCCCAACAATTCCATAGGGCATGTTATTCCCCATAAGAATTGTATCACCGTGAACTGCCTCATACCTATGAAACCAATCCTTACGTCGACAAATGTGGTGGGAGCATCCAGAGCCAAGAATCCACATGTTTTCACAACAGACATCGACATCACTTACTGCCAAAGTAATGGCATCCTCAAACCCTTTTGGATCATCTTCGACGCAACAAGCAACACCCTTCTCTACAAACTTGTCCTTCACCCTCAGACAGTTTTTCACCATGTGCCTAAATTTCTTACAGTAAAAACACTGTATTCCATCTATATGTGTGGTTTTAGAGCTAGAAATCCCTCTACTACCCGAATCCCTCCCACCAATCTTTCCCCGCACCACCAAAGCTTGATCATCATGAACACTACTCTCACCGGATACCTTTTTTCTCAATTCTTTAGAATACAAACTAGACTTTAAGTCCTCCATGGAAATCGTATCCCTCCCATATAACATAGTAGTCACAAAGTGTTCATATGATGCAGGTAAAGAACATAACACAATAAGGGTCTGATCTTCATCATCAATCACAACCTCAATATTTTTTAAATCCATAATAATTCGGTTCAACTCATCTAAATGGTCTTTTATGGGCATACCTTCCTTCATACGAAAAGTATAAAGGCGCTGTTTCAAGTACAACGTGTTGGTTAGCAACTTCGTCATATAGACGCTCTCCAACTTCAACCAAATACCAGCCGCCGAATCTTCCTCCCCAACCTCGCGAAGCACATCATCAGCTAGACACAATTGTATTGAACTGAGTGCCTTCGCATCAAGATCCTCAAACACACTATCCTGCATATCAGCAGGTTTCTTCGACACCCCCAACAAAGCCTCACTTATTCCTTGTTGCACCAACAAAGCCTTCATCTTAATACGCCACAAACTAAAAGAAGCGCTTTGTCCATCAAACTTCTCAACTTCAAAGCGAGTCGCCATAAAAAACGACCCCAAATACACAAACGCAGCGGAAAACACAAGCCTCGGTTTGAACCCAGAGCTCTGATTCCAATTTGATGATCGTAGTGTGTTAGGGTTTCTTTGGTTGTTCCATCAATGTGGTCTTGAGTTGGGATTTGAGATATCTAGGGTTTGTGTGTATCTCTTTCGTGTGTGTGAGACATTTGATACTCTGTAGGTCGCGCCTCAGAGATTTGTCCCTAGATATTGTGTGGATGCTTCAAGTGAGAGTTACGGGTATGGCCGGCTCTGTGTATTTCTCCCCATTGTTAGTGAATCCTCTTGCTCTTTTCCCGTGGACGTACCTCTAGAGCTCCGTGCTTGGGGGGGAACCACGTAAATCCTTGTCTCTTGTTTTCTTGTTGCTTGTGTTTATATTCTCTACTTCGGGTTTCGGCACAACAAGAACCACCAATCTGACGTCGTTCCGGTGACACGTGGCTATTCTCCGACCTCTACTCCGACGATGCGTGGCCATTGTTCCAGTGAGAAGGCGAGCTTACTGGGGAAGAGAGAAATAGGGCATCGGTTAGAGAGAGGAAAAAGAAAATGTTCCTAGTGTTGGTAGTTCAAGAATAAGGGAGGGAGTGATTTTAGGGGGTAGGTGAGGGGGTGAGTGGTAAAATGCCTTAGGTGCCCTCCATTTTAACGGAGGAAGTGGACGGAGTTAGGGCTGGGGTAGATCGACCCACATTTTAAACATTGGAGATTAAATTGGACAATTGTATACATTGGAGACCAAATTGGCCACTCGCTCATATATTGGGGACCAAAAAGGTAAATATGTCGGAGGAAATGTTAAATGACACAAACACATGACGAAAACATGAAATGCAACAAAATGAAAAATGGGTGTTTTGGCTCAAATGAATGCTTATAATTGCATACCGTTCCCTTTAGAATTACTATAATGCAATATAGGAAGGAAATCTGAAAGTTGAAACGTACCACATTGTTAACATCAATATAGGATAGGAATCGAAACGACATCATAAATACGGGGACCAATTTTATAGGGCGGAGGGAATAGTATATTCTTGTAGTGTAAGCAGGGATGGATAGATTACAAGAATGTGACGGTTCATATCTATTACCATTGTCGTGCCGTCTTTTCTCAATTTTCTACCCCTACTAGTCGTGCAACCAGTGGCATTTGTAAATGGAATTAATGGTCAAGTTTTTTTTCTTGCTGGGTGCAATAGTTACATGTGTTTAGAAGTTTTATTTCTCTACGGATATTAATTATTGAGAGAATTAATGTTAGTTTGTTTTCATGGTTTGGATTGTTAGAATGGAAGTTAAGGATGATGAAAGGTATAATATTCAGGACTTTTTAGCATGATGATTGATCTTGGTTGGGTGCATTTTTTCGGTCTTGGTTGGCATCTCATCAATCATGGGTTATTGTTATTTCCTTTTAGGTCTTGGCCGGCGGCATGTGATCGTTGGAGTGCAAAGGTGTGCGCCATGTTAGTTTGCTCTAGCTTGCTTCATTGTGATGTCTCATACTTTGGAATTTGGATCCTTTCAATCTTTGTGTTTCTAGATATTAATAAAAAATCCTTTTTTCTCTTAAAAAAATTATTTGTATGACTTTGTGTTTCGAGTATTGCAGCGTTTCATGTGATTCTATAGAAACTATAACATATACATTCTCAAGCAAGATGAAAATAGAAGTTACCTTCATCCTTTTTGATATATAAGCTGCTAGCCTGCGTATTTCGGATTGTTATAATTATACAACTACTACCATGCAGTGTAAATGAAAAACAAGATTATGTAATTATACATTTTTTTTTTGGATATGAATTATATAAGACATAACTCATCGTGAGATATACCAAAAAGCCTACGGAAAGAATACATTGTTTAAAGCGTTTCTACAACACCATATTCTAACCTTATCGACATTTGCTATAGTTAACAGGATTTACAAATATTGGAATTAACATCACTACCACATTCAAAGGCGTAAATAAGCCAACAATCAAGATAGGGTTTCAATTTCTTCAAACAATACATCAAGATACTATAAATGCAATGAAGAGTTAAATAACCAAAATATTATGGATTTTACCTTGTTATTGTCACGCTTTTTTTCAAGAAAAGTTGATTGATGATTTCGTTACTGTAACTATCATTAATACTACAATGTCTAATGAAATAATCGGCACAATTGGTGTTTCTGGTAAATCGAGTAACCACTAGTAAGATTTATAGGAAAAATGAGAAACGATGAGATCTTCTAACCTTTGCAAGATTTCTTTCCTTCGGCCAGTGGTATTTGAGTACAAGGTTATAGAAAAATAGGAAAGAGTGGCGGCGCTCAGATAGGGCAAGAATGTCGAAACCGAGGTAAAAGGAGAATATGACGGTCAACAATAACTAGGAAGGATAAAAGAGTGAAAGCAGATTGAGATGAAAGAAGAGTAGGGGAGGGATTATATTTACAGGCAAACATCAAATGAAACGATCGGCGGCTCTGCTGTTTTTGTTCTAAAAACTGAGGGCGCAATATTGTGGTCGAGCGCAGTGGTATCAATCGAAAAACCATGGTCGCAAATTGTTCTGAAGGTGTAGTTTTACTATTCTGAAAATTCTGGGCGAACTCAGTTGTACTGTTCTTAAAACCCAGGGCGAGCGTTGTTTTATTCTTCGAAAAACTGTGGGCAAGCGTTGTGGAATTGCTCTAAATATCATGGATGAGCGCAATTGTATTATTCTAAAACTATGAACGAGTGTTGTTGTATTGTTCAGAAAACCATGGGTGGCTCCACCAAGTAATTAAATTTGTTTGATTTGGTTTTGGGTTTTGGTTTTCGTGTAATGATTGGAGTGAGAAATGAAGATAATGATTAAAAATAAGGGGAAGTTATTAGAGAGAGATAGAGAGATGAAATGAGAATAATATTTGAAAATAAAAGTAATTATTGAAGGGAAATATGAGTAATGATTAAATAATAACGGAAAAACCGGTCTCAAAACATAAAACGAACAAGGTGTAAGGGATTCAGGTAGATCCCAGGGTTCAAATAATTCACCAAATCTTCTTTTAATATATAATTTGGGTTTGCTTTGTCATTGTCTACTCTTGGATCATTCGTTCAACGTAAATAAAACTTCACTTTGATTTGTGAGAAAGTAGATAGTTTAGGTAGAGTTTTGAGTACAGCAATTTCACATACAATTTTGTCACTGCTGTCAATAATAAACAAATTAAAACTTGTTTCCTAAAGAGATTTGAACAACATTTTTCATTGTACCAGGATATGATGGTAAATTAATTGAAATATATGAAGGAAATAAAATTTTATGTAAGGCAGTTTATCCTCAAGTAACGAGCAATGTTATTCTTTTGGGGTGCAATGTTGAAATTAAATATTACTTCGGGTTATGACGCCGATAATGGGATATTACTATTATTTTTCTTACACTGTGCCGTTTGATGAAATCAATAAACAAAAGGATGAAATATAAAATATTCTTCTTGAAAAAAAAATGTTAGAGAGACGGGGTTCACTACATCTGGTTGCACCAAAAAAACACAAGTACTAGAAAATAAATGTTAAACGAATTAATTGCTTTTATTTGGTTACCATAAAAACAACAAACAAAAGAAAGCGTGATGGAAGCACAGGCGTCTTTTTTTTTTCTCCTAAAAAATGATAGGAAAACAACCATCCCGAGTTGTGGAGGATAAAGAATTTCTAGGTGACATAGTGGTGTTCATGTAGTTTTAAGTTCAGCGCTTGAGATCTTAGATTTTGGATTCTAGTAGATCGAATAAGATAAAATTGCTTACATATTTATGAAAGACTCATCATTAATCTACAACAAAAAACTGATAAAATTTACTCTTAAAGCTAAAATTCAATTTTTAAATAATGTAAAATTCAAAATTAGTTGAGCAAAAAATAAATAAATTCAAAATTAGGACAAAATCAGGGATGAAATTGGCTTCTCTAAAATCAAATTTTCAACCTACTTTCGGCTTTTAGAAATCTCCTAACTCCATAAATTTGTTGATTTTGATGAACACAACCTTTTCCTTTTTTTAAATGCAGAGTGTTCCGAGCCAATTTTTATGGACACAACTTTTGACTAATTCATACAATTGTTTCACATGCTTATGCGCAGGCCCGGCCCTATGGCTAGGTTGGGCAGGCCCAGATCTGGGGCCCACTGAAAATGGGCTTTTTTTAGGGCTCCCAAATATAGGTTAATATAGGTATGGGTTTGATTTGATCCAATATTGTTAGAGTCTTAGAGGCTCACCAAATCACTTATTCAATTAACCCCATTTGATTTTTTGAGGCTCAACCATCTTCCCTCTTTAATTGTTTTTTGAGGCCCACCAATTGAATGCTTCTTCTTTTCTTTTTTCTTTTTTTTTTATCAAAATCAAAATTGTGAAAAGACTTAAAAGAGAGAGACTTAACTTGTCAGTGGTCATTCGGTGAAATTCAAAAAGGAAAGAGGGGAAAAAGCCCTAACTTCACCAACAATGATACATGTATAACAAAAGTCTACAACATGACTCTAACACACTCGCATAGTGTGTGGAGTTCATACATAATTGAGTGTGAAGTGTGTGTGGACTCCACATACTATGTGAGTGTGTTAGAGCTGGGTTGTTGTAAACTTATCATTTTTGTAACTTCACCAAACAAAATCTCTCTCTTCGATCTCTCTGCCCCTTTGAAGCTCCAGGCTCCGAGCCTTTGGCGACTGGTGAACGGCAGAAGGCAGAATACTCTGTACTCTAAGGTCACGACTCATTACTCTGTACTCTGTACTCACGTAGAACCGAGTTAAACTGCCAAAGCCAAAGGTTAACTTTGAGAAGCCAAGAAGGTAATCTACTATAGACTTAAGACTTCTATAGTTCTATCTTGTTTCTTCCACAGTTTAATAGTTTAGAGATTAACATTTGTGGGAATCGGGATTGTGTTTCTAATGATCCCAATACATTAAACTTTGTTTAATATATTAATAGTTTAATCAGGATTGTGATCATTGTGCATGTAATAGATTAAACTTTGTTTTGTCAAACTGTCATACCTTCATTCCATAAATCTTTGTTGCAATAATAGTCTTATTTACTCTTCTCATAGGAAAAAAAAATTATAGGAAGGGCCTCAAATTGAGAATAGGATTGGGGTTTCGAGAAACACAGGACTGGGCCTGCTTATGCGCGGAGATAAGGTGACCCCAAAAGTTGATGAATACAACTTAGCTTACATATAATCCCTCTGTCCCTTTTTAAATAATACATTTGGAAAACGTGTATCTTTGTAACCACTAAAAAATCTACTTCCGTGGCACGTTTATAAAAAAAAAAATTGTGCCAAATTAAAATATTCAATAAATACTTTAATTAGGTATAAAAAATTAAAATATGGTATAAAGAAATACATTTTCAAGGGTTTAAAATTGCACATATTTCTATAGGAATTACTTAAAAAGGGACGGAGGGAGTATTAGTTTTGGTAGTTTCACACATACGGTCAAAATTGCTTGAATCATAGATCGACCAAATCTGCAAATGATTGATGAGTTTTATCCCGCGACTGTGTCAATTTGAACGGTTCACAAAGTAAACAATGAAGTACTAAATCATTTTCCGCAACCACATCTTCCTTAGATAGATTAAATGACTATCAGTTGTAAATCATTCTCCAACAAAAATTTGGTGAGGGTTGGATTTTAATCCATCAACGATATTTCCAGAATCGCCTAAAGATTTTTAATGGCTGGTCCTCAAAAATTACAGAAAAAGAAACTAGTTAGGTTTTGAAGCCGACGCATAAGATATGGAATGACAAATGGATAAGGATGGAGTCACAAAATGATAACAAGTAGTGACGACCGTCACCAAAATGACAAGAACCGTTCTAGAATTTTTTTACACAGTAAATTGTTAGCCCCTTAATTAATTATTTTTCAAGTAAATGAGACACAAATAAGTAACCCAAGGTCAAATTGGCCTATGTGACATATGACCAAAAAAAATGACGTTTAAATTGAATATATATATATATATATATATATATATATATATATATATTACAAATTACAATGTTTCACTTCAACGCAATTTTATTTTATTTTATTATTTAATGAAAGATATCGATAAACAAAATAGAAGAAAGCCTAACAAGCTAGCCCAAGAAAATCCACAGAACAAGGAACATGTGATTGCATCAAATGGTGAACAAGATAAATTAAGAAAGTCAACAATTTATTTGCTTCTTGCTGTGCTGACAGATTATAAATTCGTCTTTCATTGACTTTGACTGTTACAATGCATGTAATACATTTTCATTTATAACTATTCATATTATAATCCATCTTACCATTTTAATCTGTATTATTCATTTTCGCCACGACTGCATTAAAATCCAGCTCCGTCAATGCATGTAGACATGCTCTTATCCGTCTCCAAATAAAGGGTGCATTTGAAAAGTTGATGGCTAAAAGTTTGTATAATTATTATTTTCTCTTTTAAAAATTTAATGGGTAAAAGTGGAGTATAATTTTCGAAAGTGTAGATAAAAGTTGACGCGAGATGTATAAAGTTGAGGTAAAAGTTAATGTGAAAAATATAATAATAATAATATTTCTTTAATAAGTTAGATTTACGAAATAATACATTTAGAACTAGAGTAACTTATTTTGTGGGCTCATTCGTGTAATGATGATATTTTTTTAATAAGTTAGATTTACGAAATAACACATTTAGAAATGGAGTAATTGTGGGCTCATTCGTGTAATAATAATATTTCTGTAATAAGATAAATTTACAAAATAACACATCTAGAAATAGAGTAGCTTACTTTGTGGGCCGAATCGAAATTAAGGGTAAACCTCTCTCCTCTCTCTAGAATGTTTTGAAACCGTAGTAGCTGAGTTGGTGAACATATTTTCCATTATATATACAAACGTCATAAGATTGGATTTTCATGTTTCATTTCCGCTGGGACTATCGTTATTTTCTCTCATTCCAAACGACCCTTGTTAGCTTTTACCGTACTATCACGCCTCATCTAACGCAAACCACAAACCTCGCCAGAAAAGTCACCATGCCGTCAGTTTCCGGCCAAACAGTCTGTGTCACCGGTGCCGGCGGCTTCATAGCTTCATGGATTGTCAAATTGCTCCTAGAAAAAGGCTACACTGTTCGAGGGACGGTCCGGAATCCAGGTAAGAACTATTTTGAACATCTCAAATATAGTACAGCTGATTATTCAGTGCCCGTGGAGCCAAGGTCGAGCCCTAGTACAGAACTTATCAAAATGTATAGCAATAACTATATTAATTTCAACGAAAAAATTTAAGCAGTATAAATTCTTGTTGTGAAAGATTTAAAAGAATTAGTAGAGATGAAATAAGCCACAAAAAAAATTATTTCTCAACATTTTTTTTTTGTCTAATCCACATTTTTTCAAAATTTATCAAATTTCTTTGTTCCTTCAATTTCTCTGATCATGTGACAACGTGTATTAGTGTATATGCGTATATATTTTGTAATTCGGAAAGTGTAATTATGGTCACAGATGATCCGAAGAACAGTCATTTGAGAGAAATGGAAGGAGCAAAGGAGAGGTTAACTCTGTGCAGAGCTGATCTTCTTGATCTTCAGAGTTTACTGGAAGCCATTAATGGGTGTGATGGTGTTTTCCACACTGCATCCCCCGTCACTGATGACCCTGTAAGCCTTTTCTTTTTCTTTTTTTCTTTCTGGTAAGGTTGGAGAGAGACAATGGACCCGGGTGCTAGTGTGCGGTCTTAGTATGTAGCAGAGGGTATTACAGGGTCTCCGTGTGTCTATAATGAAAAAACATTATAAATATAAATTTTGGTATAATGAATTACTCTTTCATATATATTGCAATTTAAATACGACAAGTCGTCAATGGCTGTCTTAAAGGGATATGTAAATTTCTTACTTATTACTCTCTAACATAATAAACTTCCTGTCGTGAAAAAATTATGCCAGATAAGTTTACATGCAGAAAAAGAAACATGACAAAAAACAATGACGAAACAGTTAAAACATTTCAGAGATAAATATTAGTAAAAACTTACATTACCTTGGCGGTGAATGGTTATTGTCTCCCTTGTGCATGTCATCATTAACCACTGTCAACAAAATTGGACCACGCTGGTGGATCCCACAACAATAATTTCCTAAATTATTGCGTATACCGGATGTCATGTCTGTTGACTTGCGTATACCTCAATTAATTTCAAAATTTGTCTCTTGCATCTTACGACTTCAGGCCCCAAGATTTAGAATATTTAGCGGTCCATGGCAAATACCTATTTATTTATCATGCCCATTTGGCCATACCCTTAGGTGTAACCATCTAACCTTTGATAATGTCACATGGAGTATTTCCCTCATGACAAAGTGATAAATTTAAATCAGCAGCATAAATTGTGAAGGAATATTGCCCCATATTGCCTAAAAGTGGAATGAATGATCACTTAATATATCTTGGGACCTCTCCACTCATTGCCAATTGGTTTTGAGATGGATATAAAGTTTCCACATAAAGTTAGTTCTTTTTTTTTTTTTTGACATTTACCATCAGGTCACCTTTGAATCCCACAATTACTATTAGGTCAAGCCCAACTTTGAAAAATTCTAATCAGGTCAAAGCGATACCATATGAAAGTGTCTAAACCACTAAAATCCTATAATAAAAAAGTGCACACTAAGCCTAAACTCTAATATACCTTAGTCATAGAGTGCCTAGGGTACCCTATGACTATACTACTAAAACCCTATAATAGGAAAATATACCATAAACCTAAACTCTAGGGCATAGGGTACCCTACGACTAGGGTACCTTATAAAGTGCCTAAAATCTTAGGATACTCTATAAAAGTGTCTAAACCACTAAAACTCTATAATAGGAAAGTGTGCCCTAAACCTAAACTCTAAGGTACCCCTATGACTAGAGTACCCCTACGACTAGGGTACCTTATGAAAATGCCTAAAATCCTAGGG
The DNA here is from genome assembly GCA_022606695.1 of Vaccinium macrocarpon. Lineage (NCBI taxonomy): Eukaryota > Viridiplantae > Streptophyta > Magnoliopsida > Ericales > Ericaceae > Vaccinium > Vaccinium macrocarpon. The sequence continues at coordinate 30,759,555 of CM040174.1, read as the reverse complement.
TACGCTATAAAAGTACTTAAATCACTAAAACTCTATAATAGAAAATTGCACTCTAAACGTAAACTCCAAAAAATAGTGATTTACCTTAGTGGTAATTAAAAAAAATGACTTACCTTAGTGGTAATTAAACATTTTTTTTCTAGACCTAGGGGTAATAATCCCTTCTTCTTTTTTGTGTTGGAAATTTTGCTTCTTTAATTACCCCAAAAAAAAATTTGCTTCTTACTTGTTGATCACCAGCCAAAAGATTGCGTTGTTGTTTGGACATGGGATTGATATATAGGAGTTCCTGTGTGTTCAATTGTGAAGGAAGAAATGGTGGAGCCGGCGGTGAAAGGAGCGAAGAACGTGATAGCCGCAGCGGCGGAAGCGAAAGTCAGACGGGTGGTGTTCACGTCATCTATCGGTGCAGTGACCATGGATCCTAACCGGAGCCCCGATACCGTTGTTGATGAGAGTTGCTGGAGTGATCTTGAGTTCTGCAAGAACACCAAGGTTAATATAAGTATATAAGTCAACATTCATCTTTTTATCATCCCTAACTATATAAATAAATAAATAAGCATTTTATTTGGATTCATTTTAAAGGAGAGTGCTACGGTACACCCCATTACGTATTATATTAGTACTTGTTAGATATGATTCTGGTCAATTTACGATTCATTTTGAATTTTTTTAAAAATTGCTATTAACGCCACACTATTCATGATAACCTTGTTACTTGTATGATTTCAATACTTATTATGACTAGTATTATGGATTTTTAAAAAATTCATTGCTTACGTAAATGTTCACGATTTCATGGTAGTCTACCAAAAAATACGTAACAATACTATGAAAATCATACTAGTATGTAATAAGTATAAAAAACATACGTAAAGAGACGTACCGTATGCCCCTTTTCAAGGGAGCGTTCCATGGACTACGTCATTTTTAATTGAGAGTATGACCATGCATTTTAACAAACGGTCTGATTTATATAGAGGGAAATGCTTGAGTGATAAATTGTTCGTATCCGTCCGATGTGCGTAGGACCTGCATCATGTGCATTAGATTACTCCAAACATATTCGAAAATGTTATGATACAGGAAAACGTTAGATCAGGTATGGTTAACACCTGTTATGTTGTAGAACTGGTATTGCTACGGTAAGGCGGTAGCAGAGCAGGCGGCATCGGAGGAGGCGGAGGAGAAAGGGGTGGACCTGGTGGTGGTGAACCCAGTACTGGTAATGGGACCATTGATGCAGCCCACAGTGAATGCCAGTACCTTTCACATTCTCAAGTACCTGAATGGGTCGGCCAAGACATACGCCAACTCGGTCCAGGGCTATGTGGACGTCAGGGACGTGGCCCTTGCCCACATTCTGGTCTACGAGACACCGGCCGCCTCCGGCCGTTATCTCTGTGCGGAGTCCGTGCTTCACCGCGGCGACGTGGTGAAAATTCTCGCTAAGTTCTTCCCTGAATATACCCTTCCCACCAAGTAAGTCATTGATCACCTTCGTATTTTTTCTCCAATATTTGGATATTCAGATTAGATTTAAAATAGTACTCCGTTCCATTTTCTTGATCCTTCGGAAATCTAACTATATAAGGGGAGATGTAATTATTTCAAATACATTTTCCAATAAATACCCTTTGATTCTGCTTTTGAATATATTTATGAACACTTTACAAAGATAGTATTAGAAAATAAGTGAAATTAGACAACCTAAATGAAAAGTGATCAATTATTTTAGAACGGGCCAAAATAGAAAGATAGACCAAAAAAATAGGATGGAGGAAGTAATATGGGTTTTGGATAGCGACGGTAGCCATGTGTGTCTGGAAATTAATATGTCCCGACCACTTTCTCGTATTTGAACAAATAATGCAATAGATTTCCCTTTCCCATCGGTGGTTTGCCGTTTTTAGTTAAGGTGGCTTTTAGCCAAATCGCTTCCCAAAAAAATTTCCAACTTGGCTTTTTTACTATGTTTTTATTGAAAAAAAAAATTCACATTTATTACTTGATGCTTAACTTTTGTGGATTATCAATTCGTCTCAACCAAAGGAATCGGAAAAATATAATTATGACCGAAACCCTTTTTTGGATTTATCCAAGAGTTAGTCCGCATAGCCCAGATTTTTCGAAATTTTCTTGGATAATTCCAATAAAAAATTAGGTCTCGGTTATAACTTTATAGTTTGTCTTACTCCTCCCATCAAGACAAATAAATAATCTACAAAAGTTTGGTGCAAAACAAAAAACATGACAAAAATTTGAATAAATATAAGAATAAATGGCATTTTTTAAAAATAATTTGACGAAAATCACTTAATTTTTCAGTCACCTTAATCTTGAATCTTTTGGGTCTTGAGAAGCTTCTTGGTTTTTCTCTTTCCCTATTTAATTAATAAAATTGTTTTTTACGGTGCAAAAAAAAAAAATTTCAGTCACCTTAGGTAAAAATAGGAAAGCATGCACCCCTCAATTTTCTTTTTATGTGGCTGTAGCTGTATCCCAACTTTCTTTTGTGGGTCCATTTAGTGGTATGTCTCAAATCGCTGTATCCCAACTTTCTTTTCTAGGTCCATTTAGTGGTTTAGTAGTATGTCTCAAATCGCTATATCCCAACTTTCTTTTCTGGGTTTTTCTCTTTCCCTATTTAATTAATAAAATTGTTTTTTACGGTGCCAAAAAAAAAAAAATTCAGTCACCTTAGGTAAAAATAGGAAAGCATGCACCCCTCAATTTTCTTTTTATGTGGTTGTAGATGTATCCCAACTTTCTTTTGTGGGTCCATTTAGTGGTATGTCTCAAATCGCTGTATCCCAACTTTCTTTTCTGGGTCCATTTAGTGGTTTAGTGGTATGTCTCAAATCGCTGTATCCCAAGCATTTAGTGGTATGTCTCAAATCACTGTATCCCAACTTTCTTTTGTGGGTCCATTTAGTGGTTTAGTGGTATGTCTCAAATCGCTGTATCCCAAGCATTTAGTGGTTTAGTGGTATGTCTCAAATCGCTGTATCCCAACTTTCTTTTGTGGGTCCATTTAGTGGTTTAGTGGTATGTCTCAAATCGCTGTATCCCAACTTTCTTTTGTGGGTCCATTTAGTGGTTTAGTGGTATGGGTCCATTTAGTGGTTTAGTGGTATGTCTCAAATCGCTGTATCCCAACTTTCTTTTCTGGGTCCATTTAGTGGTATGTCTCAAATCGCTGTATCCCAACTTTCTTTTCTGGGTTTTTCTCTTTCCCTATTTAATTAATAAAATTGTTTTTTACGGTGCAAAAAAAAAATTCAGTCACCTTAGGTAAAAATAGGAAAGCATGCACCCCTCAATTTTCTTTTTATGTGGCTGTAGCTGTATCCCAACTTTCTTTTGTGGGTCCATTTAGTGGTATGTCTCAAATCGCTGTATCCCAACTTTCTTTTCTGGGTCCATTTAGTGGTTTAGTGGTATGTCTCAAATCGCTGTATCCCAAGCATTTAGTGGTTTAGTGGTATGTCTCAAATCGCTGTATCCCAACTTTCTTTTCTGGGTCCATTTAGTGGTATGTCTCAAATCGCTGTATCCCAACTTTTTTTCTGGATCCATTTAGTGGTATGTCTCAACTCTCAAATCGCTGTATCCCAACTTTCTTTTGTAGGTCCATTTAGTGGTATGTCTCAAATCCTTTTCGAACGTAGCAGTGATTTAACCCATAGAAAACTCCAACAAATGAAGAAATATTTTCTTAAGCAAGTGGTGGGGCTATTGGTTAGGGTTGACAATGGGAACGGGGCGGGGCCGAAGACTATTATCTCCGTCCCCGAACTCCTCCCCCATCCCTGTTCCCACCCCGATCTCCAATGGAAATTATTTTTTTCCCTCCATCCCCTCCCCAAACAGGAAACGGGGATCCAAACCGGAGATTCGGGAAATTTCAAAATTCAGCATTTCATCTAGTTTACTTTAAGAAAAAAAAAAAAACAATACAAGACTAGAAGTTGATGAGCATCTACACAGCAGCAAGGCAGCAACACTTGACAACACCACGTCTAGACAAAACAAATCATAACAGTTCACAATTAGCCCCTAATGTGAGCTTCAGGGAAATAACAATCATAAAGACTAGTGTGAAATATGTAGATGAAGAACTGGATGAAACCTAGGAATAATCTGTGAAAGACCCTTCATCAATAATAGAAAATCTGGAGTAATGAATGCCAATAGAAACAGATTCTCAAACCAAAGAACAAGAAAGAAACTGGTATGGGTATGAGGCTCGCGAGGGACCGAGAGAGAGAGATCGATTGAGACTCGAGAGGGATCGCAGGATCTGGTATGGGTATGGGGCTTGCTCGCGAGTTCGAGGAGAGAGAGAGAGAGAGAGAGAGAGAGAGAGAGAGAGAGAGAGAGAGAGAGAGAGAGAGAACCCGGTGAGTCGGCGACCGGCGGGTTGATGGCTGTGGCGGGTTGGTGGCTGTGGACTGTGGTGGCTGTGGAGTGTGAGATCTGACGAGTGAGGAGTGCGGCGGCTATGAGTGTGAGATCTGAGGAGTGAGGAATGAGTTTGTGTTTTGTTTGTGACGTGTATAATTTACAGTATCTCAAACCCTAAATACATTTAAACATACAATATATATATATATATAATAAAATATAAAACGGGGATTCGGGGATGGATCGGATTCGGGGCGGGGATACACTGCTACCCGTCCCGGATCCAATCCCCGAATTTTTTTTTTCAAAATCCCCAAATCTGACCAGTCTCCAAACAGATCTCCAAAACGCCGATTCATCCAGATCGGAGAACGGATCGGATTCAATCGGGTCGGGAGAAATTGTCATCCCTACTGTTGGTTCTTGGTAGCCGGTACGTGGAGACTCCTCGTCAGTATCAGCAAAAAGTCACTACCAAACAGTCACTTTTGCACTCGTTAAACGGCACAGCGTTTGGGTTTAGGACGTTGAAAACTCGAAACATGCGCACACCGGCTTCGCCGGTTTTGTGATTCGGCTGGTCCAGTTGCGAACTTCTAAGTAATTGGCTTCGTATCAGACCCGATTTGGCTATGACATTGGTCACATCCATAATACTCTCTTCATCTGTCTTTCTTAGGCCTAATTTGACCTAAAAGTGGTTTTTGGATTATTGGTTTTTTCGTTTCGTTTTCGTTTCGTTTTTGAAATTTTTGTGCCTTTTTTTATTGCTTATATAGTCTGTCATGCCTGTCTTCCTTCCCCCTTTCACCAAACACGTTGGCAATTCTACCCAAATTGCCGGCGCGTCCACCAACCCGTGTTTCCATCGCCAGGCCCCGCACAAATTAGTGGATCACACTAGATTGATGTTTGTTGGGTTTTTTTTCACCTCACTTTCTTTGATCTTTGTGAATAAACCCCATTCAGATGCGTGTGATTCGCATGAAACAAACAGAATTGGGAGACACCACCGGGATGGTGGCCCAGCGGTGGAGGCATCTGTCCTTCCCAGCTTTGTCCCAGGTTCAACTTCCAGGGGAGAATAAAGTGACTTTGTTCCCCTGTCTCCCCTAGGAGGCTCTTGGGCCTCTGCCCGAGGGTATGATGAACACCGTTGGTGCCCGATGGCTAGGTCCCTTCCTTTGGGTTGAGTTAAATTGGGCCAGCAACTGGTTTCCCCGGGACCTTTGTCTAACGGTGCAATGAAGCCTCCCACTAGAGCACCGTTTTTTGAAGTTCAAAAAAACAAAATTGGGAGACCCTACCGTCCCGTTGGATAGGCAAAGAGCGCCAACCCCATATAGCAGTTCATTTCTCGCATCAACGGCTCAGATCAAGGCAAGGGCTTCCAACAAGTGAACCACACAACGTTACGTTATTACTCCATTGAAATTGAAATTTCCTTCGTATGTTGATTTAGAACAATAAATTGAAAATGTTAATATTCTGTTAAAAATGTAGGTGCAAGGATGAAACAAAGCCAATGGTGAAACCATATCAAATCTCCAACCAAAAGCTCAAGGACTTGGGTTTGGAATTCATACCAGTGATGCAAAGCCTATACGACTCTGTCAAGAGCCTGCAAGAGAAGGGTCACCTCCCAATTTTAACACAACGTGATGAATCGTCTATGATTCAAAGTCGGTTCTAAAAGTTTCTTGTTCTTACAAGCAAGCCCCTCGGTTTGATGAACCTTTTAGACAGGAGTCTAAAGAATTGTGGACTTTTTTCCCCTGTTTTCCCATCCCATCCTCCAATTTGATTAATTATACAGTTATGAATCTAGTATTATGAGTAGTATAAGTATGGACAGTTATTATTAATTTTTGTGGTATTGCCTATTCATATTTTTCTCCAAATGGAACGGTATGTTAAGGAAAGGAAATGTGACAATCTGTAGGATCGGAAAGCAATTTTTACATACACAAATAATGGATGCACCTTTCAATACTTCTTACACATACAGACACACTCCATGCATATAATTTACCAAATGAGATGCACTTCCAAATTAGTATATCTCTATTTTGATTTGGGAAAAAAATAAAATTCAAGTCAAAATAATACATGCAAGTGCTTTATTTTTCGATATTTGGAAAATAGAACTGACTTTCTAGAAGGAATTAAAATTTGCAGATGGAGGATGTTATTTCTACCACCGGTGAAAACAAAAGTCAAAATAAGAGATTAAGTTATTTCTACCGCCAGTGAAAACAAAAGTTTCCTCCAAATCGATTGCGTTGTGCCATTTGTCCAAACAGTAGTCCCAAATAGTAAAACATGAATATGTGGCGTAATGCAATCGTAGAGGAAAAATTTTGTTTCCACCGGTGGAAATAATTTAATTTAAACTCATGTATGAAACTCCGGGATAGCACAAAACGATCAAATGTAATGGTCTCGCTTACAACCACCGGTTAGGAGATGAGTATTAAACATTTAATGTCAAACAAGTATGAATTTCACAGAGATGTCACATATATCAACACACTTGCACGGAAATTAATAAATTTATTTTGGATATCAATGCACATTTCATAGAGTATCCACATCCAGCTGTGGTTAGCATTTTCCTGAATGTAGTATCAAAATAACCTGTGCAAATTATTGCATGATGGTAATAACCGAACAAAATCATATCAATGTAATGCGAAATGATGTTTCTGCTGCATATCAAAACAATTACCTTTATCCAAATTCTCAAGCAATTATTTCCAAGTTTCTGGTGCTAAACTACGACCATAATGAAAGCTAGAAATTTGTTATTTAAGATCTCCAAACTCCAAATTTATCAGCACTACTGATCCCCAGGTAAGCCAAACAATCTACTAAGATTGAGGTTCTACGTCGGTTACTCAAACATCACTCTACATCCACAGTAGCTCTCCTCTGAGGCAATTGCATGCTTACTATATCCTCTCTAGGTAGAGTATCACTCAACTCATTTCCCATTTCTCGACTTTTGGTTGATGTTAGTGCGAGAAGGTGTGTCGCCTCCTTATTTTTCCGGATGACCAAGTATGCAATTGCGGCCAAATAAACCAACAACCCCGAGAATCCCAGTATTCCACAGAAAACCTTGCCTACAACTTTTATATGGCTGTGAAGAAGCAATTTGATGAAGCTGGTTGCGAGATAGTATACGTTTATGCCCATAATAAGGGATCCAATAAACCACGTAGTTGCTGAATCTGCAAAAGATTACATAACTTATTAGTAGATGTCTAATATATATAAGAGCAACGCAAAGGAGGCAAGGCAGGGATACAAGACTTCACTAATAAAGTCTACCGATTTAGAATATCCATATTGGCACCCAAAATTATATGTAGCAATTCTTAACCTATGACTGGATAATTGTGGGTAATCTGGAAGCAATCGCCTCGTGGCACCTATAGGCGGACCCCAATATCCGGTGGGTAAGAGAAGCAAGCAAGCTCTTCCGGATCATGACCCCCTGTGTCATGAAAGCGCCCCAAGCCTCCGTGGTGCCTCCCTCCTCCAAGGCACCTCCTCCATAGAATCTCCAAAACACATCAATACGACACCTTATGTTATGCCCAAGATATCTCCTATCATCCATACACCCCAAGACGTCTCCTAACATCCATACACCTAATTAGGGATAATTTTTCACATTTCCTAAAACTCCTAAAGACAGATTTCGAGATGGGTCATTTTCCTCACATACATCAACTACTTTCAGGAGTTTTAGGACACTTTTAGCTCAAAATGGGAAACCCATAGGCTCTTACAAGCCTGGCTACTCTATACAAGACCCCAGGTCAGGAGCAGGGCCTAGGTACCTGCTCTTGACCTAAGGAGGTACTTGGTTTGGAGGCTAGAGTAAAGGGATTATCAAGACTCACCTCCTTCAAGTGAGCTCAAACTTGACCGGCCATAGAGAGAGAGAGAGAGAGAGAGAGAGAGAGAGAGAGAGAGAGAGCGGCTAGCCTACATCACCCGACATTTGACACCTGAGAAGATCTCTGCAATATTCTAGCTAACAAGTTGATACAAAGGAGCCTGTATCATACCTACCATCTGGCAATGATACAAGCCTCCATGTATCACCCAACTGTCCCATAACACTCAGAGAAACTCGTACCCTATTGCAAATTAATGAGAGGCTTGCTTCCTTCTCCTCCAAGGCTCAAGGCTCTTATATAAAGAGGAGTTAATGATTCATTCAAGACATCACATTCAATACCAACCTACCGCACTTGCTCTCTGGTTAATTGCTTTCTACTGCTATCCCTCTCTCTCTAAGGTTTCGCTGAGCTCTCTCCTCCTCCACCTCCGGTGGTCTCGAGCCTTTGTTGCCCCCGCCATATTCTCTGAGGGACACCTCAGGTACTCTTCACCTCACACCCACAAAAATGTATACATTGACACCCAAAATTCTATTTTTGCGTACAATATTCAGAACGTTTTGGGAGAAAATTGTCATAATGGTTGGAGGACTAATTTATCCCATACCCGTCTCCAAGTTCTAAAGTTCCTCTGAGTTGAATTTAAACTTTATGCACCACTAGCTTTTCAAAATGTCATGTACAATAAGTAAATGTGACACTCAGACAAAACTTTGTATTTCTGTAAAGCTACCGCTTATCATTATTTGCATTCAGAGTGTCCTGCCATCTGTCAGCATATAAACATTATTACTCCATCACACACACCCATGTGCTGTGCATGTGCATACATACACATTTTATACTCCTTTGAACAAATCAAATACTACTCAGATCATTCATGAAAGAAAAGCAATTTAAAATTTCCAATAGGTAAATTACCGCAGTTGAGTTGGCATGTGTCCCCATCTTTGTCGTGCTGCTTGTGAATTTGAGAAGTGGAATAAGAGCGAAAGGGAGCTCAAATGATAAAATCATCTGCGAAGAACAACAAAAGTTAGCTGGCTCTAAAAATTGAAACCGCTGGAAAGACAACATGGAATAATATACGGTAGTTTGTTGACATGTAAAACCATGACATCAGACCACCTTCAATTCCACCATACTGATATTACTACCAAATAGTATGAATAATTCAGCTAGGTTGAGTAACCTAGGGCTGTTTCTGTATATACCTGAAGGTCCTAAGTTTTGCCTTTTAAATACACAAAAATATATTCATGTTAGATGGGCATTTAGGCACTTACAAGCAAAAGATATGTTACAATATCTCCATGGGTGCTGTGACAAATTTTGAACATAAAAACCTTCTCTACGTTTTCCCAAAGCAAATTTGGCAAGTGTGATGCCTTTGCTTGTTGAGACACAAAACCAAATTGGAATAGAACTGAAAGCTTTTGTTTAGATTCACTCCCAGTTTATCCTAGCGACCAATAGGACAGTAACTCAAATACCAACACCATGGTAACGAACACAGTAGCCATTAATTTAAACTTTCAGAAACAACTAGCTCACTTATAAGCCAAGGATCAACTAAGAAGCTTCCTCCATTCCCACAATGCCATAACTAAACAAGATCAATGACCGATTACATGACACCAAATTGGAAAATAGAAAGCATAGTAAAACCATGTGATCAGAAGAATATTTTCATTTAGAAACAAACACCAGAGGTTTATGAACAACATCCATCAGCGAGAGTTAAAAGGCTTGAAGGTAAGAATATTCACAGAAGCTGTAATGATCAACTTTCCAGCTCCCTCAGAGCCACCAATAATTGCAACTATTAGACTTGGGACTATTGCTAAGCATCGAGTTAAGAAGTTGCGAATCCATGGCTGCAGTCGTAAATTAAGAAAACCCTGAACAAAAAAGGGAATAGAAAGTCACTAAAACGGTACAGTTATTAACAAAGCTAGACTGAAAGCTGCTAAAACCATGACCAAGTAAACCAACATTTTAGTCATTCAAGGAAAGTTTAGGCAGCACAGAAATGCTTCTGTTGAAAAACTTTTCTTAACACATCCCAGCGACACATGATTTTATTAAACAGTATTTCCAAATTTTAGTGCACTACACGATAATAAAAACACCTAATGAAAAATTGGATCTGAAATTTCAAAGCATTCCATTAGAAACTGGAAGGTCACCAAAGGACTGGTTGGGGTAGAAAGTAACGACATTGGAAACAGAATTAAATCAATAACAGCTATTTAGAACTTTGACCTCCATCGAGATATTAATTAACCTCCATCAAGATCTATTTATATCGTCACTAAAAGAAAATTTGACCTCGAACAAGACAGAAATTAGACCGCCCACGAGATAGATCACAAAAGTGAGTACCTGCATAACATATTGGCCAGCATATGTTCCCGTTATTGTAGAACTCTGACCTGATGCAAGCAAAGCGATTGCGAAAAGCTTTGAGCTCCATCTGCCTAACACATTCTGCAAACCATAAAAATAAACACATTAATGAACAATCTGGAGTTTAGTCACTGTCCAAAGATATTCAAAACAACACAAAGGACTTAGAATAAAAATTAATTTACTCTTATCTATCAGGAATTGTAGAAGTATTAAAATGGGCATTGATATATCCTTATCGTTTGCAGAAAGTGCAGTCACGTGCCTTGAGTAAAAAGGAGGCTTTGTTCAAGTCCAAGTCTTGGCAGTTCTTCTCATCATCAGGGTTCAAATTTGAGGAATTGCAAACAGTGCCACTTACTGAGATGACTGACACATTAATGAGAAAGGCTACCGTTAGCGCAAAGCCACTTTCTATCATATAAAACCTGCAAGCCTCCTGTCAACGAGAGAAGACACCATTTAGTGATCATCAGAATCTGCCCTCAAGAAAAAACAAATCGTTGTTGCCTGAAACACAACTATTTAATTTGGAAAACTTGCCAACAGACTAAAGAGGAGTTAGCAATATGGTTAATAAGGTACTTGTTTTAAGTTAGTCTTAAAATAAAGTTTAACTGAACGCGAACAAAGTTTCAATGATCCCAGACCAATCAATCAATTCGTGTTGGCAAAAAAAAATAATAATTTTGGGTAAGTTATAAATTTATTGAAAAGGCATCAAGGCAGTCCATGTGGACAAAATCCCAACCAACCTTCCACAATCAACCCACACAAGAGCTACAACCCTTTGACACACAAAAAAAGAAACTTGTTAGTCATGAATATTCCATTGAGTATGGAATATTACTTTGATTCCATTAAGAGATCGTGGGACTTTTCTTGAGAGGACCAAAGCAGAATGCAAGAAGAGATTGTGCCTGCAGGAAGTGCAAAACGATTAGGCAAAAAAAAGGTTACATACCATGGAGACCCCCTAATCTATCGACGTTTCTCACACACACTCCCTCAAATTTAAAAGCGGCGAAACACACCCTCTCATCTGCCCGAAATGAAAATTTGTCTAATCCTGTTAATGGAGTGAACGAATTGAAGAGTATACCCTTCTTTGTGCTACCCTTCTCCTCTTTCTCTTCCCTTTCTGTTTCTCTCTCATATCCAGGAGGAAGGAAAGCTCCTCCATCCTCACCGTCGCCAGCATCGATCTCAAACACGGCAAAATTGCTATATTCCTAACATAGGAACTCGGCCTCTTAACATAATAGTTCCACGTCAACTCCAACAGATTCTGCGGGTCCATCCCCAAAAGTTTCAAGAAATTGAAACTCCTATTTGAGTTGGATCTTAGCAACAAATTCTCTCCAGGAAAATTCCCCTACATCGTGCTTAAATTACCATAGCTGAAATTGAAATTGGAGAGATGTGTGAGTGGATTGGGATTATGAGAGGGAAATAGAATGGCACTCTCGAATCCAAGCTTCATCGGCAGAAATAAAATCACCAAAGCTTCACCGATCCCCTCATAATCATTTGCATCCCACAATTGCAAAGGTAAACCAAGGACCTTACCAGTCAACGGTGGCACGAACAGCTACCACACCCAGCTAAGATCTGTAACCTTGTTCCAGCCCATGTTCAACATCTATCTAATAGTTGCAGACTTGCAGTAGCTTGGAAATTCTCAGAGGTACAGAATGTTTATAGAATCAAAAATTGATTTGGTAAACCAAGGCCTTGGATAAATTAATAAACCACACTTATATAAGATATATACTTGTATATCTAATATCTTCCCAAAAAAAAATGAAAAAAGAAAGAGATATACTTGTCTAAGTATGAAAGAGGGCATCAAATTCCCAAAAGGGTGAGTGGTGAGATAGGCTACCGCCGGTGTGGGAGGGGGCGAGCTGCAGCAGACAGTGTGGGTGGGTGGGGGTTCCTTGATACTTAACAGTTCTTTGAGAAAAGGGTTTAACGTTCATAGACGAGAGAGTCTGTTTGGGCGTCAATAGATGAGGGGTTCCTCCGTGGAATTATAGAATGGACAAGTCAATTAGGATAAATACACGAAACTTACGGCATGACCATTGCACCAAGGAGAGAAATTGCCAGGCCAGTTGCTCCATTCCCCTTCAGTTGGGGAACGAAAAGCCCATTTAATACTTCTGAAGAATTAGGCTTTGCATATCCGAGCTCCATTAAAAAGCATGCAGCTATGGTAAATACCATAAATGCGATCAAGAACTCAAGTTTCCTTACCTACACAACAATCACTATTAGTAATGCGTCGACTTTAAAATGATGTGAAATGTATAAAGTTCCTTTTAGTTACAATAGTTAAAACTCAAGTCAAATTTGTTTTGTCACATGATGCATGGAGTAAAAGATTTGTTTAAATTACCCCATATTGCTGCAACGCCAGTAGAATCAATGTACTTAACCCTGTCAGAAGAACAGCACTCCATACGGGAATTTTGAAGAGCATGTTTAAAGCAAAGGCTGTTCCAATCACTGGACAAGTGGACATGATTAAAAGCAACAGTTAGAATAGATAGTAGTTTGGTATACGCTCCCCCGCAGAGATGTTTAATTAAGCCTGCATCACTCCAACAGTAATATTGAAATGCTAAAATTATAGATGTACATAAAAGGGGATTACGAAGTCTTGTATTTCTCAGAGAGCAAAAGACATAAGGTAAATTAACATTCCAGCATCCTTGAGTGACGTAATTTTTCATTCCTCACTTCTCACAGATTATCATCTTTTGTCCGTTCATTGCCTTTTTGCAGTACTACCAGATCCTGAACTTTAGGCTTTTTGTGTATCCATAAACATTATCTTCATGATTTATGAATCAGATTCCTTTACAAAAAAATAGTCCAACGTAAGCACGAATTCAAGCAACTCAACTATCTGTTCGCAAAGAACAGACATTAGAGCTTGAGGGTGAACGGTCTATTACGATAATCCACACTTTAAGATAACAAAAATTTCCAGATTACACATGACAGAGTCAGGAAGGTTCATCCAGTTCAAGTGGGAAGGCTGTATAACAAATCTTTGAGTACCGAACAAGGATAATAAAAATCAAAAGGATAATAAAAATCAATAGGAACAATTGACTAGTTTTTTGCTAGACCAATTCCATCAAATCCATATGGCTAAATTATCACTCTAAACGGGAATGGCTAATCTGATGTTGGAAATATGCTCCAATCTTCCAGTGCGTCAGTTTCTCTTCTTTTTTTCCCAAAAATATCATAAAGCCATAGATAGCACATTACTTTGGTTCCCCTTGAATGGCTTGTCTGTTTCATAATAGGGCACACAGTTGAGAATAAAGACAGAACAAACATCCACCTGACCAGATCATTTTCATAATACAAGTTACAACCATTGCATACTCATTCAGATAGATACTAAGATGAAGGAAATGGCAAATGGGATCTTCCAATGGTCTAATGATTCTAATGAGGTTGGTCATCTGCATGCATCTCAAGAAACATAATAGCGTTTTGGAATGAAAATCAGTTGTGGACATACCAAATCGATTTGTGCCTCATGCAGTCTATCCAGTAATGTAGTGCATATTATTGATTTCACAGTCTTATTCCATTCCAATAACGTAAACAGCACTCATACCTTCAGGAATGTCACATGCAACAATGGCCATTTCAGCAAGAATCCATAAGATGAAGTTTGGGACCTTTGGATATTCAGCCCTACAATGTTCTGCTAAATGCTTTCCTACAGTGTAAGAAAACTTGAGCACATAACTAACAGCAATTATGGAACAAGTGGGTGCAGTGTCGGTGGAAAGAAAATCAGTTGATGATGAGACGACATACCTGTGACCACTCCCAGGTTTGCTGCAAGTGATTGAATAATGAGGGCAGCACATGAAGCCACTAATATAATCCAAAGTAGCTGAAAAACAGAGAAGGTAATGATAATACGCCATCCAACATTATTCAATTGAATCAAACTCCTTCCATCCACTATTATAGCATTAGTGTACTTTCTGATTTCAGTCTATGTACTTGTCAACTAGATAATTTCCACATACCCCATATTTGTACCGTGCTCCTGCCTGTAAGTCCGTTGCAACTGTAAGTTCGCCACATTATATTAGTGAGGATATGACAAGTAGCATTCAGAAATTCTTTGGCAAAAAGCAAACTAAGAAAGTAATCTTACAATTTCCAGGATCTATATATGCAATGGAAACAAGAAAGCCAGGACCCATGTATGCAAACAAGTTTCTCCAGCTTTTCTTCTGCAAATGAGAAAAAGTAGATAGCATCAAGAGCATCCCACTAAATTTATAATGCTAAATTCCCTAATATAATCAGCAGTTGGGGAGTTTGTGTTTCTCTGCACAAATGACCATTGTGCCCTGTAAATTTTATACTTCCACAAAAATACTCCAAAATCCCCAAACTCACTCAAGATAGAAAGCAAGCACCGTCCATCCTCCTTGCTGCTTCACCACTCCCACCTATTGCTTCTATCAGCCCACATCACTGCCCATTTACCACCTCGGCACAGCAATGTAGGGCCATCGCCATGATGATTGGCTATGACGCACACTATTGGCTGGGCAAGTAACACCCGAAATTTGCTGCAGCTCCACCAGAATATTGGAACACATACAATAGATTTTCCAAATTTTCTTATTTGGTTCTTCGACTGATCCAACCACTAAGTTTCTTGCTACTTCTATTATGCTCCTCTCAATGTTTGATATTAGAGAGTGATACTTATTAGCCTTTTGGTTTCAAATATTGATGTCGTAGACCACATGTTTCGCTAAATGACAAGGCGAAAGAGTTTTTGAAAGTACCGTGAAACACCTCTGCCTTTTTCCTTCCCTTCTACACATTTAACCAAATAAATGCAACTACCCATGTAAAAATGAGGCAACTTACAGAGCTATCTAACAACAGCTCACCTGCCCTGTTTGTTTTTGGCCATTTTGCAACCACTCAACCCACAACTCGAGGAAAGAAGTGGAAAGGAAGAAAAAAATTTACAAAAATCTCCTTCCTTTGTTTGGTTCTTAAATAAAGAGAAGGAAAATTTCCAATTACAACCTTTCCCCCAATTTCGTTTTAACTTTTCTCCTCATTTGCTTCTAAATTTTTTTCCCTTCTTTTTCATTTCTTCCCCCATCTTCCAAAGAGAGCCTAGGGAAGATAATAACAGGTGATAAGACAACTTGCATGAGGACAAAAAGAGCAGCAAAAATGAAGATACACCCAACTGAAATTCCAAAGGAAAACAAGGGTTGAGAATAGTAGAATTCCCTTCAGTTCTATACTTTGGAAGTGAGTAATATTATAAAAAGGCTATTCTTCGGCATGACATGTAGGTAGATTTTCCCTTAAAGCACAGCAGCTAAATGGTGTTTTCTAGGTCGTCGCCATAGATAACATGATTTCTTTTGCACTATAAAGTCCATTAAAACCATGCTATTGTATTATGTGCTGTTTTCTTAACATGGAAAGCTACAAATTATCCTCTCAGTTTCTGTTAGTTAACTTCGACTGCATTTTGGATTCACAATAGTTCCACATTCAAGGCCATCTGATCCTTGTACGATTATATATTGAATTCGTGATCGAACTTGAATTCCACTTGTTTCATCAAACCATTGTTCGACTTTTAAATTTGATTTCCATCCTTTCCAAAAACAATAGAGGCACTTTAACGCGCTAGATCGATGGACTCACAACACGCATCAGCTATATTCAGCTACGAAGACAGTTAAGATCAAGGCATTCGATTTGAAATGCACATAAAAATCAATTTTCCTGATAGGATTTAGCATTCTAATGTCCGTTAATTACTTAGTCCATAATATTAACATAAGTTCGTGCATGTTTAATTTTCAGATAACATCAATTGAGATTCTAGGCTGTGACAAAGCATGTGCATCGCATGTGCCCGGGACTAGTAATAAAAGAAAAAAAACAATTCTCCCTACCCCACCTCCCAATTGTTGAACAAATGAAAAATAGTTACGACCATGCCCTAAAGGGTAAGGCAAAAGTAAATTGTTACCACCCAGTTCTCGAGTAATTATACCACTGTAGTGGAGGACCAAGTGGCATTTTGACGCGGTACTCTAAAACAATCATGTGGAGAAAATTTTGCAGGTGGACACCAACAATAAACTTGTTTGGTTGTTGGAAAAAATTACTGACCTCCACAGTGAATGTTGTATAAACTAGTTGGTCAGGAGTACCTGATAATTTTTTGCAGTTTTCACCGTCCAACTCTATGTCAGGGTCCACTCAAAGATTTCCCACAAGCCAAAAGGTGAAGTCTGTGTGCACATACTGCTCAATTCGGGACAAAATCCAGGTGCATGGGACCTCACAATACAATCAAGGGCCTACATGTATGGGATCCTTACACATCTGTGTGTACGGATGTGCAATCGAAAGCTCCTTTTAATGTACTCCCTCCTTCCCATAAAGATTGTCAGATTCACAATAAGGGAATTGAAAAAAAAAAATGCACTTTTATCCAGAAAAACTCAAAACTCTTATCAAACAATCTTTTTGGGACGGAGTTAAGTATTTCAGATCCAGTAACTAGTGTTCGGTATCCAATTCAACCGTAGCCCTCGTTTTAGCATTAGCATTAATTAGGCCATGAAGAAAGCAGAGAAGCGTCACTACAAAACAAAATTAATTACGATTTCGAAAAGGATAGATGACACTCACATCAGGTACAACAATCTGATTGGACTCCTCATTCTCAATCAGCGGCACATTGGAAGGATTCCGATTACCACCCGTGCTGGTTATGAATTGCGGCTGCGAAGACACCGAAGCCGCCATCTCCTCTCTTTCCTTCCTGTTCACAAATTAGACATCCAAACGTCTCAATCAATCAGTGATAAACAAAACATGAACTATACATACAAGTACATGCATGTGTGTGATTCGTGAATAAAATGTTTGTGCATGGATGTATAATTTACAGGGCATGAGAGAGAAGAAATCGGTAAGGAAATTGACTTCACTGGAATAAATGAAAGAGTTATGGTAGGATTGGAGTTGAGAGAGGAAGTTGATACAGAGAACCTTGTGGGAGTAGAACTGGCGAAGGAAACGCAGATTGCAGAAGAATATGCTTATTGAGAGTGACCCTTTTGCTCTCTCTCTCTCTCTCTCTCTCTCTCTCTCTCCAGTATTGATTATGATTCTGCGTTTGTGAAGGCTGAGAGAGTAATTTATGCCGGAAAAGAAATTGTTCTATAATGTCCCATGACTCCAATTCATACAAGCACTCCAATTCTTTGTATTCGAAAGGTTTGACGTTTGACCTTCCCATGAAATGTCTTTTTTCTTCCAATGGGCAAGTCTTGTCTCATCTTGAAACAGTTACCAAGTGCTTTTAAGGATGTGCACGCACGGCGCAGCCACGCTTGTCACCTTCTGGCGATTGAAGACGTTCTCCGGATACCTCTCGTCTAATACTATAATGGTATCAAAAATCAATTTGATCGGATATCGTTAAGTGCCTAATCAGAATTCAGAACACAAATAGATTAAAATGAAATGAACACAAATGTACATAAACACTTGATCCAAATTACTGAACCCATTTTTTTCAAGCTATTTGTGTCCTGATTAGGTACTTGAGCACCCCACATTGACACTGAGACTCAATCGTTGAATGTATGAACTTGAGTAAATGTGTGATGATAGAGGTTCACTTAGGCGTGGTGATGTCTAAGAGGCGGGGAGCACTGAAATATTATTGACGAAGAATTTTACTTACTAAACGAAGAATTAGATGGTATTATAAAAAAAAAAATGAAGAATTTTACTTATTACAGTAACATTTGCTGACAGATTTGAGTGATCCCTAACTGACAGAGGGTTTTCAAATTACAGATACATACACATTAGTACTTAGTATTTGGTTTTCAAATTCTAATCTATCTTCTTTAGTTGCACCCGATTCGACAGAGGGGGTGTTGTCCAGTCTTGTGTTGTGCAGAGGCTTTAGGTGTCATGAAGGTATCATTTTGATGATCAAAAACGTCTACAACGTAGAGCTCGTTGAGTATTACAACTCCACCAAAAATCAATTTGATCGAATATCGTTAAGTCCCTCATCGGAACGCATATAATTTGAAAAAAAAATGGGTTCAATAGTTTTCATCCAGTGTTTCAAGTTTTATATATTCTGATTTTCAAGTTATATGCATTCCGATGAGAGACTTCACGGTATTCGATCGAGTTGATTTTTGGTGAAGTTGTAGTACTCGACGAGTTCTACGCAGTAGACATTTCCGATTATCGAAATGATGTTGACACGACTCCTAAATCAATCGCACAACACGTTGTGCAGCACAAAGCTGCGGAGCACCCCCTCTGTCCCACCCGATTTGGTTTTCAAATAGACAAAATAGCGTCTCCAAGTGTCACTCATCTAAATTACAGATACATACACATTCAACCACTTTATTTACTAGGGTTTTTCAAAAAATAGAATTAGCACAAGCCTAAAATTGTCTAGAAGATATATGTACATTACTCAATCACTTATCCATTTCACTTTTAAGTGATTATTTTAAATCCTCAAAACATAATAAAATGAAATTTATTGTTACGCATTAGTTATCCATTTCAGATTCAACCCTATATATGATCACGCTTTGAGCTAACAATTTGGCTTCTTTTTTTTTCTCATTTTGAATGAAACATCTTCCTAATCTTTTCGAGGATTGGTGTAAAGTTATTTGGTCTTAAATTAACACGGATTAATGACCTTCTTTTTTTGTTCACTTAGGTAGGATTTGACCCAATCGGCAAAAGAAATATAGGAAGTTGTTGCAACGGCTAGGTACCAACGGAAACATGATATATTGGCTAGGCATCATACTCGATGAGGGAGAAATTATCATTAAATTTATGTTCTCTTTTGATGTGTGGGTTGAAGAAGCTCTTTTCAATATTGCTCCTCAAAAAACAAGAAAAATACTAGTATTTGACTCCGTCGATGTTTGTTAGTTCTTTTTGGAAGTCAGTGTCACTTTTCAATCGATTATATCTTAATGCGGATCTCAAAAATATGCAATTTAAATATTGTTTGAGAGATTTCAAAATTTTCAAAATCATGAAAAACATTATACATTGGAAAATAGAAATGTTTAAAAAATGGCATAAACTCCAAAAAAGACCAACAAACATCAATAGAGAGAAGCCAAAAAAAAAAAAAAACTTTGCTAAATCCGTTAATACTTTGAGATGGATAGTGGATTCTCTCTTTCTTAAATGTTGTTGGTTCTTTATCAAAAATTACGGTAATTCCGATAACTACACCTAAACTTACACACCAAAACTTACACCCACTCATATGGACGCAGGTGTATGTTTGGGTGTGTATGTTTTTGTTTGGTTTAAGACAAATTTGAAAAATAAACATGATCGGAACAAAAGAAATATATATATACTACATTAAAAAAATTCTTAGGCAGTTGATTTTTTTAATAATATCCAAAGGCTGTCTTCGATGCATTTTCTTTGATGCCATGTTTGTATTTTGGATAGGAGAAAGGGAATAAATAGGTGGATATGATTTGAGGGGTAATATTTTAGAAAAAAAAAAAAGATTAAAAGTAATTAGGGTGAATTTTTGAATAAATTTTATCAAGATCTGATAAAATCAAAGCTTGAATCTAGATAAAATTCATTCAAAAATTCACCCTTAATTTATTTTGTTGTTGTAGAAGGGTGATTTGAGAGGTTGAATAATGTATAATTGCATGAAATTTCTAATTTTGTCCCAAATAAACAAATAAAAAAATACAAGTGGTGGGCGATCTCTCTGCAGTCTCATGGATGCGTTGAATGTGGCAGTGGTGTGACCAGAGAAAGGGTTAATTGGTAAAGGAGAAGCCGGATAAATTAAACAACCCTTATCTTATACAAATGTATTTTGCCGACAAAAGTACTCCGTATATATCTTTTTTAGAATTTCTAATTATTTTTCATTTAGAGTACAAAAAAAAAAACACGTGGAACAACTTCCACGCAATTACCTGCACCCTACTTCCCATGCTCTCTCCTTTACACCTGTTAGTGGTTTTTTTACTTCTTTATACTCCCTTCGTCCCAATTTCTTTATTTTTCTTTCTATTTTGGGATGTCTCAAAATATTTGTCTCACTTCTAAAAACATCCATCAGAATTGGGTCATTTTCCAATTTTACCCTTAAAAAGTACTTTCCTCATCTTAATTGGCTAGTCTATTATCTTTTATTTTATAACGGTTTTTATGATTTTGAAAATTTTGTATAACAAAACCAATTGATATCTATCAAACAAGATCCATATTGAATATGTTTTGACTTTCATATAATAAATTAGCCTCACAAATTTGGTCACAATAATATTGATTGGATTTAGGGACAAAATAGAAAAATCAATACAAAGTTTTCATACCCCTTAAAAACCCGCTTCCCCAAAAGGGGCCAAGAAATTGGGACGGAGGGAGTAACAAAATAATCGAGTGCGAGCGTGCCAGAGAGAGTTTCAATCTCCCCTCAGATTAACTTTGGAAAAAAAAACCAAATATAATCAGGCAATTGTGTTTTAATAGTTCAATTACCTCACTTAAGAAGATTTTTCTTTCCAAAATAAAGAAATGCAAACCAATCTACTTAGAAAATTAAAGAACAAACAAAGAAACAAGATACTTCAATTAACAAATCAAAGGTAATCTTACTTCGAAATTACCTTTAACTTCAAATACAAGGTATTGAGAACTTCAAACAAATGATTGTTACAAGAACAACCGAAATTAATCCTAACTACTTCATACACTACTTTGAACTAGGTTCGAAACCCTAAAACTACTTGCCAATAAACAAACTAAGCATCATTGGTTTGATAGCTGTTTATTGAAGATTTGTCCGGTCTTTATCACTCTTCAATTTCTTCTATTTGCAGACGATGCTTGCAGTTTGAACTTCGCGCTTAGTGAATTTGAACTTGGCTTGCTTTGAACTCTATATTTGCACTTTAAATTGGCAGTTTTTTCTCTCCATTCTGACGAATTTGTCTCTCTTTAATCCTCTTCTAAAAGCTTTAGTTTGAATTTGCACAATTGCTCAAACTAACTCAAATGATTACACGTCAAGAAAGTAATTGTCTTTCGAGATATTCTCCACATGTTATAACTGCTAATTGTCGTGTTACACAAGTTTACACATGGAGTTCATGCTTTTAGTAGTTACAATCGTGGCTTCAAAGTTTGAGGAATAACTCGTAACTGTCAATAACTGCCTTTTAAAATTGAGAAACAATACAACATCGTATTTACTTAACTCTATTTTATTGATCTAATGTATCTTCATTGACAGATTTTTGCCAACGTTTGGCATACTTAGTTACATGTCAATTAATTATTGAATTTGTTAATTTTATATGTAAACAACACCCACGTCTAGGGATAACAATCATACCCGCCTCATCCCAAACCCGCCCTTTCCTGCCCTTAAAGGGAAGGGGTTTTTTCCAATTTTTTGGGTAAAGGGTAGGGTTAGGGCGGAAAAAAAAATGAAAACCCAACCAAATTAGGGTAGGGTTAGGGGTCATACTACCCCACCCTGATGCCCGCCCCGAACCTGCCCCGATATGTATTTATACGTTTGAAATAACTTTACAACCCTTATACTTTCATTTAATTTTGAAAGTACCACAATATATATAAAGAAAATCTTTCATTTTAGATTTAGGAAACTTCAAGATCATATATTCTTCCTCTCTTTTTTTCCTCTTGGCAATAGCTTGTGATAATTAGAGTAGGCATGTGCTTATGAATATTGGTTGCCCAAGATCAAATATATAAGACTATTGGGGGGGGAAAAAAAGGCGAGTCATGTAGGGGAAGGTGAACAGTGGCGGCTCCAGGAATTTTCTTGAGAGTGTTCAGAAATTCTACTGCGGTCATCTAGAAATCATTTTTTATATAACTGGGTGGTCTGGACTATCCTGCGCGCATTCATGTGTAAAAGGGAAGGAATCTAAATTGAGCAATTTTGTTGTGAAAAGACGAAGACTTGAGTTGGGCCATGACCTGTTTGGCTATTTCCATCCCACCCTCTTCCACTTGCATTTACTGATAGAGAGAGAATAGACTAGGGATTGTCCTTTATAAACCGTATTTCACACACATAAGGAAAGGTATGAGAAAATGGTGTCATTTGAGAGGGAAAGGCTACTCTTTAGTCCTGATCCATCCAGTCCCATCCAATTTTGGGCCTTCGTGGATTTTTTGTAGGCTTACAACGGTTAATCCAAACCATTCAATTTATGAGTCCTGCATTGGATATTATTATTGCAAAAACTGTGTGGTCAGACACGATAGCTATGAGAGCATAACAAATTTAACACCTTTGTGCAAGAAATTTAAAAAGGATGGCAAAAATGATGTTCGTCCGTCCAACACATTTTTCTTATATTAAATCAAAACCTTATTGCCACAAACTCATACTACATGGCAATTGGGAAGAACATAATTTTTCAACTTGTATTAGTGCTAGATTTGAATTTACAGTAGGAAGTTTGTTTTACATATATCTATACGTTTCAAGTACTTGTGGATACTAAATATGACGTGGATGGAGGAGAGGAGAAGTTTAAACTTGAAAACAGAGACCATAGACTTGGCTTTTGGGGTCCTGTATTGTGGTCCTAACCTTTTTTTCTTTGGAAATCAAGATTGATTGCTCAAAATGTTACCCCGGAAGGTGTCCTTTGTACTAATTTTTTTTTTGATCCACGTGTCTTTTGCACCAGTGGCAACTCTATGAATTCTATTGAGGGTGTTCAGAAATTCTACTACGGTCCTTTAAAAATCATTTTTTATATAACTGGGTGGTCCGAACTATCCGGCGCGCCGCGCGCACTCATGTGTAAAGGGGAAGGAATCTAAATTGAGTAATTTTGGTGTGAAAAGACGAAGACTTGAGTTGAGCCATGACCTGTTTGGCTATTTCCATCCCACCCTCTTCCACTTGCATTTACTGACAGAGAGAATAGACTAGGGATTGATCTTTCTAAACCGTATTTCACACACATAAGGAAAGGTATGAGAAAATGTTGCCATTCGACGGGGAAAGACTACTCTCTACTCATGATCCATCTAGTCCAATCCAATTTTGGGCCTTCGTGGATCTTTTGTAGGCTTACAACGGTTAATCCAAACCATTCAACTTATGAGTCCTGCATTGGATATTATTATTCCAACTACCAAACAAAAATTAAAAAAGAATTAAACCTATGAATGGCCTATGTAATAATCCAAATCTATTGTATCTATATACCCTCTGTGCATATATATTAAAGTGTTTCACAAAAAAAAAGATAGCATATATTAAATTATTGACCTATATTTTATAATGTAATGAGTAATCACTTGGAATAAGTATAAATAGATTAAAGAGAGATAGTTAAAAGTGTTCTTATCTATTTGAGCTAAATGTGTTGAGACAAAGAAACACCCAAATTCTCAAATATCCAATTTATACTATTCTCTAATGGAGTATCAAATAGTGCATGGTGAATTCCGTCATTAGGATTGGGTGTTCAAAATTTTTGGGTAATGTGTTCAAACATTTTAGGTAGAGTGTTCAAAATTTTTGGTTAGGGTGTTCAAAATGACAAAAAAATAAATAAGAAACAAATTTTTACATGTATTTCTAATAAAATTATTTTTTTCAGGGTGTTAGAGTGCCCACCCTCGGCTCTTCTTAGAGCCGCCTCTNGTGCTTAAGTCCCACGCAGTGCAGTGATAAAAATTCTATTTTATGTGAATGCTCAGTTTTATTTTTATATGTTTTCTTTTTTTAATTTACTACTTTTCTATAAAGGCAATTTATTAGTATTAACTGTTTGCAAAGCAAGATGTGATTCTTTCTCGGTTTTATTTATTGAAAAATTTTACGAGATGGTGTAGGCACACGATGGTGTCACGTGAACAAAAGCCAAAAGGGAATCATGGTCGGGGGAGCCAAACTTGCGTACGTAATGCAAGCATCTGGTTGGGGTTTGCTAGTGCCTATTAGGGGGAGTGAACTTTCAATAACATGCACTCCCTTTTTCACCACACATCGTGGTCGGGTCTCGGGTACATACAAATATTTAGCCCAAGATTCCCTTATAATGTGTGGTGAAAAAAGCAAGTTTTAAACATTACGTGACGGTGTAATGACATGAGCAATAAATAATTTTTCCCAGTGGGGTTTCTGTGTCGCTAAATGTTGGAAGCCTTTGGTACGTCAGCAAGGGGCACCTACATTGTGACACTACACTGGGTCCGGTGGAGATTAGGTGGTTAACTAATTGAGTACGGAAAATGCCAATGACAGCCCAATGGATTGTTAATAACAAAAAGAAAATGATTAAAACAAAAAAAAAAAAACAAAAAAACAACGTCCTCTACACATTAAAGCGTCTCAAAAAATGTTAAATTGCATTGAAAGTTGTGTTTTTTAATTCTTCCTAAACTAAAAGTGTCAAGCTTAATAAAAGTTGTCTCATCTTACTTTAAAATTTTTGAAGAGCTTTGCAGTTGTGTTTGGATTGGGTTTTGAGTTTTGGTTTTTGTGATGATTAGAGAAAGAAATAGAAATAATAATTAAAAAATAGGTATTAATGATTGGAGAGAGATAGAGAGAAAAATAAAAATAATATTTTAAAATAGGATTAATAATTGAATAATAATTGAGAAAACTGCCAAACAAGGCCTTGAATTCCTTCAAGAGTTAGATTTTGAAATCCATTCTAGAAGCTTCTCAAATTTAGGCCTAGTTTGGCTAAACCAAAAAACTTGGTTTTTTGGATTAATCCAGTGCAAAAAACTGGAGTCGTTTGGATGAATGGAAAAAACCACTGATTCATCCAAACCAGTTTTTTGGTTTTTTGGATTAATCCAGTTGGAGTCCAGTTTGCATGAGTGGATTAATCCAAAAAACTAAAACACCAAAAAACCAAGTTTAAAAGAGATTAATCCAAAAAACCAAGTTTTTTGGTTTAGCCAAACTAGGCCTTAATTTGTTTTCATGCATACTGCTTCTTTGATTATGGTATGTTCATGCACCAAACTTTTTTAGACAAACAAAACTTTAAAGGGTATTTTACTATTTGACCAATTTTGCTTAGGGCATCTAATTTCTGGGAGTTTAGCTTCTAGTTTTACAGATCCATGATAAAGGCTAAAAATGCCGTATTATAGCCTGTGACTTTTGAGGTAACTTTGGTTGGCTTTTGGCAAATTGTGGAATTCTTTTCCCATTCCGTGATGCCTAATCTCATCCGTTCATTTCCAAACTTTAGAACATTTTTTACCAGACCGAATAATAAAAGTCCCAATTCTTATGAACATGCATTATAAGGTCCCAGCTGATTTTAAACCATCAGATCCGAAAGGCCGACCAAAAAAAAGTAGACCACCACAATACCATATGTAAAGGTGTTGTTCTGTGCTCTGGTATTTTAGAGCTTGCTGAGTAAGTAATTCGGGGAAAAAAGTAAGGAAAATTCTTCAATATTGTGTATAATGATATATCATTTCATATTAATATTGTGTCACACATCATCATTATAAATCGTGAACATTTTTAGTGTTTCATAACTTTTTTAGAAGTATGATTCGTAACATTTTCTATGATTCATAGCATTTGGTGCGTCTCGTAACTTTTGTACAAAGAATTCGTAACTTTTATTAAAATTCCTAACTTTTGTTAATCGATACGTAACTTTTATAAGGGTGTATATAATACACAGCCAAATAGGGGGTGTGTATTGTAGCCATTTTCAAAAAGTAATAATCTTGTCGAACATCTATACGGGTAGTTGGGGGCAGCAAATTCCGGCAAGGGTGAGCGGTGAGGACAGGCTGCCGCCGGTGTGGGAGGTGGCAAGGTGCAGTGTCTTCTGCTCTATCTGTCTTTGCAGAGAGGAGGGGGTCAAATGAACAAGAAAGGTATTTTCATCCAATTCATAACATTTGTCCTCAAGACTTAATGGCTCTTTGACGGAAGGGTTTAATGTTCATAGATGACGGAGTCCCGAGTCTGTTTGGAATTTTTAAAGTTGAGGGGTTCGTGTGAGAAAAGTCAATTGATGAGGGGGGTACTCCACGAAATTAGACTGGACAAGTCAATTACAATAAATATACGAAAGTTACAACACGACCATTGCGCCAAGGAGTGAAATTGCCAGACCAATTGTTCCACTCCCCTTCACTTGGGGAACGAAAAGCCCGTTTAATACTTTTGAAGATTTAAGCTTTGCATATCCGAGCTCCATGAAAAAGCATGCAACTATGGTAAGTACCATAAATGCGATCAAGAACTCAAGTTTCCTGAATCCGTGCTTACTTCTAAATATGTTTTTGTTATGAACTCACCTTGAGTTTTTAATCACATTTATGGTATTTACCATAGCTACATGCTTTTTCATGAAGTTCGGATATCCAAAGCTTAAATCTTCAAAAGTATTAAACGGGCTTTTCGTTCCCCAACTGAAGGGGAGTGGAGCAATTGGGCTGGCAATTTCACCCCTTGGAGCAATGGTCATGCCGTAAGTTTGTATATTTATCATAATTGACTTGTCCATTCTAATTTCACAGAGTACCCCTCATCCTCATGTATTTACTTTTCTTATACGAACCCCCTCACCTTTAAAAAAGCCCAAACAAACTCGGCAATCCCTTATCTATGAGCGTTAAACCCATTTGTCAAAGAATCGTTAAAGTATCAAGAACAAATGTTCTGAATTAGACAAAAATAACTTCTCGTTCATTAGACCCCTCCTCTCTGCACAGACAAATAGAGCAAAAGACACTGCGACTTAATTATTTGGCTTATTAACTTATTTGATTAGTTTGAGTTGATATATTGTGAAAGAATGACATGTTTCGTAAATTGCAATAAATCAGTTTTGTAGAACAGACTCGTATGTAGACTCCCCGAATATTGTGCGGTGAAAGTGTATTGGGATACCATGTGTTTGAGACCTCTAAATAATTACTCCATAACAAAGTGCTTTGTATATTGGGCTACATCTGGGGTCTTGCTTGTCGCGTCACACAATGACTAGATATCAGGCCCAGTCTCACACAAATATAAAGCCACCTCGCCATTGCTGGGTGGTCTTTGGATCGTGGCATCTTTTTATAATCTAAAATTGTGACAAAATGGGCCTGTGGATCTTTCAAACCTGGCTCCAAGAAACAAACGACCATAGATATGGCCCAAGAAGAAACTAGAAAAGAACGAAGATACAAAAAAAAAACCACTTCTTTTTATCAGGTGGATATAAACAGAAGCATCAAGGTTGGTTTTGTTTACTATGCTAATAGGGGAGGGGATGCTGATGTGCATAACCTGCAGGGCCGGCCCTGACCCAAGCCTGGCAAGACTTTGGGCTAGGGCAACCCCCCGATAGGGGGCAACTCAAAAAAAAAATTGTAAGTCATATATAAATATGAAAAGTTCCCAATTTATCACTGATGTGATAACTTGGTGTGTTGGTCTCCTGAGAGTTTTTAAATCTTGCATCTTCATGTCTTGTGTTCAAATCCCACCAGTGTCACTTTTCTTTTCTTTTTTTTTCCCTTTTCGTTATATGCAAAAAAAAAAAAAAACTTTAGATAGTGTAGCCCTAACCTTATTAAGCCCATTAGCTTTTAAATTTAAAAGGCCCAGTAACTTAGATTTACAAAGCCCAATTCAAACTAAATCTCTGATTCTCTTTTACAGATCAAGATGCATCACACCAGATTATAAGATTTAGATTAGAAAAGGGTTTGAACAGACAAAAAAGGGTTTTGAAAAAGTGTAAGTTTGAAATCCCAAAGTACCATAACCGATTTACCGAGCTCACATTTTGATTTTCTCTTTTTTGATGTAATTGAAGCTAAAAGCATAATGTAACCTTGAATTTATTTTTCCTTTTAATTTGTAATTTTTTTTAACTTAATAGTATGCGGGCAACCAACTCGGAGTCCGTCTAGGGCAACCCAAATGGTTGGGCCGGCCCTGATAATCTGCACAGCAGCTGCTGCTCCCATTTTGTTGCGAACTCACGGGGTTTGTAAAATGCGATCTTGTAGGACCCATTTTCAGGTCATATACGTACAATCGATCTGAACCGTTAAATAATTTTAAAAAAATTATTCAAGTGGTCTTGAAAAAAATCAGCCCCATTGGATATTTGTACATAATTGATCTAATTCGTTTGATTTTCATTCAGAATTCAAGACCCTGTAGTTTGAAAGAGTCTTCAAGAAAAGTTATACCGTACAATTTTGCACTAACTCACTCAGTGATCTGAACCATAGGTGTTGTAGGGCTCGTTAAGAAGAGAATCCAGTAAGAAAAAAATTATGTTGATCGGACATATATATATATATCAAAAAAAACTCATATTTTCGTTTTTTGATATTTATCGATGTCCGAACAGGATAATTTTTTTACTGAATGCTCTTCTCAAGAAGCCCTACCATATCTATGGTTTGGGTCAATAGATTATTGAGCGCACAATTATATAACTTTTCTTAAAGATTCTTTCAAACTCCGAGGTGCTGAATTCTGAATAAAAATCAAACGAGTTAGATTAATTACGTAAAAATATCCAATGGGGCAGATTTTTTTCACGACCAATTGAATAATTATTTTAAAATTATTTAATAGTTCGAATCGATTGTGTGGGACCCAAAAGTGGGATCGCATTTTGTAAACCCCATGTATTGGGCACAAAACGGCAGTGTTTCATTAAGCACAGCAGCTGCTATGCAAATTTTGCAAAGCAGCATCCCCGACTCCGTTAATAGGGTCACTATGTCAATGTATAAAAAAGTGCTACCATACGCATCTCTATTAGGTGTGTACAACACGCACCCCTTGAATCGTTGTGAATTCATAAATTTTTTATTTCGACATTATAAATTGAAAGATAATTTCTATAAGTATAAAAAAAAAATCTTTATATAAATGATATGAATATGATCAAAAATTCCGAATTGTACACAAAATGTTATTAGTTCAAAACAATTTGAAAGAGTGTGCATCGTATTCATTCAAGCTGAGTTTTCTACTAAAAATATTGTCTTCCTATTATATGTAAAACTATGTATAGTTTCCGTTAAATGCATTGTATTTTTGTGATGTATATGAAGAGCGTAATTTATGAAAAATTATTGAAAATACCATATAAAAAAAGCACGAAAAATACTATAGTGGAAACTCACTCTTAAATAATGAATGTATTTTTCCATTGTTATTATTGGTATGGTGTGAGCATGGTACACCATACCAATAATAACAATGGAAAAATGGGAAACGGGGGCTGAAGGGCGGCCTTGTAGTGCGACATCCAAGCTGTTAGATGTATTTTCAACAGTCATGATTTCATTTGGCACTTTACAAATTCGAGCCGTCCATTTTCAAGATAAAATCTGAACCATTAATAACCGAGATCAACAGTTCAGATGTCACCCACCCTACAGGTGCTCCCTACAGCACCCCGGGATGGAAAATGTAGGATATCGACATTAAGGCTGTCCAACGGATCATCCGATCCGCCAATCCGAACCGATCCGAACCATCCGTTGATCCATCCGTGAATATTCGGTTCGGTTCCGAATTGAGAATTTCTTATTTGACGGTTCCGGATTCAGATCGGATCTGGTCAATCCGCTCAATAATCCTTCTTTAATCTATCAAATCTGCGTGATCTAACTCGATCCGTAACCGATCCGTGAATGTTCGGTTTAGTTCTAGATCTTAAAAACCATAATCCGCTTTGAGTGGATCGGATCGGATCCGTATGTAATCCGTCCAAATCTAATCCGTGGACACCCCTAATCGACATATACTGAATGATTTAGTGAACAATTTTTGGATATATCTATGTGGGACCAGATCCCAACGGCCAATGATTCCTGACCACTTGCTTTGAGAGGAAGGGCTGGCTCGGTATTTTTTGACAAAACATAGTCAAAAAGGAACATACATAGGTGTAAGATAAACCATATCATAACGTCCGTTCCAAGAAAGGACAGTCCACCAACGGAAAATGTGGATCAATTATCCAGGGCATGACACGATTAGGAGTACCCGACAAACCAAAATTGAATCGAGTATAATTCAATGGGTGTTACCCTTAATCATCATTGCATATAATCTTGAATCCCATAAGATTATGAAGGTCTGAGGTCCTAGAACGGAACGGAATGGAACGGAACCGGTGTAGGTGTTGCGCATCCTTGTGCTGCGCAGCGTGTTGTTTGGTCTATTTTGGCACCGTGTCGGCACCGTTTTAACGATCGGATACGTTAATTATATAGAGCTCGTCGTCGGGCGTGAGCCATCCTAGAAATTTGGGTTGGGCCTTCCCCCCCCCCAAAAAAAAAAAAAAATAAATAAATAAATAAATAAAAATACACTAAAAAAATTAAAATTTAGACATAAATTAATTTTTTTTGTTATTTTCAACGTATAGTTACTCATTTGAAATTAAAATAAATGTTTCCAAAAAAAATTGGACCAAATTGTTAAAGCCCTAACAAAACAAAACAAGCATGTCCCCCTTATGAAAGCCTATATATAAAAACATATAAGGGTAATAGTTGTTTGACATTAGGCTTAATGTGGAAACACTAAAAAATTGAAAAGAATTAGACGACTTCTTTGCATACAACTTTCATTATAAATATGTTGTGCATTTTTTTTAAGATTTAGATGAAAAAATTTAGAAATGGCCTTGAACTACCTCCGAATTCTCAATCCTAATTTCGCCGCTTTCGTCGAAAGTATTACAATTATACTAAAAATCAAATTTATTAGATATCGTTAAGTGCCTCATTGGAACACAAATAAATTTTAAAAAATTGGAACTCACATCTTTATCCCTCCCATTGATCAACATGCAAAAAATGGATCCAGAGACCTCTTGACTTCGTTTAGTCCGTCTTTGGACTTGTTCGCTACCAATTCTGACAACCGTCGAATTAAGGTACCCTCAATCCCCGGTTTTAGTAATGGGGTAGGGACTTTAAGATAAGAGAGGAAGGAGACAGATACATATACATATACATATATTGGATGGCCAAAAGACAAATATAGTCTTCAATTAGCCCACTAATGGTGAGGTTCTAACTTTTTCGTTCATTAAATGGATGAAATTTGGGAATTGGCCTTAGTAAGGAACATTTGAATAGTTGGAGGGGCAACCATGTGCAATTGATAGTTAAAGGGGAAAGTAAAAAATAATTGGATAGTTTAAGGGGCAAGTACATATTTTACCCTTTTTTTTTTTTACAATATACTCATTCCGTCCCAATTTGTTTGCTCAATACAAAATTACGTGCAATTTTCAAACTAAAAAATAATGTACTTACAAAAATAATTTTCTAGTCAATATGGATCTTTTTTAATGGATCTAATAGAGAACTATAATACGGTGCAAAAAAATTTAAAAATTATTTTTATAAATACATTATTTTTTAGTTTAAAAATTGCATGTAGTTTCGTAGTGAACAAAGAAATTTGGACATAGGGAGTAGATTCAATACCATAATTTATCCTTTAATCCTTTCTTAAACTTCCTTCTTCTTTTTGCACTTAGTCCATTATTATTGAAACGTAATTTGACTCATATCATGCTTTGTAATATGCTGAATAACCAGTTCTCAACCACTGAAGGTTAGTACTAGGGTTAGTATCGGTTAATATAGGTTTGACCCTCAGTCAAAATGCAAGTATATGGTGTCTACCGCTGTTCTACCACTCCACTTGTTAATTCTTAACCCGTTCGACTCGTTGATCCGCTGACCATAATGAAACAAGTAGAGATATCAAGCAACTATTGATTAACTCACTCCACATTTGGAAAAAAACTTGGGTGCCGGTTGGGTACCCAAAGCTGTACCCAACGCATATATCAGTCATCCAAAAAAGAGGAGGGGGTGGGGCAGCCAAAACACGCCAAACCACTTTTGGAGTGTTTTGGACTACCAAGTTTGATGTTTGGACACCACTTATACCTTACTCTATTTACAAACAGAACCCTACCTTATTTACACCCAAAATTTTCTCCTACATATGGGTTCCTTTCTGGTGGCCGTTCTGAATAAGTCCATTACTTTTTGTGGGACACTTGTTTTGGAATCAAAGAAAGTGTCCTCAAATAAAGGAAAACTTAAAAAAATGAACAATGTTATAAAAATAAATAAATAAATAATGGAGTACATCAGTAAAGTGTTGTGACATTTGGCTTAACCTGGACTAATTGAAGTAGTGATTCATGAAGAAGACATCTTTCATGGCCCCGTGGGGCCTCAAACACATAGGAATCAGTACTACGTGACAATTTGTCTTCATTTCACAGTTCACACCCAGCCCAAAATAAAAAATTCCACTGGTCCCACCCATGATTCTAGAATCTTTACTAAATTGGGGAAAATGATTTTACTATTAACTGTATAAGGTCTATGTAGCTTAAAAAAAATCACCAAAAATGAATCGACAAATTTATTATTTGACGCGAAGGCCATCTAAACTAGCGTTGGCTATTTCATCCGCCCCGTCCGAATCCGATTTAATTTTCAATCCGAACGGATTGGTAATATGGAGATCTGTCTGGAAATTGGATAAGATATAGGTTTTTTTTTTTGAAAATATTTGGGAATTGGATACGAGGTGGAGATAGGCATGTTCCCGCCCCGAATCCGCTCCGAATCCGTTCCCCGCTCTGTCTCCAATCTGTCACGTACCTGAATCCCTAAAATATAAAGGTGTCTATTCATGAATTATAAAACTTTGGAGTCTATTCATGAAATATATTAATACTACCTTAGTTGTTGCTATCTTTTTGAAATTTAGTTTAATTTTTAATTATGACACTTGTTTTGGGTGATCTGAGACTGTTTTTGTTGGTTCAGACACTACTTGAAGGTAGTCAGTGTTGTTCTTTGAATAATTATCATTTGTTGCTATCATCTTCTGTTTTCTTGGCATATCAACGGTGAGTTGTAGACTTGTGTAGTCTCTTTTCCTTTGAAACAATTACGTATGCTATTCACTAGACAACCAATGTTACATTTAATCAATTTTAATTAATGTCATGAATATACATATGAACTCTTCATAATTCTACTTTTCTGCACTTTTTATGTTGTTCTACAAACACATGAAGTTTTACACGCCTAGGGGGTTGCCAAGTGATTGGATTTTAGGGAAAATGATTTGTAATTAGGCTTCTATAACTATTTACTTGTTACTCTTGGAAAAATGATTGGATCTCCGAAATCTCCGTGGGGATCCCCGTTCCCCATTTGGAGCGGGGATAGACGATAAAAATAAATCTTTGTTAGAGATTGGATAAGGGATGGATATGAGTTAGGAATTTGGGGATTGGGGGTGGAGATACTAGTCTCCAGCCCCGATCCGTCCCCATGCCCATCCCTAATCTAAACGAATAAAGTTACTCACATGCTAATCCCTTGTGTGATATCTCATGTGACGTGAAATGAAGTTTATCCGAGTTTAATTCTATGGTCTGAATCATTTGTTTTGGTATATGTTTTGGGTTTTATTTTATTTATCAATGAAAAAAATAAGAGCGATCGGAATATTTGTATTCATTTAACCGAAACCTAAAGATTTTTCAATTTTCCAATTGATTGTCCATCGATAATTGTAAGAGTGGTGCTTCAGGCACACCAAAAGGCACACAAGGGGTAAAATAATTTCAAGTTGGTAGATGATAGTGACTGCTCAATTGTAGGCTATTTGTAGGGAGATCCTTCTATTATTTAAGATTTGTAATATGTTTATGTTCTACTAAAAATATTCAGCTAATCTTGGTACGCTTTCAATTGCTATTATAACTTCCTCTAATATTTTGATAATAATATAGTTTTTTAATTCGTCTTCACAATATATTAACTCTTCGAAAAGATTGTATTGTAATATTCTAAAATGTTTACTGTTTTATATCCTTCTTGCTTTAGCTAATATTTCCGATCTATTTAACATATATATTGTTTAAAAGTTTCTACCAATGGTTTGGAGATCTAGGTGAAGAAGGTTTGATTGGTTCACTTTCTAATCTTTTCTAATTCTTTCTCTTAATTTTTTCTTCGTGTTCGTAAATCCAAGTATCTACTTGGTTGCCTAAGGGATTCATTCATACATTGCTTTCTATGATAGTCTTGATATACTTTTAGTATTAAAAGGTGGTTTATTATAAGCTTACAATTCTCTGGTAAATCTAATTGGTTAGTTAGATATATCTTTCTATGTAAAGGTGGACAATGTCGATAATATTTTCTAATTATTAAGTCAACTTTATTTCCTTGTAAAACTGTTTCTTTTTTACTTTATATTGATTTGGTATAGGATTATACCACTTTTTTCTTGGCTTTCCTATGTTGAATCATTACAGGGCTCTGATACCATATATTGAGGAGATGGAATTTGATGAAAAATTTGAAGGAATTTGAATTTGATGGTTCTTATGTAATATATCAATAGATGACGGAAATATTGGTAATATTCTAATTTTTGAAAGTGAATTTAATCTGAGAAGAATACTACCATTGTGATATTGCTTTAGAAGAATACTACCAATTTTGAAAGTGTTGTGTAGTTGGAGTGTGTGTCTGTAGTGTTTTTGTAAATGTAAGAATGTAATTCCTCCAAACTTTTATCATGTCTGATGAATCCAACTTTTCAAACTAATAAAACTAAAAAAAATTATAATGTAAGTTCAATTGTCAAATAAAGTTATGATGATTTGATTTTTTCGTCATATAGAAACTATCACAAAGTTTCTTGGTGAGTATGTTTACCTAATGTTGCTTTGACTTTGAGGGACCCGCTCATTGTACATAGAACAATAAATTTGGGACTCCATAAGTCCCAGGGTTCCTTTGGTGGTCAAGTTTTGAAATTTAAGTTTTAATCTTTCCTCGGGTTTAAGTTCGAAAGATTTCATGTTCTACCAACTCTTTCAAAGTCAATTCATACAGAGTTTTTTTTTCTGACTTTAATTGAACTCCTTACAAATGATCAGTGAGATTGGACCCCATGGTTACTCAAGGTGCATGAAATTTGGCCCAAATAACTTAATAATAATAATAAAACTTGGGACCCCATATATGGCACCATCACCACTTATTAATTTTTTATATTCAGTACTAAAGTAGTATCATATATGTGATTTTATTGTCTTTTTATCCGAAAAATATGTTTTATTAAGCAACTTGATAGGCGTATATCGAGTAAAGGGAGAAAGGGGAAGGGGAATCCAATCAAGGTTGGATCAGCGAAAGGGACGAAACCCAATATGAGGGCCTAAAATGCCTGAATACAACAATACAAGCACATAACATTCAAAGGCCTAAAAAGCCCAAATACAACAATACAAGCTCATAACATCTAAGGGCAAAGCCCAAACATTCAACGGTCTAAGAAACCAAATCAATCAATGAAAGCCCAAACTGAAGCAGGGAAACCCTAACACCAAACTGAAACAGTCACGCTGATCAAGTCACCAACCAACACGCAAATGCCGCCGACCACCATAACAAGCACGAGCCACACACACTGCTAGAAACCAAATTTCGACGATCCCTCATTTTAAATAAAGTGAGGATCTCATGCTTTCCGACCAAATTTCGACGATCCGAACCGTTACATTTGTTTAAAATGTGTTTTTAAGGTCCACTAAGAAGATTCGTCCAAAAAAAAAATACTCGGAAGGGTTTCATCCGATCATTTTTTTTGTTAAAAACACTATATATAGCGTTTTTAACAAAAAACTGATCGGATGAAGCCCTTCTGGGTATTGTTTTTGGACAAATTCTCACGGTAGATCTTAAAAACACATTCTAAACACATCTATATATATATATACACACACACAAAACATTTCTGTTGATGGAACCCTCACAAATAAAATGAGGGAAAGACGCTAGTGACCGTTGGATCGCTGAGAGTGTATGCACGGCTGAGATTAAATAATCCCACACGCGGGTTGAGCTCCAGGTTAAATAGACACACGGGTTAGGATCCGGGTTTAAATGCCCTAACCAAATCCTGACCTCCTCATTTCAGATGTCGAGCCACAAAGAGAAGAGAGAGAAGGGAAGAATCGTGATTCGAAGAAGAAGACATTGAAATCGAGGTCTCGAAGGTGAATCTCTCGCTGTTTCTCTCTTTGCTTCCTATCTTCTTGTACGTATGAACCGATTCTCTCTCTCTTCTGGCTTTTAGGTAGGGCTGAACAAAGAAACTGGGAGAACCGAACCGAACCGGAGAACCGGATCGAACCGGTTTTTTTTCAAATTTTTTTCTTTCATCGGTTCAGTTCGGTTCCTGAACTTGATAAAATTTTAGAACCGGTTTGGTTCTCTTTTTTTAAAATTTTAACCCCGGTTCGAACCGAACTGGTTTTCTATATATATTTAAAATAATATATATACTCTTATTACTCATAAAAAATGAGAGCTGGGGATTCGAACCCGGCCCCTTTCCACGGGAGTGAATGCACTTACCAACTTGGCTATCCAAGCCTTGTTATCATATCTAGGCAATAATATTACTTATTAGTTATACAAATTCTTATGTCTATATATTATATATACAAGTGATGACACCCAGCCCCAGAGCCCTAAAATTCAATCGTCAAAGTTCTACCTCTCAAAATGTGCGGCGGCGACACCTCTCTCTCTGAGATCGAGACCGGAGCTGCCGTGGTGTTGGACGATTGACGTGGTGGCAGTCATGACGAGATGAGATGAGTTCGATTCATGTATGTATATCTCGATCGATTAGTAGATCTAATATGTATATATGTTTTTCCGTTTTTTTTCGTCTGTAGATACATGTAATTCTGCTATGTTTTGCCATGGTATTGAAAAATTTGTACATACATGTATATATGTTTGTATGTTCTACAGATCTGCTATGTTTTTCCGTTTGTATGTTCTACAGATCTGATATATGTTTTCCGTTTTTGTTCGTCTCTGCTCTCTCCCCCTCCACGAACCGAACCGGCCTATGAACCGAACCGGCCAAACCAAAACCGAACCAAACCGAGCACTAAAAAACCGGTTTCGGTTCTAATGTTCTCCCGAACCGAGTTTTTCCGGTTCACCCAAATATGGCCATGAACCGGACCGAACCAAACCGGTTACACCCCTACTTTTAGGGTTTCAAAATCGAAGACCCAGAGGGGAAAAACTTGATTCCAACAAGACGATCAAGTCATTCAATTTCTCGGATATATCTCTCTTCCCTCCCTCTACCTGGTTCATCAAACATGAAATAGATTTCTTAGTTTCTTCGAATGTTAAGGTTTCGTGATTTTCAAATTTGAATTTTTGAAACCCTAATTTTTTTTTTTCAAAATTTGATTTTTTAAACCCTAATAAGTGTTAGCATGGATGTTTCCATTTTGAAATTTGAACCTTCACAATCATCCCTTCACTCAGACATACCTAATTTTTTTGTTTTTTTTTTTTCAATTTAGGGTTTTATTTTAAAATTTTGGGGTAATTTTATTGGAGTTCCACCATAAATTTGGGGTTGGGAATGCTACAACATTGTTAATATTCAGCACAGACAAAAATGGAAATAAAATGCCTGCATTAATTAAAAATTAATTTAGTGAATTGTATGTTTGGAGCCTTACGTTTAATAATATTGGTAAAGAAATGGAGTTAAACATCTGGTTACCCACTTATACTCCAATGGAGATTAAGTAATTGCACACTTTGTTTGTGTTAACAAGTAAGTGGTCTATTTTTAAATAATTTGTCAATTGTTCGGTAGAGAAAGCAACATTGTGAATTATTTTTTATTTCTGCCTTTTGCGTTGTTGTAATAGTTTTGGTTTAATTTTGTTGTAATAGTTTTGGTTTAATTTTCGAAGGTTAGGATTGTCATAGATTAAGCACTTGTAATGCTCTATTCTCTCCATGAATCTCTCCATATTCATGACACATGTATTCTTCTCTCCATATTCATGATATCAAAGGAACTGAGCGTGGGCAACAACCAAGCAACCCCCCATGTTGGCTTACCCCTGTCGGCTTCCCCCTACACAAGGTAACCTCAAATCGTGCCTTCAATTGTTTTTCTCTTTTATTAAGATGAGTTGGATTCTATGCAGATAATATTGGGTTTTCAAACATTGATTATCTTTTTGTTTGTTGTGCAGGATATCCTCCACAAGGGTATCCTCCTCCGCCGCAAGGGTATCCTTCTCCTCCTTTGCAAGGGTATGCTCCTCCTCTGCAACGGTATGCTCCTTCTCCGCAAAGGTATCCCAAAGATATCCTCCTCCTCCACAGGGGTATCCTCAAGGATATCCTCCTTCTCTTTCACAAGGGTATCTGTTGCAAGGGTATCTGCCACAAGGGTACACTCCCCAATATGTCCCACCACAGTCACAGTCACCATCACTGATAAGTCCCCAATATTGTAAATAAAGGGACTTATCTATCTCATTTTTGGCACGCACGCACGCATATTTTAGCTTTTATATGATTGATAATGCGCGTGGGAAGTTTTTGTTAGTTACAGGAAAATCCAAAGAATAGGCTTGTCTTAATACCATGGTCGAACCAAGGGATGCCCGAGCACCAGAGGCCACGTGGCACTCCACCACCAAGTCCGGGAAATCAAGAATGAGGCATTGAACAAGGCTTGGGAAGCCCCAAAAGACCAAATGATTGGATGAACAAGTGA
The DNA here is from genome assembly GCA_022606695.1 of Vaccinium macrocarpon. NCBI lineage: Eukaryota > Viridiplantae > Streptophyta > Magnoliopsida > Ericales > Ericaceae > Vaccinium > Vaccinium macrocarpon. Next base: position 30,720,033 of record CM040174.1, on the reverse strand, counting down.
AGAGAAAAGGAAGGAAAAAATTCAGCAACTCTACATACCGGTATCAAGTTTTTCCCATACCGGTATCCAGCGAGCAAAATTCCAACAACAACTCTACATACCAGTATGGGTTTTTTCCCATACCGGTATCTAGCCTATTTTCTGCAGATTTTTTGCCCGATCTCAGTTTTTGTCCAGGGCTATTCTGGACTTTTTGTACACGTGTTTGGGGGCTATAAAAGCCCCCAAACATCAGATTATTAGGTCATAACTGATTTTCTACCTTCTCTCTCTACCTCCCTTAGTTTAAACCTAGATTTTGCTCCTCCTTCTCTCTAGAATTCAATGCTTTGCACTTAGATTCAAGGTAAATCCTCTCATTTAATGTTGTAGTACGCACTTTGAACTTTGTATAACTCTAGTTTGTTTTCGTTTTTATCGATAATTTCGTTTTAGTGTTTTCCTAGCTTCTTCCTTGGAAATCTCTATCTTTTAAGTGTTGTGTGTGATTTTCTCATGAATTAATGTTGTAGGTAGACTTCTAATCTTCTATAAAAATCAGTTTTTAAACTCATTTGTTATGTTCTTTATTTCCCTTATTAAAATAGTCATGTTCTTCGTAGTTATGATTGAGTAGTCGTTATAGGCTCGGTCATGGGGTGATTAGCACCCCGTGACTTAGGTAAATTCACTCTCCTCGCCAATATTGCAAACTTTGCATGTTAATCAAAGAGTTAGAATTAATTTTATGTATCAAAATTTGGGTTAGTTAATCCCGTTGATCACGCGTAGCCAGGGGCGTGACGTCTTGGCACGTGTGATGCTTCGGGCTATGGCAATCAAAATGTTTGTATAAATGGCACAAGAATCCCACTCTTTGAGAAACACCAATTTTCTAGTAAAACGAGTTTAAGTACCAAATCTTCCGTTCAGGGTCGTTTAACGACGCCCCGAGCCGGTTATTTTAGAGGGGTATGAATTGGCCTAAGGCATGGGTGTTTTGACCCCCTTGACTTGGCCTTGTTTTTAATTAGTCTTTTTAATCACGTGTCTTTCACGAAGTTAAGTGAAATCCATCCCCCAAACTACAAAAGCCAAGTTTGCCGCTTTAAGGCTAAACCCTCACTTGCGAGTCAACTTTCACGCTCAGCACCTTAGGTCTCTGTGGACTCGACCCGGACTTCCGGTTACTATGCCGCGCGTCACCTGAACCCTACGCTTGGGGTAATCACATTGATAAGCAATCTAAGGACGCAAGCAGTCACCATCTCAACCATATCTCTCATCTGCTAATTCGTCTCAAATACTTTACATGCCCCAAATCAATATCGACTTAATACCGAAAATTGGACAAGTGTTTGAAAATTTAGATGTCGTTCATAAATTTTACAACAATTATGGTAGAGAGGGTAGATTTGGTACGCGACTCCATTCTAGCAAGAAGAATAAGGAAGGTCAAGTCGTTAGAAAGGAGTATGTTTGTTTCAAAGAAGGGGTGAGGGCCAAAAAAAGTATAGCACAAATTTCTCAGAACACGGTACGTAGACGGGGCTTAACTAGGGAGGGTTGTGGTGCAAAAATGTGTGTTGTCAAAAACCGGGAGGGTGCAGGATTTGTTGTGAAGGTATTTGTTGAGGGTCATAACCACCCTCTTACGACGCCAACGAGGGTGCATTTGTTGCGATCTCATCGTGAGATCTGAGTGGCAAAAAGGAACTTATCACAACAACTATCCGATGCAAATGTGCCAACCTCCCAACAAATGAGTTTTTTCGATGTCCAATCCAGAGGTCTTGATAAGGTGGGGTTTTTACAATGTGATCTTTATAATGTGGAAAGGGATAGGAGAAAGGAGTTAAAGGGACATGATGCTCATCCTATGTACAAGCATTTTTTTAGTCAACAAAAAAGGAATCCAGGTTTCACCTTTAAACTCAATCAAATCTATTTAATAAAAAGAAGAACAATACAGATACATTAGAAGTCTAAATCTTTCTTTCGGAACAAACTCAAAATTGCAACTGGGCCTTCATATCCAATCAATCACAAACTCAAAAATGCTAGAACAAACTTGTGAGTCGAAGTTTTACAAGCACACGAACGAGCCTAGAGTTATGACATCCAACATCTAATCTATTCTATGTAGTACAAGCAATCAATTCATGAATGGGTTTCTTCACTTACATACTAAAGCTACTTTCAAGTAGAACACACATCAATGCTGATACAAGTCTTAAATTCTTCAAAGTTCAAAGCCTAAATCATGCAAAGATTTTACCAATTCTTATAAGGAGCAGCATATATGTACCATCCACAAATTTACCAATAAAAACCTATAAATCCGTTTATGTACCATGCACAAACATCGTGTATAAAATGGAAACATCCATGCTAACAAGGTTCAAATTTCAAAATGGAAACATCCATGCTAACACTTATTCGGGTTTAAAAAATCAAATTTTGAAAAAATAAATTAGGGTTTCAAAAATTCAAATTTGAAAATCACGAAACCCTAACATTCGAAGAAACCAAGAAATCGATTTCATGTTTGACGAACCAAATAGAGGGAGGGAAGAGAGATGTACCCGAGAAATCGAATGGCTTGATTGTCTTGTTGGAATCGGATTTTTCCCCTCTTGCTATTCTATTTTGAAACCCTAAAAGCCAGAAGAGAGAGAATTGGTTCATACGAACAAGAAGATAGGAAGAAAAGAGAGAAATAGCAAGAGATTCACCTTCGAGACCTCGATTTCAATGTCTTCTTCTTCGAATCACTATTCTCCTTTTTCTCTATCTTCTTTCTATGACTCGACATCTGAAATGAGGGGTTAGGATTCGGTTGGGGGTTTTAAACCCGGATCTTGACCTGTGTGTCTCTTTAAGCCGAAGCTCGACCCACGTGTGGGATTATTTAATCTCAGCCATTCATACACTCTCAGCGATCCGACGGCCACTAGCGTCTTTCCCTCATTTTATTTGTGAGGGTTCCCTCACTAGAAATGTTTTGTATATATATATATATATATATATATATATATATATATATATATATATATATATATCCATGGGGTTCTAGTCCACACCTCTCGTTAATAAGAAAAATTGATTTTTTTGTGTTGCAAATAATCTTTGGAAAATCCGAGCCATCCAATGTATTCAGAAGGTGTTTTCAAGGGTCCATGCGGGAAATCTTCAAAAAAAAAATACCGGGAATGGCTTGTTCCAAGCAGTTTTTGCAAAAACTGTATATATATATTTTTTGCGAAAACTGCTTGGATCAAGCCCTTCTCGGTATTTTTTTTTTGGAAGATTTTTCGTGTGGACCCTTGAAAACACCTTCTGAACACATTGGACGGATCAAATCGTCAAAAAAATGTTTGGATCATGGAGGTCCGGAAATAGGAGGTCCGCACTAGAACCTCTCTGTATACACACACACACACACACACAGAGTCCACTTCCGGTCAAGGAGCTCAGATTTTAAAAAAATTCGGACCTCCACTTTCCCGATCGAATTTCGACAATCCAAACCGTCCAATGTGTTTAAAAGGTGTTTTCAACATACAGTTTTGTGAAAAATTGCTCAGATCAAGCCCTTCTCGGTATTTCCCGGTATTTTTTTTTGATAATTTCTCACGGAGACCCTTGAAAACACCTTTAAACACATTGGACGGTTCGAATCGTCAAAATTCGATCAGGATCAATAAGGTGTGAATTTTTTTTAAATCCGGGATCTTGGGCTAGAAGTGTGATATATATATATATATATATATATATATATATATATATATATATATATATATATATATATATATATATATAGAGAGAGAGAGAGAGAGAGAGAGGAACTCTCTAGTCCGGGACCCTTGGGTCCGGATCTCATAGTTCCGGATCAAATTTTGACGATCCGATCCGTCCAATGTGTTCAAAAGGTGTTTTCCAAGGCCATCGCGAGAAATCTTTAAAAAAAAAAATACCGGGAAAGGCTTGATCCACGCAATTTTGTAAATATGCAGTTTTTGCGAAAAACTACGTGGATCAAGCCCTTCCCGGTATTTTTTTTTGAAGATTTCTCGCAGGGGCCTTGGAAAACACCTTTTGAACACATTGGACGGCTCGGATCGTCAAAAAAATATCGGGAAGGGCTTCAAAATGCTTCAGTCCGGGATTTCCGGGATCCCGGACTAGAGCATGGGCGTATATATATATTCTCATGAAGTTTCCTATGAGAGCTCCCTCACAAAAAAGAAAGTGTGGGAAAACAGTTGTGAGCTATTAAATTGCATGAAGGACATAAGATCCAAAGGCCCACAACTGTTTTCCCGCACTTTTTTGTGAGGGAGCCCTAATAGGAAACTTCTTATATATATATATATATTCAGGCTTGTATTGGTACGGAATTAAAGAACGTTGTGATAATATTGTGGTAGAATGAACTTATTCAGTTTGTCAAATTTTGAACTATTAATCTCTCGATCACTTGGGTGAACCAAATACTCCTACAATAAACTTTTTTTTTTATTGAGTTTTTGTTGCCCACTTTTGTAAACCAGCAGGGTTGCTTTGGCAAAATAAACCAAGTGCTTTATTTTTTATCCATTGCATTATACGTTTTTTGCATTTGTTAATTTTGTGGCAATTTTTTTTTGTGATTATTGGTTTGTTTCAATGAGAGGAATTTAAAACTATAAAATTATTAATCGAACTTAAATTTTTGTGAATAAAGAAAAAAAAAATCCAAAATAATGCGTAAAATAATCCAAAATAATAAAATTTTGGATTATTTTTGTCTTTAGTGAACTTTTTAAAAATTTGTTCGTAGTTTTATACTTTTTAGATTCTTCTCGTTCAGATGAACCAATAAACCAAAAGTGATTTATTTTAGCCAAAGCAAATAGTGCGTAAAAGAGCTTTAGTTGACAGAAAACAAAATTACTGAAAAAGGACAAAACTAAAGAAGGACAGTATTTTAATTTTCTTTCTTTTGTCAATAAACAATAACGCTAGAGAGTCTCCTACAAAAGGAGGACAAACTTTACTAGGAAATTTCATATCAAATTCACAGAAATGTCAAATGTGGCTCTGGCAACTTCTTTGATTGTATAGTATTTTCCTTCTTTTTCAACAAACAACGAGGTTCGAGAGGTATATAAGTTTACTGTGCAAAAGACAAAAGTATAGTGATACATGAATGGACGGACGTTGATGTATGCACAGGGCCGGCCCTGAGATTATAGAGGCTTAAAGCGAATTTAAAAAAAAAAGGCCCCTGGATCATTTTTTTTAAAAAAAATCAATATATGTGGCAAATATATGTAAATGATATTAAACATGATATTTTAGCTTCATAAGATAACTAAACAAACTTTTGAAAAAATTTATACCATTAAGACAACAGGAATCAAGCACATATAATGAAGTCCGTTCATTCTCAAACTAATCATGTTGTTAATTTTAATTGTAAAATAATATTGTTAACAATAAGAGAATTCTTTATTGCAAACATTATTTTTATCATAATTTGTTGAGTGAAAATAAATTATATTGTTGTACTTAATAGTCAAAATTGTTTTATTTGTGTATTTAGTATAAAAAGTTAAAGGTAAAATGGAAATAAACAAAAGAAAATTAAAAAATTATCCAACTATTTATGATGTTGAAAGATTTGAACTTTTGGTCTTCAGTAAAATCTACAACCAATACAAAAGGACAAAGGTACAAGAAAAATATATTGATTGAATAGAAAAATAAGAAAATAGTATATGCAAGAGTGGAGTATATTAATCCATCAGAAAATTGAGCAAAATGGTTGTTATGCCAAACGGCCCTAGTGGGATTTGAATCATGGGCCTCCCGGTTTTATATTAGTCCAACAGAAAATTGAGTAAAATGGTTGTTATGCTAAAAGGCCCTAGTGGGATTTGAGCAGAACCCCCCCCGGTTTTAAAAAGCGTCTGATAATACCACGGCGCCATAGGAACAAACCTCTTGCCAAACTTTGGAAAAACAAATATATATAATATTAACATCTTATATCCGGAAATTAATTTTAATTTTCTTAAATTTCGGAGCAAAAATGGCCATGTACGCTTTACCCCAGGGCCGGTGCTGTGTATGCATATTCAAACATAAGTATATCGATCTACTTTTTTTGGGTGTGTGTGGAGCTCATATTATTATTTAAGCAGATACATCTGAAGCAGTGCACAACTATATGATATACTATGTGAAATCCATGTCAACTTCCGATGAATGGTTTTAGACACATGCATGCCTTCGATTACGATGAATGGTTTTAGACACATGCATGCCTTCGAATCGATGCACAAATATTTATCTGCGCAAACTTTCTCTAGACAAAATGCAAAAACCTCACTTGATGGGGAGCCAGACGCTATAATCTAAGCAAGTCCCAAAATTGTCAATTCAATGAATACTATGGTCAAGTTTAAAGAAAAACTTAATCTGAAAAACCCTAAGGCTTGGTTTTCCCAAAGATAAAATGGACATTTGCTAAAATCACACCCTTGATTTTAGCAAATGAAATGGGAAGGTGATAAAATCTCCAATGAATCTGGACATATCTATGTCCAGATTCGTTGGAGCTTTTATCACCTAAAATAGACATTTGCTAAAATCACCCCCTTGATTTTAGCAAATGTCCATTTTATCTTTTGGAAAACCAAGTAAACAAGAACGAAGAAAACATATCTCATTTCATTTCTGTACTCGATCCTTACAAAAGAACTCACCTCGATCTCCTATTTATACAAGAAATGACTACTGCAACTACTCCTTTGCTGCTAACCGACTTACCACTCCAACTAACAAACCACAGGACCTCAGTTTGTTAGACAAACTAACACAAACTGCACATGACACCTTGTACAAATTACATTATTACAAATGGGTCCCTCACATTTAGTGAGTTTCACTTACAAAGTTTACTCCAAGCAACACCTGCAATGAGTCATATAAGTAGTAGGAGTAAAAAAACTTAATATCTGCAATTCACATGTAGAATCATCATCTGACTATATCATTGAATATGATTAAAAGTAAAGATTAAGGATAACTTTCAATCTTGATCGAAATATATTTATCGCATATCTCCGCATACAACTGCAACTATGTCTGAGCTATCTAAAGAGCACACTGCGACGTGTGTAGATTCCACACAGATAGAGCATTTAAATAACCGGTTGCATCAAAATTGATAGGATGAGGATAAGTGTGGCGTGAAAACCATACCCATTGTATCTGTACGGAGGAGCGTTTGACCGACTCAACAATGGGAGTGCAAAACTCACACAAATGGTCAGGGGTGTAAGCAAGCCAAAAATCGAGCTTGAGCTCGGCACGTTCGTAAATGAGATGAGCTCTTAACGAGCTGAGCCAAGATAATTTACTGAACGATCCTCTTTAAACAAGCCGAGCCTATGTAAACAAGCCTAGCTTTTGCAAGCCGAGCTAAGCTTTATTGAGCTCGTTTACTAAACAAACCTAAAAATCGAGGTCAGCTTGATTACTAAACAAGTTGAGTCATGAGGTGCTCGTGACTAGCTCAGTTCATCTGCAGCCCTTGACATGCTGCATTGTACTCCCTTCATTCAAAATTTCTTGTCTAGTTTCACCATTTACGACACTGGAAAAAGTTGTTTATATTTTCAAATGTAATATGTCATGTATATTCAATAGAGATCTCATTTGATAAATCTCAACAAGTTCTATTAAAAAAAGTTTTCAAAGTTGTGAAGAAGATTATAAATTAAAAGATATGAACAATTAAAAAACAACACGCATACACACGTACATGTATATTCAATATCAGATAGAATGAGTAGAAGTTTTCCACACCCCAACACACAAACACTTAAAACATGCACGCACCCACTAGATGTTGATGACAGCTGAGCTTTCCAAAGGGGCCACATTGCGGTGCAACTACCTCCATCCCATCCCATCCCATCCCATCCCATCCTACCCCCCAGTTCTTACCCGTGGCCAAATTCACAACCACCACACAATTTCGATTAAGTAACCCAACACTCAACATTCAAAAGAACTCTATTTTGAAACAACAACAAAAAAAACTCAAGAAATCACTTGTTATTCCAAAATCACAAACTCTGTACATAAACAACAAGCACAAAGACCCATATACAGTGTCGTACACCCTTTTCCATCCACACCCTCTTAAGAAACCAATTACCACACACAAAAGAGTAATAGGGAAAATGAGAACCTATGTACACAAAACAGTTAGCAGTACATGGTGCCAACCGAAAGGCAAGATTAACGATATATTTGGGGTTTCGGACGAAAAACCATCCATTCAGCTCGTCCGAAAACCCATGTTGGCACAAGCACACGGGCGAGAAAACAAATGTGCTCCCGACCAAGATTGTGCAGCTCGACTCTTCCACCCGTTTGCAGTATGCTGAGTCGGTGCTCCATCGATACTAATTTTAGTTACAGTACAAGGATGGTGCTGGTCACCAAAGTACAATACAAACGGATCCGGACATCCTGGAGTGCTTTGGCTTTGGCCCCAAAGCACTACAAGGCAGCTGTCAAGCACAACCGTTATAGTTGACAATTACTACTATTTTCACCTTGCCAACTCCACACAATGTCTTGCAGCGCTGGCCTAATTTCCTCCTCACAAAACTTCCTGTACTCAAGCGTGTCCCCGGCAGACTTAGAGAACTCCACCACGGCCACCTCCGGCGCCACCTCAAACACCTCGGCCGTCAGCGCCAACTTCCCCATCCGCCCCTCTGCTTTCCCCTGCATCTTCACCACAAACTCCTTCTCACCCACAATCTTGAAATTCAACTTCTTCGCCAGCGCTTTGATATTGGACACGATGGAAGAAGCCGAGCTCTTGGAAGTGAACATCGTGCCCGACTTCCTCTCCCTCTCGAAAAGGCTCGATAAGTCGAACCCCGATGACATGGAGGTTATGAACTCAAAAGCGTTATAAAACGGAGGCGTTGATTTCGACCTCACCATTTCGATTTCCTGAATCTTGTCTTCGAATTTCAAATCGAAGGCATGATCAATGGATGATTCTTCTATGGAAAACGCGTTTGGTCGGGTGAACCCCTTTTGGAACCAGGGCACACGCATTATGGCAGCCATGGAGATTCTTTTCTGAGGATCGGTCACTAAAATCTTGGAAATCAAGCGCCTTGGTTCGGATGAAAACCAGGGGGGGAACTCGAACTCGGCCTTGAATATTTTTCTGTACATGTTCATTAAGTTCTCCTCTTGAAAGGGGAGGAATCCAGCTAGCAGAGCGTACAGGATTACTCCACAAGACCATATGTCGGCTTTGGCTCCGTCATAGCCTTTCTTTCGTAAAACCTCCGGCGCGACATAGGCCGGAGTTCCACACTGGGTGTGGAGTAAGCCGTCGTTTCTCAGCTGCTCTGGTAGCGACGAAAGCCCGAAATCCGACACCTTCAGAATTATTCATTTTCTTTAGTGTTCGGCTAACAAAAATTGAATTACAGAAATACTCACTGCATAATCACATCAATTGTACTATTTGCTACATAAACAGGAAAAATTGCCCGAAAAATACCCAAATTCCAAGATATATGTAACAAATTCTGCTGGCAAATTCAATAAGGCAAGAGCATCAAAGGCCCTTACTTATATTCTTTTCGGAATTTGAATAAAATGCTTCATTTCTCATGAAGCAGACAAATCCAAATCTATTAACAAATTTGTGGAAAAAGCAGTTAATGACACGATTGCAAATCCAAAAAGAAAGAACTAAACTTACAAAATACGAGTAGATCTTCGAGTCTCCCTTGATTTGAATAAAAATAAAAGATTTCAATACATGAATATAAATTTCATCAAAACCGACAGTAATTATTACTACTGAACAAATTCTGGGTATTTCTCTACATAATTTTTTTTGTCTTTGTGATACATGCAGAACTTCGCAAAAAGACGTGGAATTTTAAGATTCAAAATTACTAAAATACCTCTGTACATAATTTTTGAAATTCCTATACACCATATTAAAAGAACTTATAAAAAATACTTTGATTTGGCACATGAATACTTTATTTTTTAGTCCGAAAATAACACGCCTTTTCGCTTCAGCAATTTGAGGCGGAAGAAATACTGTATTTATGTACCACTGCTGAAAAATAAAACGAGAAAAAACAAAAAACACAAAAAAATACCTTGAGATTTTCCTGTTCATCTAAAAGCAGGTTTTCAGGCTTAAGATCACGATGCGAAACCCCACGGCTATGACAGAAATCGACGGCGGAGATCAGCTGCTGGAAATACTTCCTGGCCAAATCCTCCTTCAACCTCCCCTTCGCCACTTTCGCAAAAAGCTCTCCTCCCTTCACGTACTCCATAATAAAATACACCCTCTGCTTCGTGGCCATCACTTCCTTCAATTCGACGACGTTCTGGTGCCTCACCACTCGCATCACGGAGATCTCCGTCTTGATCTTGTCCATCAGGCCTTCTTTCTTGACCTGGTCTTTGTTAATGGCTTTCACGGCGACGCTCTCCGACGTGACGAGGTTCTTGGCGTAGTAGACCTTGGCGAAGGTGCCTTGGCCTAGCAGCCGCCCCATCTCGTATTTCCCGAACAGGACGTTTCTGGGTCCGGTGGCGGCGGTGATGTGGTGGTGGGGGTTGGGTGGTTTTTCATGGGTTTGATCGGATTTCCGATTAGCCATTTGGGTTTGTGAATTTGTTAAAGGATTGTTTTGAGAATGGTTCAGTTCATGTGGGTTTCGATGAGCCCGAGAGTGGTGGTTAGAGGAGGGGGAGAGAGAGAGAGAGAGAGAGAGAGAGGGGAAATGGAAAAGCGCGTCAACGGCCAAAGCACACAGGAATATCTTAACTGTGTGTAAATGCAATTATTTAAAGATCCAATGATTCATGGGCCAATGACCACGTGGAGTTATAGCATTGCTACGTGGAGTTATACGACACTAAATGGGAGCAAACTTTTAGTACCCAGCGGATGCCACGCGATCTGAGCCATCTGTTTTGATTTTGGATGATTTGGATTATGGAGAGAGAAACAAGAGAGAGGAGTAGAGAGAGGGTTTCGATCTAAGCCATATTACACTTTTGAACAATTCAGATACAATGTTTAAATACCACGTAGGCTCGGCATCTATTCGATACCCAAATTTTTTTGACTACATAGACTTGGAGCTGCGTTCGTTCAATAGACATGGACCCCTATTATTTTGTTCAATTTACATAGTATCGAACGATTATACTCTCTCCGTCTCAATCTTATAGTCCTTTTTGAGAGTTCGTGCCACTTTTCAAAGAGTTACATCTTATAATCTATAATGTTTTAGGTGATTTTGAACACTTTATTTTTTAAATAAAATCACGATCTATCAAATAAGATTCATATTGCATATAAAATGTATTACCGATTAAAAAATATAATCGTTTTTTTATCTAGTTAGGATAGAACGAAAGACTATAAAATTGGGACGGAGGGAGCAGTAAATGTACTCCTGTGTTCTATAATCATAACTGTGCTTAGATTTGAACACGAGAGTTTGTGGGCACGAACTTGACACTTCTGTTTAGTTTGATGTATAAATGTTGAAGAACTATTGTTGATTCCGGCTCAATATAAGTGACCGCCGTTCGAAAGGAGTCACGGTTGTTTAGGCGGTGGAGCAAGATTTTGACTCCCGAGCTCTCAGTTATTTTCGTCTCGACCCGAAACAAAATACTAGGTATGTTTTCTAGGATTTGGTGTGGGTTTAACCAATTGGTTGGTTTTTGTTAGACGAGAACTCACTTATTTTAAAAACTTTTACTTGAGCATTGGTCTTGCATTTATGGTATAATTGGCGAATCCGTAATTTCCATTTAGGAGGGGCAGTAATTAGTCACGAACTTGAAATTTTTTTGGACACTTAAATAATCATCATTTTAGTCACTTAAAATTAGAAAATTATCTTGAGCATATTTAGGAGTTATGTTTTCATCCCGAGATTCAAATAAATCCTAAAATACTCTTTACATATAATTATATAATTGTAACATATTAATGGATTGATAACTAATTTAAAAGTTGCATATATAGAGAGCGGTAGATAGTGGGCCATTTTCAAACTTTGGAGGACCTCCCCTATAATTTAGGGATTGGGGGATAAAACCCAATGCCTCAATTCACGCTCTTCATCCCTTTTAAAAACTAGAATAGAATTTCTAAATTCTCGAACGTGCGGTCCTTCAATCAACGTCCCAAGCCTTCAATCCTCGCAGTCCCATGTCATCGTCGATGATCATCCATCCCGACTAAATAAGCGTCGTCTCATCGCCATACCAACTTGCCGTCCCAAATTGTCGTTTGACATCTTCATCCGTTGAGGTCCTCCATCTCCATCGACCACCACCGTCATCCATCTCTGTTAACTACCACCGTCCTCATTTTCCATCTGGGTTCTTCTAGTATCTTTTTTTTTGGTCGAATTCATTTCATAGATGCTTGAACCTTAAAAATTTGACTTTGGGTTTTGTGAGATTTTCATTTGTTTGAAAAATGGTCAATTTGTGTCTGATTTCTGGGAATAAGGGTACAAAAATAGTGAGGTTAAGTTTCAGAATCCCTTACAATAATCAATGGGGGCAGAGCCTTGTGGTTTGTGGATCGGAATTTGGGTTCGTGAAATGTGAAGATAGGTCTTATGTTGAGCCCTCATCATCAAAGTGATGAGCTCTTTGAATTTTTTTTTTTTTTGTTTTTTTTTGATGTTTCTATTCATAAGACCTAATTCCTTTTGCCTCCACTTTAATGATTTAATTTGATTCTCATGTCCTTTGCTGAGTTTGTGATTATGCGGTTCATTGTTGATGGTTGAATAAAACCATAATCATGTTGTATTTGATTCATATACAAATATATCTCCAATTGAATCTACCATGTTTACTAGTAGAGATGTATTTTTTACCATGATTCAAGGGTAATGAATTAGATTAATTACATTTACCATGGTTATTGTCAAATTATTATACTCACTATTTTATATAACGTATTTTTACCATGATTCCTAGTGTGTCAATTATGTAAAATTTATCATTGTTATTAATTACCATGTTCATCAAACATGGTAAAAAATGACAACAGATGGCGCAACACAATTTTTACCATGTTTTTTTAATCGGCATACTATATTTTTTTGGTATGTTTGATGTGCTATACATATTTTTTAGTTGTTACCATGATTACTCTGTAATGTTTTCAAATGATGAAAAAGGAATGAATCAAAATATATTTTAAAATTTCAAAAAATTTCCACTTTTCCTTTTCAGTTGGAAGATATGTGTTACAAGTCAAAACTCAATATTTTAGGAAACCAAATCATCACTGAATATCTGAAAACATTAAATTAGTTATAAATGGCATCAAAAAATTTACCATAAACATTGCTATATGTTTTAAGTATTTTTACCATGATTAGAGTTCTAAAAGTATTCTATGTTTCCATGATTTCCATTATTTATTTGATTTTTACAATGATTTCCGTTCTTTATGGATGGCTTTTTATACTATTTAATTTGACTTTGAAATTTCATCTGTTTTAAATGGAAAGCAAATTAATAGGATTTGGTTGTTTTGAATGTTTGAAATTTTTTAAGATATATCCAATCCCACCAATTTAGGAAGACAATATACATACATATGGATATCTAACTAAAAGGGTAAGATAGACAATTTACACTCTAAGAGGATAAAAACATAACCATTCAAAATGATTGGGATGAAAAGTTACATAGGGTGGAAAAAGAGGATGATTATTTAATTACCTCAAATTTTTTCTAAAAGCAATAATTTCGCATGCAATGAACATGCAAATTTGGAGATGTGAAACTTATAACAATATAGTCAATAAAGATTTATAAAACCAAGCAATCAAAGGAGTAACAATAGATCGATCAAGACAAAGATATAATTTTATAGAGAAATTAAGCAACTAAAGGGTTACCTTTGTTACCCTTTTTAAGAGTGGTAGATTTGATTGTTTGTAAATACTAATGGGGCACCAGTGCAATTCTTGACGGATTTAAATGAAATACAATATAGATTGCTAGGGGTATAAGTGAAGAAACTGGAAATCCAGGGTACGTGACCCCTGTATCCTTAGTGAGAACAACTTTAGTTTGATAATTCACTAGTGACAAAGAACTTTAGTCGGGTCATACCATCTATCGTTACACTACCCTATAGTAAAATCTAGAGTCCGTTCCATTAACTTTTGACCATTTAATCAATGTATGCGAAAAAAACGACTTGTTTCAAAAATGTGAAAAGTCAACAAAACCCAAAAATCTCCTTAGTGGTACAGTGCCTTCGCATTTGTCAGTGATAAGCCCCAAATATTGTAGATATCCGGGGCTTATCTAGCTCATTTTGTTTACACACACACACGTGATTTCGCGCTTGAAATGTTTGATTTTGCGTAGTTGTGTTTTGTAAAGTTTTCGAGGTTGAACGCTGATTGACATTTTTTGCGTATTAAGAACCGCGCCACGCTATCGAGGGCCACGCGGCCCCATGGCACACCAACACCAGCTCCCAAGAGCCAAGAAACGATGATTCGCCGGCGCGCCTGCAAGCCAAAACGCCTCTGCGTAGCTCTGGCTTTAAGCCGCTGCTTTCACGCCACACAAAACTCCCTTGGGTGAAGTCCCTGGAGGAACAAGCACTCCATTCGAACATCTCTCCAGGGTCGCACTGATTGATTTACGCGTTTTGGAGCAAGTCCGAAGCACACAAGGCCCGGAGCGACCGTTGAAGTTAAGGCATCATCGACCTATACGGATCGACATCCAGCTTCCCTGAAACGGATCGATCCACCCGCTTCCTCAAAACATCATCACCCTTTTGATTTGATCCATTGCAACAAAGCCGGATCGGGATCCACCAAGGCCAAACTACGATCAGAGATAGTGGATCAATCCACTCTAGTCTAGAATTCGTCCAGAACCTTCTAGATCGATCCACTCCAAGAGAGTGGATCGATCCACTCACGTTCAAACTGCAAATTTTCAGCCACTTGTTGCACTTTCTATTAATGTCAACTTTGAGTTGTTGTGTGTACTTTATAGATATTTTGTAAAGAGAGAAAGAGGAAGACTATATGACCTCTCTCCTCTCTCCTTCTCCCACACAACTTACACTTTCATTTCCTAGCTTAGTTTTTTTTTTTGCTCTCCATTGGAGACTCTTGAAGCCCTCTCTCTCTCTAGTTTCTTCATGTAAGTGTTAACCTTATGTTATTTTGATGTTCATTAATGTTGTTGCTCTTGTTTAACTCTACCTAGAAATCTAGTTTATTTTCAATTCCATCTAGTATTTAGTTTACTTGATTATCTTGTTATTTCCTTAGTTAACACATGGTTTGGTTGGTTGGTTGTTAATTTTCCAAGTATTAAAGTGTTAGGCTAGCATAGGATCTTTGTTAAAAACCAAGTTTCAACATCATAAATCATGTTCTTTATTCCCTTTATTAAATTAGTTAGCCTAGTTAATTTGATGTGTGAGTAGTTTAATAGGTAGGGTCATGGGGTGATTAACTCCCCATGACCAAAGTTAGTCCATTTCCTCGCGCAATTTAAAAGGCTTTCAACTTTTGTCGAACAACGACTTAGGTACAACTTTTACGAATCAAAATTCGGGTCTGTAAACCCCTTTGATCGCACGTCGCCTGTGGCATGACCACTTGGTACGTGTGATGCTTAGGGATAGGGCGACTCAAATGTTTGTCTAAATGGCACAAGAATCCTATTCTTTGTGGAACGCATTTTTCTAGGCGATGGTTTAGTTTCTAAACCATTTGCTCGGGTGCACCTAACGGTGGCTCGAGTCGGTTACCGAGCGTGAGGATTTGGTTAGCTTTGGTTGTGGTCGTTATAAACCCTTAGGCTTTACCTTTGTTAATTTAGTCTTTTCGTATTCCGTGTCATTCATGAAGTTAAGTGAATCCACCAACAAATCACAAAAGCCAAGTTTGCCGCTTCAAGGCTAAAAACTTCATTCGCAAGTCAACTATCACGCCGGGTGCATTCGGTCCCTGTGGATTCGACCCGGTCTTACGGGTTATTATGCTACCGCCGACCTAGCCCTACGCTTGGGGCAACACTTTCTACGACACAATCTAAGGTCGCAAACAGTCAATCCATTCGCTTAGTCCCAAGCACCAACCATGAGTCGAGTTGCCCGTGGTCACCATGATATTAAAGAGAAACTTTCAAACACACTACATCCCATATTGGTCAATTTTTGTAAGGAAAGCAAACTGCTTGCTGGAAGATTTTTTTGCTACTTTTATTGCTGCTTGTGAGTTGTGAAATTTGCATGGCTGGGTTTGAGGAAAAGTCTGGAGTGATACAATTCAACCGCTCCTTTGATTATTGTTGTTGATGGATTATTTTAGTTTTGTCCTTATTTAAAAAAAATTTGTATTTGTTATTTTTCGGTCGATTTTTTGTGGTTTCTTAACTTGTCTCGACGAGAGAAATCTAAAAAGTATAAAGTTTTGTGAATAAAGATTTTTGGATTATTTTCGTCTTTATTCACAAAACTTTAAGTTTGGCCAATAATTTTATACTTTTCAGATTCCTCTCGTCGAGACAAGCCAAAAAACCACAAAAAAATCGACCGAAAATTAACAAATGCAAAAAAAAAATTTAAATAAGGACAAAACTAAAAAACCAAAAAACTAGTTTTTTCAATTCACCCAAACCAACCCTTAGTCCAGGAAGGTGGAGTTGGGATTTTGGTATCATCCTTTGTCAGCAACAAGTAGTTTGGGGGATCATCTCCAATAATGGAATTGGTGAACAAATTAATTCAGAAATTAGGTAAGGTGTTAATATTTATGTTTTGTGTGCCCTATGGGTCGGAAGGCACTGTCAATCCCAATTCAGACAGTCCAAAAGTGTTTTGGGTGGTTCAGATTTAAGGCTTTGCATGTTTGGAACCCAAGGAAAATAAAGGAAATGATTGGTTTGAGAGGAAAGCAGGATGAAAAATAACAAAATTAAATCATTTTTAACTAAAAATTTTCCTCCTAACTTTCCTTCTTTTTTTCCTTTCTTTTCCCTAACTACCAAACAAAACGTAAAATAGAATAAAGTCTTTCTCTCTCCTCCTTCCCTTCTCTCTCTCTCCAAATTTAGGTAGTGACTTGGGGCACTTTAAGAAGTGAGAGATGATACTTAGGATTTTAGGGGATTAATTTGTGCACTAGAGAGCATTTTTTTAGTTTTTCTTAGTTAATTAGTTAAGACACTTTAGGGTACTCTTTTAGGTAGTGCACTAGAGATGCCCTAATAGTTTATGTATTGTGTTAGATTATATAAACTCGACAATATTCGTAGATCAGTAGATTGATGCATGGAACTGTAGGGATATGTATGTATTGTGGCAACAGATCCCCTGTCCCCAAAATGCTGTCCCACCCCCCAAATGCTGCTACCTAGCATAAAAACCCTCTCCCTTTCAACCCCTAACTCTGTTACAACTCCTCCAAATCCTCTGTTAACCCTTTTTTTTTATCCAATCCTCTGTTAACTCACTGCCCCCTTTTTCCTCACATTACCTTTCATGTTTTTTTCCTGTGCAAGTGCCAAAAATGGAGGCCAAATTATTGGTGGAGACTAAAATTTTATAATTTCTCTTACCTATTTTAGGTCCAAAAAGATGATTCAAACTACAAGTTATTTTTAATTGTTTTTATTTGAGCACTTATAAAAATTAGCTAAATCAAATATTTGTTTGGTGGCTTGAGCCCTAATTTCCGGAATTTGTCTACCATTGTCCGGAATATGGCCACCTTGCAAGCTTTCCACTTGCCTTTTTTGCTGGGAAATTGGGATGTATATATATGTAATAGCTTTGAATAAATTCATTTCGTTTAACAAGTTTTTGCCCATTTTTTTTGTAAGGCCCTACCAATGTTGAAAGAGTCCTTACAAATATTCGATTTAGCTAATTTTTACAAGTGGTCAAATAAAAATAATTAAAAATAACCCACGGTTTGAATCATCTTTTTGGACCTAAAATAGGCAACAGAAAGTATAAAATTTTAGTCTCCACCAATAATTTGGCCTCCTCTAATTTTGGCACTCGCACAAGAAAAAAACGTAAAAGGTAATGTGAGGAAAAATGGGCCAGTGAGTTAACGGAGGATCGGATAAAAAAAAAAAAAAAGGTTAACGGAGGATTTGGAGGAGTTGTAACATCGTTAGGAGTTGAAAGGGGGAGGGAATTTTGTGCTAGGTGGCAGCATTTAGGGGGTGGGACAGGAGGGTGGGACAACATTTTGGGGACAGGGGATCCGCTGCCATGTATTGTGTATTATATACTGGCATACAATAGTGCTCTATTATTATATGCAATAGTTTAAAGCTAAATTTGTATTTTATAATTTAGTGTCTAAATGTGTGTACCTATTTTTATTTTTTTTTCAATCTGTATATATGTATTGCATGCAATGACAATAGCAAATATCTCTTACTTTAACCTCAGTTAATCATGCCTCACCGAAGTTACCCTTTCTGGATGTGAAAAGGAAAAAGGAAAAAAGCGAAGAGTCAAACAATTAATCAAATCCTGAAGAGGAGCTATGGATAAGGTTTTTACTAGCGACAGGCAAATTGGACGTACAATTGAAAGCATTGAAAATTTGGTGAATCAATAAGAGGGAAACGAGGAACTTATTAAGTGGTTCGAATTCATTAATTTGGTTGGGGCATCGAGAAACTTAGAACTGGACTTGCATGTATCTATCGACAAAATCAATGATTCCGACCATTGTTCTGAGACCCAGAGGGGCCTATAAAGCCTAAACTGGATCGGACTGGACAGTGAAAAAACTGGACAGGTGGACCTCTGTCCGTGTCAAATTGCTAATGACTGAAATACTTGGATTATTGGCCAATAATCCAAGTATTTTGGCTTTATTCAAAAAAATTTGAGTTTTGACTATAATTTTATACTTGTTAGATTCGTCTCGTCGAGAGGAATTCAGAAACCACAAAATCTTTACGCAAAACTAACAAATACAAAAAAAATTTAAATAAAGACAAAATAAATAATTCAATAATTCAGATTATGGATTATTACCCAAAACAAAACAACCCTGAGAGAAAGGATGCGAACTTGTGGCGGCGAGCACATAGAAAGATCGATAGAAATGCAATTATTGAGAGAGACAAAACCAATGGTTGGTAGACAAGGCCCTATTTGGTGGGCGTTATGAGGCTACAGGACTACTCTGGGGGTCTCGCGTGATAGCGATCGTTTGGTTACAATTTTAGTTGGAAGCGGGGGAGGTGTTGTGCACAGCCGTGTTGTGCACGGTACTGTGTATTCTTCTGTTGTTGGATTGAGTTTTGGATAGTTTGGATGCATTTGGTAATTTTTTTTAATTTTGATTTTTTTTTACCGACAAAAAATTAAAATACATCCGAACCATCCAAAACTCGATCCAACGGTCAAGGGGTACACAACACCATGCACAACACGGCTATACACAACACCTTGCCTGAGTCCTAGTTTAGTGGGCAGGTGGGGTTGCTGTTCACGGTGTTGTGAGCTCCTTGATCGTCTGATCATATTTTGGATGGCCCAGATATATTTTAATTTTTTACAGTTAAAATAAATCAAAATTTCCGGACACATTTGAGTCATCCAAAACACGATCAGACTACTGAGGGATGCACAACACCGGAGTGCATAGCAATCCGACCTTACTGCGATGGGATTATTAATTCAAGCGGTTTGTATTTTGTAAGTCTCTCAAAATGAAAAGATAGGACACATGGGAAGGGATAAAAACATCCTTATCGGGAGCACCAAATTTTACACAAGCTTTAACCTCAAAGACACCTTTTATAAATTTAGCAACTTACTTTCCAAAAATTCTCAAAATCACACTCTCTATCATAATTTTACTATATTAAACTACTCGCATAAAACCCGTGCTACGCACGAAGTCGCAACACATGAAAGAATTTAACTCTTGATATATACTTTTTAACATTAAAAATGTTTTTATTTTCAAAAGATTCGAGCGTCATACTATGCTACATGATTATTTGAAATTAGAATTTACATTCTTTTTCCAACTATCACCTCTAGCGGTATAATTCATCAGTTTAATTTGTTAAATAAATAATTAAGAAAAGTAAAATAAAACTTATAGGTGATAACTATATAAACTTGGCGCTTTCCTTTGGATGCGGAGTTGTTCCACGCATGGTGAAACCCTTTGTTCATTTTTCACCTTCAAAAAGTTGTATTCTTTGTTTCAATTCTTGATTTTTGTATCAAATTCCTCGCTTTTAATTCTGTAAAAGTAATTTACTATGTGATTAAAAAAACAACAAATAAATAAGAATGGATCCATAACTTTGGCGTACATAAAGAGAGCCTAAAAACTGGTTATGCCTGAACTACCGATGCCTCCGGCTCTCAATCTAGAGCTACTGGTTCAACAACTTCTATTCATCTATATGTTCATGTTAAAATGCACTGCAGTACCATCTGACCATTAAGACAACAAACACACATACTCCTATTACATTACGAATAGCTAAAATAAGAAGAACAAAATAGGCTAAGTTTGCCTAGGATAAACAAATTAGACTATGGTATTGTGTAAAACTCTAAGAATATCAATAAGTGATGCGAATACACAATCGGACAACTACTTAAAGGTTTTTTCCCATTAAGCTTGAATTGAATTGAAACAAAGTTTATAACAAAGAAATGAGTGTCGACCCTCTTGTCTTTCAAAGAAAATCAATTGAGAGACCTATCGACTATAGTAAAAAACAATATCTATGAGCACTAAACGATCAATCCAGCAATTGCTTACTATTATTAATACACAATCAGAAAATATTGATCAAAAAATTGAAATGTGTTAACTTTGCATTGTGTTAACAAATTGATGTGATCAAATTACTGTATNTCGAAAAGAAAAAAGAGTTCAGATACATAAAAAAAAAACAAAATTATAAGGCTACGTTGCTTAATCTAAAAGTTTTTATTGAGTTATGAACTATTTGAACATTTGTTCTAACTTGTAAAAAGTTGCACCAAATGTATAATCCATAACTTAGTTTGAGTATTTTTAAGTAAATAATTGAAAAACTTAAATATAAATCTTAGAGGATAACAAATGGATAATATATCAACAACTATATAAGCTTGGCACTTACCTTTGAATGCGAATGTTGTTCCACACGCACAGTGCAACCCTTTGATAAAATTAAGAAAATTGACATGAAGGATCCATGACTAATTAATTAAAATGGACCCATGACTTCGGTGCGGATGAAGAGATCCTAAGAATTTACAGGAACATAAGCACAAGATATGAGTAAAAACAAAAAGGATGAAAATAATCAAACATGTAACTCATCTATATATTAGGGCGGTACTGTAGGTTGTGTTTCAAGAAAGTTCCGAAAAGGTTGCTCAATCCTTTTTTAAGGAGAAGAGGGTGGAAAAAAGGAGGTTTGTTCGAGATCCAAATGACCCAAGGTGGATTTGAATGACCCGATGTCTAAAAAATTTACTCGAATTATTCAGCAAAAAAGTGTATGCCAAGGGAGTGAGAAAGATGGGAAGTAATTTAGTGCAAGCCTTTAATTCTCAAAAAGTGTTTAAAATTTCAAAATTTAAGTGCTCCAATTGATTTATTGTTTCCATGGCTGTTACTAATTCCCTATAAAATTAGACGCATTTGAAATTTACTCATAGGCTATTCCTTTTACTGTAAGCCTTTAATTCTCATACAGTGTTTAAAATTCAAAAAATAATTTGTTCTCAAGTTGATTGTTTCCATTGTTGCTAGTCATTCCCTCGAATTGACTTATTTGAAATTAAAAATTTACTCGTCAATTATTCTTTTTATAGAATATACTAATCAAAATAAATTTGAAATTGAAAATTATATTGACTATTTTCGTTCCTAACCTTGAGAGCTCTCCTAAATTATCAAACTCTATTTGAAGTTTGAAGTCATTGTCACCATTTTTAGATGAGCTAACTTCTAAAATAATTATTTTTTTCTTTTTGGTTTGGGGTGATTATTTCCTAATTTGTAAGGATGAGATTTAGTTTAAAGAGTTAAAAGCAAAGATTTTTTGTTTTGTTATGGAAATAAAGATGTTAGAAATCAAATAAAGGCAAGATTTATGGGTTTCGAATTTGAAAAATAGTTCTCTTCGATGCAAATGACTTCAAAACTTGAATCACAACCAAATGAATTCTTGCCACTTGTCGCTCTCACGGCCCTCCTCATGAAAAGTCATTCTGCAATACTAATATAGATTCCCCTCAAATCCATAAAAAAAAAAAAAAAAAAGTTTCCCCTAAAATATTAACTCCCTAGTATTACTACTCTCTTTGGAGAGGAGTTGTTTGTGGCGGCGTCAGTGAGTTGCTTTTGTCCAATAAAGAAAGGAAAGTGAGTGAATGGTGTATTAACAAAATTGTAGTGTCACTGTAGCAAAGCTACAAGTTTTGCAAATTTGCAAAATATTTGTTAAGCCTGATTTTGGGAGGTTTTGTTGCATTTCACTAATCAAATTTAGCTTTCAAAGGATTTGATGCCCTTAATATTGATGCTCTAAGTAATCCAATTCAGGTGCAAATATTTTATGTAATTTTGACACCATGTGACATGTCGACATAGTGTTAAAGGTTACAATTATGATCGCCCGTGTGTGTACAGTATAGGATTTGCGACCAAGCTAGCCAAACACTCAGCATTACCTGCTCGGCTTCTGATCCCACCACGTAAACACTTGGCTAACCATGACTGGAACCGTGACACTACGCCAGCACGCCATGTAAACTGACAGTTACACAAAAACTGACCAAAACTGGAACCGTGACACTGTGCCAACACGCCATGTAAAGTGACAGTTACACAAAATCCTTCCTCCCAATTAAGGTAAATTGATATATTAAAATGTGATTACGCAAGTTTTTATCTTTAATTCTGAGTAATTTAAACAAACGACCAAATTGCCAACTTCGCTGCTAATTCTTTCCCATTATCAATTTACTTCCGTTGTCCTTCAAACTGTAACACCTACCTATATCATATGTGGCCCTCGGAATTTATTATAATCTATCTAGAACCGACTTAAATATGTGCTTGTGTCGAGTCAACCCAAGAGCACGAATAATCTCTCGCTTGAACATTTATTCTGTTTGCAATTACTTTCTCGGTCCCATTTTGTTTGTCAATTTTAGATAATCATGGCATTTTTCAATCGCGTATATCTTTAAATCTATAATAATTTTTTAAGATTTTACAAAAAAATTCACAATGGAATTGATCGAAAACTATCAAACAAGATCCATATAATATTTCTTTGAGATATATATTAAAAGATTTGTGCGATTAAAACGTGACATGATTATCGAAAATGGACGAATAAAATAAGACAGAGGGAATAAAATTTATGAGGAGTAAATAATTTCTCACTTGAACTTTTCGGTTTGCAACCTAACCACAAAAAACGAAAAAAGAAAAAAAAAAAACTTTTCCATTACGAGTAGTAATTCTTCAATACATCCGGACAAAGTTACGTGGTATTCTAAAATCCTTCATAGTTATATATAACTACATGCAGTGTAGTCCTTTGGCAAAAAAAACTTAATCTTATTATTGGATTATTCGTTTTGTTTAACTTAATTTTTTTTCGCATTTGTTAGTTTTGTGTTAGATTTTGTGATTTCTGGATTCCTCTTGATAAGACGAATCTAACAAGTATAAATTTATGGTCAAACCAAATATTTTTTTGAATAAAGCGGAAAATACTTGGATTATTTGATTAATTTTGGCTTTATTAAAAAAAATTGGTGTTGACCATAATTTTATACTTGTTAGATTAATCTCGTTGAGAGGAATTCAGAAATCACAAAATTTTAACGTAAAACTAAGATATACAATTTTTTTTAAAATGAAGACAAAATGATTAATTCAATAATTTAAATTATGAATTATTTGCCAAAGACGTAAGACTAATGGATACCTTAGTGCATATATTATATTATGGGAAGAGGCTACAATACACACCTCTTTTTGGTTGTGTATCATATGCACCCAAGTTATTTACCGTTGAATCGTTAAAAGTTACAAATCAATAACAAAAAGTTATGAATCGATAACTTGTTAACCTAAGCAACAAATGACCTAACAAAATAAAGTTACGAAACCCACAAAAAGTTACGAAACACACGATTAGTTACGAAAAGTTACAAAAATGTTACGAATCATATTTGAGAAACATTATAATTTTTTTCTCAAAGTTACGAGACCCACGATTAGTTATGAAACACACGAAAAATTACAAAACAAAAGAAAATGTTACGAATCATGTTGTCTAAAAGTTACGAATATTTGATACAAAAGTTACGAATCATACAAAAATGTTACGAATCATATTTGAGAAAAGTTATAATTTTTTATCTCAAAGTTACAAAATCAATAAAAAGTTACAAAACACATAAAAAGTTACGAACCATATTATCTAAAAGTTACGAATTCTTAATCTAAAAGTTACGAAACAAGCAAAAATGTTACGAATGACCGGTTCTTCAGGTCATTTTTATGAGATGACGCAATATAAATCACATAATAAATATATATCGTACACACTTGAAAGGGGTGTGTATCGTAGATTTTTCCTATATTATGATTTCTGGTAACTAGATCAGTAGATGGCCGACATCCCTCGTAATGGAAAAAGACTACTATTAGAAAGGATTTTAGTCCGCTGATCAAAAAAAAAAAAGAAGAAGAAAGGATTTTAGTCCCAAGCACCATCCCACGTGTCCGCTTTCTAGGGCTTGCCCTGATGCCTGCAGATTTGGTAAAAATCTTTAAAACACAATAGAGATACGGGTGCACAATTGCACGTACACACTGGGCTGGCTGAGTTCGGACGAGTCTTATACTAGATAATAACGAAATTTGTGTAAGTCTAAACCCAAGTCTAACTCGTTAATAATTAGGCTTCTAATAATATTTCTGAGCCCAACCCAATTAAATTTATAATTTCTCAAATCTGTCCAACAAGCCCATTTAATTTTTTAAAGTGTATCTCAAAAATAAATTAGTCAAACATAATGATTATAAATTAGAATTCACAATTGTAATAATTATAGTTAGAGTTCTAAGTTTTTAAGAGCTGTTAAAGAAAATAATTGTTAAAAGAAATGAGAAGAAATTGAAGAGTAAGAAGATAAAGATGAAACCTACTTTTTAATAAGAGATGCGACGCTTCAAAATAAAAATAAAAATTCCTAAGCAACTAGGGTATATACCGGGAACAACAAAAATGTATATCCTATTAAAATAAAACAATTATTTTAATCGGGTCGGGCTGACTTGGGTTTGATAAAAAAAATTTCCAAACTTAGTTTATTTAATAAACGGGCTTAAAATCTCAATTAATCTCAATCCAAGAAGACTAAATATTTATCTTAAACCCTAAAAAAATTTCCGTGCCGGTGACCCCTAATTATAGCCCATACTGGTCAATTTTGTTGGGAAAGCGGAATGCTAGCTGGAATTTTTTGGCTACTTTTATTTCCTGCAAAACTAGCATTTTTGTTTGAGGGGCAGAAACTTCCCATTTGGCTACTTTTCATTTGTTTGAAGGGAGAAGAATTTGGGTGCCGAGCACGTATGTGCAAAGTGGTACTGAGCACGCATCTTGACTGTCCAAAATACTTCGGTCTAGATTTTAAAGAGAGAAAGAGGAGAGAGAGGTGAAAGGTTGAGAGAAATTTAAACCGTCCAAAATACTTTTAGACGATTAAGATATGCGCTCAACACCACATATACCATACCTGCTCGACACCCAAAATTTTCTCGTTTGAAGGGCAGAAACTTCCCATTGACCCGATCGAGGAGAGGATTACTTGAGGTACATAAGGGAATACACTTCCCATTAGACTTCTCATCAACAAACAATTCACGGAAATGACACCTTTCAAAAGGTAAGACGCCAAGGTTTTAAATAACCGTTTCATGATACGTAACGGTATCGATTTCGGTAGTATTGAACATTATGTGACGGAAATCGGGTGTAGCGGTCAAGAATTTTTAAAAAACATTTTTTTTGATAAAGAATAATTTTAAATCGCTTAAATCATCTATGACGGACAAGTATCGGCCGTAACGGTCGCGAACCAGTCTGTGAATCGGATATGGACCTATACGCAACCAGGCCCGGCCCTGTATTTCGCGAGGCCCCAGGCTTATTCTCAATTTGAGGCCCTTCATATATATATAATTTATATATATATAATTTTTTTTTATATATATAAATTTTTTTTTTCTACGAGACGGGGCCCCAAAAATCGGGGGGCCCCAGTCCCGGGCCTACCCGGCCGGCCCTGTACGCAACAAGAACTGACCATTACACATGCAATTTTTGTCTCTTACCGGGTATACCAAGATGTAAAAGTATGAGAGAGGCCAAATACTATTACGTAATTGCCAGTATTTAAAACCATGTGACGAGACGGCGCCTAGTGAGCTACCTTCTTACAATTTCTAGATACGCACGAGAATGTACAAGTCAAAGATAAGGAGGAAGCTCGGTGGAAAAAACATGAATCACAGTTCTGCTGTCACTCTCAATAGCTGTATTAGAAATATGATATGCTTCAGCAACAGAAGAGGCAAAACCATGGATGCCCTGGCAATCCAAAATTCTGCCGACATGATTCCCAAGAACCACGGCAATTGCACCCTTTGGAGCCTGTTTTTTCAAAGCTACATCACAATTTACCTGGGAGGGGACCAGTGAGTAGAGGGTTTGTGGTTAAAACAGAAGTTCTTTCAATCCATGGAAGCCTAATCGAATCGCCTTCAGAAACCGTCTCTTAATAGCTGAATGTAGTCGTTGTGGAGAAGCCAAGGAAGAAGCTGGAGCTTATGCCCTACGAAGGGTCTTTTTTTGGAGGGCTACGTAAAAATTATCAAGATTTTTAAAGTAAAACATTGAATTTTACGTAACCAACAAACTACGCATACAAAAAATCAAATTGGTAAGTTGTATAATTCAAAAGCGATTAGTTCACTGGGTACTCATCAGATTGCGTAGCCTATCTCTATCTTGAAGAACACAAAGGAATTCAATCTTTCAAGATCAAAACTACTTCACAAGAAAATAACAGTAACATGTACAACTCCGCTAAGGAAAATTGGTCACAATTTGCGCGCAAAAGCAACTTCTTCCTGCACACATGTTATGAAGCTTGTCGAATTCAGATATGTATGTGCATAAAAGGAACTGAAAAGGGTATAGTTTAGGCATGAGAAGAAGTGTAGGACTAAAAGCATATACCAGAAGGCATTCAATGACAAGGTAACACGGATTGTTTACAGAAGATGATAAGTAGTTTCAAGTCATCATCCAAAACCTAATATTAGCTGTTCCTGCAATGTTGGTATTCCGTTTTTAAATAGATAATTCGAAAACACAAGGAAGTTCAACTTAAATAGATAATTCCAGTGCATTTCAAGCCATTTGATGACATGGGAATCTTCTCATGTCTTCAGATTCTTACGTGATCAAATAGCTGAAAATTCACCGGGGCACAGGTACAGAGAAATTTTGGGGTACGAGGATTTGTGGAGAAGCACAAGACTTGCGCAACTAAATTTTTGGCACCTAATTATGGTGAGCTCCATACCGACATTGGATTTCTTTCCCTTCCAGAAGCATGTCCAAACAATCACCAGAAAGGCCAATCATATCGAGTGTCTTTTCCCAAACTGAGCTAGAGACATCCATCCTCAGTGCTTCGTTGGAAGGGTTCACCGGACGACAAGAGTACGAGATGTAAGCACAGGCAGGCCACTCATCCCACCTCAACTGTGCACAGTACTTGGGAATCTCGGGATCAGTAGCAGCGAAGAGCGCACTTCTTGATGCTTCTTCAGCGTTAAACAGGATAAGCGGAATCAGACGATAACCAACTTGCATAATTTTAGGAAGATCCCTAGCAACATTTGTTTGGGCACATCCGGGTCCGACACAAATTATGCTAATCCCTGATTCAGTAGGGAGACGCTTATGGAGAACATTGCTAAACATGACTTGTGCTAGTTTGCTGCTTGAGTATCCCTCCAGGCTCGAGAATTTCCTTTTCCCGGAAACAAAGTTCATGTCGTTTGGATCAACCGTACTAACGAAATGCATGACAGAGTTCACATTGATGATTCTACTTGGAGCCCCTCTTTTGAGTGAGGGTAAGAGTAGTAGTGAGAGCAATGCAGGTGCAAGATGGTTCACTTGCATATGAGTCTCATAGCCGTCGTTTGAAAACTTTTGAGGCTCACCAATGGAAAAGATACCCGCATTGTTGATGAGGACATTAAGGGGTTTTCCAAGTGAATTCCATGTTTCTGAAAATCTCACGACGGATTCTAGAGAAAGGAGATTAAGCTCCATGACATCAATTTTCAAGGAATCCCTCCTGGATGTTTGGTTCTGCCATGTTTGGATTAATGAATGGGCTGCAGTAGGGTTCCTCACTGCCATGACAACATTTGCTCCTGATTCAGCCAATTGTCTGGCAATTTCAAGCCCAATTCCACTCGTGGCACCGGTAACAATACAGCAAAGATCATTCAATGGAGGCAGTGGCAGAGGAGATTTAAGATGTCTTGCTTCAATCCTCTGAAAAAATATCTCATAAATCACATTAGACCACCCTTGGAGCCATTTCATCCAACTTAATCCTTGTTTTGCTTGATCAGATGCCGATGGAGAAGCCATTGAAGGTCTTGCTTACGCTGTTGCAGTGATGTCTAAGGATCGTTTCACTGGAGATCACTGATCTGCCATTCAAACAGTTTCATGAACGACAGTTTGATCAATATC
The DNA here is from genome assembly GCA_022606695.1 of Vaccinium macrocarpon. Lineage (NCBI taxonomy): Eukaryota > Viridiplantae > Streptophyta > Magnoliopsida > Ericales > Ericaceae > Vaccinium > Vaccinium macrocarpon. The sequence goes on along the minus strand of CM040174.1, from coordinate 30,691,101 downwards.
ATGTCAAATCTTGTACTACAGAATACAAATTTTCATTCAAAATTCTTGATCATATCAATTGCAGGCCATAGCAAGTGAAGCATAAAATTGCTTAGAGTTGGTGAAGTGGACCAATTAAAGCCTATCGGGTAGTTTATTAATGTGTAAGAACCTGAACGGAATCCCAACAAAAATTAACTATGTTAACAGTTCAAATCTTCTACCAAAAAAAAAAGAATACCCATAAATCCATAGTTTATGTGATTTGGTGGTTCTCTTCTCTCTCTCATGATTCTTTCCCGCATCAACAAAGTCTCCATCCAATAAACTCTCTCCTATGCCAGGACTGCCTCATTTTATTCAAGTTATCAAGCTGTACTTTTCGTGCCAAACCTTTTGATTGGTTTTTTCAGTTGACATCTCGTGTGTGTAGTGGATCCATAATATTTTCATGACGTATTTTAGTAAATATGTCAGGTTTTGCATAATTTTGTAAAATTACGCATGTATAGATCTTACTATGCTACAAATTTCACACAATAAGTAATAATTCCTGCAATGAATGTCCTTACACAGGTATGTATGGCAATGTAAAGATATATTCCAGCATAAGTAAAGGGAATTCATCCTACATTAATCCCCCAAGAACTGAGTTAGATTTCCGTGGAAGATTGTGTCAAGGGGATCTCATAAGCGATCAGAGCCAAACAGGAAGATAATTGCGTCCGTTCAGGTATTAGGAGAGAGGATGATAAAAAAAAAAAGAAAAAGTGACAGGTGGGTGAGAGAGAAAGATTAAGTTTCTTGGAGGAAAGAATCATGAGATGGAGTGCTTGATTGGGGGAAACAAACCCCATAAAAATGCTTAAACTGTTAGACAGTTGCCCGGTAATATTTTATGTTGCAGAGTTGAATTGGTCACCTCACTGACTCGAGCAAAAGGCTGTTTTACACTTGCAAAACCAAATCCTCGTACTCTAACAGTGCTACCAAAAGCATGAAAATCAAGTGCACGTTGAAAACAAAATTCAATTATCGAACCTAATACAGAATACCCGGAACCGGGGTCCCTGTAGGCACTACAACATGTACTTGTGTAGTGCCTAATTTGAGCCATTCGTTTGACAATCAATGGTCTGGATTATTTTACATATACGGTAAGTATCTTACATGTAGGACAACATTAAATTGGGCATTATACGGTGTAGTGCCCCACCTTCAGGGCACTACAGGGACCCGATTCCAGAATATTCTGTTCTATTTTGGTAAAGGAATTTCCAGTGCAGAAGAAATATGAAGCAAGAAGGGCGTAAGATTATAAACTGCCAAACTAATATCAGCGACTAGCAAAAAGATATTGTAGAACATAACATAATGAGGAGAGCACTTCGCCTAAATGGGGAAAAAAAAAAAAAAGTCCAAGAAAATACACAAAGAGTGAGGAAATTACTTCTCGACTGTAATTAAAAACCAAGAATATGCGCTCAACATCAACCAGTCGAAGGCACAAGTCAAAAAAGATCAAAATTTTGTTATAAATTGGCATATTGCCCTTACTCAAATCTTGACCCATAAAATCTGAGCAAATATCCATAAAATCCAGCTCCAACATTTGAATCAAACTCATACCACAATTTTTTTTTTTTTTACCCAAATCAAGGAGACCAAAATCTCATACCTAATTTGAAACGGCTAGTTTTTGCTTGCAGGTGGCGGTGGTGGTCGGCGGTGAATGGACGAACAGATTTGAAGCTCCTGATTTCTCCACAGATCTGGGTCTGCATTGAAATTTTTCAAAGCAAAGATTTGAGAAGAAAATGAGTTCACTATTGGGGTGGATGACAACACAGGAAGCTTTTTTCACTCATTTTCTACTCGCATTTTGAGTACAAATCTGGGTAAAGGCTCTTTACAGCCAATCAATTTAGGAAATTTCGTAAAGAACCAATCAAGTGAATTTTTTTTTGGATACAACAGTTTTTTTTTAGATAAAAGGTACAAAAGCTATCATTTAGGATCTTTAATGGAAAATCTGGAGGAAACCCAGTGAATCTCAGTGGGGTATCGTCAATTTTCTATACCAACCTCAAACAACGTGGAGAGAGAGAGAGAGAGAGAGAGAGAGAGAGAGAGAGAGAGAGAGAGAGAGAGACCTGTATCGGAAAAATAGTTGCTCCCGGAGCTTAACTCGCCGGTGTTCATCCTGTTGATTATATTTACATTAGTAATCACATAAAATATGGGTCATGACCCTGGGCCTGGTTTTCTGTTCGAAAGCCCATTAGCAGTAGTGAAGGGAAGGAGTATTATTTGAGTAGGGGTATAGTTTTATCCGGGTTCTCTTTTGGTTCACAAACCATGGATATATCAATGGGACGGGGATAAGATCCAAACATTCATTTAAAATAATAATGCCTCCTGACATACATCGAGTTGCGCGGGTTACACTATATAATAAGAAGATTTGCGCATTTCTAAATCCGTCCAACAAATAAAAGGGCTTGTTTTATATTCCAAACCCGACCCTTTTAAAGTTTCATTTCTCAAGTCTATCCAATTATTCTATTTATTTTCCAAAGCATAGCATTCCAACAATAAATTAATCATAGCAAGCGAAAAGATAGCCCATGGATAATCATATACTCTCATGCACTTGACTGAGGTTCAAATCTCACTAACAACAACTAACAATACTAACCTTTGTCAAGAAAAAAAATCATCTATTACAAACTAGACTTCACAATTTTAATAGTAATATAGTTGTAAGACGAATGAATTTATTCATATATGTGCTGTTAAAAAAAGTGACATTCATATATGGCTTTTTTTCTTTTTTAATAAACTTAATAGTTTTTTATCGCATGACTATAATGCATATCATTATTTGTATTTTATACGGGCCGGGCCAGAGTTGGTTTTAGGGGATATCCCCAAGCCCATTCCATTAAACAAATGGGCTTAAAAACTCAACCCAACCCCACTTTATGGACCTAAAAATATACCAAACCCTTAAAAATATGGATTTAGTTGGGCGAGCTAGCAGGCCGGTGTGCACCCATAATCTCAAGAGATTGGGTCAAGTAGGCATGAGAAAGCAACTAAAAGTTTGCCACAAGGTCGCAAATTCAGATCCCACCAAGACCAAACATGCTAAACCTTTGGCCACTGGAAGTTTGCACAATCGTAACTTTAGAGCTTCAAAATTAATTAAGGTGCACGCAAATTAGCATAGACATCCAGTTATCTTACAAGAGAGGATAAGCATGTGGAAAATGATGTTTTCTACCATTGCAGGATAGTATTGTTATATTCTACCATACTCATCAATTAAGTGCAATTATTTCTTATTGCAGGCGATTGGTTGAGCAGTGCCAGGCTAGTATTCTTCATGTTTAATGCGAGGCAAATTGGAGTGCAAACATGCTTGCCAAGAATGCTTTTAATTTATGTCATTCTAATTATGTTAATTTAGTAGAAGCTCCTTTGTTTCTGTTGCAACAACTTGCTAATAATTCTGTAGGGGTTAAATACCCCCAAGACTATTTTCGCTTAGTGCTTTATATATATATATATATATATATATATATATATATATATATATATACTTTAATCTTCCGTTGATATGATGATAAAAAAAAAATTCTAGATTTTTGTCGTTTGAATACCACTCTATTTTTCCTTGAAAAGCATAGCTAGCTAGGGATTTTTCCTCGGGAGGATTTGGGTGTTAGGTGGGCGAACATTACAACTAAAGGTTAGAACATATGAACTATGGGGTCAATTATGCATTACGAATATATTTTTGATTAGCCTGTACAATTACAAAACTATGATCGTGTATAACTAGTAGATGGTGATTGTGCATAAGGATGGAGCTAGAGGGGGACAAGTGGTGGCGGCCGTCACCATAAGATTTTCAAAAAATGTAATTATTATATAAAAAATAAAAATTTATCCCTGAATTATATAGATTCGCCACCACTAAATTTGTTAAGGAATATAGTCCCACATTGATATATATATATATATATATATATATATATATATATATATATATATATAGATATATATATTTTTTCTTACACCAAAAGTAAAATCTTGACTCCTTCCCTGATTGTGCATCCATATCAATTTCATAAGTATTGTGCTATCACTCGGTAAAATTTAGAATCATTCAAACCTATCTAATGATACAAAATGCATTTATGACGGAACTTGGATGGATAATTGTCAGGTTTCGGAGAATATTGGATCAGCGATCTTATATAGCTTTGAAAATTTTACACAAAAAAAAAAAAAAAAATTTGCAGAAGAAAAAACTTTACTATAGTTATGAAGTAAAATAAAAATTTACTAGTCGCTTCGGCTCATTTGTCCTTCGATCCGTCCTTGATTCTGTGGGATAAAGTTGAAAAAATTGAGATGTTGAGGAGCTGAGAAATGCTTTTTGCAATCGAAGGCTGTCGTATTATGTATGTAGGTCGTTGGCGAGTGTGGAAAAAACATACTCCCTCCGTCCCTTTTTAAATGTGTTACTTGAGATTCTGTGCCATTTTCAACGACTTATAACTTTTAATGTGAACCTCAAAACATATGCATTATGGATCTTGTTTGATAGATCTTAATTATTTCTATTATACAAAATTTTCAAAATCATAAAAGCTATTATAAATTAAAAGTTATAAGCCGTTGAAAATAGCACAGAATCCCAAGTAACACATTTAAAAAGGGACGGAGGGAGTATGGTACACTTTGCAGAAGATGAGGTATTTTAAATTGGGAGCTGATTTTGGGGCTTCATTTTTTGATATAAGCACTCCAAAATTTAATGAATTTATAAAACAATCTTTTTTAAAATATAAAAGTTATTAGAGGCACTCCACCCTAAAATTATCTCCTTATTTACTTGAGGCACTCCTAACGAAAATATGAACCAAAACTTCTCTCTGTTGTTGGTAGCGGATCCTCTATCTGAAGCTGTCTGTCTGACACCTCTGTCCCACGCCCTCAGTGCTGCCATGTCGCCCATATTTCCCCTCCATTAAACCCACCAACTCTATTAATGGCATTGTTAACTCAAGGCAATTGTTACTCTTTTTTTTTTTGGTTTTGCAATATCCTTTGAATCAAAAAAATAAAGTATTTCTACGTACAATTTTATATTTTTGTTTGCACCAAATTAAAATGTAGAGATCTTTCTTTTGATGAGGAAAAATTTTAAAAATTATATACGAAAGTATTTTACATTGTTGGTTTATTGACTTGGCTTTGTACTATCCTTTGAATCAAAAAATAAACTAAATTCGTGCATAATTTTTTATTTTCTTTTGCACCAAAATAAACTACCAAAGAGATTTTTAATTTGATTCAAAAAAAATTATACGAAAGTATTTTACATTGATGGCTTTTTGTTTAAATTATTTCAAACAAAAATTTTCAATTTTTTTAGCAATGAAAAAAAATAAAATACTATGCCCGCAATTACTTTATTTTTTTTATCCGAAATATATTGCAAAGCCAAACTAGCAAGCCAACAATGTAAAATACTTTCGTTTACATTTTTTCAAAATTTTTCCCACCGAATTAAAGATCTCTATTAGTAATTTAATTTGGTGAAAAATAAAATAATTTTTTTTGCGCGAAGTACTTTATTTTTTTATTTGAAAAAGATATTTGAAATTCTTTCAACAAAATTTATGATGTAAAATATATGGATCTATCACACACACACTCTCTCTCTCTCTCTCTCTCTCTCTCTCTCTCCCCCTCTCCCCCCCCTCTTTTTCTCTCCTTTCTCTCTTAATCAGGGGCCCAAAAAGTGTTTTGGGAATTTGAGATGTCTTATTTCCGGGCAACATTAGAATGGTTTTAAACAAACCTTGAAAAACCCTCGTTAACAAAGGAGGAAAAGGAGAAGAGTAAATTTTTTTTGAAGTGCCTGAAGTAAATTATAGAACTTGCTAAAGGGTAGTTTTGGAAAACCATTGTAGCTTGAAGCCCCTCCATCAATTTTTGGAGTGCGATTATCAATTCCCTTTTAAATTAGGTTTATTTTGTTTTTTTGAATCAGGTTTAATCTTTTAAGTTCGTGTAAAAAGAAGTTTAGGCCTTAGGAGATATTCCTTGGTTCACACAAATTCACCGTAACCTAATTTCATCCCGACACAATATGACGTGTAAAATTGAAAAATAAAATGCAAAACCAAAGAAATATCTATCAAGAACTATAAAAACATGCATTAATGCTCAGGAAACCATATACAGTACAGAGAAGATAGCCCCCCAGTCCTCTCTTTTTGGGGCTTTTTGACATGATCTTTTTGGTTGTTTTTCCTCAAGTATTAGTAGATTTCAGTACAATTTTTACACCACATCGTTTGGCTCGACAAGATAAATTTTAAAAAGCATAAAATTATTGGCCAATTTTTTTAAAAGTTTGTACAAAATGATAAAAAAGATCTAAAAACTTGGTCTTGACGAACGATATATGATGTCAAAATTTGGTAAAGTAATAAAACTTTTTTTTTTTGGAAGCTAAGTTTCTAAGACGTTTGACACATGAAATCTGTAAGGAAACCAAAATCTTTTTTTCTTGGGTAATGCAGGGTGTTCCGGACTAGCTTATGCATGCGTACCTAGGGTTGGCCATTTCCTCCGATCAAATCCTCGATCCAAACAGATCGACAATATGGAAATCTGATTGGAGATTCGATAGAATATGAAATTTTTTTTTGAAAATATTTGGGGATCGGGTAGGGGGTGGAGATAGGCATGTCCCTGCCCCGAATCCGCTCCGAGATCTGTTCCCTAATCCATCCCTGCCTCGCCTTGCTCCGCTTTGTCCCCGATCCACCCCATCCTCGAATCCCTGAATATAGGATCTATTCACGAGTTATGAAACTTATGGGTCACACTAAATTTTCTCCAAGCTTATGGGGTCACACTAAAGTTTCTCCAAACATACAATAAATGTGATTAAATAGAAATGCACCACTATAATTTAAATACATCTCAACTAAATTGACATCTACTCAACTATCAATCATATACATTCCTTAAAATAAACACACAAAAAATGTAAAATAAAATAATATTTTTCTAATCGAGCCATTGATTTTGTTGTTCCTATTGATGAAATCAATTGTGCAAAACTTTCTTCTCGATCGAGTTTAGAAAGTTTGTTGATCGGGACCTAATTTGTGTTTTTTTAATGATACTTTTCATCTGATTAAATGCTTACTGACACGCGATCCATTTAATTTTTTCTACGATTGATGGATACCATAATATGCTATCTTCCTTGTGGTTTCTTTAGTTTTCAAATTAGAAATCTAGTTGATACTTGATAGAACTTGAATTAAAGCTGACAAACACTTACGCTTACACATGGATACCGTGTCATGCAGTGCCAACGATAAACGTACCGTGCCCATTCGACACCTCTACTTGTAACTTGACTTTAACATTTAATTTGTAACTGTGATTTTAGATTTTTAGTAATTTTTTTTAAAATGATTGGATTCTTGAATCCTCGTGGGGATTCCTGTTCCCCATTTAGAGTGAGGATGGGGGATGAAAATAAAGTCTTGTTGGAGATTGGTAGGGGATGAATATGGAGAAGGGGTTTGGGAATTGGGGGTGGTGATAGTACTCTCCGGCCCCGATCCGTCCCCATGCCCATCCCTTTGCGTACCTAGGACTAATTCCTATAGACTCTCCCATAACCGTTTCGCACGCTTATGCGATAGGGTTGAAGTGGCCCGACTAACCCTTTGGGTTAACGTTAACCAAAATTTATAGCAGCTTTTCGACCTCAGTTGGGCTGCGCAATGTGATACATTACTTGGTAGAGGAGGGGTGGTTAGGTGAAGTGAGGTGAGGAGGAAGATGAAGATCATGGATTGAATCAAAAGGGCAACTTGAGGATTATAATCAGTGGCCGCATCTCCGAATTTTTTTTAACAAAGTGTTCAAGAATTATTTTAACTCTACTTGCTATATTAATCAGTAGTATATACCCAAGATTTCATGCAATAATACCAATAGCAATTATAAAATACAAAAACACACAGTACGATTTTGTAGTTGTTTTTGATGAAATTTTACATTTTAAGCCAAGTAAGATTAAATTGGTGCATAAACTTATTAATTATCAATAATGGGACATGGTAAGGAATAGGTTGGGACGAATCTTTTTGTACAAATTCTTTTCCTTTTGGAGATGTTGAGTCGACTGTTGTTCAAAGAGAAGTAAAAAAAGAAAACACTACTAATAGATCATTCTGTTTCTCTCTATTTATAAAATATTTTGTCATTAGAAATATTTATCTTTTTCGAGCTAATATATTAGACATTCAATTATTTAAACTGACAGGTATTCACAATGTAAGGACGAGTATTCAAGTGAAGCCTAAAACAAAATTACTACTAATAAAATTTCAAATTTTAGGCTGGGGATAGCGCCGCCAATGCTATTATTATTATTATTATTATTATTATTATTATTATTATTATTATTATTATTATTATTATTATTATTATTATTATTATTACCACTTGGTAGGTTTTAGTGGAGATGGTTAAGTTATGACAACACTTAATTAATAGCCTAGCAGGAATATGGGTGCCTTCTACTACTATCCGAAAGTCCCTAATTATTTAACATAATAAATGACAATAATTTAGATTCTAAAAACAAAAATATTTAAATAAAATAATACAAAGCTGATGTTAAAATAGAGTTAAAAATCTTGGATTATCATTTAGTAGGTTTTAGCAGATATAATTGAGCTATGACATCACTGAGTTCTCTCCGAAAGTCCTGAGTTTTTAACACAATAAAAGGACAATATCGTAGATTCTAAAAACAAAAGTACTTAGATAAAATAATACAAAGCTGACATTTAAATAGAGGTCAAAATCTTGGATTATAGGTTTTTGTAGGGGCCCAATTCGTACAAAAGTCCTAACAAACCAAGCATACACACACACTAACCTTTTGCTACTGCGCTAGGCGGACTGATCCAAGCTAAAGCTGACTTTCTTTGCTAGCTCATCACTTAAAATTTAGGCGGGGGCACTCCTTGCCGAACGGGCACCTATGCCGAACGGGGCATTTCTTGCCAAACGGGCTCTTTGCCGAATGGGCCCCTTGTCGAACGGGCTCTTTGTTGAACGGGCACTCCTTGCCGAACAGGCACCTTGGCCGAACCGGGCGTCCTTGTCGATCCGGATGCTCCTTGCCGAACCGGATGCTCTTTGCCGAACAGGCGCCCCCTATCAATCCGAGCACTCCTTGCCAAGGCCGCACTGACTTTGCCGAACCAATGGGTTCTAAGGGGTCCCTATCACGCATGCTCGACATACTAGATGTTACATTAGGTGGCGTGTTTCAGGCGGCGTGTGTCAGGAGGCGTGCCACAAAAGTCGTGACAGGTGACAGGAGCGACGTCATCCGAAGTGATAGGGTGCAGGCAGCGCCCTATCCAAGCCACGTGATCTGCCTAGGGAATCGATGGCGCGTGAGGCGCGTGGAGAGCTCGGAGCCCAACGACTTCTTGCCTATAAAAGGCAAACTCCCTCAACCTGAAGGGGAGGATTTTTCCCACAATGCTCAACCATTCTCTCTCACTTCTCTCTCTAAGTTTCCAACAAACTTCTTCTTCTCCGGTCACTGACTTAACCATCGGAGTGCCATCCCGGACCACCACCGTCCGGGCTATAGGCACTAACGTTGTTGTTCACTTGTGCATGCCTTATTCTCAGGCGAGCTGCTAGGGTTCAGGCGAGGTTTAGCCATCCCACCACCATCTTCACCATACCAGACAGTGCAAAGAGGTTACTTCGGCCAAAAGCACCACCACAGTTGGTGACTCCGGCGCCCCCCAGGCCTTCAAGTCTTTTCTCGGGCGTGCTCCGGGAACCCTAGTGAAGTTTAGTGAGGTCTCTCCTCCCTCTGTTCCAAACCAGTAAGCTCGCAGAGGTCATTCCGGTCATCTTCCCAGGCAAACCAGAGGCAAAAGAGAAGGTCTCAATAGAAATAACCAAATGAGAGCGCTAGGCAAAGGCCCTAGGCGAGATTCCTCCTAGCCTCTCGGCTCGGCAAGAGCACTCGGATGGAGCACTAGGCGAAGGCTCTAGGCAAGGTTCATCCTAGCCCCTCAGTTAGGCAAGAGCGCTTGGATGGAGCGCTAGGCGAAGGCCCTAGGCAAGACTCCTCCTAGCCCCTCGGCTAGGCAAGAGCGCTCGGATTGAGTGCTAGGCAAAAGGGCCCAGACAGAGCTTTCAGGCGGCTCGAGAGGTTCATGGAAGGTTCACCCCGGAATCGACACCCCCACAGTTTTACTAGAAATAATTGAGTTATGAAATCACTTGACTAATAGACCAACAAGAATATGGGTCAATGGGTGCCTTCTACTACTCTCCGAATTAAAATCCGGAGCGTTTTTAAAATAACAAAGGACAATATTGTAGATTTTTAAAACAAATTACTCACATAAAATAATACAAACTTGACGTTAAAATAGAGGCCAAAATAGTGGATTATCATTGGTAGGTTAGATAATTGAGTTATGACATCATTTAATTAATGGGTTAAATATCTACTTGCCTCTTAAACTATCAATTTTTAAAAAAAAATTCTCCCTTCAACTACTAATTGAGCTCACTTCTACCTTCAACTACAATTTTCTTCTTTAATAAGGACAAATCATGTTGACAGAAAACTTAACCCTAAGGCTATTTAACCTAGCAGACATTATATGTATATGCATATATTTATCATCTTCTTCCTCTTTAACGCAACCGATGAATATTGTACATAACATTTGAAAATTTGGATTGATTCTACTGGTGATAGTTAGAGTAATTGCACGGCACAATCCATTTGTGGGTTGGTGGTCTGCAAATCAATGATGGCAACTTTTGGGGGCATTTACTTGTACATTTTCTAGATTTTGTACATCCTTTGATATCATCTCCAAATGTTACTGGGAGGTAAAATTCATTTTGTAATCCCGGAGGTTCGTCATTTAACCACTGGTCCTACAATTCGAAATAAAATCTTCATGTTTTTGAAATGGAGGGTTTTTGGATCGACTACATACGTATGTTGAATTGAGCTGATTTCGCGCATGGCCGCTTGAAAGATTATTCTAAGACGAATGAATGGCTCAGCTCAAATCATTCATGTGGGATCCAAAAATGAGTCCTCAAGCCCATCTATACACTAACCATTTGTACCAATGGATTTACTGTTAATAATAGCCAAGCAGGAACACGGGTGCCTTCTCCCACTCTTCCCAAATTTTCAAAAATAATAAAATACAATTGTAGATCCTAAACATGAAAAATACTTTTAAAAAAAGAGGCACTTCAATATTAGTCATTCAACTCACTTGAACTTATGTTATCATTAGGGACGGCAACGGGAAGGGTAGAGATAGGTTTTGACCTATCCTTACTGATCATGTCGTTTCCGTATCAAAAATAATTTATAAAACTGAACAATTACTACTACTCTAACGAATAGTGGTAAATATTCCGAGTATAGCTCCTCAGGGATTAAAAGGCCAAATTGCAAATGTTTCAATCGATTTCTAAATTAATTCGATAAAAAGAGGTTTTGGTTTGATTTTCTAAAATTATTAAAGCTAAATTAAAATTAAGCAATTAAAAAGTAAAGAGATTCGATGAGAGAAAAGTTTAGGGTTTCGATCGAATCCACTTGACCCTTGTAATCTAGATTTATTGCAATTGAGGATTTCTTATTCGGATTTACTGGATACCATTAGGGTTCGCGGGCCATTGCGATATCTCCTAAAAATATTCGTGTATTATCAAGCGTAAAGATTATTATCTTAGCAAAGATAATCGCCTTACTAAGATGCGATCGGTCTACATGGCGTGGACCGCCTAATAAAGACGCGGCGTGTCTTACAAAAGTATAATCTATCATAGTTAATTACCACAAATTCAATTAAAACCGTTGCACGTAAAAGTATTTGAAACTGTTGATATCAAACACATAATTATATGGAAAAAAATTAAACCAATTTCACAACATAGAATCATCTAGTTCACACAACCAAATCCAAATAATTAAATCCAACAAAAGTAATAAAAACCACGTACAAGCTTCATCTACGCTCTAGAAAGGAGTATAGCCGGACATCGTCATGGAAAACATTGAAGTTCTAATGGACGGACACATGAACCAAGCATTAGCAATGCTCCGATTCCCAACTTGTATTTTCTCTACTTTTTTCTATTCCGAATTCCTTCTCCCGAAATCTGTCACCTTCTACATGATATAGAATGCTGCTGTGCACATGTACAGACGGTGTACCGACATCGTCATGGGTCTCATCCGGTCGATTCTAGCCGTTCATCCTTCTCAAAATCAAATTCCGAGTGGGCCAACGCAATAATCGAGGCAATTGGACGGCTTGGATCCAAAATGACCCCCATTTCACTCAAAATTGATTTTGAGAAGGATGAACGGCTCAGATCGACCGGATGAGACCCACAACAGTGTCACTGACATCGTCGGTGCATTTGGGTCGGTACCGCCCATTTTACCGGCCTGATATATGATGTGATTGACTCTCTCTGTTGTTTGATCAAAATCCCCCCCAAAGCTACTGCCTTTTTCTTTTTTATAATATATATATATATATATATATATATATATATATATATATATATATATATATATATATAATATACTGCCCCATCACTTAAACCCAATGTCCGTTGCATTCGTGCTAGATCTTTTGTGTCCAAAATATTTGTGTCTTTTTGCCAAAGGATTTTGGGTCATTAGATTGTGATTTTTATTTTTATATTTTTATTTTTTTGAGTGATTCAACGGTCGAGAAACCCCTTTGTGCAGAGACACAATAATTTTTCAATACAGAAGATCTGAGCTCGTTGCATGCTGTGCATAACTTTCCCGTAGCCCTAGCCGACTCATTCGGGAAGCCCATTGATTTCTTTCTCTGGTCCAAATTTGATCAAACAAAAGTCATAAAGTACAATGGGCCCACCAGTGCATGTATGTAAATTGTGATGCCATCCAACCAATTTCTATAATCCACGTGGGCAGTTAGTTGTAAGGCCCAATACTAACATGGTTGATTACTTGATTTTATTTCCCCACAGACTTTACTTCGACGTCAAGTAAAATTGGTCTTTATTTTATTTATTTATTCGAAGTCTTCAAATATCTGTAAAAACACATAAACAAAGCATTACACTCCAAGTAACAAATTAAATGAACTGAACAAAGATAAATTAGAGAACACCAATGCAAACATTTACAAGCTTATCACTTACCCCTACCCTAAAAGTGGCAAACTACCCTTACCCCGATCGAGTAATGGAATTCTACCCCCATGCCCTATCCTATCGGGGATCAAGTTTACCCTACCCGCCTCACCCCAATTTTTTCCCCCTTCAATTATATTATATTATATATCTGATTAAAAACTAACATTTCATTCATAAGCACCAACTACTCCAATCATCACAAGCTATTGCCAAAAATATGACCTAATTAAAAACTAACATTTTATTTATATATTATGGTATTTTCAAAATGGAATAAAGATATAAGGATTAAATATATCGGGGTGGGTTAAAATGGGACAGGTATCGAGATGGGGTACTATTTCCCCTAACCTTACTCTAATCTGGTCAGATTTTCATTTTTTCCCCCCTAACCCTACCTTTAACCAACAACAAAAAAACACCCTTCCCATTGGATGCGGGACAGGACACGTGTGATTGTCATCCCTAGTTATCATCTTGTCCTTATTTTAGAGTCATATTTTCATTCCAAAATTCAAATAAACCCAATATTGTCCTCTAGGGTATATATATATATTAGTGTATTTATATTTATTGGAGTACTATATAGGTGCTAAAATTTCGACTATATTCAACCTTTCGAGGACCTACGCTTTGTAATAGAGGTAAAAATCATGGATTTGTCTCGTTGTTTTTTGAGCTGTTTCTCTGTCAGGTGATTTGATAAATTTGTCATGGAAAAGAAATGATCTCGTGGGCCGTAGTGAAAGTGGGCCTTGTGGATGGTAGCCCAAGAGAAGCTAATGGGCATCACATTAGCAGTCTCCATTATGGGCCTGAAGGGAATATTAATGGGAAAACAACTCATTTAACTTGGTTTTTAATCACATAATGCTTATAAAAATCTGAAGTTGGCACAAAAGAATGGAGAGATTCAAGTTAAATAAATAGTAATACATTTGTGTAAAACCAACAGAACGCTAACAATAATTGGATTCAAGTCTCTATAGCCATTAGGATAATAATTGGATTCAAGAGTTGATGCCGAATCAAGAATGTCAATATCCTCTGCCCCAACCTAAAATAGAAATGAGGCTAGAGCTTCCCGCACCGTTTTAACTAGATCCAATCTAGGTTGCATTTACGTATCTGTGTAGATTTCATGTATAATAAGAGTGAAATACCAAATAATTAATTAGCAATTCTTTTCTTTGTTTTTTTTATTTATTTTATTTATCCTTTTAACTCTCAATAGTCATTGAGAATTTTGTTTTCCAATCAAAAGCTTTGCAAGTGGTGGCCTGCTAGCTCATGCGCTAGAGCTCTTGGATACTCCACATTGCATTCTGGGATCGAGTTCTATTCCCCCTCCCCCAATATAATAGATTAGAAATGACAAAATAAAAATAATAATAATAATCAAAAGCTTCACAAGAATAAAGCTAGCTGAAATTACAACAGTTAATGGGTCCATCTCCAACCTCCCTCATTGCCATCTCTATTCCTAATGAAGGGTTTGGCAGGCCCTGAGGCCCACCGTTTAAAATCTGAAGAAGTTTTGAACTTTTGCAATTTGCATGGCTGTTTAAGGCCCGTTTCTTTGTTATGGTTTATTTCCTACCGTTTTTTTTTACTAGATATATACTACTCCCTCTGTCCAGATTTGTTTGTTTCTCGTTCTATTGTAACTGAATAAAAAATTAGTGATATATCTTTAAATTGATAAGTAATTATACATCTAATATAGATCTTGTTTGATAGATCTCGCTTAGTTCTATAAGACAATATTTTTAAAATTACATAAAACATTGTAAATTATAAGACATAATCATTTGAAAAATGATACAAACTCTCAAAATGGACTAACAAATCCGGACGGATAGAGTATAAATTACATAAACCCAAATCAATATTGACTAATGACAACCAAACATTTACAAAATGGCACCTATTTCCCGAATCCTAAGGTTGCGTTTGGTGCGCACAAATGAAATAACCCGAGATTTGAAAAGTCCGGGGACTCTGTAGCGCAGAGGTGCACTACACAGTTGCATCTCAGTCCAAAAATATTTTCCATAGTTAAATTTCGTTTAAAATACTCTTTCCAAAAAGAGCAGTCTCTTCCCTAAAAGAATTTTTTATAAATCCGGACTATTAATTATTCAGTGACGAGTAGGATGATGCCATAAATAACAAAACTAAATTCACGTGCACGTGGTTTAAAAGTGCCTAAGATAAGGCCTGTGGTTTTCATATGAAATGTAGGACTAGTACTAACTATGATATGTGTGACAAAAAAACATCCCATGAAGCCTTATTGATAGTAGATGTCACATTCCACTTTCCTTTCTCCCTTTATATATGTCACTTTTAATTTTTAAATTACAAAGGTATTACCAATTATGTATGTACTTTGGGGGCAAAAGACATGGTTGTAAAGTGATTAGGCCGAGCCAGATATTTTGGTTGGTGAGGTCAAAAATTAGGTCCACTTGCAGCATATTTTCTCTCTTTACTAATGTAAAAAAAGGAACTAAATTATGAGGTAAATTATAGTTGGATAATTAGATACTATGCTGATAAATCAAATTCCGCTTTATAAATGGTTTCATAGACTTATTATATATTGAAAACGATATCTGATAGCCTTATTTGAATACTATCAATTCTCGTAAAGAAGAGAACGCCTGAAGCTGTTTGGCATTTGAAGTAAGTAGAGACAATGGAATAGGCTACAATACACACCCTTTTTTGATTGTATATCATATGCACCTAAGCTATTTAACGTTGGATCGTTAAAGTTACAAATCAATTACAAAAAGTTACAAATCAGTAACTTGAACAATGGGTGACCTAACTAATTAAAATTACGAAACCCACGAAAGGTTACGAAACACACAATTAGTTACGAAAATTTACAAAAATGTTACAAATCATATTTGAGAAAAGTAATAATTTTTTTTCTCAAAGTTACGAGACCCACGAAAAGTTAAGAAACACACGATTAGTTACAAAACACACGAAAAGTTACGAAACAAAAGAAAATGTTACGAATTATATTGTTTAAAAGTTACGAATGCTTAGTATAAAAGTTACGAAACTTACAAAAGTGTTATGAATCATATTTGAGAAAAGTTATAATTTTTTATCTCAATGTTTTGAAACTCGTGAAAAGTTACGAAACACACGAAAAGTTATGAAATGAAAGAAAATGTTACGAATCATATTATCTAAAAGTTACGAATTCTTACTGTAAAAGTTATGAAACAAACGAAAATGTTACGAATGGCCAGAACTCTACAGGTCATTTTTTTATGATAAAGACAATATGAACCACACAAGTATTATATATCGCATAACACCACCAAAAAGGGGTGTGTATTGTAGATTTTTCCAGAGACAATATACAATTTTTTCGTGGGGTTGAAATAATGAAATTCTGGTGGCAAACTGTGGAATCTCCTCGTAAAAAATGAAAGTGAGTGCGATCATGAGACCCCAATTTGTAACTTCCTACCTTCCTCACTTGAGTAAATACCATTAGCTAAAAGTGTTATAAACGTGGAGCCGAGCAAAAACAAAAAGCATTATACACGTGCTATTATAGTACAATAGAGCAATCGGGGCCATGCGAAGTAATTCAGATGATTAAAAAAAAAAAGTTTTGGTAATCCGGATATAACTGCAATAATGACAAGGTGATTTAATTTTGATAGCTAAACTGTGATTACAAGTGAAAAAAAATTAGTAAACATGCGAGAAGGTGGGTGAATTTTGTGGGTTTTCTTCTTTGTTCTTAATATTAATGATACTGTATGGAAGAGATTAACAGGATCTTCAATAAGTTGGGAGTTGTTTCATTATATTCAATGTAGATTGAGGGCTCATTGAATTACTAACCCCAAGGGTTTGTCCTGCTAGGGGGGAGGGGGTGCGTGCACCATGCGGTACACTACGGACTGTCCTATTTGTTGGGATGTACATCAGGGCATTGGACGGCCCGTAGTGCATCCTATTTGTTTATTGGCACGCGTGGTGTGATCATAGCTGGGATGTACATCAGGGCATTGGACGGCCCGTAGTGCATCCTATTTGTTTATTGGCACGCGTGGTGTGATCATAGCTGGGATGTACATCAGGGCATTGGACGGCCCGTAGTGCACCGCACAATGCATGATACCTAAGTGCACACCACCCCCTCCGATTTCCAGTTTCTTATGAGGCCAATTTATATAGACTTTTATTTCAATTTTAATTGATCATTCGCTGATGGATAGTGGGATTAGTTTCTTAGACATACATTAGTTGAGATACTGACCCGTAAGCTGACCTAGACATTTTGAGTTATCAAAGCAACAAGACAGGGCTCATTCATTTACCTTGCCTATACATTTATGGATGTTGGTAGATTCTGAGTTGGCTAATTGTAGCGAAGAAAATCAAAATTAAGCGCCAATTTACCAAACAAAGAGGTAATTTATCACCCACCCTTGATGAAAAAACAATAATGATACAGCCACAAACCATCAACCATAGTCAGCCACAACCTTGCACTGTTTACGTGGGCCCCAAGCGGGGGCCCACCCACTTTACCCAACAAAAAAAAAACCTAAAATTTTGAAAATCCCCAAACAGCGTTTCTTCTCAATTTCGCGGTTCCAAACCAGAGAAAACCAGAGAGCGTGAGAGAGAGAGAGAGAGAAGAGAGGAAGAAGGAAGATCGATCGCGGTGCCAGACCCACACTGGCCTTCACCGGCGACTCAACTCTAGTCTTAGTCCACCGCCACGACACCCAATCGAACATTCATTAGTGGTTTGTGGTTGATTCCGCCTCACTCCCAAGACTAGCGACTACCATCTCTTGACGACAAACCAACGTATCTCTCTCTCTCTCTCTCTTCTCCAAGTTCCTAATTAAAAACCACAAGGAAGGAAGCAGACCAATGTTGGTATTAGAAGTTTGAGCTTATAATTGCCATCGATTTATGTTATTATGTTTATACTTATGGATATTCTTTGCTTATGCCCTAATGCATAACTCATAGGTTATTGATGTTTGTATTATTCTTATTTTGCCAGTAAAGTTCTGGAAACAACTTCTCTAAAATTTAGAAGTAGTCCATGGTTTTAATAAAAACAACACTACATAGTCTAATAAAAATAATACTACTAATAAATAATCAGTTATTTAATTCCTCAATGACTATAAGAGACTTAAGCTTAACAACAGAAAATGATATTTGTATTGTATTATTTAACACTTAATTTAAAGAATTGAATAAGTTTTCTAGAAAGAAAATAAATAACACACAAAAAATTTAAAACTTAGTTGTATTGCTTCTCCGAATATGTTATGTGCTACCTTTGCATGTTCATCACCAAGTCTACATAGTCTTAATGAGTCCATTTCATATTCCACGTATTATACTCACTTGTTTTTGTTTATTTTTAATCTGCAAGTGATGTTTCAGTTATCTTCACCACCATCGGTGATGTGTACTATATCTTTCCAAATTGAAAGCAACGAAGAAGTGGACGAGGTATGGAGTCGAAGTATCGCCTTCATACTTATTATTGATAAATCAAGCAGTACATTTCACAAAATTTAAGGGGACTTGAATTTTCATTTCATTAAAATGTGAGAAAAACCCTCCATCTCAAAAAAAAAAAAAAACCTAGTTTTCACAAGTCATTCTAAAAGAACTGACTTTACTTCAAAATTCAAATTCGACGATGAAATTGAGATTCATGATGAGTGTGTATGTGTCTGTATATATACATGGAGAGAGAGAGAGAGACCTTCGAGTGGGCGTCGGACTGGTGGTGGTCGACGGTTCTTCAACTGCAGCGTCGTGGTGGTGGAGTGAGGCCGGATGTGAGCCGCCGGTGAAGGGCGGTCGGACGTCGGAGGACTGCGGTCGGAGGTTGGGCCGATTCCTTCTTCCTTTCTTCTCTCTCTCTCTCTCTCTCTCTCTCTGGTTTTCTCTGGTTTTGGAACCGCAAAATTGAGAAGACGCTGATTTGGGGATTTTCAAAATTTCAGTTTTTTTTTTCTGTGGGTAAAGTGGGTGGGCCCCCACGTCGGGCCCACGTGAACAGTGCAAGGTTGTGGTTGTTTGTGGTTCTGGGTTTGTGACTGTATCATTGTTGATGAAAAAAAGCTAATTTGCCCCTTCCTTATTACCAACAATAGTTCAATAGACTCTGCGAACCAAACTGGCCCTGATTAACGAATAATCATTTAGTTGTTCGGAAGCACTACCACATGGTGCTCTGCATCATTCCAATACTATGCACTTAAGTTAGGCTCATACACTTTATCATAAACCTACGAGAATGTGTGGTGTTTGAGTTTCTCAGAGTACCACATGACTAGGTCTCCTGGGCAACTAAATAAATAAACCTAACTACTTTTTTTTCTCAATCCTAATTAGACCTAACTTACAAATCCCCCAATGTTTCCTTGCACGATGGAAAGGTGGGTGCGTGTGAGTTGCGTGTGGATTATTTAAAAGTCCTTTCTTGCTCTCTAGTCAATACCCCACTTGTACCTAGACTTCTAAATCAGTAGTCCTTTGAATGGAAAACCAAACAAAAAGCCAAACAAGGTACTGTTCCAATTTCGGCTACAATTGGATATTGGACTCTCCAATTTAGTACTAACATGTTCTATGCAATTAAAATGCCTTGAAGCACTTAAAAAATGAAAATAAAAGTCACTAAAAAAATTCCAAACATAGACCTAAAAAGGAAGAAAGACTTAAAAATAGAACAACTATAATTGGGGTACTAGAGACTAGACAAAGGGGACGTGACCCTTTTTGGACCAAAACTAAAAGATGTGAAGAAAACCACACAATTAGCATTTTTCTAGTCACGAACAGTGAGGGAAAATGACAAAACAGTTGGTGACCGACATATAGTATAGGAAGAAAATTTCCATACAAATTTTTTCACGTGCTTTTTTTATTCTCGTGTATAGCACAGGATGCTCGAATTAGTGCCTCAACTGATTCCTGAGAGATGAATTCTGCCGTTCACTAGCAGAGGCCCATGCATGTAAAGCCAGAGCAAAATCTTGTTTGGATTGATGTCCCAATAATTATAGCACCTGAAAGGTTTCATACCTGAGGTGAGAAGAGAGCAATTCCTTAAGTCACATAACTTGACAAGTGGGCCGGAACCCCTTGTTTTATTTTTCTCACGCCCTCTCTTATTTACACTATCTACATTTTTTTTTCTTTCATATCGTGCAACTGTTAGGGGTCGAACAATGTGTTCAACCGACAGTGCCCCTAAGGATCTAGGAAACTAAAGTCACATAAATCGCAAAATAGAAAAGAGTGCGTAATAAATAGAATTGAGAAAGAACAAATTGGATACATGTGGAACATTTCAACACAAGAAAAAACCAAGAGAGCCAAACAAGTCCATTATAATCGAAGAATATGTAGTACAAGTCTTTCTCTTCTCTCTCAGAGAAATTTTCTCTCGTCTTGTCTCGTGTTAGACTGAAACGCTCTAACCGTTATTACAATGCAACTGCATTAATATAAATAGTTAACGCTCAATGGCCGAAATTGCACCCCTCAAAACCCACAATACAATTTTTTCCGTAATATGTGTGCAACTTCCGCTCTCACCCCCCTGGGTTGTTGTTGAAAATTGTCTGCATTCCCAACAACAAATAAGGATTTGAACGTGGAACAAAGTGCTTTTCAGGAAAAAAAGAAAGATATAGCACCTATAAGACAATAATTATTGCATGCTATAGACTGTGCCACATGGTACACATACACTTTTCACAACTACACATATTAAGGTGAAGTTTGGCCTAAAGAGCCAACTTAACTTATTTTTTTGTCTTTATTTGATTTGATTTAATTTAATTTTTTTTTTGCGTTTGTTAGTTTTGTATCAATTTTTTGAGTATTATTAGTTCGTCTCGGTGAGAGGAATCCAAAAACTAAGAGATTATGACTAGAACTCAATTTTTTGAATAAGATCAAAAAAAATGTAAAAAGCTATCTTTTTTACTTATTTTTGTTTTTATTCAAAAAAATTATGATTCGATCATAATTTTTTACTTTTTTAATTCCTCTCGCCGAGACGAACCAATAATACACAAAAAGTTGATGCAAAACTAACAAACACGAAAAAAAATTAAATAAAAATAAAAAAAATAAATCAGCTAACTTTTTAGACCAAAACACACCTTAACTTGAGATTTACAACTAATTAGTACAGTATTTTTGAGAAATCATACAACTAATAATTACTATATGAATAGTCACAGAAGGTGTTAGGGCATATGCCAGCTGTCACTGAATAATTGCCCAGTAGATAGGGATGTTGATATCAAGTTGACCCACAAGTCGGAATTATGTCTAATGCTGATGTCATGCATTACATCATAGGGGTAAGGGGTTCTCCTTCCCCCTCATTCTATATGTATGGAGAGAGAGGTTATTCAGTTCTCTTGAAACACTGTCACGTAGTGTTTCAAAATCTTTTTTATCACACATTGAGCCTATAAAAATGTGCGATGAAAAAGTCCCGTGGAACACCCGTGGCAGTGCAGCCGGTGCTCTAGGAGCAACAATAATTTCTCAAATGGAGCTACTTTAATTGGAGGGGACTTTAATTGGGAAAATATTTGGTGACACGTCATGATGAGTTGACTTTTGAGAAGTCCTGGGCTATTGGTAGCAAGACAAGAAAGAATCAATTGATTTTTGGTGTTACTAATTCAACCAGAAGGGTACGAAACTTCCATATAAACAGAAGAAAGGGCACATACCCAATTGAAAACCTAATAAAAAAAAGTGCAACCCAATTGACAATTTAGAAGACTAAAGTATAATAATACTAAAATATTGGATCTCAAATTTTATATTTCTGCAGGTAGAATGAGATTCATGTGGACAAAAGACTTCATCAGTTTATTGAAGAATATTGAAAAAGTAGCCCGGTAGGACTAAAAGAAGGACTTCATCAGTTTATTGAAGAATATTACTACCATTAATTAATTTTTTGTTAAAAGAAGGACTAACTTCCGCAGACTTAAAAATGTTTTAAAATACGAAAGCGGAATAGGACTTGGTATTGAATTCAAGCTGCACATACCTCAAATATACAATAATTGGTAAATTATAGTTAATTATATGTAACCCTATACTGTCGATACAATTAACCACGCCAAGTATCCAATCCGGGATCTCGGATTGGAGGTTTTTTGATGTTTTGATGCTTTTAAAAATTGTTTTTGGAAAATCCGAGCCGTCCAATGTGTTCAAAAGGTGTTTTCAAGGATCCACAAGAGAAATCTTCAAAAACAAATACCGGGAAGGGCTTGATCCAAACAATTTTTCGCAAAAACTGTATATTTACAATTTTGCAAAAAATTGCTTGGATCAAGCCCTTCCGGTTATTTTTTTTTTGAAGATCTCCCTCATGGACCCTTGAAAACACCTTTTGAACACATTGGACGGCTCGGATTTTCAAAAAAATATTGGGAAGGTGGAGTTCCGGATCCGGGAGTCCCGGATGAGATCCGGACTCCAATTAACCATACTGATGATAATTTCCCATCGATCTGCTCCTAGAGAGGACGTTATTCAAATCGAATTACCTAGTTGGTTTCCGTGTGCGTTTGATATACGAAAATATTAACAATAAATCAGAATAATATCGGCCGGTAAACATTGCCGATAATATCCTAGGACTTACTCCCTCCGTCCCATAAAGTTGTATCACTACGAAATTACGTGCAATTTTCAAGCTAAAAAATAATGTGCTTACGAAAATAATTTTTTAGGTAATATGGATCTTATTTGATAGATCTCATCGAGAACTTTTATACGATGCAAAAAAAATTCAAAAATTATTTTGGTAAATACATTATTTTTTTAGTTTGAAAATTGCACGTAGTTTCGTAGTGATACAACTTTATGGGACGGAGGGAGTATTACTTACCGAACTTAGGCTTTATTTGATAACACTGATTCAACATTTAAAACTAAATGAATTAAATAATAAGTGATTAAGTAGGTTTGATAACTACATTTTACATTACCTAAAAATTTTAGTCTCTTAAAATGTAAGCTTAAAAGTTAATAATGCAAAATTGGTGTGTGTTTTCATTACCACCACTCTACTACTCTACCACCACCACCACTACACCACCACTCATGCCACTGTCACCACCACCTATTATCATCACCATTGCCGCCACTGTCACCACCATCACTACTCCCACCAACACTCTACCGTTGCTGCCCCAATGCCACCACTCCACTATTACCGCCGCCACCACTCCACCACTGCCACCTCGATGCCACCGCTCCACCACTACCGCCACCACCATCATCTCAACCTCCACTGCCATTGCTACTACCACCAATACTACAGATACACCACTACTCTGCCACTTCCATTACTATTTCACCACTACGACAAACACTCTTCTGTCACCTACATTACCACCACCTCACCACCACCACCATCCCGCCGCCGCCGCCACCACTACTCCCACCACCATCCTGCCACCACTACTACCATCACCACCACTTACACAACTACATCGTTACTCCTGCAAGAACTACCTCCACCACAACCACTACACCATCACCACTACACTCTCATCACAAACTACCACCATCACTACACCACCATCATTTCTCTACCATAACTACTCCTACCATCACTTGCCTCATCCACCACCGTCACCATTCTACCACTCTAACATCTAGATGCCACCACTCCACAACCACTACCACCAACACCATTACTCCCCCAACACTCTCACTATCACTCTACTGTCACAGCAACTACCACAACTCCCATCAGTATTCCACCACCACCACTAACCACAGCTCCACCACTCCATCCTCGAATCAACTTGTCAATATATTCTTTTTAGGTAGATAATTATACTTTATTTTATTTATTGATTTAATTTTTGCATTTCAGTATGGAATTATACATATGCGTACCGGATTAAGTTCCCTTGTCATCCAAAGGTCAAAAAGCATTCTCATTCCCTCATATCCCGATTGGATGCGGGATGAATTTTGATATGATAAAATAGTAAAGGAGATCATATAGTAATCCCACTATTAGCCCAACCCTACCAAAACACAATACTCCCTCTTTCATTTTTTAAGTGTGTTATTCGTGAATTCAACTTATTAAATAGACGTCATCATTACACTTTTCACATCTATTTTTACCCACTAACTTATTAAAATGACATAATAATAATAATTTCATAATCTTTTACCAATTAACTTTCAAACCACACACTTATTAAAGGACGGTCAAAAATAAAAATATAAACAATAAGTAAAAAGGATGGAGGAAGTACAACACAAATAATCCGACAATCAAACATGACTATCCATTGGATCTTCTCGTTCATCACTCATTAGTAGCCTAAGGTGAGTTTCCGAAAAAAATTAAGATTTTATTAATTCTCCTCACGAATGGATAAAATCAAGGGCTTGATTTTATCAGCTTTTTATAAAATCTACATAAAATCCATTCAAAAACTCACCCTAAAATAGAGCAAATTGAAGTCCTTGTCATTGGTACAGGGCAATACTAAAATGAAGATAGCGCGTCAAACTTGAGATCTGTCTATATATGTTATGTATGTTTATATTCACAGTGGGAAGATTATGGCCTATTGACTCCACTACTCACGGGACCAGTTGAAGAAGAATTCTTCTTTTCCCTTCCTTTGACATTTTATGATGTCCTACAGTGAGGGATGCAAACGAGTCGGGTCGAGATTTGCAGTATTTGAATTCGGTTGAGCCTATACAAATTAAACAAGTTGAAATTTTGTGAGTCGAGCCAAGTTTTGGCCAATTCGTTTATGAAATGAACATAAAACTAGAACTCTATTACTTAGCGAGTCAAACCACGAGTTATTCGCGAACAACTCGGTTTGTTTGCAATTGAGCTCTACATACAGTATATCTTCACAGATCAAAGATTGTCAATGGGAATGAGAAATTCTTAATGTATGTGATCAGTTAATTATTTGATCTGCCTAACCTTGGAAAACTATTTGAGTAAATGGATTAACTCAACAAGTTGGATTGCTATTACCACCGTTTCACCGCAATATGTCTCCATCTTATTGTTTCCATCAAGATTACGTCTCCAACGATTTGAAAGACTCAGGCTGAATGAGCATAAAAAAAAAAGTGTTTGTTTGTCATGAGGTCAAATATTTCAAACCTCAAGGCCACAAAACCCAAAAAGCACTTTTAGTTAAGCGACTTATTTGTTCGTATCGGTGGTATAAATCGGAAAAATATAAAATTATGATCAAAATCCAACATTTCTAAATAAAGACGCTTTCTAAATAATTATGATCGAAATCCAACATTTCTAAATAATTTCTATCAATAATAAAATTACCGAGGAATATGCCTCAACTAGCATGGGTCACTCACTCACTTGCTCAATACTCATAACCATAAATTTTTAAAAAGTTTTAATACCAATGCTAATATTTCATATAAGTTTTTTCAAAGAAATTTATTACAATTTTGTTGATTAATAAGGTTAAATCTCTCAACAAATCAGTGGCCTTTATTATTTGGAAAATGTTAAAGGAAGCCCAGTGGGCTTTTGTTAAGATATAAAAATTGTATTGAAATGTGCGAAACAATATATAAAAGTATATGAAAGTGTATTAAGAAGTATAAAAAGTGTATTGAAGGGGTGTCTTCTTTGTCTTTTCTTGTGCTTAATGAAAGCCCTACGAACTTCCGTAAACAGGACTATTATTATTTATGCCATATTTTTTTTTCACTTTTTCATATAAAAATAATCTACGTACTTCAACTTTCTCCATTACTTACGCCGGTCACCTCTACTACTTTTATATAAATCTTTTTTTTTTTTTTACATCATATAGATCTTCACTTTGTAATTTCTATCAATAATTTATAAGTCTAACATTGTTATGCAGTATTTTACATTACATCTTAAGTTACAAAGATTGGATTATAATATTGCGATCCCACAAAGATTTGAAAATTACAGTATATTCGACAGGTCCTAGTATTATTATACTCATCAAATTTTAAGTTATAATTTTAGAACAATGATAGATACACATTCTCTCAACCACTCATCACCACATCCTCTCACATGTGTGGTGGGACCCATTGGAACTCTCCGGGTGAGCCCCACCACACATGTGAGAGAGGATATAGTTGAGAGTAGTTGAGAGATGTGTATCTATCATTTTTGATAATTTTATTAATACGAGTCCCACGTAGCCCACCTTATTAATGGGGAAAAGGCATACTCATCTCTTGCCGAAGAAACAACTCCGGCTTTTGAACCTAGTGGTGCAAACAGGGAAAAATAGTCCATAATCTTTCGAACCTGGGGTTGCTGCTATGCAGCCTCTACACAGCAATTGCTGCACGCAATCTGGGTCATCCGTTACTTGGATGAACAGCTTAGATTTCAAGTAAAAGAGAAGAATTGTTCGCGTGAACAATTTGTTTTCAATCCGAACCGTTAAAAACACTTGTGGATGACTGTGATTGTACACAGCTGTTGCTATGCAGAGGCTCTACATGCAGCAACCCCACGTCCTAATCTTTCTCATGGTATCTCCAACGGGGACCCATTCCTCCCGGCCAAGCCATTTTTTTGGTAAAATTTGAATGAGAAAATGGCCCATGCCATTCCTGGCACATCAGTTTTCCCTCCCTATTTCAACTACCAGACCAAGCAAACAGTGGCAAAGGTAAGCTATGGCCCTGAGTGGGAACGTGCCCACACACACTGCCATTTTCAAATTCGCGAGTTTTTTTTTCCCAGTCAGAGATCCAAGCATGTACATCTCAATTTCCGTTTCCAATTCAGTCAAAGGCAAGCCAACCACGTTTAGATTAGCAACTCACGAGAAATTTCTCTTTTAATGCCTAACCCCGAGTAGTTGCTAAGTTTTGATTCCAGGATGTCTCCGTATTTCATAAGTTGTAATTGTTATTAGAACAGAACCAGATACCCTATGATATTATTTAGACAATTCTTAACTCACAGAACCATATACCCTATGATATTTTCTTTGCTCGCTCAACAAAATGATGAACATTACCTAATTTATGAAGGATTAATATTCGTCCCACTTCTGAACGGAACCGTTTGTTAAATATGAGTAAATCTTAATCTAGAGGAAATCATTTGTATATTTGTAAATGTTTGATCAGAGGATACATTATTTTTGTCTAAAAGTTGAATCCAAATTATAAAGTAAGATACATTTCAGTCAAATACATAGTGGTAAGGATGAACTAATTATTTTTTTACTCGAATTGTCCATTAATCAAGCCCTACAAATTGAATGTCTTTTTATTATCGAAGTAATAACGCAGGGTGGACAACAAAAATTTGATTAATGTTCAACTATATTTTAGGTGGGTGAAATAAATAGCACTCCACACAAATCTAAAACTCTCATTTATTTCTCACTCTGCAAGACACAAGCGACATCAATCGTATTATCAATAACCACCAACTCCTGAAAGTATGATTAGTTGTTATAGAAACTCTTATTTCATTGTGCGCTCACTCATACGAAATCATGGCTACGCCACTACAACAAATCAAAGGAAGTACCAGAGGGGAGAGTTCTCAGATGTCGATATAAACAAGAGAGCATAATTGCCGAATGTGGCTCCCACTAGTAATGAAAATAATCCAAGAGTCTACAAAGAATCAAGAGAAAACCAAAGTCTACAACGGCAACAAATCGGTTTATTACCGTTTTTTTCCCTCTCAGCGGCTAGATTTTTTAGGCCTATAAATACAACTAGTTTTGCAAGGCATTTTTACACGCGCACAAAAAAAATTGTTTGATTATGTATTAATCAAGAGAAGAAAATTGTTTTCAAAAGTAGAAGATGTTGCAATTTGTAGTGCTTGATTATGTATTAATCAAGATCCGGTCACTGGTAATTCACAAGCCCAATCTTTTTTTTGGATGCGAATTGTTGAAAATTACGCATCTTGTACCAAGGATACAATAGGTCATCATTGTCTATTGAACGCCTTTAGTGGACAATCAGTAGGTGTTGTAGCAAATATTGTGGGTTTCAATAGTAAGTAAGCAAATTCGTACTGGTCCTGGCACAACGCCAAATCGTGCTTGAAGCACCCCAAATGCTCTTTTTGAACAAAGTAGTTGTGTTGAACAATATGAAGGATGCAAAGAAACAATTCGCGATTCATGCAAAACCGCCTTCGAAATTTGTCGGCAAGAAAGACTGAATCTTCAGCAAAGTAGTCCCTCATTAGTTGCTCGATCATGCCAACTCTATTTTGAGGATGTCTTAGTGACCGCTTGAAGAGCCACCCGTTTGCTTTGACGGTTTGATTGCTGTGTTTCTATTTTGTGGTGCTCTAATGCTACTGTAGTGAATATTTTTATTCTACGTACGATCGTTGTCCTAATCAAAAGAAAAGTCAAAATCTCCTTTAAAACTTAATTACTATACTTGCGATTAGAAGATGGTTAAACAATATTTAAACTAGTATATAAAATGTTAATTGGTAATTCAAAAGTTAGTTTGAAAAAAAGGTAATTGGAAGGTAGTTGAGGAAGGGAGCCAAATTTTGGCATGGATACTATTAGAGCAATTTGGTCAAATTATGAGGAAAAAAAATTGTAATAAGGCAAAATTTGACTTTCACATTCAAAATGGCTCCTACCAATGAAGATGCTCTTAGAAATCACCCAAACAAATAAAGTGCATAGATTCAAAATTGAGGAATCTAAGAGCATCCACATCAACCATCCTTAATTTTGGACCAACTTGGGGAGGAAAAGGTATTTTTCTACTCTATACAGTACTCACTCTGATCCCAAATAAGTGTCCTTTACTCTCTCTTTCTCTTATCGTTTTTCAAATTAAAAAATTATGTACTTCCATGTGTGTATCGTATTTTGAATTTTTTTGCACCGAATTAAAGTACTCATTGAGTACTTTAAATCGGTGTGAAAAAGTTTGAAAAATGATTTACGGAAGTACTCAATTTTTTGATTCAAAAAATGGCACGACTTTTCGTATTGGACACTTATTTTGGAACGAATGGAGTATTATATAAAGAGTAAAAAAAAAAAGGTCATATTTTCAAATCTCTTATATATCAACCTTCCTTTTGATTTTTTTATTATTGGTGGATCTCGATTAGAGGAATCTAAAAAATAAAAAAATCACAAGCGAAAAAAATAATCCAACAGAGACAAACGTTCTAGATTACTTTCGTCTTTTTTCACAACAGTTTGTGTGGTAAATTATTGTGTACCCTTTTTTCATCTTGTCAAAACGAACCTCTAAACCACAAAAAATTAGCGCAAAACTAACGAATGCGATATATTTTAAATAAAGACAAAAAATCGCATTCGTTAGTTGACTTTTTGGGACCTAAAGCAAAGATTAAAATTAGAGCCAAAGTTTTGATCGAATATAAGAATGGCACCATAGTAGGAGTCCCAAAAATTTACAAATTTATAAAGTCTAAAGTGACCGCACGTCGAATATTAGTTTATAACCGGGGTCCTAAAACTCCAAACAAATTAAGTAAACGTACTGCACACACAAGCAATTGAATCCTAAGCCGACTTTTTATTCTCTTGTTCAAACATGTGCTTTGAAGGACAGACCCCACACATTTTGAATTCAATCTTCTTTCTTCTTCTTTTTGTGTATATAAATACGCCAGTTGTTGGATTCAAATTTTATATCCTGTTGAAAGTCAAGGATTGTCATGCTAAATATTAAATGGACGTGGACGTAGGGTTTCGAAAATTCACCAAACCCGTTAATGAATGTGGACGCACGCAGACTTTTTTAATTTTTTGCCAAGTAGATCTGGTCAACGAACGACTCACAGAGCCAGCCCCCAACTTGGAGTTTTAATTTGGGTCATCTCTCTCTTTTCTCTCTCGAGTAAAAGTCTTGTGTGTTTCCCTAGCTTGTCCCAATAATAAGGGCAGACTTCCGCCTATAATATGGCAGAGTTTGATTTCTCTCGGAATTTAAGTGGGGGTTGTAGTGGTGGTGGGTTGCTACATTAGCCTTTCCGTAGGCTTACGTGCATGAGTGGGTCAAATGTGGCCACGCTATCGGGTGGTTCTTACGTCAAAAAAAAAAAACGGTCACCCCTATAAAAAAAGGTCTCGTGGGTTTGAT
This sequence comes from Vaccinium macrocarpon, assembly GCA_022606695.1. Taxonomy (NCBI): domain Eukaryota; kingdom Viridiplantae; phylum Streptophyta; class Magnoliopsida; order Ericales; family Ericaceae; genus Vaccinium; species Vaccinium macrocarpon. The sequence continues at coordinate 30,660,585 of CM040174.1, read as the reverse complement.
GGTTCGACATGTAAATATGTTTGATTATGGGTTGGAGCCTTGGAGGTGTTGGAATCTGACTCAATAAGTGACCTCAGGACTGTGACGCACTGTTCACACGGCCGACCAATTTCTTAAGACAAATATTTTGGATTTTGGAATCATTGCCAATAAAAAATAATTTCACAAATTATAAATCTGTTTTAGCAACACGTGGAAATTTAGATTTTCTCAAGTAGGTCATTTTTAGCAACAGTGCCTAAAAAATAATATCATCTTTCTCTTTATCGAAGTTAAACCCATAATTTCACTGCATCCAGGTGGAGATACGTAACTGTTTGGCTAGCTGTCCCAATTAATACTTGAAAATCAGAGAAGAATATTTTCATTCATAATAATTCTGACTCTTTACATGTACATATTTATAGAGATCGTAGAGATCCTATAATCAAGCTATTCTTATAATTACAAGGAAAGAATATAATCCTGATTACAAGGAAATAATATCTTTAAACTAGGAAAAAATATAATCCTATCATTACAAGGAAAGAATATCTCTAAACTAGGAAAAAATATAATAGGATAGAACTTTGACTCTTAATTCAATATCGCAACACTCCCCTTCAAGTTGGTGCATAGATGTCACACATGCCCAACTTGCCCAAAAACTTTAAGAATACTCGACTTGAAACAGCTTTGGTGAGGATATCAGCCAATTGATCTTCGGATCGAATCTTAGGCAACTCGACAATTTTCTCATCCAATTTTTCCTTAATGAAGAATTTGTCTACCTCCACATGCTTTGTACGATCATGTTAGACTGGATTATGAGCAATATCACATGATGCTTTATTGTCACAATAAAGCTGAATCGGTTGCCTAGGCAAATAGTCCAAATCCATCAAGAGAAGTCTTAGCCACAATGATTCACATATTCCAAGTGTCATACCCTTAAATTCAGCCTCTACGCTCGAACGTGCAACAACATTCTGCTTCTTGCTTCTCCATGTAACGAGATTACCACCTACAAATGTGAAATATCCCGAAGTAGATCGTCTGTCATCTATCGCTCCAGCCCAGTCAGCATCACTATATGCATCCACACTTTGACAATCTTCATTTTTAGTGAACAAAATGCCCTTTCCAGGAGCGGACTTCAGATACCTTAAAATGCGCATAACTGCATTCATATGTTGTTCTCCAGGATTATGCATAAATTGGCTAACAATACTCAATGCATAAGCAAGATCTGGCCTAGTGTGGGCTAAGTACATCAATCTTCCAACGAGTCTCTGATATCTCTCTTTATCAACAGACACCTGATTAATCTCAACACATAACTTCAATTCTTCTTCTACTGGTGTATCAGCTGCCTGTGGTGCGAGAGATTCAGATGGAGGTTGATCCACAACTTCATTTTATGGGTCTTCATCATGTTCATCACCACTGTGGTCCAAATTTATACCACTTATATCCAATTCACCAGTATTCTCATTTCCAAGTTCAGGGCATTCCTTTTCATTCTCATTCAGATTGTTACCAGGTTCAGAGAGTTCCCCTTCTATAGAGATCAGAAAATCATAGTCTAGAGCTTGAACTTCTTCCAGGTACTCCCCTTGAAGTTCAGGCTCAGAGGAAAAATACATTGAGTCTTCATGAAAAACTACATCCATTGTAACAAACATTCGTTTGCTTGGAGGATGATAGCATCGGTACCCCTTTTGATAAGCAGCATACCCTAAAAAGACACATCGCAATGCTCGAGTTGTCAACTTGTTGCGCTGATGCTTATGAAGATGTACAAATGCTACACAACCAAAGACATGAGGAGGTAAGTTTGGAACGACTGGAGCAACAATTGCTTCAATGAGAACCTAGGATGGTGTCCGAAAATCAATAGTGCTGGAAGGTACTCGGTTGATCAAATATGCTGCGGAGGTAAGTGCGTGTCCCCAATAGGATAAAGGCATATGTGCTTCTATCAATGAAGCACGGACAACCTCCAACAAGTGACGATTTTTTTCGCTCTGCCACCCCATTCGTTGGGGGTAACCTAGGAACAAGTAGTTTGATGAATGGTTCCATGGGCTTCCAAATACCGCTTCAATTCAAAACTCAAATATTCACCTCCATTGTCACTGCGAAGAACCTGAACTTATGCATTGTACTGACTACAAACCATTTTATGAAATTTTTGAAATAACAAGTTTACTTCACTTTTGGACTTCATCAAACATACCCAAGTCATCCTGGTACAATCATCAATAAAAGTAACAAACCAACGCGATCCATCCAAAGTAGCAATTTTAGATGGACCCCAAACATCAGAATGTATGATCATAAAAAGGAACTGGACTTTTATTCAAAGTTAATGGAAAGCGAAGCCGCGATGACTTTTTGCAAGTTCACAAACATCACATTTGAAACTAGAAACATCAAAGTTTACAAATAAACTAGGAAATAATTTCTTCATGTAACCAAAGGAAGCATGCCCAGGGCGTCGATGCCATAACCATATCTCGGATTTCTTTTTTTTCCTCCTCGGAACCCCCAATCTTTAAAGCTTGGCGCGAATTTATCGAACTTTTAGACACCAAGTCTAAGTAATATCTGACTTCCCTCGCCTAACACCACAACCAATCGTCTGCATTGTTCGGATGTCCTTAAATACACAATATTCAGGCCAAAAAATGACAACACAAAATAAGGCAGTGGTTATTTGAGAAACTGACAAAAGATTATAATTCAAAGAGGGAACAACCAAAACAGAATCTAAATTCAAGGTGTTAGTGAGGGACAAGGATCCTTCCCCAATAATCGGAATTGAGGTACCATTGGCAGTGGAAACAGAATTTTGTGAGGAAGGTTTAAGAGTTATAACTTGTCTAAAATCAAATGTCATATGATCCGTAGCACCAGAATCAATTATCCATGCACTATTAGAAACAGGTGTTGAGATATTTAAAACCTTACCACCATTACGGCCACGCCGCCAATCTTTGAGAACTTTTCACCGCTATCATCCCTGTCTTTGTTTCAACAATTTGCAAAGATGAAGAAGCCTTCTTGGAATTCTTCTTAGGGAATCACGACTATGATCCCACCATTCCGGATACCCCACAAGTTCATAGCATCGACTTTTTGTATGACCAATTTGATCACAGTGAGTGCATTTGTATGATGATTTGTCACGAATGAAGGAGAGTTTCTCCTTCTCAGCAATTTGCATCTCTAACATTTGAGACCACAGATCATAGTTGGTCTCATTCAATACAATTCCTGCATTGAATGATGAACCTTCATGTTGAATGATGATGGGGGTAGATTTGGTGCCAGATGTTTCAGAATCTGACTTGCTCATGGTTTAAGGATTCAAAGAAGAATGATTTAGGGTTTCGCGGCTCTGATACCAACTTGAAAATCAGAGAAGAATATTTTCATTCATAATAATTCTGACTCTTTACATGTACATATTTATAGAGATTGTAGAGATCCTATAATCAAGCTATTCCTATAATTACAAGGAAAGAATATAATCCTATCATTACAAGGAAAGAATATCTCTAAACTAGGAAAGAATATAATCTTATCATTACAAGAAAAGAATATCTCTAAACTAGGAAAAAATATAATAGGAAAGAACTTTGACTCTTAATTCAATATCGCAACATTAATCTCTCGGTTATTAGAAAAGTTTATATATATTATTTGATACAGAATAACAATTGTGAGTCGTGCTCAAGCCTATTAGACTATCCTTAGCAGACTCTCTCTATTTTGGACCAAATTTAACCTGAAAAATACGTTATATATTTTAGCAAGTCATTTTTTCAAAAACTCATAGAATCAGACTCTCTATTCTAACTTTATTATATCAAATTATTCTTTCTCTCTAGTTCTACTTTTCTATTCAAATACCTTTCTAAAATTTTTTATTCTTGTATTTTACTAATTTCAAACAAACAAGAAAATTTTAAATCCAATACCATTGAATCAGGCTTGCAAATTTTCCCAATACCATTGAATTCATCATTAAATAAACTTTCATTAGACACCAAAAATTAAACTCTCTTTATATAATTATAACTCCCCATACAAAATGAAAAAAAAATTATTACTAACTTTGTAGAAGTGATCGAGAGTGAACTGATTGAAATGGAAAAGAGAGGTGAATGAGAGACTTCCATTTGGAGAAGTGATTGAGAAAGAGAAATAATAATATATAGAAGTAAGTGAATAGTAAGTCATTTGATTTGTTAAGGACTTAAGGTACTGTTGCAATTCTACTTTGTTAACTAGGGGCGGACCTGGGGTGCGAGGGGGGTTTTCGGCCCCTGCACTTCCCCCAATTTTCGACAAATTTTCAATTTTTTCAGTGTATTTTTCAACTTTTTGTATATTTTCGATGGAGTGGCCCCCTTTCTATGAAGTGGCCCCCCGCAGCTACAATTCTGCGTCCGCCACTATTGTTAAGTTCATTTGCTGAGCTTGCTGCAATACATTTTTCCCTCCTCCACTTGTTTGTTTATCCAAAAACATAGTTTGAGCCTTGCGGAGCCACAAGCAGATACTCTTACCGGGTCACGACCTTGTTATGGGCAAATAATTTCGACCTGATTTTGCAAGTTTCATATGTATAGCCAGGGATACAGGGAGTTATTAGGGTTTTAATGGGGAGAAAAACTTATTAGTGGATGATTTGCAAACAAGGTGTTTGCACATCGGACACGTCTGCGCCGTCCATCTCGAGATTCAACGGCTCAGATAAACCCGCAGATTTTTTTATTTATTTATTTGCTTTTAATGAGAGAAAGTGCATTAATCTGGGTAGTTGAATCTCAAGATGGACGGCGCGGATACTCGGTCTGCAAAGTCTTGTTGTTGGACTGACTGCAAATAAGTTTTTTTGATCGGCTAAAGAAACTTTATTAATCTGAAAGATTTACAAAGATTAAAGGGACAAAGGAAAAAGACATCACAACCATCCGCAAATAAGTTATTCTCTTTAACAGTTAGAAATTTCGATTATTACCGTTTCATTGCATCATCCATGATTCATATGTCGATCTTAATTTGCTGTTCATGTCGATGCATCATCCATGATTCATATGTTCGCTATTCATGTCAATTCATCCATCATCCACAAGATTAATTTATACACAGGCTCGATTCTGAGATTTTTGGGGCCCTAAGCAACTTTCAACAATGGAGCCTCTTAGCATTGATATATATTTTAGTTGTTCGGTTAGAGGAACAAAGTTTCTTTGTTGCTTGGTGGATTACAATGATTTTTTTGTACATGCTAGGGGAAAAAACGGGAAAAAAAATTGATGATGGCAACTGGCAAGTGTTGAATGCGCGACCTACTTGTTATGACCCCAGAATCTTACCACTGAGCCGCAAAGGACTATCTACAAATCTCTTGACGCATATAATATTTATTACAATCTAAAATTTGGAGGCTCTATTATTGAGTCAAAAACCGAGGGCCCTAAGCGGTGATTTGGTGGGCTTGTGTCCAAGACCGGCTCTGCTTATACAAGAAGGTTGTAACAAGTACGTTGCTTTTACACAATTGACTTATTATTTAATGAGAGGAAGTCTTAACTAAAATGTCAAAAAGTCGGTTTCCAAAAGAAGAAGAAGAAGTCGCTAAATTCAAATTTGCCTCATCCCCACTGGCTGCCATTGGACTAAAAGTTTGCTTCGTTAGACTAAATCAAAATTCATTCATGTACTTTCTTCCTCTTCTACTTTTTTCTACATGACAATTATCTAATAATATATTCAACCTTGAATAGTCTCTTTTTACGAAATTATTTGCACGAAGAAATACGAATAATATTTAAGTTAGAGGTACTGCCTCTTTAAACAAATGATAATGAGTAAAAACTCGATTTTTTTAATTTATAAACAACCCAAGTCTGTCATTAGGCTTACAATGATATATACTTATAGTGTCAAAGCAACCCTAGACAAACTAGGAAACAAATTAATAATAAAAAGATTTGACTTTCTAATCAAGCCAAAATCAAAGAAATTACGAAAATTACCAAAAAAAGAAATTCGGAAACACTTGGCAAAATCCTTTCAAACACGGAATCTAGGTCTTTTCGCCAAACTTGGCCCCAGTGACTTATTTATGCCGTTTGGGCCATGATCAGTCCAAACGGTCAAGAAATGTGGACGTGACCCACTCTACATCACCGACCTTATAGATGAAAGTGCTTCAAGGGGAACTAGGTTAACCGCTAAGCTATCCATCAAAATCTAATCATTTAGGTTTAGGGTTTATATCCTATCTATAATGAGGCGTTCTTTAACCTCGAGCAGGTTGGCCTACTGATCAAGACCTGAGATTTTTGGGTTTGCTCTCTACTTGAACCTCAAGTTTGAAACTTTTCAAATGCTATCAATTCTTTTTGGATCAATCCACACGGAGCTTTGTTGTGGCTTTAATGGGCCTCGTGGGATTGGTGTGGCCTCAATAAAAACTTCGGATGCACGTAAACTAGCTATGACACCTTCAGTTATGAGAAAAAAATATGAGGCGCACGTTTTTTCTTTTTCCTTTTCTAGAGATGGGGATATTATGGCCATTTATGGGAGCTCACAGTTGAAAATGGTTGTTGATATCATGTTCACTAATCACTCTCACCCCCAAAGCTAGACATCCAACTTTGACACGTGATCGTTCAGTTCAATGAATATTAAATTGATCCCTCATTTTGCTTTCCTTTCACTGAATCACTGTCATCAATCAAAACCTAATCTAAAACAAGTGGGTTACCAATTTCTTGACACACTTTACTATCTCCAAATTAAAAAATTGGGTGCCGCAATCCTAAGGAACTGGTCGAATGGAAGCCTGGCAACAGGTCGGGACTTGCTCTCCAGAGACCGGAGTTTATTGCAAGTTTGTCTGATCATTAACATCAAGGTTTCGAGATTAATCAAAGTTTGTGATATTAGCCCGAATATCGTATTAGGAAAAAATACTAGAGTATTGGTGTGCTGGTAATATGATGGATACCAAAATAAATACTCCTACATAGTTTGCCGATTGATAAATTAATCCGTGGTAAATGTCACCTAAAGCCTGGATAACATGGTTTGGAATCCTATGAATTATCAGCCCAACGCTTCGTTTGGAACTTTTGGAAAATGGGAGAAAACAAAGAAAAGTAATTGAGAAGGAAAAAAAATGAGACCAACATGAAAGGAAGGAAAATTTTACTTTGCTTCGTATTCTAATTTCCCTTACCTAATACCTATTTCATTAAGGGAGGACTAGATATACCCAACCGCTAAGGCCCCGTTTACCATTAGTCGGCTGACAGAGCGGTTTTTAGCATAATTACTTCTCAGAAAAAGTCCCAACTTGGCTTTTGTTTGATCTCTGTTCAAAAAAATTTGACGTTTGTTTGTTGGATTATTAATTCGTCTTGACGAGAAGAATTAGAAGAGTATAAAATTATTACGGAAACCCAATTTTTTATTTTTGAATTATCCAAGAATTAGTATGTTTAGCCTATATATGCTTTTGGGTTTTTTCTTGGATAATTCTAAAAAAAAAATTGGGGTTTCAGTCATAATTTTATGTACTTTTTTATTTTTCTCGTCGAGAAGAATCAATATTTCACAAAAATTTGATGCAAAACAAAAAAATGTGAAAAAAGTTTGAATAAGTACAAAAAAAGTGGCTTTTTTGGGTAAACAACTTGACTATAAGGTAAGTGCTTTGCTATTTGTCACCATGACTAAAAATGGCAAACCACCCCCTAATAATGACACTTCTCCTCCTCCATTTGGATAAGCTTCTTTTTGCCTAAATAAAGAATTGAAGTGATCATCAAAATAGGTCACAACTTAAACTGAGTCTCTACTATGATATTTTTGGTATTTTTTTTATAAGTGATTCACTTCACATAACTTACAAAAATATGTACTATAATAGTGGAAATTATATCCACTTTTGATTACAGTGGAAAGACCGTATTTTTAGTAGAAATCCACCCTTAATATGTTGGAGTATATATCACAATAATCGGTTGTAACTTCTAAGTAATCTTTATCAAAAAGAAATTACGCTAGAATTTTCTACTCAGCAAAATCGGCATAGAAAAGAAAACCCCTCTTTTTGGTTGATTAATCAATTCTCTTATTTTCCCTCGTGAAGTTGATTTTACAATTCAAACAGTTTTGCTCAGTTGTTTTTTTTCAGTTTGTGTTATTGGTGATTGTAAATTCTTACTATTGTTTAATAAAATTCTCTCTATTCTTCGTAAATGAAAAAAATATAATAATATTTGCTCAAGATACAAATTTATTAGAGATTTTGTTCTTTCAAGGTTTTAAGTAAAAAAACTTCCTAGATGCTATTTGTCCCAGTGGAGTCAGTCCATACGGAATAAAACTCCAATATTTATCGAGCCCTCCACTAGCGTGCTGGCGATCGATTCTCATAAAATTAGTTGAAAATTTGACAAGTGTGTAAACAAGCTCTAATATGTTTGAGTTACTAAAAAAATACATTTATGAAAACGACAATGTCTACCTGTGTGAAAAATAAGTATAGATCAAGAACTCACTAGTGAACGGTGAAATTAATCTTAGGTAAATTTGTCAACTCGCAAATGAGCTGATTCAGATTTCAGGCCCTTGAGTTGAACATTATAAAAAAATTAGTATGAGTAATATTACTATTTCAATGTGTTTACACTTCACACTCAGAATGAACACGTAGAAGACAGCAGAATCGCACAGACTAATTAAAATTAAATTGTAACGTGGAAAATGCAAGAAACGTGACAGGAAACCGGTGGGGCCCCCCCACCGTTCGGAAAGTAATGGATAATTAATAACGAGGGAGAAATAGTAGTAGCATATACTAGTAGGCACGGAGCTATGATTTTTGCGTAACGGATACAAATTATATATGTAGAGGGGTGACGGAGTTATATAATTTGATAACATATATGTATATTTATAACTTTTTTAATAAAACTAATTCATTTAAATTGTAACAGGGACGACAACCTCTACTAAACATCTCGTCTCCATCCTTGGTAGACAGGAAGGGAGATAAGGTCAATTTTTGACAGATGTGTACTTTTGCTATTTCTTCTATCATCTTTTCAAAGGTGGGCTTGACTTTGACCACTGCTCCTCCAAATGAATTTCATCCGTGACTCTCTATCTCCTCTCTTTCTCTCTCTAAAACCCATGTCTATATTTGGTTGAATATTAGTAGTAGATCGGCCGACGTGATGAAGAAAGACTCCTACCAATAATAAATATTAAATTCGTACTATTCTATCCATTTATAAATAATCACAAACCCACTATCCCATCAACAGTCTAAAATCGACCACCCCTCTCTCTCTCTCTCTCTCTCTCTCTCTCGTTTTCTCTCTCCAGTTTAGAGTGTTGAGGGACATGGCATATTTCAGTTTGCTGGACACTTCTTCACTGGATCTTAATGCCAAGCCTATGAGCCTTGTTGATGAAGTTCCGGTATATTGAAGCTTCAATCCTCATCATTATTTTTTTTTACTATAATTCAGGAGGCCGGCTCAGCTGCCGTGTACTTCGAAGAATTCGGGGCTTTATCCCGCCACTCACTTGTTGTTCCACTTTTGTTTTCAGATTAAAGAGGTGCAAACCAATTTCATTGAGTTGGGAAGGAAGAATTCAGTGACAGAAGAGGTCAGTTTTCCAGAAATGCCAACATTTTTTTCCCTCCTTCAATCAACATATGAATTATACTAACTCCAACCCTCATATTGCATATTTATTAGAATATATATATATATATATATATATATATATATATATATATATATATAGTACACACAACAACACTAAAACTATCCATGTAATTTCCAGTCGATGGGTATAGGCGGGGAGGATTGGAAATAGAATTAACCTTGAGAAAATATGCATAAAATGGCTCATCTCATGAAATTTTACCACTGAAATAGCAGCCATCGTCCATACCTTAAAAAAAATTGGAGTATGCCGGGAACCCTACCCTAAAATCAAAGACAGAAGGCATCAAAGAGATGAGGTCTAGAGACCTAATTCAATTTTTGTGTTAATTTCCTTGCATATTCATTCAAAATTAATCCAGTGCATGAGTGATGTAGAGAACATTGCTGATAGAAGTAAATGTTTATATGCCTAGAAAAAATATCCAGAAAAATATTTTTTTGGAAAAAAATCATTAGTTTATGGTCCAGATAAATCCATTATATATAAATTAAGAAATAAATAAATCGAAATATAGGGAATGGAATTTGACCTGAACAGTTTTTGTTGATCTAAACAGTTTTTGGGAATGGAATTTGTAGAGTCAACCTATAGGGTTTATCATTTTTCTAATTTCTAATGTTTTGTTTTCTGGGTATACAGTTTTTTTGAAGATATAGTATTTTTTTTTTTTTTTTAAATGAAATGGGTTTCTTAAAGTATTTTTGTTATTTGGGTGTTCATCAGACTAGTGCTCTAGAAGAGGAACTGAGTAGGGTGAATGAAGAAAACAAGAAGTTGACAGAGCAGCTGACAGAGTTGTGTGAGAATTACAATGCTTTGAGGAACCATTTGGTGGACTACATGAGCAAGAATCCTCTAAGAGCAGATCAGGCTAATGTGGTGGAGAAGAAGAGGAAGGCAGAGACCTTCATCGCCACCAACAATGGTGGAAGAGCTACTAACAATGGAGGAAATAATAACATTAATTCAGATCAGAGCAGTTCAAGTGATGAAGATTCTTCATGTAACAAGAAGCCTAGGGCTAGGGAAGAAGAACATGTCAAGGTGAAAACCTCAAGGGTTTATGTGAGAACTGAAGCCTCTGATACTTCCCTTGTAAGTACTCTTAATTGAACTCAATGCTCTTGTTTTACTTGATCAATTACAATTAACCATTCATTCCAAGATTTGTTTTGTTCGATTACCGGATCCGAGGACCCTGTAGGGTTGTAGTCCAGTTGTCCGTTCGGCAATCAATAGTTCGAATTATTCTACATGTAAATATTTATCTTTAAGTAAAGATAATGTGAAGATAATCCAGACCGCACTACATAGTCCCCGGATCCTCGATTACCGTCTTAAGAACAACTGAATTTTTCCTATTTGGGTATTTTATTTCCATCAAAACGCTGTCAATCTCATGTTGTGACTCGATCAAAAATGTCACTGGCACATCATCTAGCGATATTTTCCATAAAGTTTACATGGGTTTTTCATTTTTTTAACAAGATGTTTGTGAAAGTGCTGATCACCAGTGTTTTTTATATGTAGCAGATAGTGAAAGATGGGTACCAATGGAGGAAATATGGGCAGAAGGTTACTAGAGACAACCCTTGTCCAAGAGCTTACTTTAAATGCTCTTTTGCTCCAACTTGCCCTGTCAAGAAGAAGGTAAGACAACAAACCCCTCAATTCTTTGCAAAGCCCACTCCTTTTTCTGTACGTAATTCGATTTTCGCGTATTTTTTTTGCCTTTTCTAGTTTGGACACTGAATTCTTCCCTTTCCTCAGGTGCAAAGAAGCATAGAAGATCAATCAATTTTGGTTGCAACATATGAAGGAGAGCATAACCATTCACACCCTTCAAGAGTTGAGGCTACATCGAGCTCGAATCGGTGCGTGACAATTGGCTCAGCCCCTTCTCCACCACAACTCACCTCATCTGGACGAACCGTCACTCTTGATCTCACCAAACCTAACACAAACGGTGACGTGAAAATCCCGAGCCAGGTGGTCAATTCACCGGAATTTCAGCAGTTTTTGGTCGAACAAATGGCTTCTTCGTTGACGAAAGACCCCAGTTTCAAAGCAGCGGTGGCGGCTGCCATTTCTGGGAGGTTTCTCCAACATAATCTGACAGAGAAGTTGTGAAAAAGCCATGGATGGGTGTGTTTGATGTTTTTTGGACAAGTTTGTAAGATTTCATGTGTACCAAATGATGTAAATACCACATTGGTGGGTAGAGAAGACTTGTATTGTTTTTGGAACAAGAAGTTTGAAATTTTCCAAAATGAGGGGACTCAACCATATCTCATTTTGAAGAAATTTTCAAAACTCTTTCTATGAATTGAATCGTAGGAAATATTTTCAATTTCTCTGGTTTGAGAAAACTTCAGAAATTTACTTCAGATGCCAGTACTTGCAAAACTTGTCGATGTTATACTTCAAACAGATTGTCGATTTTGCGTACAAAAGAAACAACTCAGAGCAATCCAAGAGGACCAGTAACACTTTCAGTTTCAATTTCAAAAAAAGGAGATTAGTTGAGGTGAGCGCAAGATGGTCCGAAAACCCTTCAAGAGGACCAATAACACTTTCAAGTTCAACTTCAAAAAGAGATAATTAGTTAAGATGAGCACAAGATGACCCAGACACCCTTGACCATCAAGCTGGGAAAAAAAAATTCACAGAAAGGTACCAGATTTGAAAACAGAAAGTTCTATGATGACCCACTGCAGTTAGCAGTTAAATCCAGAGTTGTTTTCTGGGGGTGGAGACATCTGATAACATGTTTTTTCCATGTTTCCAGAACCAGTTTGGTAAAAGACTCAATAGTTTTCAAATCTTACTCATTCTTGTGCGGAAATGGTCTTTGAGAATTGAAAACTTCAATTTGATGTCGAAAAAAAAAAAGAATAGGAAGAGAAACTATGCCGAACAGAGCCGAAATTCTTTGATCTACATAGCAAAAGAACAGAATAATTCATACTGATTTGTACAGAAACCACTTTTGCTCTCCACACCACACCATTCCTCCCAGCCCCTCGCCCTTGCTTACATTGCGCTAATTAAAAATCCATCTACCTAAATCCCAATCAATTACTCGACAAACAAATTCAAGTCATCAATGGCCCTAGCTAGTCCCAATTCTGTCGAATCTTCATGATGTTTATCCTCAACCTTGGCCTTGAGGCTGCCATCTTTTTCAATTGCGTCTGATTCACCTATGCAGTCGTGGAATCTGAAGCACGAGATGAGATGGTCATTTGTAATTCCTGCAACTTGCATGAATGAGTAGACAACAGTGGGACCAACTCCTCGAAACCCTCTTCTTACAAGGTCTTTGCTTATTGCATCTGCTTTTGATGTCTTGATTGGAACCTGGCGTGGATAGCGGAAGTGACTTGCTATGGGCTTGTGGTTTACAAAATCCCATATGTATTTATCAAAAGACCCAAATTCGTCAATTACCTGCATCAGAAGAAAGGCACCAAAATACTTAATATATTACCATACATGATATAACTAATAAACAAGTCACATCTTGTAAGTTGCAACTTGCTGAATATAACACCATCTTGACTCTTTCCAAAGCCAATGCTAAGTGATGAACTACTGGTTTCACTATTTAGAAGCCTGTTATCAACCAATCAGTTTCAGATTTCCTCGAGTCTGAACCTATAATAATTTCCATTCAGTTTTGCTTCAGGAATGGAATTGTGAGGAAAGACCTCAGCTGGTGTCTTACAATCAGATGCATAACACCATCCAATTGGGTTACAAATTAGAACCTAGAATATTATAAAGTGAAAGCCTAAGAAGCACGGGAACTTTTAAATCCCCAACATACTCACATCCATACCATACCAAGTACCGGTACTTCATGGGTACTTCTAAATACATACCGGGTACTTTTGAGTTTCTGGGTACGGCAATGGGTACTTCTAGATACATACCGGGTACTTTTGAGTTTCTAGGTAAGGAAATGGGTACTTTTCTGGGCACTTTAGGGCCTATTCGTGAAGATTTAAAAACTTTGGGGGTTTTGCATGGGAAAAAAAAAAACTCGAACAGCTGGTCTTAAATATGCAATACTCAATGTGAAAGTCGTAAATTGAAGAGCATGACTCAAGTAGGCCACCACATTGTACCCAAGAAGAGACTAGGTTATACCCAAGGAGAGACTACGTTGTGGGACATTGCCAGAGATGCATTTGATTCAATGGGGGTCCTGGTATTATTGAAATCGCTGTTCTTTCACTTGATGAGCCGGAGATGGAAGCTGTGTTGTTTAGAGATGAAGTCAATGAAGCTCAAAATCCTTATTTCTTAGGACTATATTCTTTCTTTCTTTTTTTTGTTTCAGAGCTTGCTTTAAGTGTTGTTGGTATGTACTAAAACTCTAAAACGACATTGCATTGCTTTGATCCAGGATTCTAGGCACATTGAAGTTGATGTATGAATTGTTTGTCTCTAGGCACATTGAAGTTGATGTATGAACTGTTTGTCTCTTAACTTTTATTTAAGCCGCTATTTGTTGGCAAAATGGATTTATTATTTAGTTTATGCAATGGAACATAATAAAATAGAAAAAAAATACGATAAATTACACTGACATACCCAACCATACCCGTACAGTACTTTTTTTAGGTTTTTGCCGTATCGTGTACCGGTACCCGTGCTTCATAGGTAAAAGCAGATGAGGGTTGACCAATGCCTCTAGTCCAAGAGTAATTTTCATCGCAAGACAGAACAAAAAAGAAAAAAGTAAGGTCCCACTGAGAGCGAAGCTGCAAGACTACCCTTCTTGAGCTTACTTAAATAGCTTACGCTTACGAAGCCTAATCTACTAAAATAGGGCTAGCAAGCATTCCCCTTCATTTGTTGTGGGTCATGCCTCATTGCAGGCACTGAATGAGAGAAATGAGTGGAGATCTTCCTTTCCCCTTGCTAATTACCAAGAACTTCAATGGTTTAAAAAAAAAAAAAACCTTAGACATTTGACGTGCATTGTCGATGATGGCTCAAGCTTCCAACTCCGAAAGAAGAGAGCTGGCAGCACTTCCTGGTGTCAAAATCTTCTTCTCATTCAATTTTGAGACAGCAATTGGGTCAAAGTCCAGAAAGACTTCCCTGCATACAAATAAAGCAAAACTGAGATTCAGCGTGGTTAAAACCTGTTAATAGGAGCAACAGTTTGCCGCATTGCATCATTTCAATTGTCGAATATTACGACAAATGTTGGGTGATGATCATACCTAAACATGCGCCTTTTGTTAAGAATAGCAGGCCATGTGAGTTCAGCCAGAGCAATGGACATGACAAGCAATTCAAACAATTTCCTGCAGTTTGTTGTTTTATTCAGAGGAACATTTGGATAAATAATGAACGAAATACTGTCTAAAAAACTGGGAATCGGAAATAAACACGTCAATGACGTGAAGAGGGTTACATACTTGTCGTCATGGATTGGAACCCCCCATTCTTCGTCATGAAAAGCAACATAACATGGATCTGCTTTAGAAAAAGAAAACCAATCAGCAGATAGAAGCAAGAAACTGATATTCCACAACTTAGAAAAGTATGCCTGTTTGAACTGCAAGGGGGCATGATCTAGCTAGGCAGGACCCAACTAATGCAGCTTATATGGAGTAAATGCATCCTAGCACTTAATTTGATACATGGTAACATGTCCGGTACAGAATTTACTAAAAATATAGGATAATACCCAAACTACCACCCAGTGGATAATAAATGAATAGCCAATTATGTGTTTTTAAAATAAAGCAGAACATAAAAGCCATTGAAGTAAATGACAGCTAACCCACAAAAAACCCCTCCTGCAAACTCTTCATCCACTTCAGAAGGAAATTAACATAGCTGATCAATAACAATGATATTCTGAGAACCAACTTCAATCAATGGAAAGTGGCAATATTGCCCACTTCCCTCTTTGATAGAGAAACAAAACATCGACAAGACACTGCCATTACAAGATTGTATTGTGGAAACTACTGTTATATACCCAATATTACAAAGGAAAGGTGCTTTGTTCTCTCACAATGACGATGTCTTGATTGCATCCTCTTGTAATAACTAATAAGCCTTGTTGCACACTTCTGTTTGTGGTACATACTTTCTACAGCTTAAGAACACATTCTAAGTTGTTTCTAGATACCTCGAAGAAAGTAAAAGATGCAACACAGCAAAGGATAAAGCAAGACTAAGACATGACATGGCTGGTATCTTTATCGATATGAATATGCTTATTGCAGTTGAATACCAACAAATATCATAACTTCAGTATTGATTTTCATGTTTTCACATGCCAGTTGAATACCAATCCAGCATTGCTCAATTTAAGCACTTACCATAACAAGTGTGCTAACAAGGAGAAGAATTATGGTTCAAGTCGAAGAAGCTAATTAGGACACCAGAGAGGCCGAGTACATGAATCCAATCAATCGTATCATTTGAATCATGATTTCTTGAAGACTGAAGAGTAAATTATTGGAAGTCAATCCTTTGAGACATGGTTTCGTCAAGCTGAGTTCAGATCCCATGCTATGCTAAATTTGCAACAAGCAGTAGATAACAAGCTAGATTTCTCTTTGTTGGAAAATCAAAAAATTGAGTTCAAGCCAAACGATAGAAGTTCCAATTGTGATGATGTAGGTAAATCCAATGTCAAGTGATCAATATTTAGAATGCTAGACAAAATGGCGACTCTGTTGTATGCCAGTGAATCTAAAGGAGTTTAGAAGGCTAGTTTACGGTATAACTACAGCTTTAACCCAAAAATTCAGCTTAAGATTATAAGCGTGAGCATAAAGTCCCAAGTCTACAGCACTAGGAGTAGGCATAGCTTTACCACTTTTTTGCTGCGTTCATTAAACTAAATTCCTAGCACACTAGAAGTGTTCTCAAAGCAGCTTAAGTCAGTATTTCTGAATCACTTCACAGTTCTTTTTTTTTTTTTTTTTTGAACAGCAAAGAATAATATATTAACCTTTGGACAAGGTACAAAGATTAAGGGGAACAGGAGAGGGCATCAAACTAAAGGCGCATCCCAACCAAGTCGGCATCGCTTCACAGTTAATACACACTAGTACACTACTATTCACTCTGTACTAAATTAGTCAGGTTTGCCCAATTGCTGAATTTCGAATATACAATCACATTTCATCTGTAAGGCAATTGGATGCGGAATCTTGAATGGGAATGGAGTTTGATTACATATTTACCTGGAGTCAAATTCTTGGGAATTTAATACCTGGGGTAATTTCATTCCAACATTTGGATTGGTTTAGTAATATTATCCAACAAAACATTTATTTGACTATTACGTAGAGTCAACCTTTCATTTTCAACAGAATGAGCCCTAAATCTTGGATTATCATGGGGAAGAGTGAGTGATTAGATTCCCCCTTCGTTTGTAAATGTGGAATGTGTTGTCAGAAACCACATTCCTATTCCAGTCTTTTCCAAACAAAGTAATCATGGTGAATCGGCATCACATTCCTAATCCTATTCCTACTCATGATTCTTACCAAACCAAGCCTCTAGAAGTAAAACCAGATATTATAGTTGCAGAAAAAAATAGCAAGAGTAATTAAAAAATACCAGTATTTGGCGTCACCCAAGCACACCTTTTCTTAGCCGGAAAAGTATCACCCGAATCACCCAATCCACTCTCACCACCCATCTCAACCTTCTCAGCCACTTCCGATTTCAACCCACATTGCTTCCTCCGAACCCCTGTTGTCGGGGTAACACTCCTCCTTCCCCTTACTATCCTCCCCGTTGAGGCCCGACTATATGTGGAGTCCGAAGATGCCTCCGACGAACACGAGGCATTCATCGACGGCGACTTCAGCAGAATCGACGGCTTCTTCTGTGTCGGCGATGGCGGCAAAGAAGGAGCCTTTTTTCCCTTGGCCTCATCGGTGGTTTCCTGTGGTGGTTGTTTCTCTACTTTCCTTTGTGGTTTCGACACCTGCTTATGCACATCCATCGTCCTAGCCTTGTTCCCTGCCGGACCGAGGACCGGTCGCGTCTCTGATTCTGGACAGTTCATCCAATCTCACTAACCAGACAGAGTGTCGTTAAATTCCCTAGGGTTTTACTCAAACTCTGAAATCCTAGCGCAGAAAACCCCTAGAAATCGTTACTGCGGGAATATTGTAGCAGTGATTCTACATTATCACGAACTGAAGCGGAAATGGATAAACCGTAAAACCCTTAAAATTTGAACTATCTCTGTCGGTAGAAATGAAGATTCGAATTCTCTACAACCCGAATCGAGCTAGGGCTAACTAGTAACTTTATGTAAGCAAATAGTAGTGGTGGAATAACAAACTAGGGCACAGATGTTGAAGCTGTGGCAATAATAACGAAAATGAAGCAAGTAAAAAAAAAATTTAAAAAAAAAACCCTAAAAATTGTTGGAGAAGGGAAATACTGAAAGCAATGTGTTAAGTTTAGGTTGAAAAGGTAGCAAGATTGAGAATGTGATTACGGATTACCTACCATGAAGTGATGACGAAGCATACGGAAGTCAGAAAAAACCCTAGAAAATGTTGGAGATTTGGGGAAGATGAGGATGAACTGGAGAATGAATCAGAGAAGGGGGAGTTGAAGTCTGGGTGGAGAAAGCCATTGGAGGAGGGGGGTGGGTGGGAATTTGAACGTGCATTGGGAATGATGAAGCTCAGGGGTAGACTGGTTGCAGAAGAAGTTGGTGACGATGGTGTTTTGAAAACGAACGACGGGGGGCACCGGGAACATGAATAGAAATAGAAAGTACTCTATAAATAAATGTACTGTATTTTACCCCAAAATTAAAAAAAGAGGGAAGTAAATAAATGTCTTTTTTTTTTCTTCTTTTGACTAGTAGTATAATAAATCCTTTTGGTAGAAAAGTTCATGAATAGAAAGTATTTTTAAATAAATGTCTTTTTCTTTTGTGGGTGAGATTTGTTGTGCGTGTAGCATTAGTCAAGAAGGATTTATTAGTAACTACAAATCTCACACAACACTACGCAACAAATCTCACCTACACGTGTGGAATCCATTCTTATGTGAGAGTGTTGCGTAAGATTTATTGTGTGTGCAGCTTTTTTGATCGTTCTAGCTGTAAAATTTGTTGATGCATCCCATCCCAATCCCATGGATCCTACCAACCAAAAATAAGCCACATTTGAAAAACAAAAATATAATAAGATGGAAAATTCTAAAACTAGTTTATTGGGCTGTTTTTAGATTTTTGAGTTCCCGAATGGATTTTATTAAAATCTGATAAAATCAAGCCTTTGATTTTATCCATTCGAAAACTAAGTTGATAAAATCTTAGATTTTTGTTCAAAAATCTAAGATTTTATCAACTCAGTTTTCGAATGGATAAAATTTTATCAAATCTTGATAAAATCTAGATAAAATTCATTCGGAAACTCACCCTTAAAAAATGTATTGAAATATGTGAAAAGTGTGTCAAAATTTCTTAACAAGAGTAAAAAAAATACACAGAAGTGTGTGTTTTTTATGTCTTTTTCTTTAATTATCGTTAGTCTGATGAGCTATCAATAAAAAAAAACTCTAGTAAGATAGGGGCAATGATTTTGGCACTCCTATTTTCGAATTAGTAATTTGGGAAATATCAAAATCAATTTTCAATGACAGAACAATTAGGAAAGAAAAAGGGGTCCTTCTATTGACAGTCCACTAGACTGACAATAAGGCAAGAAGAACACACAAAAAAGCACTCCAGTGAACTTTTTACACTTTCTATACATTTTTACACAGTTCTATACACTTTTCACATATTTTTATGCACTTTTAAACCTTATTGACAACAGAGTGAGCTAATTTTAAAATTTTACCAAGAAAAATGGCCATAAGATGTTAAGATAAAGAGGACGTTTGGCAGCCTTATTTAGGACCTAAACGAACATTTTTATACACTTATTAAACCTTAACAACAATCCAGTGAGCTAGTTTTAAAAATCTCCAAGAAAAACAGCTGTAAAATGTGAAGATGAATGGGTCGTTTGGCAGCCTTATTAGGACCCCGAACGAACAACTGGTGAATGGAATGGATTTTCAGAGAGTGATGACCAATAATAGATTGCCACCTCAAAACAATGTACTCATAGAAATTTTTGGTTGTGTTTGGATGGATTTTGAAAAGAAAATTTTGAGA
The DNA here is from genome assembly GCA_022606695.1 of Vaccinium macrocarpon. Taxonomy (NCBI): domain Eukaryota; kingdom Viridiplantae; phylum Streptophyta; class Magnoliopsida; order Ericales; family Ericaceae; genus Vaccinium; species Vaccinium macrocarpon. The sequence continues at coordinate 30,640,655 of CM040174.1, read as the reverse complement.
AGAATTTTTGAAATAATGTTTGGTTAGGTTTTTTAAAAGGAGAATAATAAAATAATGATTAGACAAAGATAGAGAGAGAGAGAGAGAGAGAGAGAGAGAGAAATGAAATAAAATGATAAAGTAATAAGTGGAGAGGGAAATTTTTTGAAAAAAAAAAGGAAAGGAAGTGAACAAGGCCGCACGAATAGAAAGTAAATAAAGTTCTCTTGACAATAAATCCTCCAAGCAGCAATGGACAGACAATAATAGAAACAACACTAGACAGACAATAATAGAAAGTATAAAAAAATAAAGTCTTTTTCCTTTTGACAATAAATCCACCGGACAGACCATTTTGAGTTTCAAATTATTTTTAGTCATAAAATTTTTCTTATACATTTCTGTTTTGTTTATATGCATATCGATGTTCAATCAAAATATTTTTTGTGAATAGCTTATTTAATGAGCTCCACAAAATAAGTTGTGATTATTATTGTAAACCAAAAATGGGCCTTCAAAAGCCTAAAACTGGACCAGATTGGACATATGAATACAAATTTTTATTTTGGCCGAAGTAGAAAAGCAAATTTTTTGTCTTTTTCTAAAAAAAGTAAAAAGCAAAAAGTTAATTGGTTTGGCCTTCTTTTTTTCTTTTTGTTTTTGCTTTTCACCTCTCAAATTGTAATTGTTTTTTCTATTATTTTTTGTTTATTGTAAAGTTGTTTATGTAAGTCAAATCCCATGACTTTCTGAAATCCAAAAAAGTAGAAAGCATATTTTTCTACTTCGGTCAAAATAGGTCTTTGGATTCTACTCAATAGCTATTAATAAGATTTGAAAAGGTAAAATACTAGTAATATGTACATCCATCATCATTCAATTTATAGTGAGAGTTCTCATTTAATCAGATGTGACATTGGGCATAACTTGGCCTTGGCAATGTACAGTTGATGAAATGCATGGAGAAAACGAAAACGTTCTTTCTATACAAAGGCTAGGGGCATCTGGAAAATCTGGACTGCAGTTTTAACAGCTTCGACATCGATATCTATCAATTTTCCCGTTGCAGATGACACAATTGTGCATTGCTTCTCGCCCGGATTAGGCACAAATACTTTCCCCTTTTCAGCAGAACAAAACAGAGCAATGCTGCAGACGAAAAAGGGCACCGCGAGGCAGAATTAGAGTTTCTGAGTAATGAACTGGGAAACAAATACTAGAGTACAACTAAAAAAGGATAAGAAGTTAAAAAGAAAAGTTAATTGAGAGGAGAAAATCACCTGGGTTTTTCACGCGCGTTGGCAAGTTGGATGGCTGCTGTATTTGTGGCTATTACCCCTATAGAGTCATTGATAAGAGCAGCAAGCTGAAACAAGCAGATTTTAACATCAAAGTGTAACTATTTGAATTCCGCAATGAGCATATTTGATAATCGTTTTTTTTTTTTTTTCCAGAAGGAATCACTCCATATGAAGGCCACTAATTGGACCCGTCTAAGAGTGTAAACCTCGGGATGAGTCAAAGAAACCACCGCCCCGACCTACTAGGTAAATCGCTGTACCTGCCCCGGAGAGGAATTGAACCCTGCCCACTTGTAAGCAAGGGCTATCTAACTTACTAGCATGATAATATCCTGTGGCCAAAAGAAAAGAGTTACCACAGTTCGAGAAATGCATACCTGCCCTGGGGTAGTGATGAAAACAATACTTGCGTCCCATCCAACTTCTTCCTCAACATCTTCCCTTATTTTCTCATGTGGAATCACAAAGATTGGCCTCACTCCCCTGTTTGCATGACCAATTGGCACAAATTTGATTACAACTTGTAATGTTTTTTGAAACTTGTTTTGATCTACACCTGGTTGATGCATTCATATCGAAAGTTACCACGCCCATTTGAATAGCACCTTGGTTATTTGCAGCACATGCGCATTGCTAAAACCTTTGTTAAAAGACTAATTCGCAAAATGAATACGTTTACTGTCAAATAGATACACATGTTTTTTCGTTCCTAAAAAATGGTTGTGGTCATTCTGCCAATCAATTAGGGGAGAGAAATAATCAACACTAGAGTACCTGTACGTTACTACCTCGGCTATTTCAGCCCAAACTTGGATTGGTAGTAAGCTATCAGGATCTCCCTTAGACTGCATTGAAGCTTTTGAATCGCATTGTATGCCATGAATCACTATGTATTTTCCTTTTTCTGCGCCAGCATTCTTATATTTTGTCTCCACGACTTCCTTCACCTTCCTTGGTATCGATACCTTGAGTGGAGGCACCGGTTGCCTTGGTACATTTCGACCTGGTCTGGCCAACCAATCAATCATCTGGTGGTACCTAAATAGAATGCCATGTCTAAGTTAGATGCAAGCCTTTCGACGAACATATATGAATCAAGATCCTCTTGGGCGAGTCAAATGAACTGTGATGAATCCTATTTTACATCACATGAAAAAGCACACAAGGGTATCCACCCTCGGAACTTGAAAAAAATAACTTGTTTCTCAAACTCACATGTGATATCCACCGTCAGAAAGATTCAAGGTATCAGCAGTAAAGGTTTCCGATAGAAGTAATCCAGCACCAGCTGCATTGACATTTGGGTATATGTAGCTAACTCTGTCGCGGGCAGTTGACATGAACAAAAATGCTGCATGGCCAAGGCCTGCCAGTTTGGTGGATAAGATCATTTCATAGTACCTATTCTGCAAGCAATACACAACATGCATTATGCTACTATGGTAAAAACACAAAGCCTTATAGGAGTTATTGGCATAAATTTTACAAACCGTGTTTCTTCTACGCTATAAGGTTTATTCAAACTCAACAATAGTTAGTCTTGCTCTATTTTGGGAGAAGGAATCCAGCAATGTGACCATGTTCTTTTACAAAACTCCAATAATACAAGAATGTTACCTTCTGTGGTATTTTGAAGAACCAAAATACTCACCACCATTGTGGCTTATGATTTCAAGCATGCCAGTGCCAAACCATTCTGAATGAATTTTCTGTGCAAAAAGCCTATTTGTAATTCTTTCACCATTCAAAAAAAAAAAGGGGATTCTTGAGAGGACAGGTTTTCAAAACAGAATTTTCTCTTCAGCAGAGTAAATTAAATTAGTCTTCCCCAAATTCACATAAACTTGACATTCTTAATGCAAGGGTATCACAATTGCCCATTTTGTGCATCCGAACAACTTATATGTTGCTTTAAAAAAAAAATTGCAAGGGTCATGCCTATGACTTCTTTCTACTACCTCAGAAGTAGAAACAAAGCAAAATTATCAAAAGCAAAAACAAAGCAAAATTATCAAAAAGCAAAATGCATCTAAATTCTAAACTGCCCACGAACCCTTATTATTCCAAGCATGTCAGTGTACTCGGCTGGGTCCGGAAAATCCTGATCAGGATCATAAACATCAGCCCACCTCACATTCTTATTCAACTCATAACACTGCTTCCCTCTCCCTGTCGTCACCACATCCACTTGAACCCCAGGATACCGATCCTTTATCAACTGAATCACCGGGAAAAACAGCAAATTCTCATACACGCCACCGGAAATCATGCAGCAACACCGCCGTACATCGCCCCTGAGTTTCGACCCCAGTGAGGCGACTTCAACGCTGAATCCCGCCGGGAACTTGAGGAAACCGTACGGGTTATCCGGGTTGTTGGGCAGCGTGGGGTCTTCCTCTTGCTTGCCATCAGCAAACAAGGAGCCGTACTCCATTTCCGGGTCTTCTCCGTCGTTAAACGGGTCGAGCCAGCGGTTTTCCTTGGCATTTGGGATTAGAGTAGTGGGTTTTTGGGTGTAAAAAAGGTGGAGGTGTGGTGGTTGTGGCCCTTGTGGGGTGGAGAAGAAGGTGGTGGGGAAGTGGGTTACAGCGGTTTTTTGAGTTGGGGTTTTGGGGAATGGGGAGATGGATTTGGGTAGGAGAGAGGATGCAGCCATTGTAGTTGTATGGGTAGACTCTTTCTTCTGGTTTGCTGGCTGTGATGTAAACTGTCTTTGTGCAGGAGACGTTGGCTTTGAATGTGTGGAAGATGGTTGGATAAGTGGGTCCCCACTCCTCAGCAACTCCCCATTTTTGCTAGTAGTTTGTAAGTACCTGCCTTGAGTGAAACAATTACCGATTACGTTCCAAGTTTTTGAAATGGTTTTTGAAATGCGCTGCTCCGTGCAGCACAGCATTCCAGCTTTTGGACTGTCCAGAAGAGTTTTATTTTAATCCAGACCGTCCAAAACACTTTTAGACAGCTCAGATTGCACTGCACTGCACCACCATCCCCGGTTCTCCAAAGTTGCCTCAAATCTCGATGCACTTTCAGTCGCCTGATCATAAATTGAGATAATTCTGTATCGGCATTCATACATCAGTTGGAAGTGCAGTAGAAACGCAGAGATAAGAATTTTCGGGACAGATAGTCCATGGCCGAGTTGGTCACAGTTTTCATTTTTAGCAGGGGGTTGAATCGTTGGTCCCGGAATCATGTTTTGTCTTCCCTGTGAGAGCAAGAGAGAGAGGTTTTTGAGACAATTGGTCAATCTCTAGCTATGTCGTGGGCAAAGCAAAGAAGTTAATCTCATCCTTCCAGCAGCAATAGTTTGTAACAAACTCAAAAAATCTCCAGTGTGTAATAATCGGTTTCACACATGACATACAACATATTCGAGAAACTCAACTATAGAGGTTATAGCTCAACGCAATGCACGTAGACATTCACATTATTCGAATCACCAAGTCTGTTGAACAATATGATTCAAATAGTTAAATTTTATCACAAATGCTGAAAGAATTGTTCTGTTCCCTTCGTACAATCAATTCCTACGAACCAACACGCCAGAAAATCACCGTGAAGAAATTTTACCATCAGAACTGATGTCAACACATCTTCTTCCCTCTTGCTAACGATAAACACCAAAAAAATTGGGTAGCAGGTCAACTAGGAAATACTCGGCAAAAATGAGCAAAACTACAATTAGAGACCAAGATGTCAAATTATGATTCAAAGTCCAAACGAAAGTGAAAACCTCCCTAAAGGAATCTCTGCCGTGCTTATTGCTCCAACTCACTGTCGGTTTCTAACCAAATTTAAAGGAGTGGCTTGGCACGAGTGGCAGCATCTTCCTTGGATTCTATAAGGATCATGAAGACATAACCGAGAACCCACAAGAGAATGTAGAGGAAGGGGGCCCATGATAGGCACGCAAGAAGACTCATAATACTTCCAACATACTGTGGGTCGTTTATCACCCCAAAGGGAAATTCAGATACCCATGGAATGTTCTTTCCAAAGCGGACACCATAGTAAGTACCCGATTCACCAAGCAATTGATAAACCCTGTAATTGATGAAGTTGTCAGTACAACTGGATATGGTTATATGAAAGGCATCATCAAAAAACACATTCTCACATGGAAATAACTCTAAACTTGCACCGTAATCCATTACACAAATATATTATCAAGAAATGCAGTTATAAGTTCTGATGCTTAGCGTGATTAAAGCATAAACGAGAACAACTTCCATGGCTGACTGAATGCGAGAGCAATTTTCAAGACCGACAGTTGTTGGTTGAACTTTCACATTTCCTCCATGCATGAGTTAAAAAGGAGGCCACAAAACTTACATTTTGTTCATAGACTTGCTATTATTACCCTCCTTTCCCCCACAAAGCTCCAACATGATACAAGATGGGTTTGTGCTTTTGTACAAACAAGAAGAGCTACATTCCTATTAACACAACCAATACATAGAATGGGCTTTTGCACAACCCCCACAAGCCCCTTGATAGCTCCGCCAATGACTCAACGCCAAGCAGAAATTCTTCCCAAGACCTCCAGAGATGGGCCTCTACCTTAGCTTTTGATGTTTCTGTTAACCCTTTTAAATCACAAGTTAGGCAGTACATCATCCACAACAAGTTCCAATTTTTTGAAAATTTCTAGGACTCTAAAAGCTGCTAATTCCAGAGCCCTGACCTAGAATTTAGATCATGTCCGACTTTGGCTTACATCCGACAGTTGGATAATCATCAATCTACAAGCACTTTCTCTCAGTCCATTGTCCAATCCCTCAAATTTAAGCTCCCCATTGAGAGTTTGAAAGCGAGATAGATGCCTGTTCAAATCAAAAGGTCAAACAGATGTGACCACCACATGGCCCATTCACTAATGGTATAATTATGGCATACACCATCGCCAACACCCCCACTCTATGAAACAAAGACCACAACAAAGAAAATTCAACCTTGCCTTGGGCGAATTAAACCTGTAGTAGAAGTTCTCCCTCCACAAACCCCAACCAAAAACTCGTAAAACAAAAAAGAAAATTTGGTATGCTTCTTGACTCCTCTCAAAATTAAATTTTCAGCCATGGTGGAATCTTGGTTATCTCCTAGTAGGACCTACCAGCCTTCTCAAGCAAGACCCGTACTTCAGCTTCAACAACAGCCAAACTACCTCTTGTGCACTTTCTACAAACCAAGGAAACCTGCCTCCCCCCAAGAAACCAAGCCCATGCAAACAATAAACTAAGCAACACCCGAAAACCTTCTCTCCTATAATCTAATAGTTGCAACTGCCTCCACCACCAACTTAAAGGACACATCTGAACTCCGACAACCTTCTAAAGGAACAAGTGGCTTCTACCCCTTTTAGAGGAGCACCACAGTATAAGAGGAGAAGATGTCATGCTAGGTAGGACCAGATATCGCATGGTTCTTATACACTAACAATCTACCAGCAAGACATCCATAGGCCATTTACAAAATCTACGCCTTCTTATTAACCTCCAAATAATGGAGTAAAGAAAACAAAAAAGACCTTTAACCAATAAAAAAACCTTTCACCATAGGTCCAAGCTAAACGAATTCAAAATGGGTGACCTAAAGGGGTGGAGCCAGGAATTTTGGTTAGTGGGTTAAAAAATTAGATCCATATGCAAGATAATTGTTCTATTTACTAATCCAAAAAATAGCTAAACTAAGAGGTTAATTATAAAGTAGATATACTTGGTAAATCGAATTTTTGCTTTATAATTGGCCCCCCAGACAAACTGCATTTTGAAATTATGCTAGCTTCATTGGGATTTCTAGGCATTTGAAGCAAGTTGGGAAAATTTAGAGATTTTTTGTGGGTCAAAATAGTAAAATGACATCAAAATGAGACGGGGAACCTTACTCCCTCTGCCTTGGAGAGCTTATAGCTATCATTTCTTACATTCAATACCAAGTACCTAGGTAACAGTGATAAGGACATTACCCGAGAGAGAGAGAGAGAGAGAGAGAGAGAGAGAGAGAGGAACCAAACTTTCTTACTGAAGAGACCCCATAGAAGAGGGCACCCCCTTGTAAAGGTAGAGACCCCATAGAAGAGGGCACCCCCTTGTAAAGGTGTGGAGTTCTACCTTCAACTAGCTTTCGTGATGGAGACATTCAGGTGAGCCACGGAATGCTCCTTCTAAGATAGTTCAGTAGTCTCCCTCTGTGTATATCTTGGGTAGAATTCGACCCCAAAAACTAGCTATTGAAGTGAGGGTGCCCTCACGCTTATATACTTCATATTACTTTGGTACCCAAGCGATGTGGGACTTGGTTTCACACCCTACCTCACAAGCAGCGTGCTTTTCCTCTAACATAAGAGGAACAGCTTCTCATTGCTCCTAAGGAAGTGGAAAGGCTGACTCCTGTGGTTCCTAGTGAAATAGTTTCTCTCAAACATATCTGGGTGCTTTGGACTGATTTTAGAAGTGAATTCTAGATTCTTGATGGTGATTATGCACTTCTATACTCCCTACCTCGCTCCATCCTGTAATTTTCGTCCTTTTTATTTTGGATGCACCACATTGAAAATTCAAAGCCAAAATCTTCATAAATTTCCAAAAATATCTTTCATGGGTAGATATGAACACTTCCCAATATTGGAATATAAGTTCAATTCTGGGTAATAAATACCTCTTGATTTGACTTAAATGCATTCTAGAACAAGTAGATATTTACAAAAGGACTTGATTCAAAATTATGGGAAGGACGGATTATATCAGATTTTCCAGCAAAAGAGTACCAAACTCATTCCAAACAACGGATCCTCGTATTCCTAGATCACACAGAAAAAGGAGTAAAGTATTACAAAACCCTTCAATCGCATTTCAAGATTGGATGAATCATGTAGAATAATTTACCTGAAATTGAGGAACTGGCCGAAGAGGAAAAGGGGCCAAAAGTAGAGAGGTGGGGGCCAAGAGAGGGAGGAGACGGAGAAGAGAGAGATGAACTGAACGAGCTTCAACAGGTGAGAGACTCGAGCCATAATCTTGGATGGATCTCGCCCGTTCCCGCATATGTCCGCCCATGTTTGCGGGTAATTCCATAGCCAGTAGTAGAAAGGGAAGGGCAACACCACTCCTATGCATGCCAGTATCCCCATCTGGAACGCTGAGCAAACAAACACCTGGTTTTTGGGAGTCACTTCCGTTTTTGGGAGTCAAAACACAAGTGCAGGAGAAAATTTTGGGTGTCGGTAAATCCGGCCGTCAAAATAATGTATTGGACGGTCCTAATTTCTTCTCCAATTGCAGATATGTTGTCCAAAAAATTACTATCTGCTCTTAGAACACAATCAAGTAGTGCTAAGAGAGGTTGCCACCACACATTCACGTGGAGCTATTCACGTGGAGCTTAGAGTCCGTTTGAATAACGTATTAGTTTTGAAGGATTAAATAGTAAGGGAGATAAAATCAGTGGCTGTTCCAGAAATTTTTAACTGGTTGTTCAGAAATTTATCTTTAACTCTACTAGCTTAACCAATCAGTCATATCTTCACAAAATTTCATATATTAGTGTGTATAATGCAATCTCAAAAATACAAAAACACGTAAAACATTGTAATTGTTTTCAGTTTTTTTTAATTTTCACTAAAGCAAAGTCAAACAAGAGCATAAATATGCTTATTTTTTTTAGAAAATTATGTAGCAAATACGTTTGCACAGATCTTTATAAACATATGTTTTTATTTTTGGATTGTCTGTTCCAAGAAAAACTACACCATAACGATACCAACAGATATTTTTTCCTCTTCATTTTTTGTCATTAAGATGTCTATCTTTTTTTGAGATGATATATTAAGTATTTAATTGTAAATCACTTGAATTGCAATGTGTATTGTTTATAATACAGGACTAAGTGTTCAAACAAAATATTAGTAGATAAAATTACAAGATGCAATATGACCACATTTTCTTATATGATTGTGTCACCTATGATTGGGCTATAACGAGATATAATTTAGGTTGTTCAAAGTAGACTGATTTGTTGGTGGGTGCTCATTTAATTTTGCACTTGGTGTTCATTCATATTTCGGTTGGGTGTTCAAAACATGAACTAACCTAAAATTTATACAAATTTTTACATATATTATTAGTACGAAATTTTTTTTAGGGTGGTCATATGACCAACCACTCCATAGGGTGGAGCCGCCAGTGGATAAAATAGTCAAGGAGATTAAATAAGGAGAGCGGATCTACATTGATGTGACGGTTAGGGAAGGAGGATTAAATAGTCTATGTTTTGGATGAAAGATAAGAAAAGGGAGATAAGGAGGGTAAATGATGTAAAAAATCTATTAAAAGACTATTTTGCCCTTGGTACTTCATATCTTATGTTTTGTATTTACGTTATTATATAAACACCGAAAATCATTAATTTGATATGCTTTTACACAATAAAATTACTATAATACTTGTAATATTATTTTATAAAATAAAAACATTGAAAGTAATTTAATTGAAATCTTTGTTATAATTGGAATATCTTTGCTACCAAAATAATTCCTCTTTTTTAATTTACACTACAACAAATGTGCCACACCGAAAAGTTCTCTCTCCTTTTACCATTGTAAATGCTTGACCGACCAGGTGTATATGCATTAATCTAAAGACGCATCCCAAGCGTAGGACTCTCGACCGGTGTAGCACAATATCCGGAAGTACGAAAAGCAAAGAGACGGACGAACAGTGTTTGACCCAAAAGTGTTGAATTCTAGTTTTAACTGACTTTTAGATAGCCACCACTTGTGCAATTCAGTTGGTTTATTAACTAAATGGATGAAATTAATTAATTATGGATTTAAAAGAAGAATACAGCCGTGGGAACTCCAGCGTCTGCAACTAGCCCTAACCAATATTCACTCAGGTCACAATTCGCTAAAATAATCAATTTTAAAATAGGAAAAGTTTCCTAACGAATGCACACCACCTGTCACCAGTTTCCGTGTGCAGTCGAAAGGAAGGCTCCGGATTCCTTCACCCTGCTAACAAGAACTCTAGCGATGCCCGGGATTTGTTTGTTAGAAAAAGTTTCGTATCCTAAAATTGCTTTAAAATTTAATTATGTCGAACCCGAGGTGAACATCGATTAGTCTAGCCACGGGGCGCCTTCGCCCCCACGTCCACACCCTATGAATCTACTCACTCATGATTTTACTGAGCATAGCAATAATATTATACCTAGATCTAAACATGCTTCGAACAATTGGAATAAATAAAACATGATACCACGAAGTTGCGGAAAAGAGAATGGATTCAAAGAACAAGAATTCAAAGCTGGAAAACTTGAAGAACTTGGATTAAACTTGAATCCGAAATAATCCTAAAAAACAGTAGCTAAAGTTAAGAATTCAAAGCTGGAAAACTTGAAGAACTTGGATTAAACTTGAATCCGAAATAATCCTAAAAAACAGTAGCCAAAGTTAAGAAGATAAAACGTAAATTATGAATTGTGTAACCCTAATTTCAAGTTTTAAAGGGGTATTTATAAGGAAGCCCCGCTAATTACAATTAAAAAAACCGGAAAAGAAACGAAATTAACTCCATGCGACCAAAACGCCACCATTCCATAGCCAAATTAAGCTATCGGTAGCGCTACATGGAAAATGGTGTAGCGCTACCGAACCCCTTATTGCCGCTTTGACCCTTGACCCCAGCGTTGACTCTTGACCCTTATGTGCTCGGTAGCGCTACACCCATTTTGGTGTAACGCTCTCCAAGGTTCTATTCCGTTTGCGAGCCCTTTTGTGCCACTTTTGAGCGCTATACCAAAATTCTTGTAGCGCTCCCGACGGTCTAAATTGTTTTCCTTGAGAATCCACTCCGGCACTTGGCCTCCATGACCTCCCATGCTCTCAAGCTCCATCTCAGCCTCTTCAATGTCTCTAATTAGCGTCAATTATTCACGAATATCTGCAAATAAAGCACAAAACACAAAACCAACCACATGACCGCATTACATGGAAAATGAGGATTAAACGCACGTCTAACGCACTACTTCCAGCCTACTTAGGCACTTAAATCCACGAATTTTGCGCGCCTATCAGTAAACAATGAAAAGTTTCATTTATAGTGGAAAAGTTTCATTTGTGGTGGTCTTCTAGTCTCTTCCTCTCCTCTGTCTCTTTGAGAATTACATGGGTCACCGGTATTGCTGACACCCACCACCACCTCTCTCTGCATCAGGCGTCGATCTCTTCTCTCTCTCTCTCTCTCTCTCTCTCAAGAGAGGCCAATCTGGCAGATCTCCTCCTCTCTGTCTCTCTCTTGCAACCACAATGATCTGACGACGACAATAGCCGCGATGGTCTCTAATTACAACAAATATGTAATTTTTTCTAATCTTTTGTAATTGTTCAATAATTTCTTCAGATTTGAAATTGTATCCTTGAGATTGGGTGTTTTTTTTTTTTTGGTGTTGAAGATCTGATTTTTTGCTCAGCTATCTCTCATTTGTTTTGTATTTTTTGGTTCACCATTGACAAAGTCAGTTAGAAGAGAAGGGGTCAAGAAGTAAAAATGGGAGGTTAATCCACCCAGACTAAATAGAAGCACCTTCCCCTTGCTTGTATTTAGTTCGGCTTCCCCTAGACTATTTAGCCGGCGACTATTTAGTTGGGGTGTGGTTTTTGCATCTAAAGCATGGACTAAGCATCAAATCACGCCCTTATCCCCCTGATTGTTTCATCCCTCTTCCATAAATGGCATCCAAATGAGCTCTTAGGATATTGTATATGGACTCTATGTAAATGTGTAGAAGAAGAGGCCCATAAAGCATCACGTGGCAGTACGGGTGCACATACAAGGTATGCCCAAGCCCAGCATATTGTTCAATATGATTTGTGTTAGGGCCTAATTTTAAAAATATTTCCAAAATCTAACTCATTTATTAAGCAAGGTTAAAAACTCAACCCAACTTGATGGGCCTAAATATACTGTATCTCATAACTTTGTTACTTGTCATTTTACTAGGCAATATTAACCTGTCACACCATATGATGTTATCTATAAGGGATCCTGCCACAATTACTAGACTGAAATTAAGGTCTTCCCATAAGGTATTAAGGGCATGTTTAGTAAATTAGCTCCAAGCCTCCAATAAAGAATAGAGTTATTGGACTTGAATTGGGCCTAAAAGAATCTTCATCAGGCTCAACAAAAATTGGGTCAAATTTAACCTCAAAAACACCTTTTATAAATTAACAAGTCACTTTTTAAAAAACTCACAAAATCAAACTCTCTATTCAGGAAGTCAGGAGAGAGAATTGCTTTAACCCGTGAACAGTGCCTTGAAGGATTTACCAAGTTACTGTAGCAAAGTTATAACTTTTGTAGATTTACGGAAAATTTGTTGAGTCTGATTTTGGAGGTTTTTTCCCCTTTCACTCAACAACTTGGTCATCAAGGGGATTTGTTTCCCTTGATGAGGATGCTCTTTCCAGTTACCACCCAAGCATGAGCTCTCCCTCCACTTCTGAAATGATAGCCCAAAAGATTTCACGGGCCAAGGCCTGAATGGAAATTGGGCTAGCTAGCCTGGTGGGAGAATATAGAGTTCTAATCAAATCTGTACTTAAAATTCTACAAGGCAATTTCTTTCCACCCTAATTTACTACTATTTTCTCTTACTGTTTATGCTTAGATTCGAATTTACCCATCCAAGTATTTCATATTGAATGGAGTTTTTTACAATTTTTACTTATCAAAGTATTTCATAATAAATGGAGCTTTTGTTCAAATTTTTCCTCAAACTTGAGTAAGAATTTGGGCCAAGGCCGGAGATGCTCTACTGTTACTTCCATGACTCTGGTATTTGTTTTTGTTGGTAGAAATTAGTTTTTGTTGAGGGATGCAAATTGGGCCAAACGAACCCAATCACTCTAAGCCCGGATAGAAACTTTTTGGGCTTGGGCATTGGAAGTGAGAACACAAGTCCTACTTGGACAAACAATTTCGAGTCCATTGGGGCTTAGGGCAAGACTTCAAGTAATCCAGCCCAAGCCCGATTTTTGTTGTGTCACGTGTGTAAGAACACATGCAATAAAGAGCTAATTGAGGCCTACTTGGTTAATTTTTCAAAACAAAAAGAAAGGTTCACTTAATATGATTTACGATAGTTTTGTTTGAAGTTACTATGCATTAGCATATAAGTAATTTTGTTTTGTTATTTTACGCCTTTTAAAATGGATACTGAACATTATTCTCTGTGAATATCACACATGCTGTGAACAAGTCACGTTAAAATTTATCCCAAGTTCACTAAATTAATGAAACCCGGATTGGACAAAGACTGAAATACCTAATCTTGACGCGAGGCTTGTGCAAGCATTGCGTAGGTACAC